>CM059806.1:27451181-28051181 GCA_030435695.1 Brachymystax lenok tsinlingensis
TATTTATATCAGCCCTCTGACTACAATGAATAGCAAGACATGCCGCTCTGGCCAGCTGCAGCTTGACTAGGTCTTTCCTTGCAGCACTGGACCCCACGACAATAATCAAGATTAGACAAAACTAGAGCCTTCTGAACTTTCTTTTTGGTGTGGTGTCAAAAAAACAGAGCATCTCTTTATTACGGCCAGACCTCTATCTTTACAACCATTGAGTCTATATGTTTTGACCATGACAGTTTACAATCTAAGGTAACACCAAGTAATTTAGTCTCCTCAACTCAACAGCCACACCATTAGTTCACATCAACTCAAATAAAACTGAGGGCAAGTTTCAACAGGGCTATTCACCATGACCCTGATCATGTTAACGGCTCCTTCTACTCCCTGACTGTCATATCCCAATTCACAACCTGCCTCTGAATTCCATCATGGCGGACGTCAGATGCCATGGAAGCCCTAGTGATGTCATGCGAAAGGCCTATCTCTGCTGTGTAATGGCAGCTGTCTGGGCCTGGCTGGCCAGCGTCTAGTTACACTGCAGGCTGAAATAGACCATTTGTGTTCCAAATGGCAGCCTGTTCCCTATGCAGTGCACTACTTTGGCCAGGGCCCAATGGGACACAGTCCATGCTGCCTCCGTGCCAGGTTAGGGGAGGAGAGGGTAGGGAGGTACGTCTTGGCAGCCAGCATCCAGGCCTCTTGGCATCTTTTATTGATCAGAAAGCCTCGGAATTATTTATATGCTTTCCCAGAGGGCTCCATTCTCTGACTCTCTGCTTCCAGACAGGTTTGTTTGAGTGTGAGGTCAATGCTTGTCCCATGTCATCAACGGCCCGGCTAAAATGGCGGAGAGGCCTTGGGTGACAGTGTTAGACAATGAAGAGCAGCAACACACCAGGCAGCGGACACCCGGCGGACATTTTGTGTGTAATCCCATTAGGCTCCTGACTACCTACTGCCTGCTCTGTGGTCCCTCACACACATGCACGCATGCACACACCACCACCCAAATGTACTCAGCTACCTAAACCAACTAAACTAAGAACATTGTTTTTAAACACCAGTCCCCCAAGAGCTTTTACAACCATATTAACAGCTTTGGTTATGTTTTATGTTTATGTTTGCACAAAAAGACAGCAAGTCTGTTTATAGGTGTTTAATAGACATCAACAGCTTTGGCAGCTTCATATCTAATTTGCTCTGGAGACTATCAATGGTCTCAGGCCTCCATACTAAGGCCCACAAAAAGACACCCAACCTGAAGACAACATCAATTCAACATCCATCTTAAATAAAAACAACAGTATAATTTTAAATATAGAACCTTTTATTCCAATTTAGAGTAAATAGTGTTGAAATTCTGAAATAAAGTTTTAATACCAACAGGACCTTTGCATTAAAATATAGTAAATAACACTGTACATGCCTTAATCCAGTGACAATGAAAAGCTTCCTTAAAATGTTTTTTTTTTTTCATTTATTTTTCATATTTTCCCTTGTAAGAAATAGTTCAAGTATAAAAATTCCCAACAGTGTAAAATAGCCCATCTGATGTATATTAAAAGCAATAGAAGCACAGCTATCCGAACCATGACAATGACTACACATTCTAATGTATAAAGCAGCATTTTGCTCATGTTTGTCAGGATTTTTTTTGTCTTTTCCAACAGTTCTAAACACAAAAGAGGCAGAGTAACAGTCTGCATGCAAATAGGCCTGCATTTAAATAAAGTTTCATAGAAAATGTATTAAACTAACCAATATTTATTCTAAGATTTCAAAAGGCAAAAAGTATAATTGTACAGTGCACATACAGAATTGTATCTTATATAAATCCTACATTAACATTTTTGGTTGAGTATGTTAATAATAATTATAATACAACTAAATCTACTCAATAACTTATATACCTTGAGATGAATACATAATAAAATGAATACAGTACCACCACTAAGTCTCTGTCCTTAGAGCGCATAGAACATAGTCCAATCTCAAAATAAATATCTTAAATAGTAGATCTCCTTACTTACTCTCTTAAATAGCAATACAAATGTAAGGCACACTAAGAACCCATAGATTCATATGTCAAGCGCCTGCAGCCCCCCCCCCACCCCAGGGTACAGGGCCAGGGGGTTGGTGAGGCTGTGAGGAGTGGGTACAGGGCCAGGGGGTTGGTGAGGCTGTGAGGAGTGGGTACAGGGCCAGGGGGTTGGTGAGGCTGTGAGGAGTGGGTACAGGGCCAGGGGGTTGGTGAGGCTGTGAGGAGTGGGTACAGGGCTAGGGGGTTGGTGAGGCTGTGAGGAGTGGGTACAGGACCAGGGGGTTGGTGAGGGTTAGCATAGGAGGGAAGTGTGTGTGTACCTGACACCAGCCCAGCCGGTCGGCTCTAGGACAGAGGACAGAGGTGGAAGTGCTGACAGGGCCAGGCAGGCAGGCAGGACAGAGGGGAGACAGTTCCCAAATGGGCCCAGGGATTAAAATATGTGACAGCTCAACAAATGAGGACAAGTGATGCGTTCTTTCCAGAGTTATCCGTCTGTGTGGCGCTGGGCGAACTGCGCCAGCCCCCTCCCCAGCTGCTCCCTCTCTTTCTCTCCCTCTCCCTCTCCCTCCCTCTCTCTTTCTCTCTGACTAGATCCCATTGCACAGAGCCAGAGAGCACGACTGGGCCCATTGTCCTTTACCACTATGTACGCAACTCTGTGTGTGTGTGTGTGTGTGTGTGTGTGTGTCTGTGTGTGTGTGTGTGTGTGTGTTTGCATGCAGCCATGCGTATGTGTTTGAGACTAACTGATTTGGTGCTTCTCATTGTCTGAGAGTTGCCTTCATATTGTTTGTGATGCCCTTTGAAGAGTTGACGGCATTTTCGGTTATTCCTGCAGTTTTTTTGTCTCCTGGTGAACTGTTTTCTTTGCATAGGTCAAGAGGTCAAGATACAGAGTCAAAAAAGGGACATTCAGCATCAGGAAGTTAAAAAGGTAGTTCTTAACATGTGACTCAAGCTACAAATCTTCTCCTTTACTCCACAGTTATTTCAGCTCCTCCCTGACATGCAGAGGTTGTCTTTACTAACACACTGGAAACTGATACATTTCCCTGATTATCAGAAAATTTACTTCAATGCACTTGAAAAGACAGAAGGACAAGAGCCCTCGAAATGTAATAGTAAATATAGGTTGCAATGCAAGGGCACTTTGGGACACGTCTAAATGTCCCGTAAAGAGAACGCTCTCTCTCTCTCCAATGTTAATGACAGCAATGGAACATAAAGTCATGTTTTACACCAAGCTACAACCACGGTGATTAGTTGTTGCATTTCTCCTCTAGAAATAAATACTCTACTACAATTATAATGATAGTAATAATTATATTAATAACAGATAAATCCACCTTCCTTACTTTGTTTTGGGAATTTATAACGTTTTTCTTTTTTGGTTTAAACACAGCAAGTTGGAAAGCTACTGTATGGAGTTCCCACCTCACCATCATCATCATCATCACCCTCTTACAGACTCCGTCACTTAACAACACGGCCCCTCTCTCTTCCTCTTCATCGTCCTCTCCTCTTCACAGCCAATCGGCCGAGGCCGGCCGCGGGCCTCCCATCCCGTTGTGTCCAATGGCTGCAGTGGCTGCTATTGCATGCGGTCAGCTTGCAGCTGCTGAGGCTGATACTGACCGAAGGCTGCGGCTGCAGCGACGGCTGAACCCGGTGCGGCCGTAGCCAGGGGCTGCTGAACATAGCCATAACCGGCTGCGGTTAGGTACCCGGCCGCCGCAGGGGAGGCGGCGTAGGGATACTGCTCATAGGCTGCGGCGGCAGCAGCGCTAGCCGCGGCGGCAGAGTACTGTGCGTAGGCTGCTCCAGTGTAGTCAATGTACGGGGAGGAGGCGGTGGAGGCAGAGGCGGCACTGGGCTGCATGCCGTGAGGGATGACCATGGTGCTTGGCTGCATGAAGGCCTGAGGGTACACGTAGTGAGCAGGGATCCTGCAGGACAGAAACAGACAGACAGGGAGTTAGAGGTAGAGATCCCAGACTTGGCCTTACACAGTCACCGACAGACAGCAGAAACACCCCAGCCTGACAGCAGAACCAACCACAGCCAACCCAACCACACTGCGGCCAAGCGCCCCCCAATACATCACTACACCAGTCAATAACACCACAGAGACACCTGCTAGTAGTTAATAGAGATATAGGGTTGCCAAAATAGAGATCTCTCTGTGGAAAAATGGTGAGGTGTTCAAAGCTCAGAGGGGTTCTGTTCTCTGATAAGGGATATGAAGACATTTTGGGTTTTCAGTGTTTGGTAGCATTGACACCATCTTGGACAGACAATCCATGTACACTAAGCTTTGCTGACTTTACAGGATTGAGTTTGGTCGATGGAGAGAGAAGAGAACCTGATTTGTCATGTGGATTTGACCCTGGTGCCATTCCTATTTAGGAGGGGATAGAGTAAACAGGGAGGGAGGGATAGGGTAAAGAGGGAGGGGAGGGTGGGAGGGATAGGAGTAAAGAGGGAGGGAGGGATAGGGTAAAGAGGGAGGGAGGGAGGGATAGGGTAAAGAGGGAGGGAGGGGATAGGGTAAAGAGGGAGGGAGGGATAGGGTAAAGAGGGAGGGAGGGATAGGGTAAAGAGGGAGGGAGGGGAGGGTGGGACGGGATAGGGTAAAGAGGGAGGGAGGGGATAGGAGTAAAGAGGAGGGGGGAGGGAGGGATAGGGTAAAGAGGGAGGGAGGGAGGGAGGGAGGGAGGGAGGGAGGGAGGGAGGGAGGGAGGGAGGGAGGGAGGGAGGGAGGGAGGGAGGGAGGGAGGGAGGGAGGGAGGGAGGGAGGGAGGAGGGAGGGAGGGAGGGAGGGATGAGGGGATGAGGGGGGTAGGAGATGAGGGGGGCATTGTGAAAATGTCACTGCTACTTTGACAGCTGGACAGCTTTCAAAAAGTACACTGCTGGCTGTTTCCCCCTCTGTGCTTAGACAAAGAGCCCTGGGCCGGGCGCTAGGCTAGCTGCACTCAGAGGGACCTTTTGATTAAATAAGCAATCAGGAACAATGAGCACATTCTGCCTTTCATGACATATCCTGACCGTGAGGCTCGGCTCGCTAAGCTCTCTCTAGCGCTATCAGCTAGCATGATGATGGGAAAGTTATACTATTGTTTTGGTGGAGGAAACTCAAGTTGTTAACCTGGATGGGGAAATCAAATCAAGAATCAAATTCATCCAAATACTAAACAAAACTAAACTGGAGTAAATGTCATGATTCAAAGGAATGTGTAACAATCAGTGTTATGACATAATGAGTGACAATCGTTTTATAATTGACTTATCACCATTTTATCAATTGTGAATGTTGGATTTAGATGAGTTCTGGTCTGGTGTGGATTTTTGACAGTCTGGAATGCTGTGCATGATGTGATGATGTCATCAACAGCTCATTAACATCTGTTGAGAAACAACCTAACATTTGATTGGACCAAAAATATACTGACATCAATTAAGCCAATAAGAAACTAGATGGAGAGACGAAGCTTTTGTACAGTCATACAGTTTGTAATCTGGATCGAAGGAGGAGAAAAGAGAAATGAAAGACAAGATCTATCGTGGCAACCCTATTGTCAGGATTCCATTACCCAACCAATCACATCTCAAAACACTAGCCCTAAAGAGGAAGCAGGAAAAAACTACAGCAAGTCTACAAACACAGGCATCAAAGAAAAGAAATGTTAACACAGTCCACACAGTCCACAACCACACCCACAACCACACCCACACCCACACCCACACCACAACCACAACCACACCCACACCACAACCACACCCACTCCGACACCCACTCCGACACCCACTCCCACAACCACACCCACAACCACACCACAACCACACCCACAACCACACCCCCCACACCCACAACCACACCCACTCCCACACCACAACCACACCCACACCCACACCACAACCACACCCACACCCCCCACACCCACAACCACACTAACTCCCACAACCACACCCACAACCACACCCACACCACAACCACACCACAACCACACACTGAAAGAAACAAAAAGGAAATAATCTAAACGGGGTAAGAGGTTAGAGGCGCTCCTATGACATCACATCCTTGGCAGATGCCTCGGCCTGGCCTGCTAGCACGCTGCTGTCTCAGCACAGTGTTACAGTCACAACACAGGCTGGAGTCACACACACAGGCTGGACGACACACAACAACACAACAAACACACACACAGTGGATGTACACAGACCACAACAAACTCACACAACACGAGACACAATGGTGATTACAAAGAAAAACTCTCACACACACACAGGCACGCAAAGGATGGTGACACAACGAAATATAAAATGCGGTGTCCACCGCAAAACAACACAAACGCCCAGACTGCCCTACCCATTCTAAACCGCAGAGAGAAGAATTTAAACACATTCAGACACTTTGGTAAATTCCTCAACTAACACCCTTGGCATCCGTAGTTAGGTACACATTGTTGTGCCTCCCCATTATTAGCTATATTAAGACATGGGATGCATTCCCATAGGGTTCTGGCCAGTAGTGCACTATATAGGGAATAGGGTGCTACCCAGGCATGGTGTCAGAAGTGGGGTCAAACAGGTATTTCATAATGCTATTTTCGACACTATTATATTTTACAGTATGGAGAAAACTTATACAAGAATAAGCTCTTTCACACCCCATATGAAACATGTTATAGGCTATCAAATCAAAAAGCCATATTTTGACCAATGTGGTATGTATTGTGTAGATAACCCTCTAAGAAGACCAATGGTCCATACCTCATGTCTCTATCACAATCCGTTCAACAGTTATTGGAGGTTTTACCCTTGTAGGATGGCCAAAATTATGTTGAGTAAATCAATGGAGGCCAGAGATACTAAGTGGTAACAAATAAGGAAGATGTTTTCCCCTCAGCAAGGCTGGATGCTGTGCAAGAATGAAGCCTACCTGACAGGCTCACTTTCTCGACCCCTCCTGTCTCAGCCTCCAGTATTTATGCTGCAATAGTTTTTCTCATGTCTTATCCAGTGTCCTGTGTGAATTTAAGAATGCTCCCTCTAATTCTCTCTCTCTCTTCTCTCAGAGGACTTGAGCCATGCCTCAGGACTACCTGGCCTGATGACTCCTTGCTGTCTCCAGTTCACCTGGTCGAGCTGCTGCTCCAGTTTCAACTGTTCTGCCTGCGGCTATGGAACCCTGACCTGTTCACCGGACGTGCTACCTTGTCCCGTACCTGCTGTTTCCGACTCTCTCTCTAACGCACACCTGCTGTCTAACTGAATGATCGGCTATGAAAAGCCAACTGACATTTACTCCTGAGGTGCTGACCTGTTGCACCCTCTACAACCACTGTGATTATTATTATCTGACCCTGCTGGTCATCTATGAACGTTTGACCATCTTGGCCATGTACTGTTATAATTTCCACCCAGCACAGCCAGAAGAGGACTGGCCACCCCTCAGAGCCTGGTTCCTCTCTAGGTGTCTTCCTAGGTTCCTGCCTTTCTAGGGAGTTTTTCCTAGCCACCGTGCTTCTACATCTGCATTGCTTGCTGTTTGGGGTTTTAGGCTGGGTTTCTGTATAGCACTTTGTGACATCTGCTAAAGTAAAAAGGGCTTAATAAATCAAATTTGATTGAATTTGATTGATTATCGAATCGGCAGGACATAAAACACTATAGAGGTAAGATAGATATTGATTTTGAGACATTACGTACTATACTAATCTTTTAGTATAAACTTCTCATATTAATGCGAAATTGCTGTTATTTTTTGACGATTTCTCACAAAAACAAGCGTATCTCTGTGAAATGTCAAAGGAGCACTGAGCGTACCACAAGCTTTTGTGGTACGCTTTAATTTAGCTTGTGTCATGCTAATTCTGCTTTTTGCGACACATGGAAACAACTTTGAAGACAAATCACAACATGTTAAATCCTATGAAATGTTAGATAAAGACTGAACGATTCAGAGCATTAATAATCATATTTGTCTGGGTAAAATGTATTTTATAACATAAGGGGTGAAATTTCATCACCAAAGCGGGTTTTCACCCACTCTGGGCAGAAGGAGTGGACACCCTACATGTTATGCAGAGCTACAACACATTCACAATTGTAGAGAATGAGCAATCAACAGCATTCAACTTGTATGTTTCAATGGTGGTGAAACATGTTGGTGTTGGATATAAAGCTTGCATCCCAAATGGTACCATATTCCCATTAAAGTACACTACTTTTGACCAGGGCCCAACAGTAGTGTAATATATAGGGAATAGGGTGCAATTTGGGCACATCCAAAGTTTGAAGAAGACACAGACGTTAAAATTGCCCATGCTCGTAAGCCTAAATTGGACTGTTAGAAGCGATCATTCTGCCCAAGAGAGTATCATCCCTATTTGCTTTTTAGAAATATATCATAGTCCAGTATAGGCAAGGTACAAACAAGTACGTTTCCATAAGGAGTCATGTAACTGCAGGAAGCCATTCCTGTAATGTGGATCTGGTCTCAGACATGCTCTTTGTTGCCTGGCCTCATTTATGATTGACAGGAGAGACTGGAGGCTGGGCCCCAGCTATTTTCTGCTTGCCTATCATCCTACATACAATTTACTGTGGAATGTTCACATCCTGGATTAAATCCAACCCTACCTTAATTCACTTTCTCTTTCTGTCTATCCTATCCTCTCTCTCCCTCTATCCTTCCTACTATTTATCTCTCCCATTCAACATTAGACTACCACAACCTGTTTCTCCATCTCCAACAGCATATACCTTTTCTATGTTGGCAAATGCTGTGTCACCTAACACTCAAACACACACACACACACCAAATCCACTATTCTGCCATGGATTCATTTCTGTATCAGTGTTGATCATGGGAAGCACTGTCTACCCTTTGATTCCCATTAAAATGACCTATTTTCCCTATGGATACAAGTGAGGTAAAAAGCATACTAGGGTTACTATGTTTCTCAATGCTCTGTGGAAATATATTATCTTCCTGTGTTTGGACCGTTGCAGTCCTGCCGGCCAGTGGTTCGTAAAATTCAAGGCTAAATAAAGGTCTGTTCCCATCACATGTGGGTGACATCGTCGATGGGGGGGCTTGGGCTATAATGTATGGATGTGGTTGACCTACCACAGCTGTATCTATGAATGCCTGTGGCCTTTTAAACCTCCCTGGGGCCTCTAGCCAGCATCTGTTGGGCCTGCTGTTTTTAAAGAGCGTCCCATTTTGACATGACAGAGAGAGCCCTAGCCCCCTGCTCCCCAGCGCACACTTCATACGACTGCAGCGTCAGCACTCCAGCCTTTGTGTGGCACAATGGAGAAGCTTGTTTTCCTTAACGCTGCAGCCCATGTGACGAAAGCTTGTTCAGAGGCTGTGGCATCCAGACATTTGTTTGTGTCACAGTAGAGACTCTGGGGCACTGCTCTACCACTGCACTGGACTACTACACACAACAAGACACACACATGTATGCACACGCACACTTACACAAACATACATGATAGTAAGGTGTTTTGCATCAACTAAACTAGTAAAAATATATCCTTCTGTGTGGAGATACAGTGCCTTCGGAAAGATTTCAGACCCCTTGACTTTTTCCACATTTTGTTACGTTACAGCTTTATTCTAAAATTGATTAAATATTTTTCTCAGCAATCTACACACAATACCCCATTATGACAAAGCGAAAACAGGTTTTTAGAAATGTTTGCAAATGTATTAAAAATAAAAACAGAAATACCTTATTTACATAACTATTCAGACCCTTTGCTATGAGACTTGAAATTGAGCTCAGGTGCATCCTGCTTCCATTGATCATCCTTGAGATGTTTCTACAACTTGATTGGAGTCCACCTGTGGAAAATTCAATTGATTGGACATGATTTTGAAAGGCACACACCTGTCTGTATAAGGTCCCACAGTTGACCGTGCATGTCAGAGCAAAAACCAAGCCATGAGGTCAAAGGAATCCGTAGAGCTCTGAAACTCTTCCTACAGCTGGCCGCCCGGCCAAACTGATCAATTGGGGGAGAAGGGCCTTGGTCAGGGAGGTGACCAAGAACCTGATGGTCACTCTGACAGAGCTCTAGATTTCCTCTGTGGAGATGGGAGAACCTTCCAGAAGGACAACCATCTCTGCAGCACTCCACCAATCAGGCCTTTATGGCAGAGTGGCCAGACGGAAGCCACTCCACAGTAAAAGGCACATGACAGCCCGCTTGGAGTTTGCCAAAAGGCACCTAAAGACTCTCAGACCATGAGAAACAAGATTCTCTGGTCTGATGAAACCAAGATTGAACTCTTTGGCCTGAATGCCAAGTATCACATCTGGAGGAAACCTGGCACCATCCCTACAGTGAAGCATGGTGGTGTCAGCGTCATGCTGTGGGGATGTTTTTCAGTGGCAGGGACTGGGAGACTAGTCATGATCGAGTCAAAGATGAACAGAGCAAAGTACAGAGAGATCCTTGATGAACACCTGCTCCAGAGCGCTCAGGACCTCAGACTGGGCGAAGGTTCACCATCCAACAGGACAACGACCCTAAGCACACAGCCAAGATAACGCAGGAGTGGCTTCGGGACAAGTCTCTGAATGTCCTTGAGTGGCCCAGCCAGAGTCCGGACTTGAACCCCATCGAAACATCTCTGGAGAGACCTGAAAATATTTGTGCAGCAACGCTCCCCATCCAACCTGACAGAGCTTGAGAGGATCTGCAGAGAAGAATGGGAGAAACTCCCAAAACATAGGTGTGCCAAGCTTGTAACATCATACCCAAGAAGACTTGAGGCTGTAATCTCTGCCAAAGTACTGATTAAAGGGTCTGAATACTATGTAAATGTGATATTATTATTTTTTTATATATATATAAATATTGGAGTCTATATTGCAGTATATATTGCAATATCCATTTGAAAGAAATTGTAAAAACTTGTTTTTGCTTTGTCATTATGGGGTATTGTGTGTAGATTGATGAGGAAATGTAATACATTTTATAATAAGGCTGTAACCTAACAAAATGTAGAAAAGGTAAAGGGGTTTGAATACTTTCCAAAGGCACCGTATATGTACTCATCCCATGTGCCTTGATAATAATTTTTCCAAAGATTACTTTCCTGTGAACAGACATCATTATCTCTGAATGAGACACAGCAGCTCTCCTGAGAGTCGTAAGGGCCTGAAGTATACCATATAGGGTTAGATAAATGGAGGGAGAGAAATAATGAGAGAGTGAGAGAGCATGAATGCGAGAATGAGAAAGACAGACCGAGAGAGAGAGCGAATACGAGAATGAGAGAGAAAGACAGAGAGAGGGGGAGAGAGAGAGGGGGAGAAAGAGAGAGAGAGAGAGAGAGAGAGAGAGAGAGAGAGAGAGAGAGAGAGAGAGAGAGAGAGAGAGAGAGAGAGAGAAGTTTAGGTGTTAATGCTACAATTATTCAAAAAGACATATGCAAGCATTGAGTTGATGGGTTTTGGTGGGGTCGGTTTGGAGGAGGGGTGAGTTGTGGGAAGGATTCTTTTTTTAATCACACCGCAAATCGTCACTCACTCCAACAAGACATCCAAAAACATATAAAGAACATCCCGTTACCAAAGAAAAGGTCAACCACAAGCTACAGCACGAAAGCATCAAATCAAATAAAGAAATGTAAAAAAGAAAATCTTTACTCTCCCTAGCAAAGTCCACATTCTTCCAGAAAAACAGAAAAGAACACCCCCAATTAATAGAAAGCACACGGTTTAGCTATCAACACCACTTCATAACAGTAAAACAGCACACAAAGCTCTAATTGCTATTCAAAATAACAAATTTAAACTCAAAACCAAAATTTTAAACCAACATACATGCATCTATAATCACCATTTGAGCTTGTTTGTGTGTGTTTGAGATTACAGGTAATTTCCCTGGTCTGATCTGTGACATGCCCACAGCACTAATCCTGAAACCACCAGTTATCTTAACCCATATCGAGCCTGTCGGACCAGAGAGATAGATAACATTGAGTCAATGAGGCTGTAACTTTCCATCAGTTGTACTCAACAAATAACACACACACACACACACACACACACAAACATGCACACGCGCGCACACACTCATACTATGAACACACACTTTCTCTTTCACTCACACAAACCTTAAATGTATATTTTGGTCAACTGTAGTCAGTGATAAAAAGAAAGAGGATTTGTGAAATGTTTTGTTTCAACATAATTATCATGCAAATATGGAGAAAAATCTGAGTAAAGCACAAAACAATGAAATAAACAGGTGATATTAACATACACGTCATCGTATGAACATGTCTAAAAACGCTAGACTTTAGCCAAATGAGGAACATTGGGTCTTTAGATGTTGTGTAGTTACACCAGTGAGGTTTCATATACAGTAGCTCAATGATGTATTCTCATCAACACCCAACCATCCCCTCAACACAAAGATGCTGCAGTACTTACCCATAAGGCCTTTGGATAAAGGCAGGATGAATTTGTGGAACACCAAAGGTAAAACCTGGATGAAGATGTGGAATGGTCAAAATGAATTGATGATCTTATTCATGTCATTGACTGTCCCAAATGGCACCCTATTGCCCATTTAGTGCACTGTTTTTAGTGCACTACTTTTGACCAGGACGAATAGAAGTGCACTATATAGAGAAAAGGGTGCCATTTGGGACACAGATAGTCAGAACATTCTAGACACAAGTTATTTGAATAACATCCTGAATCATGTATTGAATGTACACATTCATTTTCCATATTTATGCGACAGAAGGATTAAAATAAGCATTGAGCTCATCATGATGGTATTCTGAACCAGGCATGATTTGTGAGGAAAACATGTAGACAATGTGAAAAAAAAATGCAAAGCTATAAGATGAGACCTGATGTATGTTCTTTAGGACACACCCTCAATGTTCTCAGAACATTAACATACAGAACAGGTGGCTGAAAAGGTACTCTCTCTTTTTTTTTTACCTGGCTGCATCACCCGTGGCTTGGCCCCCAGGTACGCCAGGTTGACGTTGGCTTTCCTGCCGTCGATGATGGGGTTTGGATCTTTACAGGCCCTGTCTGCAGCCGAGCGGTCAGCCATCGTCACCTGTATGGACACAGAGAGGGAGAGAGCACAGGGAAGAAGCAGGTTAAGGTGGTGAAGAAGAAGTGTGAGGGGATGATTAAAGTATGATCAAAACTATCAGTACTCACCAATGTTCATATTCACTAGCTAAAGGGGCAAACATTTGAGAAAATACGGACATTACACTTGGGCCCAACTGTCACTCAATATTTACAAAATATAGGTAACCATCATTCTTTATAGTAAGTTGAGATCTTAGGGCCTGCTGAGTTCTTTTCTTGTTTTCCAGATGAGAATCTGGATAGAAGACTTCTCTATCCACCGATACTTATTTACTCAAAGTAACTGAACCTCTTGATGTCAGTACATAGTTTTCACTGTACTTGGCTGAGGACAAGCTTACTTTATTAAGATCTTAACTGCTTCTCAGCTGATGACTATAAGAATGCTATTTGAGAGTAATTACTCTATGTAAGAGCTTTTGGGGCTGCGGTAGGTCTTTCTCAAATAGGTTGACCCATAATATTTCACATAAATGTGTTTAAAACTAAATGGCGTCAAATAGAGGGGGACCATGACCCTAAAACAGTTGTATAGTACCCTATCTGTCTCTCATCAATGCTCTTATAGACGTTGACATAATGATGACGTCATGCACATCATCTTCCCAAGAGTCATATTCTGAACATGCCAGGGCGCAACAAGTTATAATGTAACCTATCGGTTGTTTTCAATGATAGAACGCTCCAAGCTGAAAACACAGGCCTACTGATGAACAATAAAACATTTACACTTTTCAATGTCTATTAAATAGTATGAAATACACTAGCCTAACCAACACCCACTTTAACGATGACATGTGATTTGCTGCTATCTGAAAGATTGCAGGCATTTGACAGACAGTGCAAGTGAGGTCCCTGTTTAAAGTTATGACAAATAAATACTATATTGATACTTACAAATCCATACCCCCTGGATTTGCCGGTCTGTCGATCGGTAATCACGACTGCTTCTTCAATTTCTCCGAACACTTCAAAATATTTCCTGAGACTGGAATCCGTGGTGTGATACGGAAGACCCCCGACAAAAATCTTCGTGTAGGTCGTGTCCTTCTGCGTGGTGTGCATCTTCACCAATATTTTAGTGCAAAATAGTAGAATAGAAACAATCCAAAATATAGTGCAATGTTTCCTTATCACCTAGTTACGTTATTTATAAGTATTTCTATAAAAATGGACAATATGAGATTTGCAACTGGAGAGGCTTCAGAGAAATAACACAAAACTCGACAAAAAAAATCAAGATTCGAGGTAGATTATCTTTCGACACTTAAATGAGATATGGAGCGGATTGTCCAAAAGATCATCAGGTGTTTTCAACTCTTCTTCGTAACTGTCGTGACTAACTAAATATGTTTCGGACCCATTCCTAAAAGCGCTGCCCATAACTCCACCCCGTTCCAAGCACAAGGGCGGTACAGCGCGTGCATTGCTGCCCGCCCACATGCACCGCTACACGCTCAAGCAAACAGCTGGGAAGCGCGCAGAATGAAAAAGATCCATTCATGCAATGTGATGAGGAAGAATAGGCTATATTACCACATATTTAACCAACATGACGGTTATGGTCATAATTTTTTTCATACACCAACTGTATAGCTTAGAGGGAGGTTGGTTGGGTACATTTTTTGCATTAACCCACAGTCTCACAGACAATACCCAATTATACTCCATAAAGGTATGACTTAAAAATGAACATATTGGGTCTCTCCCTGTCCCAAGGGATGCCTTCCAGCAGGTGGTTGGCCGGAGCCGGCCCATTACGCCCGGAGAGGATCAGTGGCCAGCCCAGGGATGCATGTGTTTTAGTGGCAGCAGCAGTGCGGCGTGACCAATGCCGACAGGTGTAATCTCTGGGATTCAAGATGCCAATTAGATTGAGTTTCTTTACAGAATAATGCAGTACCGTCGTGTTAAGTTTTGTTCGGGACTATCAAACACGGGACGCTGCTATACCAAGACCATTAGCCTGTAGGGATTTTGGACAATTGGTCGGGACAGCAATTTAGTTTTCTGGTCCCCTGATGTCTCTTATGAGGATACTGATGACTGAACTGTGGTAAAAGTTCAACCGAGTGATGATGGAATTTAGGCTGTTTTTCAAAAGCTTAATACGTGACTTGCATGTAAGATCTGTGCGTGCGTAAAGACGCGGCCGAAGCAATTGCGCACGCTTTGCACTGTCCATTCAAGATCATATATTCAGAAAAAATGTTTAATGCTTAAGCGTGTGGTTATATATCATACGGAAGGGTTCAATTGTATATTTTAGTACCGGAGTGCCTTAAGGTCAGATGAACGTAATAAAATATAGCCTAACGATAGACCTAATGATAATGACAATGAAAATAAGACGTAAACTGGGGATTTTTATCTCGGTCGGAAATCATGGAGCAGACCTCTGTCTTTCAATCCGTTTTTCATGACTGAATATATACAATTATGAGCCTCTCTCCTGCTTTCCACAACAACTGGTCTAAGACGGATAGTTGTATTTGCCTGTAATTTCAGTAATTTATACGGAGACATCTGATACGGAACTCTGCCTAAATCATTTATATGGTTCCACCTCCATGGACTAAGTCAGCCATGGAGACACGCGGCCTACATAAGCCCTAATACCGGTATGTGTCCGGTTGATTGTACTGTAATGTGATAAGTTGCCAAATGTGATGTGACTGGCTAGCTGTCATTTTGTTCTAGGACTTGTCACCTCCTCCACTACCTGGACGTAATAGCGTGAATTGCCAATGGATTCTACAGTCCCAAAAATACCATAGCCATCTCCTAGGTCACTATTACGGGCACCAACCTGATAGAGCGACTTTGCGGTGTCTCTGTGTGGATCACTCACTATTTTATTAATTCATGCCCACACGCCCTTTACAGCCCCGAGCGGAGCCGCCGTAGGGTCAGTTTCGGGTTTCAGCGGCCACACAATGGAGACGCTATCGTGTTGAGTCCCCTTTTTGTCTCCGTTCTGTGCAGCATGCTGACTAATCAGAATCCCCTTACATTTTGGCTAAGAAAACGTAGAGTCTCTGGTAAATCCTCATGAATAGGTTATCCTTAAACCCTTATGTGCATATATCGGACGTGTTTATAGGCCTATATCATTAACGTGGGCTATACGTTTGGGAGTTAAACAAAATATATATTTAACCTTTATTTAACCAGGTAGGCAAGTTGAGAACAAGTTCTCATTTACAACTGCGACCTGGCCAAGATAAAGCAAAGCAGTTCGACACATACAACAACACAGAGTTACACATGGAGTAAACAAAACATAGTCAATAATACAGTAGAAAAACAAATCTATATACAATGTGTGCAAATGAGGAAGGTAAGGCAATACATAGGGCATGGTGGCGAGGTAATTACAATATAGCAATTAAACACTGGAATGGTAGATGTGCAATAGATGAATGTGCAAGTAGAGATACTGGGGTGCAAAGGAGTGTGCCAAATAGACCCAGAAAAATGTAATACATAGGCCTACATACACTGAGTGCACAAAACATTAGAAACACCTTCCTAATATTGAGTTGCACACCCGTGTGCCCTCAGAAGAGCATCAGTACGTCGGGGCATGGACTCTACAAGGTGTTGAAAGCGTTCGACAGGAATTTTGGCACATGTTGACTCCAACGCTTCCCACGGCTGGATAACCTTTGGGTGGTGGATCATTCTTGAACACACGAGAAACTGTTAAGTGTGTAAAACTCAGCAGCGTTGCAGTTCTTGACACACTCAAACCGGTGCGCCTGGCACCTACTACCATACCCCATTCAAAGGCACTTAAATATTTTGTCTTGCCCATTCACCTTCTAAATGTCACACAGACAATATATGTCTCAGTTGACACAAGGCTTAAAAATCCTTCATTAACCTGTGTCCCCCCCTTTATCTACACCGATTAAAGTGAATTTAACAGGTGACATCAAAAAGGGATTATAGAGTTTACCTGGATTCACCTGGTCAGTCTGTCATTGAAAGAACAGGTGTTTCTAATGTTTTGTACACTCAGTGTAGATACTCTATATACAGTTCCTATTATGAATGATGAATCTATAAGTGTATGTAGCTTACACTGAAAAAATATATACGCAACATGCAACAACTTCAAAGATTTTTGTGAGTTACAATTAATATAAGAAAATCAGTCAATTAAATACATTCATTAGGACCTAATCTATGGATTTCACATGACTGGAAATACCTTAACATATACCTTTAAAAAAGTAAAGGGTAGGGGCGTGGATCAGAAAACCAGTCAATATCTGGTGTGACAACCTTTTGCCTCATGCAGCGTGACACATCTCCTTCGCATAGAGTTGATCAGGCTGTTGGCTGTGGAATGTTGTCCAACTCCTCTTCAATAGCTGTGCAAAATTGCTGGATATTGGCGCAAACTGGAACACGCTATCAGAGATCCAGAGCATCCCAAATATTCTCAATGGATGACATGTCTGGTGAGTATGCAGGCCATGGAAGAACTGGGACATTTTCAGCTTCGAGGAATTGTTTATAGATCCTTGCGACATGAAACATGAGGTGATGTCTGCGGATGAATGGCACGACAATGGGACTCAGGATCTCGTCACTGCATCTCTGTGCATTCAAATTGCCATTGATAAAATGCAATTGTGGTTCGTTGTCAGTTTATGCCTGCCCATACCATAACCCCACCGCCACCACGGGGCACTCTGTTCACAACGTTGACATCAGCAAGTCGCTTTCCCACACAACGACATACACCCAGTAGTTTGAACGGATTCATTCGTGAAGAGCACACTTCTCTAGCGTGCTAGTGGCCATCAAAGGTGGGCATTTGCCCACTGAAGTTGGTTACGAAGCCGAACTGCAGTCAGGCCAAAAACCTGGTGTGGACGACGAGCACGCAGATGAGCTTCCCTGAGATGATTTGTGACAGTTTGCGCAGAAATTCTTCGGTTATGCAAACCCACAGTTTTACTAGCTGCCGGGGTGGCTGGTCTCAGACGATCCCGCAGGTGAAGAAGTGGTGTGCGGCTGGTTGGAAGTACTGCCAAATGATCTAAAACGGCATTGGAAGGCAGTTCATGTTTTTAGAAATGAACATTCAATTATCTGGCAACAGCTCTGGTGGACACTCCTGCAGTCAGCATCCCAATTGCACTCTCCCTCAAAACTTGAGACATCTGCAGCATTGTGGTGTGACAAAACTGCACATTTTAGAGTGGGCTTTAAAATCATGCTGTTTAATCAGCTTCTTGATATGCCACACCTGTCAGGTGGATGGATTCTTTTGGCAAAGGAGAAATGCTCACTAACAGGGATGTAAACACATTTGTGCACAACATTTGAGAGAAATACACTTTCTGTGCATATGGAACATTTCTGGGATCTTTTGTTTCAGCTCATGAAACATGGGACCAGCACTTTACATGTTGGGTTTACATTTTTGTTCAGTATAAATACAATTTTGGAATTCCATTACAAATTTTATTCAGGAATATACTTAAAGTGCAGCATCATGATGGGCAACCCACTTGATTAAGCGCTAAGGGGATGGTCATTGGTCATGTTTGGAAAATTAAAAAGTAATACTGAAAACTTTAATACTTAACCTGCTGTGCAGGGTTGGGTAGGTTACTTTCTAAATGTAAGCTGTTAGTTACTAGTTACCTGTACAAAATTGTAATCAGTAATGTAACTTTTGGATTACCCAAACTCAGTAAAGTAATCTGATTACTTTCCCCTTAAGAGGCATAGGAAGAAGACAAAAAAGAACCATCAAACGAACTTAGTGTCATCATAGTTGTCTCTGACTTGAGGTCAAACTCGCTCAGGTGGAACAAACTTGCGCCTTTTTTCAATGCTGGATTGAATATCATTGAGAAAACAGAAAGTTGTCCAAGTGTATTATTTCGCAAACATCCTTTCTAAATTGAAAAGTAATCCAAGAAGTAATCATTTACTTATTCAAACGTATCTGTAATCAGATTACAATCTTTTACCTACTCATTCAAGTTATTTTTTTACTATTTTCTACATTATAGAATAGTGAAAACATTAAAACTATTAAATAACACATATGGAATCATGTAGTAACAAAAAAAGTGTTAAACAAAAAAACATTTGAGATTCTTCAAATAGCCACCCTTTGCCTTGACTCTTGGCATTCTCTCAACTGATTCATGAGGTAGTCACCCGGAATGCATTTCAGTTAACAGTTGTGCCTTGTTATAAGTTAATTTGTGGAATTTCTTTCCTTCTTAATGCGTTTGAGCCAAGATAGCCCTATTTGGTAAAATACCAAGTCCATATTATCACAAGAACAGCTCAAATAAGCAAAGAGAAACGACAGTCCATCATTACTTTAAGATATGAAGATCAGTCAATACGGAAAATTTCAAGAACTTTTAAAGTTTCTTCAAGTGCAGTCGCAAAAAACAAAGCGCTATGATGTAACTGGCTCTCATGAGGACCCAGAGTTACCTCTGCTACAGAGGATAAGTTCATTAGAGTTACCAGCCTCAGAAATCGCAGCCCAAATAAATGCTTCACAGAGTTCAAGTAACTGACATCTCAACATCAACTGTTCAGAGGAGACTGCATTAATCAGGCCTTCATGGTTGAATTGCTGCAAAGAAACCACTACTAAAGGACAGCAATAAGAAGAAGAGACTTGCTTGGGCCAAGAAACACAAGCAATGGACATTAGACTGGTGGAAATCTGTCCTTTGGTCTGGAGTCCAAATTTGAGATTTTTGGTGTGTCTTTGTGAGATGCGGTGTGGGTGAACGGATGATCTCCGCATGTGTATTTCCCACCGTAAAGCATGGAGGATGAGGTGTTACGGTGTGTGGGGGGGGCTTTGCTGGTGACACTGTCTGTGATTTATTTAGAATTCAAAGTACACTTAACCAGCATGGCTACCACAGCATTCTGCAGCGATACTCCATCCCATCTGGTTTGGGCTACGTGGGACTATCATTTGTTTTTCAACAGGACTATTTTACCAAGAAGGAGAGTGATTGAGTGCTGCATCAGATGACCTGGCCTCCACAATCACCCGACCTCAACCAAATCGAGATGGTATGGGATGAGTCGGACCGCAGAGTGAAGGAAAAGCAGCCAACAAGTGCTCAGCATATGTGGGAAATCTTTCAAGACTGTTGGAAAAGCATTCCAGGTGAAGCTCGTTAAGAGAATGCCAAAAGTGTGCAAAGCTGTCATCAAGGCGGCTATTTTGAAGGATCTCAAATATAACATATTTTGATTTGTTTAACACTTTTTTAGTTACTTCATGATTCCATGTGTTATTTCATAGTTTTGATGTCTTCATTATTATTCTACAATGTAGAAAATAGAAAAAATAAATAAAAACCCATGAATGAGTAGGTGTTCTAAAACTTTTGACCGGTAGTGTATGATGACACCAAAAACCTTCTGTAAATTAGCTATACTGAACAGTGCTGGAGAGTAATTGAATTCCATTGAAACAGCGCCATCTTGTGTTCAAAACAGCAACTCAACGTTCATCATGGCAAAATAAAATAGGGGGGAAAAAATCCCTTAACCTTAATAAACGAATGGAAAATACATTTCATGTTTTCTTTTTTGGTTAATTTACAATATTTTTATAATAATAATGACCCTCTTCCTCCCCTTCCCCCTCCCATTCCCCTTTGCTCATTTTCTCTATCGTCTTCATAGTACTTCACCCCTACTTGCCATTTTCTCCTTCCCTCATTTTATCCATCCTTCCGTTCTCAGACACACTAGGCTCTAATACATAAATAAGGTGCTCCCAGCCAGGTGCTAGAACATCTCCACAGTTTGCTCAGTCTGTTGAAACGTGGACTCATTTCTCCATCTCCAGAGAGCCTAAGAGAAGCTGCCCATAGACCCCACTTCTGACTTCCACTCTCCCTGACCACTCCACTCCCTCCATCCCCTCCTCCCTGGGTCTGGGGTGGGTCGGTATCCAGGGGGTCAGGTTGGGTGGGGTCTCAGAGGCCTGGAGGACCGCCACAGGGGTGACTACATCCCCTTCTCCGGTTTTCCCTGCAGTGTCTGGGCCACGGACACCAGCCGACTTAGTCCTCGGGCTCACCTTCAGCTCCTCCTCTTTAACCTGAAAGAGAAGAAAAAGAAATGTAGTGAGAGTGATGAAAGAGTATGTGTGTAGTCTGAAGCTGGCTATGAGAAGGTCATATTCAAGACAAATGTAGTTCAAGTTGGTCCCCGTTTAACCCCCTAAACCCAGTTTTCCCCTATTTCCCCTAGTCCCTCACCTAACATTCATATTTTCCATGATGTCATAATCACTAGCTCTTCATAGGCCACTTTTATCTTATTCCTCACCTTGTTACGTCTCTCCTCGGCCTGCCTCATCCTCTCCTCCATGTCCTCTTTGCTGGTGACAGACTGGTCCCTCCTGCCCTTCAGAGTCTCCAGGTGAGGGGGAGGCCTACGTCAGGGTGTCTCTGTGTCAACATCCGGACAATACACACACACAGCAATTAAACTTTAAAAGTTCAAGTTAAAAGCTTTTTTCTTTTATTAAAAAAATTTAAAGCTAGCTTTTTCAAGCAGAAATTTGCTTCCTGTAACACAAACTCAAAAAAGTTCTGGGACACTGTAAAGTCCATGGAGAATAAGAGCACCTCCTCCCAGCTGCCCACTGCACTGAGGATAGGAAACGCTGTCACCACCGATAAATCCACAATAATTGAGAATTTCAATAAGCATTTTTCTACGACAGGCCATGCTTTCCACCTGGCTACCCCTACCCCGGTCAACAGCCCTGCACCCCCCTCAGCAACTCGACCAAGCCTCCCCCATTTCTCCTTCTCCCAAATCCAGTCAGCTGATGTTCTGAAAGAGCTGCAAAATCTGGACCCCTACAAATCAGCCGGGCTAGACAATCTGGACCCTTTCTTTCTAAAATTATCTTCCGAAATTGTTGCAACCCCTATTACTAGCCTGTTCAACCTCTCTTTCGTGTCGTCTGAGATTCCCAAAGACTGGAAAGCAGCTGCGGTCATCCCCCTCTTCAAAGGGGGAGACACTCTTGACCCAAACTGCTACAGACATATCTACCCTACCCTGCCTTTCTAAGGTCTTTGAAAGCCAAGTTAACAAACAGATTACCGACCATTTCGAATCCCACCGTACCTTCTCCGGTATGCAATCTGGTTTCAGAGCTGGTCATGGGTGCACCTCAGCCACGCTCAAGGTCCTAAACGATATCATAACCGCCATCGATAAGAGACATTACTGTGCAGCCGTATTCATTGATCTGGCCAAGGCTTTCGACTCTGTCAATCACCACATCCTTGTCGGCAGACTCGACAGCCTTGGTTTCTCAAATGATTGCCTCGCCTGGTTCACCAACTACTTCTCTGATAGAGTTCAGTGTGTCAAATCGGAGGGCCTGTTGTCCGGGCCTCTGGCAGTCTCTATGGGGGTGCCATAGGGTTCAATTCTTGGGCAGACTCTCTTCCCTGTATACATCAATGATGTCGCTCTTGCTGCTGGTGAGTCTCTGATCCACCTCTATGCAGACGACACCATTCTGTATACTTCTGGCCCTTCTTTGGTCACTCTGTTAACTACCCTCCAGACGAGCTTCAATGCCATACAACTCTCCTTCCGTGGCCTCCAACTGCTCTTAAATGCATGCTCTTCAAGCGATTGCTGCCCGCACCTGCCCGCCTGTCCAGCATCACTACTCTGGACGGTTCTGTCTTAGATTATGTGGACAACTACAATTACCTAGGTGTCTGGTTAGACTGTAAACTCTCCTTCCAGACTCACATCAAACATCTCCAATCCAAAATTAAATCTAGAATTGGCTTCCTATTTCGCAACAAAGCATCCTTTCCTCATGCTGCCAAACATACCCTGGTAAAACTGACTATCCTACCGATCCTCGACTTCGGTGATGTCATTTACAAAATACCCTCCAATACTATACTCAACAAATTGGATGCAGTCTATCACAGTGCCATCCGTTTTGTCACCAAAGCCCCATATACTACCCACCACTCAACCTGTACTCTCTCGTTGGCTGGCCCTGGCTTCACACTCGTCGCCAAACCCACTGGCTCCAGGTCATCTACAAGTCCCTGCTAGGTAAAGCCCCGCCTTATCTCAGCTCGCTGGTCACCATAGCAGCACCCACCCGTAGCACGTGCTCCAGCAGGTATATCTCACTGGTCACCCCCAAAGCTAATTCCTCCTTTGGACGACTTTCCTTCCAGTTCTCTGCTGCCAATGACTGGAACGAACTACAAAAATCGCTGAAACTGGAGACACTTATCTCCCTCACCAGCTTTAAGCACCAGTTGTCAGAGCAGCTCACAGACCCCTGCACCTGTATATAGCCCATCTGTAAATAGCCCAACCAACTACCTCATCCCCTACTGTATTTATTTATCTTGCTCTTTTGCACCCCAGTTTTTCTACATTGCACATTCATCTACTGCACATCTACCATTCCAGTGTTTAAATGCTATATTGTAATTACTTTGCCACCATGCCCTATTTGTCTTACCTTCCTTATCTTACCTCATTTGCACTCTTTGTATATAGATTTGTTTTTCTACTGTATTATTGACTGTATGTTTGTTTTACTCCATGTGTAACTCTGTGTTGTTGTATGTGTCGAACTGCTTTGCTTTATCTTGGCCAGGTCGCAGTTGTAAATGAGAACTTGTTCTCAACTTGCCTACCTGGTTAAATAAAGGTAATTCATTTTTATTTTTATAATAAATAAAACAGGAGTGAATACACACTTCAAAAACAGATATTAGGTAGACACTCATATACTGTAGTTAGTGTAATTAACAAAAAAATACCATCTCTTCAATAGTGTTACTGTCCTTTGCATATTCAATCAGTTATGCACTCCCTTACCATAAGATTCTATGCGTTTTATAAATAATCAGAACACTAATCAAGAGACTACCCAACCAAGCCCCAGTCTTATGATGACAAGAGATTATGGAACTCCTCCTCTCACTTGAGGTCCCCACCTTACTGGGGGCTGTACCCAGGAAACTACCACCACTAGCAGGTGTGTTTTATTCTGTGTTTGATTCTGACACCACTATAGAGGTCTGAGGCTACACTTTGCTCTGCCCCACCAGTAGCCCTGGCTGGTACCCACCATGTTGTATGCCTCCCAGCTGACCCTCTCCCTGGGCTGGGCAGGTATGATGCCTTGGCTAAGCAGCTGCTCCAGGATTTCACTGGACCTGGGTCTCTCCCCACTCTCATGAACCAGACTAGGGCTGTGGGCTGGGAGTGGGACACACGCAAGGTCTCTGACAAGCATAGATACACTCTTTCACACACACACACACACACACACACACACACACACACACACACACACACCTGCTAGTGGTGGTAGTTTCCTGGGTACAGCCCTTGGTAAGGTGGGGACCTCTCCAGTGTCCAGGACCACTCCACTGTCTGTGGTGAACTTTGACACTGCAGAGTCGCCCCTACTGCCTTGTCTACTCACTGTGTCATCCTGTTGGGAGGAATTACAAAGTCACTTATTTAAGTTAAATAGACAGTGGCAATGTCCTATATGTGCTTAAAAATATACTGAACAAAAATAATTCATTAGGCCATAATCTATGGATTTCACATCACTGGTCAGTGGCGCAGCCATGGGTGTGCCTGGGAGACATAGGCCCACCCACTGGGGAGCCAGGCCCAGCCAGTCCGAATAAGTTTCTCCCCACAAAAGGGCATTATTACAAACAGAAATACTCCTCAGTTTCTTTAGCTGTCCGGGTGGCTGGTCTCAGACGATCC
Source organism: Brachymystax lenok tsinlingensis (assembly GCA_030435695.1). Lineage (NCBI taxonomy): Eukaryota > Metazoa > Chordata > Actinopteri > Salmoniformes > Salmonidae > Brachymystax > Brachymystax lenok. The sequence continues at coordinate 27,476,193 of CM059806.1, forward strand.
TGCAGGTGAAGAAGCCGAATGTGGAGGTCCTGGGCTGGCATGGTTACACGTGGTCTGTGGTTGTTAAGCCGGTTAGACGTACTGCCAAATTCTTTAAAACGACGTTGGAGGCAGCTTATGGTAGAGAAATTGACAATCAATTATCTGGCAACAGCTCTGGTGGACATTCCTGCAGTCAGCAGGAATGTCCACAAAAATGCACTCCCTACAAAATGGAGACAAAACTGCACCTTTTAGAGTGCCCTTTTATTGTCCCCAGCACAAGGTGCACCTGTGTAATGATCATGCTGTTTAATCAGCTTCTTGATCTGTCACACCTGTCAGGTGGATAGATTATCTTGGCAAAGGAGAAATGCTCACTAACAGGGATGTAAACACATTTGTGCACAACATTTGAGAGGAATATGTTTTTTTGCAATTGGAACATTTCTGGGATCTTTTATTTCAGCTCATGAAACCAACACTTTACATGTTGCGTTTATATTTCTTTCAGTATAAAATGTTGCCTATTACTATATTAGATCAAGCAGTAAAAAGCGTGTAATCTGTATTGTTGAAAGGTAGCCGAATAGCTTGGTTGATTTTAGAAGAATCTTGACAGCGGATGAAAGAATAGCCTGCGACTCAATGGAGTAGCCTACCACGATTCTCGAGCTGCCGCATCCCAGATTTACTTCCAATAGAAAAGCTTTTGGCTACAGAGGTTCTACAGTTTGAGAATTTCACGGGATATTGACGCATAAGGACCCTCTCAAGCAGTCGGGTTCCTTCACACGTTCCAAGATAGCGCGACCCATGTCGCCATGGACTCTGTGGTTACCATGGCACGTTGCTACAATACATCTGACCCTGTTTAAGGCCAGTAAGTGTCAGGGTGACCGCAAAACAACAGCCAATCAATCCATTGTCCATTATATAAGGCCCCATTCCAAATCGTTCTTAGTGGCCCCTGTGCAAGCAGGTTTTTGGCTCCAACCAATTACTTGACTTGAAATTTAAATCACACATACAAGAAAAAATACTTTCATAAAATAAAAATATGTAATATATTCTCTGGGAGAAGAAAGCAGGGCCAGGCGTTACTGTGTTGGAGTTTTGGCAGTGACCATGGTGGTCCCACACGGGCAGGAGACGCAGACAAACCTCCTGGCACCTCCTGTCGATGTCCAACGCCTGGCTCTTAGCCTCATATGCATGGCCTCCAGAGTTGTCCTGTTTGTCAGGTTTTAGATAGATAGCTATTGAGCATTTAAGTGTGTTATGTTGATGTAGTCAAGTCAACTTTTTTCAAGACAAACAAAATCTCAATGGTCTTTCATACCCACAACCACAAGGAGGCAATATTGAGGTGTGTGGTGTTGCTCTCACAGAACAGTCACACTGTTATTTCCAGAGAAGGTACGTTTTAGCAGATTCATTTATCTTCTTCACTACTGTCGAGGGATAACTCACAGAGAGGAGTATTTTCTTCTCAGGTTCTTGGTCTCCTGCAGAAGACCAATGTGGGGCTGGAGGGGTAGAAGCACTGGGTTAGGGCAGCCACACATACATACTGACAACAAACAATTAACATTGTATTGTTAACATGAAACTATTATAGGATGAGAGAAGGCAAGTGACATGCAGGCTGACCAGCAGGCTAGACAGAGACAGACAGGCAGGACAGACAGACCTGGTCCATGCAGAGCTCGTAGTTGGCCCTTTGGGCCAGGACGTCCAGCTGGGTGTGGGCCAGCTGCTCATGATCCGTCTCTCCACCTTCTGTATCTCCTTGACCAGGCCCACCACTGTGTCCGTCACCTCGGGACAGTTCAAAGGTCAGTCACAGGTCAGTCAACTTATTTCATCAGCATCACTAAGGCTACTAAGCACAATAAAATATGTTTTACATGACTATCCTTTTCTACAGTCTGTTTTATAGACCTTTCACAACTGAATTGAGTGGAATTCTTAAGTGGATTTCTTATGTAGAACTATTTAGGTCTCTGTCAGGCTTACAGCATGTTTTACAACAATGTAAATATTTACATAAATGCCAAGTGATCACAAGGCAGGTCCCAACTGCACGGCAGATGAATGAACAACATGGCTAGGACCAGGAGATCTGAACACCTGCTGTTTCTCCCACACCAGAGTATCCCTGTCCCCAGCACAAGGTGCACCTGTGTAATGATCATGCTGTTTAAACAGCTTCTTGATATGCCACACCTGTCAGGTGGATGGACGATCTTGGCAAAAGAGAAATGCACACCAACAGGGATGTAAACACAATTGTGCACAAAATTGGAGAGAAATTAGCTTTTTGTGCATATGTAATATTTCTGGGATCTTCTATTTCAGCTCATGAAATATGGGACCAACACTTTACATGTTGCATTTATATTTTTGTTCAGTAATATCTTGTATTTTTCAAATTCTACCAACTGAACAATTATTGACTTGTAGCTAAAAGGTTGTCATTTTTATGCAATTTGTACCACGACTGGCTTCTTAATGTCCACTTCTTAGAGTGAAATACATTATTTTTCATCAGATTTCACAGTTCGTGCTTAAAATATTAAGCCTTTACTAACAGGAGAATGCATCAAACCACTTCCAAAATAAATCACTTACCACATGAATTCAAAATTATAAAAATGACAGAAGTATATAGCAAAGAGGTTGAACGTGGAGCAGCTTATTAGCAAAGACAAAAGTGAAATATAGCAAATTTCAGAACTCTTCAGAATCCTCCCTTGGAACTATACAGTCTGTTTTGTCACAATCTGACATCCCAAGTAACCCAGTAAACATATTGTATGTTGAAAACAGAATGGTGCAGGGTCACGACAGAGTACAATGTTTGCATTTGTACTGGCGCCTATCAATGATTTCATAACATTGTCATGTTTTTCTCACTGCACATGGTCAACTGTGTCAATGTAAGGAACACATGCAGCTGGTGGAGAATACATGAGGGTTTGCATGCATGCAGTCAAAACACTAAGGAGCCTAAATGTGATACTATGTTTCTGACCAGACCTCAGTCTAGTCATCCTCCGTCTAGACATAATGAGACTCCATGTGCAGCTGCAAAACAAAATCAAGAAGATATCCAGATCTTTAAAGTTTAAACCCTCAGGGCCTTATTGATCACTCTATTCATATAGCTGACAAACACATTTGCTGTAATAATCAGGAATTCCATTATCAATGCACAGTTGAAGCATTTGCTAAACAATGTTGGCTTTGCAGAACATGAATGCAAATTGACAAAAAGGGACCACTGAAATCCAATTTGACCTGTTCTACCAAAACCCTATTAAGCTACACAATATGGGTATATAAAAAAAATAGTCCTACAGATATACATTTAAAATCTGCATACAAGCTTCATTGTTTTGTGTACAGTGTTAAACATCTGTGTTCAAACACTGCAGAACTATAAAGAGAGCAATGGCAACATCAAACAGAATGACCTTTAAACCTTTCATTCTCTCTGACAGACAGCTCAACGTCTACTCATGTGTTTCGCTTCAAAATGTTACTGTCAAAACAATAACTGCACGTGGCAATGTTTACCACCTGGCTGGGGCCAGTCCCTTGGGACAGACAGCACACTTCGCAAGCATACCGCCCCTCTTCGACTAGACAGACAAGCTACATTCCTAAAATGTTAGGCCCGGGCCACTAAGCTACTATAAATTGCTGGACTGCGTCCAGGCCACAAACATTATTGATGCAGTTCCAGACGCGTGTACATGATTTCCGAGTTCCAGACGCCTGTACATGATTTCCGGGAAGATTACAACAATGCAAAGAAACCTAATGGCTGAGAGCAGCCTCGCCCCGACCCATTATTTCGACATGTGGCATGACTATATGAACCTAGGGAGGCTGCTGGAGAAACTGTGTGACGTCGCAGATCGGACAGAGACCACCTGTACCCAGCTGAAGGAGCACGTGCCGGACGCGGAGGACCACCAGACCAGTCGCCAGGAGCAACACTGGTTTCGACTGAATTCGATCGGGACTGAGAGCCTGAGTTCTGCAAGCAGCATTTCAGGCAACACGAGCCACAACCTGGCTTCCGGTGATTACTGCGGCTTCTGCAAGCAAAATGGAGAAACGGCAGAGATCTACCGGAGCCACAAACTGAAATCCAAAGACAGCAAAGTCATCTGCCCCATCCTGAGGAGCTACATTTGTCCTATGTGTGGCGCCACCGGAGACGAAGCTCACACGCGCCGGTACTGCCCACAGCGCAACGGCGTGGTGCCAAAATACTGGGGGACTGTGGAGTAGTAAACAGGAGGAAAATCTGTAAATATTTACGGAGAAAATATATCCAACGTTCTTGTTCACTTTTAGGTAGGCCTATTGTTACCATATATTTTTTTACAAAGTGGCCAATGCGCCTTTGATGTTCTGCTATGAAAAAAATAAACCTATTTTCGTACATAACTGAAATCGTTTTTGTTCACCTCCTCAATTCTGGTAACGTTATATCACTCGTTATAAAAACGAACTCGTATCTTACTGAACCTTTAACTAGGCAAGTCAGTTAAGAACAAATTCCTATTTACAATATCGGCCTACCGGGGAACAGTGGGTTAACTGTTCTGGGGTAGAAATACAGAATTTTACCTTGGCCCAGTAACCGAAAACCAACGCTCTAACCACTAGGCTACCTGCCGCATATTATTTTGTGGGAAAGAAATCATAACATGTTAATTACATATTATAGTTTTATTGATGGCAATTACCCATGGATCTTATTTTATTACTAATCCAGTAACAATCATGGCTTTAAAATTAATCGACTTCCTTATTATCCAAAGTCACCCTAGTCCATTTAAACAAGCAATAGAAAAATATACTAATACTTTGTACAATACTGGTTTTGGTCCAAACAAAAGTGGATCAGAAATGCCAATATACATTTAGTCTTCAAAGGATCCCAATATGCATTTAATTTTTTTTAATGGATTTCAGGCAACTTTGAATATAGGGATTTACATAATACATTCTAATGACAAAATGCTGAATGCAGAGTTGGTTTAACACACAAATTCAACTTCACAGATAAAAAAAAAGCAAGTTATTATTTACAGGTTATAATATTCAAAGGCCAATTAAGAGAGCTGCAGGAGGTGGTGATGGGAGAGAACATGAATAAGAATAAAGGGAAGTGAAAGAGGGCACAAGAGAAAATATGAGAATAAAGGAGATGGAGCAACAAAGGGCTTAAAAAAAAGTAGTAAGAACAGTGAACAGATGTGGAAATACAGATTTACAAAGTCCTAAGGATGATATTTAAGTCGGTCTCCGGCTCCAATCTCCACAGTGCTGGGGTAACGGTCCTCTCTTCCCCACCCTCCTCACTGCCTCCATTTAAACACATTCATATGCTTCTCACCTACAACTGTCTCACAGCCTCAACCACACATGACACTTTCGTTCAGTTTACACACACACACACAATGAAACCAAACACCTCAAATCTGTATACAGAAAACACGCACGCCTCATTCAGTACAAAGAAACCTGTACATACAGCATACGCGCCATTGACACCATGTCTACGTCTCAAATTGCACCCTATTCCCGACCCCATGATGTGCACTGCTTCAAACTCACAGGTTAAACTAAGTTTACTACATAGGGAGTAGGGTGCCATTTGGAATTCGCCCCACGGCTCTTATTAACCTCTGCATCAACTTTTGCAGTTCATAACCTGATCACCCATACTAATCAACTTAACAGTATGATTTTTACACTGTCAACTTTCAATTTCAGTTTTTGCATTTGTATTTTAATTACAAAAAGTCATGACAATGTTCTAGCTGACATTTGGAGGTGTTGTTAAGCAGAAGTTTCTCACTTGATTGTGTTGTTGCCATCATACTGTAGGTTCATTTGCAGTACATTTTTTAAGTTTGACACCTGCCCTGTATGAGGGTCCCGCTCTCTAGTTGCTCTGGGGACTACCACCACCCATCAGAGTATCACCAATACATCTCCAGATAGGGGCTTCACCAGAGCTTCTTTCTTTACATGCTAAGTAGTTCAGTGTTTGTCCAGAGGAAGCAGTCCCGTCTATGTTTGAAGGGTCAAGTCTAGTCCGATGGATGTTTTACTTCTTACGCCGGACAGCCGTTTTGATCTTGCGTCTAGCGATTGCGTTCTGTCCTGCAGGGGCTGCAGTGAAGGTGGTGCTCTTTGTTGACCTGTAGTAGGGGATAAGACGTCATCAACACACAACTCAAACTTAGCGTGCACACATCCAATAACTTGCAGACGTTCGGTACAAAAAGGCATCTATTTTTATTTAATTATTATCAACCCCATCACAATAATACATTACACTTGTGTTAAATGCAATGACTTGTGACTAACTACTGAACCACTAAACCAAGGAAGGCAAAAATCCTGAGAGCATATAAATACCAATGTATTTACATGGGGACGGGTGAATTTGGTCCAATCCTTTTTCAGGAGTTGGAGCAGTTGGACTCACCCAATAAAGTTAAAGCCACCTCCAGGTGCACTGGGTTGGGGTGCCATGGAGGGCGTGGAAGAAGGGGCGGGGGACCCTCCTGGTGCCCCTCCGAAAGCAAACACCCCCGTGCTGTTACTGGACGTGCCGAACGCACTGACTCCTCCGAACTGGAAACCGCCACCTGGTAAAACCATGAACATCAGGTGAATCTTTGAAGTTGAATCTTTAACGTTGCGTGACAGGATGATTCAAAAGCAATCTCACTATTAAGACTTAGTAAAATGCATTTTATTTAATCATAAATGGCACTTTTATTGCCTTCAGAATATATTCATAACGCTTGAATTATTCCACATTGTTGTGTTATAGCCTGAATTCAAAATATCTTTTCACTCATCGACACAATACCTCAATGACAAAGAAAACATGTTATCCTTTTTGCAAATGTATTGAAAATTAAACACAGAAATCTTATTTACAAAAGCATTCACACTTCTGAGTCAATACTTTGTTGTAGCACATTTGGCAGCTTTTACAGGTGTGTAAGTCTAAGCACTTTGCAACCCTGGATTGTGCAACGTCAAGTTGGTTGTTGATCATTGCTACAGCCATTTTCATGTCTTGCCATAGATTTTCAAGCCGATTTAAGTCAAAACTGTAACTAGGCCACTCAAGAACATTCACTGTCGTCTAGGTAAGCAACTTGTGTAAATTTGGCCTTGTGTTTTAGGTTATTGTCCTGCTGAAAGATGAACTTGTCTCCCAGTGTCTGTTGGAAAGCTGACAAGGTTTTCCTCTAATATTTAGCATTTGCTTAGGTTTATTCTGTTTCTTTTCATCCTAAAATAATCCTTAGTCCTTGCCAATGACAAGCATACCCATAACATGTAGTCACCACCACGCTTGAAAATATGATGTGGGTCAGTGATGTTTGCCCTAAACATAAAATTTGATTTGAAATACAAAGCGTTATTTGTCACATGCGCAGAATACAACAGGTGTAGACCTTACCATGAAACGCTTATTTACAAGACCTTAACCAACAGCGCATTTCAATAAAAGAGTTAACTTCTTAGCGATCAGCGCACGAAGTAACCGTTTTGGAGAGCCTGGCGTGCCCAAAGTAAAATGCCTCCCATTCAGGCCCAGAAAATAGGATATGCACATATTTGGTACCATTGGATAGGAAACACACTGAATTTTCTAAAAGTGTTCGTCTGTGAGTAAAACAGAACGGATATGGCAGGCGAAACACAGAGGAATTTCTGTCCTGGAAAAAGTGGTTTTGACAGAGTGCCTCATTTGGAACCCCTCCCTTATGAAAATGCCCATATAAGGGCATATGAATGCAGTACCGATCGCTTCCTCTGGATGTCAAGAGTCTCGAGACAGGGTTCAGTTTTGTTTTGGATGCTTTAGAGCAGAGAAGAAGAGAAAACAGGAAGTGTCCCCTTGAATGTCAACAGAAGGGAACGCGCGCTCCCGAGAAGGCACGCTCTGTGTTTTTTCCGTCCTTATAGCTCAGTTTATATTCCGGTTGAATTATTGTAGTAAATATACGTAAAAGTGTTCCTAAGGATACATTTAAAACTATGTTTGATTGTTCTTGGACAAGTTTATAGGTATAAGTTGAATGAGTTCTATTCACGTTTCAATGGAGGAGTGGAGGCTGTAGTTTCTGATAACGCGCAAACCAAATGGAGATTTATGGATAAAATACATTACTTTTTATAACAAAAAGAACCATGGATTGTCTTTGTTGGACACTTAGGATGACCTCAGCAGAAGTTCTTCAACAGGTAATTGATTTGTTTTCGCTGTGAAATGTGTTGTGTGAACCATGAAGGCTAATGAATTCATGGTAATGGCAAAAATATGTGAGGTGCTACCCTCAAACAATCAAATGTGCCGCTTTCGCCGTAAAGCCTTTTTGAAATCTGACAACGCTGTGATATTGCCAAGAAACAGAGCTTTTGATGAGTATGAAACACTTGTATATTGGTGGATGTTTAATAATTCAACTTTTGGATTTTGAATTTGGCGCCTTGCATTTCACCTGGTAGTGTCGGGAGTGGGGCACTATTTTCTGGGCCTGAATGGGAGGCCTTTTACTTTGGGCACGCCAGGGTCTCCAAAACGGTCACCTCATGCGCTGCTCCCTAAGAAGTTAAGACTTGTGTCGTCAGCAAACTTAGTGTTGGAGTAGTGTTTGGCCACGCAGTCATGGGTGAACAGGGTGTACAGGAGGGGACTACGCACACACCCCTGTGGGGCCCGAGTGTTGAGGATCAGCGTGGCAGACGTGTTGTTTGCCTACCCTTACCACCTGGGGGTGGCCCGTCAGGAAGTCCAGGATCCATTAGCAGAGGGAGGTGTTTAGACCCAGGGTTCTTAGTATAGTGATGAGCTTTGTGGGCACTATGGTGTTCAACACTGAGCTGTAGTCAATGAACAGCATTCTCACATAGGTGTTCCTTTTGTCCAGGTGGGAAAGGGAAGTGTGGAATGCGATTGAGATTGCGTCATCTGTGGATCTGTTGGGGCAGGTATGCGAATTGGAGTGGGACTAGGGTATTCAGGATGATGCTGTTGATGTGAGCCATGCCAGCATCTCAAAGCACTTCAGGGCTACCAACGTGAGTGCTACGGGCAGTAATCATTTAGGCTGGTTACCTTTGCTTCCTTGGGCACAGGGACTATGGTGGTCCGCGTGAAACGTAGGTATTACAGACTCAGTCAGGGAGAGGTTGAAAATGTCAGCGAAGACATTTGGTCCATGCATGCTTTGAGTACACGTCCTGGTAATCAGTCTGTCCCTGCGGCCTTGTAAATGTTGAAAGGACTTGCTCACATTGGCTACCGAGAGCATGATCACAGTCATCCGGAACAGCTGGTCCCCCCATGCATGCTTCAATGTTGCGTGCCTCGAAGTGAGCATAAAAGGGCATTTAGCTCGTCGGGCAGCTCGTGGCTGGGTTTCCCTTTGTAGTCGATAATAGTTTAAGCCCTGCCACATCTGACGAGCGTCAGAGCTGGTTTAGTAGGATTCAATATTTGTCCTGCATTGACGCTTTGCCTGGAATTTCTTATAAGCATCCGGATTAGTGTCCTGCTCCTCGAAAGCGGCAGCTCTAGCCATTGGATGAATCCTGGAACATATTCCAGTCTGTGCTATCAAAACAATCTTGTAGAGTAGCATCCGTGTCATCTGACCACTTCCGTATTGAGCAAGTCACTACCTGCATTAATCTTCACTTGTAAGCAGGAATCAGGAGGATAGAATTATGGTCAGATTTGCCAAATGGAGTGCGAGGGAGAACTTTGTATGAGTCTCTGTGTGTGGAGTAAAGGTAGTCTACAGTTTTTTCCCTCTGGTTGCACGTGACATGCTGGTAGAAACGAGGTAAAACGGAATTAAGTTTTGCCTGCATTAAAGTCCATGGCCACTAGGAGCGCCGCCTCTGGATGACCATGAGGACTAGGTTAATTGCCACAATTTTTGCAGTTTTTACTGCCTTATTGCAAACAGGACAAGTTTTGGAATATTCATTTTTTTTCTGTACAGGCTTCCTTTTCACTCTGTCATTTAGGTTAGTATTGTGGAGTAACTACAATGTCGTTGATCCATGCTCAGTTTTCTCCGATCACAGCCATTAAACGGTAACTGTTTAAGTCCCCATTGGCCACATGGTGAAATCCCTGAGCGGTTTTCAACTCTTCCGGCAACTGAGTTAGGAAGGACGCCTGTATCTTTGTGGTGACTGGTTGTATTAATATACCTACCAATCTAATTAATAACTTCACCATGCTCAAAGGGATAATCAATTTTGTAAACATTTTGAAAAACATTCCACTTTGACATTATGGGGTGTTGTGTGTAGGCCAGTGACAACATCTATTTTATCAATTTTTAAATTCAGGCTGTAACAAAATGTGGAAAAAGTCAAAGGGTGTGAATACTTCCTGAAGGCATTTACATACACAAAACAACCCCAGAAAGTGAATGTAGCAACCCACCTGGTGTGGCGGGGGTGGATGAGCCAAAAGCGGGCGTGGAGTTGGCTTGCTGGTCGAACACAGGGACAGAGTTGGGCTTCCCCCCGAAGGCAGGGGGCTGGGAGGCCGTGGCAGAGAAAGGGGACGGGGCAGGAGAACCAAACGCAGGGGCATTGGGCTGGGAGGTACCCTGACCAAAAGTAGGAGCTTGTCCCGATCCAAAGCCAGTGGAGGAGGCAGGGCTGAATACAAACGGAGCAGGGGCTGCAATTGGAGCTGGAGAGAGACAAGTACTATATTGCTAAATACATTTCAACAAAAAAAATTAAATAAAAAAAGAGCATTTAAGTGAAAAAACATATTGGGTCAACTATTGGTCAATGCAGTCAACAGCTACACTTATTAGATCAAGAGAAGTGAGCAGAAAAAGCACAACACTATCAATTCACATTAGAAAATTGTCAGGGGTGAAAAAAACTATTTCCTTAAATAAGTCCTGAAAAGAACCAACCTGTAGATGAGGCAGTGGAGAGCGGTGCCGCTCCAAAAGTGAAGGAGGGAGCAGCAGTGTTAGGTCCAGACCCAAACAGGAAGGGTTGAGCCGGGCCAGGATTCAGGGAAGCTGCAGGGGCAGGCAGGCTGTCCTGGCTCTGCCCAAACAAGAAGGACTTGGCTGGGGTGGTCTCACTGGAGACACTTTGCCCGAACAGGAAGGTACTGGGGGCCGGGGTAGTGCTGCTGGTGGGCCCAAATAGCCTGGGGGCAGGGGTGGTGGAAGTAGAGGTGGTGGTGGTTGCCATGAACCCAAACGCTGGCTTTGAGGCTGCAGCATCTGCAAGAAAAACAAAAAAAACTACTGAAGTGAAGAATTATTGGTTTAGGTGTAGACAGTGTGTACATTCACAAAAAAAATATAACAATATAGTAGAACATCCATTTAAAGAATTGACAAATACAAAATGAGTTAATAATAACAAACTAACTATTGTAGCGTATCCCTCCCACCTGTAGCGCTTTGCCCAAAGCTGAATGAGGCCTTAGGGGCTTTTGCTGCTGGGGTCTCGCTGTCTGCCAGCTTCCCAAAGGCGAAGGTAGGTGCTTTGGGCTGGTCTGCAGATGGATCTACCATAAAGAAGGAAAAGCCTCCAGGGGGAGCCGATGCCTCCGCATCTTTACTAGCAGCACTGAACAGGAACCCAGACCCCATAGAGGCCTCCTTCTCAGGTTTCCCAAAGGTGAAAGGGTCCTGGTCTTTCTCTAGCGATTCATCAAATATGCTGCTCCCTAGTGGTGTGGCCAGGGAAGGAGGCTCGGCCTCAGCCAGCTTCCCAAAAATAGGAGCTACTGCTGTTGTGGTGGTTTCTGTAGAAGCTCCACTGTCGTTCTCTGTAGAGACAGAAAGGCTTAAAGTAGAGGTGGTGGTTGTCGGTTTTAATAGTCCAAAGGAGAACCCTCCGTCCGAGGATTTGCTCTCCGTGCTAGCAGCTGCTGCAGTCCCGAACGAGATCCCACCGCTGACGCCAAATTTGAACCCGGCACCCATACTCGGGGCTTCAGCCTTCTTCCCCTCGTCCGCTGCAGGGGTGGAAGCAGCAGAAGCTCCAAATTTGAAGCCCTCTGTGGAGCTGCCGAATTTGAAGCCAGCAGAGCTGCTGGTGTCTGTCGAGGTGGTGTCTGATGAGGCAGCTGCACCGAATTTGAAGCCCCCTGAAGAGGAGTCAGAGAGGGTTCCGCCGAATTTGAAGCCCCCAGAACCAGAGTCCGATAACGCCCCCATGCCAAACTTGAATCCCCCTGAGCCGGTGTCAGACAAGGACTGGATACCAAACGACGAGGAACCGAAAGCTGAAAGAGACAGAGGATCACATTAATTAACCACTTCAGTATTCTGTATAAAAATAAAAAAACACATCACAAATTTCCTTAGTCTAGTTCAGGCTTCACATCTCCCCTCACTAAAATCAAAGATCTTGCTACAATGACAAAGCCCTCTAACGAAGCCTCTATAACATACAAAGATGACAGCTGTACGTACCTTTAGGCTCTACTTTAGCCCCAGGCTTGGGGATCTGACAGGCCACACACGCCTGGTCCGCTTTCTTGTTCTGAACACAGCACACGTCACACTCCCAAGCTCCATCTGGCTTCTTGAACTGGGCCCCAAAGCCTAGTAGAGGAGTGGTGCTGACAGGGGCGGGAGTTAGAGTCGCTGCCTTCGCTCCTGTTAGGTAGATGAAGATATGAGCGATAAGCAAAAATGTAAACATTAATTTGCACCAGATTCCTTTAAAATACTTTCTTGAAGATCTTCTGATGCAAAATGAACAGTGGGCCAAGAAGGCAGTATTGAGACGACATATTCTCTCATTGGGCAAACTCATGAGAAAGAAACAAACAAAAAAAAAATACACCATGTTGTTCCCTCTTCTCATTACCTGGCTTAGTGGTCATACAGGAAACACACTTGATGTCCTGCGCCTTGTTCTGCACCATGCACATGTCACACTCCCACGCTCCTTCCGGCTTCTTAAACTTGTCCCCGAAACCCAAGAGTGGGGCAGCAGCGGGCAGAGTCTTTGCCTCCGAGAAGGCAGGCAGAGTCAGTGTGGCTTTAACTCCAGTCCCAGGCTTGGCTGTCTGGCAGGCCACACATTTGACCGCTTGAGGCTTGTTCTGAACCAGACAAGTGTCACAGTCCCAGCTTCCCGGAGACTTTGTGAACAGGGATCCAAAACCAGCAGCGGTAGTAGTGGTGGGACCCTCCAGCCCAGACAACATTGTGAAGTGCTCACTGTCGGTCTTCGCCAAAGTAGAGTTTGTATGTGGGGTCATACAGGCCACACACTTTGTGGCAGTGGGTTTGTTCCTCACCATGCAGACGTCACAGTCCCAGGAGCCTGTTGGCGCTTTGAACAAGTCCCCAAGGGAGGGGGCGGTGGTGGTGGACAGGGCTGGGGTCTCCTGGGGGGCTTTGGGGACAGGGGAGGTCTGAGTAACAGGAACAGCAAACCCTAGGAAAGAGACTGGGTTAAAAAACACCCTAGAACCAGAAATTAATATAAAGACACTATTTGAAAATACACTAGTTTAAACCCACCATTAAAAAGAGCCACAACACTGTCATGACAGATTACATAACCATTGATGACAGCTGATGGCAAATGACTTATAAGTCGTATAATAGAGAGATCAGTTAACGCGTTACTAGAAACGTCAAGGTTCTGTATTCATGTTTCCGTCATTCTCACCAGGTCCTTTGAGGAGCTCCAGCACACTGCCCTGTTTCAACATCTTGGCTGGTTTAAACGGCCCTTCAAACTCCTCCATGCTCTCACTGGCAGCATGCTTCACTACAGAGACACCAATGGAAACAGATGACAACCATTAACTATGAAATTGATGTCCCTTTACATCAAGGCTTGGATCTTGTTCTTATCCCGGAAGTGATCCACGCTTACCTGCTGCCACTACTGGGGTGACCATCTTCCCATTGGATAGTGACAGACCCATTTTCACCACAGGTGCACTGAAGGTAAATCCAGACTAAGAGACAGAAGATGGTCAACATCTCACCATTGTTGAATGTCAGAACAGAAACAATATTCTACGGGGGTCACACTGTCATCATAGCAGGTATACTCAAGCTGCGGGACTTACAGACGGGGAGAAGGACGGTGGGCTAGCAGCAGTTGTCATGACAATAGGGGAGGAGAAAGTGAAAGGTGTGGAGGGAGGGGTAGAGGAGGCTGTAGTCGGTGGCACCTGAAAGACAGACTTCATGGTCATTAGGATATACACTAACCACATTTGGACATATTGAAATTAAGCCAAATGAAGATATCAAACGTCCGCGTACCAAATGGCACCCTAAATATTGCACTACTTTTAACTCTTTAGGCATCATCAGCAGTGGTGACGGTTTTGGAGTCTGGCGTGCCCAAAGTAAAATGCCTGCCACTCAGGCCCAGAAACTAGGATATGCACATAATTAGTACTATTGGATAGGAAACACTGACGTTTCTAAAACTGTTAAAATAATGTCTGTGAGTATAACAGAACTGATACAGCAGGAATTTCTGTCCAGATTTTTTTTTTTTTTTGTGACATTTCCTTTGATAGACTTCTTATTGAAATCGATGTATAATAGCTCCCAGATTGCAGTACCTATGAATTCCACTAGATGTAAACAGTCTCTGGACAGTGTTTGAAGGCTTTATCACTGAACAGAACCGAAAGGAAGAAGAAATACTGAAGGGACCACGGATGTCAATAAGTTTTCCTGGGCACGAGACGGTGAGCGCGCCCCACTTTATTTTCCTTTTATATCGTTCAGGATATCATCCGAGTGAAATATAATCGTTAATATTCATAAGGATACCTAAGGATGCATTATAAATGATGTTTGATTTGTTTGGGCAAAGTTGATAGGTATAATTTGAACGCTTTCTCTTCACTGTACAACGGGCGACTCAACGGTGGATTTTCTGAACATAAAGCGCCAACCAAACGGAGATTTATGGACATAATGACTTTTTCGAACAAAAGAACCATTGGATGTCTTCGTTGGACACTTGGGATGCCCTCAGCAGAAGTTCTTCGAAAGTGATTTATTTTAGCTCTTATATGGGTTTTGTGAGACCCGCGCTGGTTATGAATTTATGCTAATGCATTAATATGAGAGGTGCTATCCTCAAACAATCAAATGTTGCGCTTTCATAAAGCCTTTTTGAAATCTGACAACGCTGTGATATTGCCACGAATCAGAGTGTTGATGACTATGCAACACTTGTATATTGATGAATGTTTAATAATTAAACTTTTGGATTTTGAATTTGGCGCCTTACATTTCACCGGGTAGTGTCGGGAACGGGGCGCTAGCGCCCTAAAGATCCCTATTAAGCAGGGCCCTATTGGGCCAAAAGTAGTGCACTATAAAGGGAATAAGGTGCCCTATGGGACACAGTCAAATGGAGCTGGACAGACCTCGTTAGTGACGGGCTCCTCCAGGACAGGTGTGGTAGTGACAACAGGCTTGGGGAAGCTGAAGCTGGGCAGACTGATAGAGGTGTTGGCCGGCAGGGCCGGTAGCTCAGCAATCTGACGAGAGGAGTCAGAGTGTAGAAAACAGTTAGAAGTACTATACATTAACCAGAATCTCTCTACTACACATAGCGGCGTATGGCAATAACTGCCTTGCACAATTAGACAATGGTTTCAACCCAACCACCTTCCCAGAAACATCTCAGAACCAACCAATCATTTATTGCCTGGATCACAAACTTCGCGCCAGACAGAATAGGAGAAGGGGTCATATAGATAAGAGCGGTGTACCCACCTCGTCTTCAGGTCGTTTGGACAAGGGTCTTGTGCTGGTCCTCTCCCTCTTCATCTTCCCTCCTCCTGACCCTCTGCTGCTGGTTGCAGGAGTGCTGGACAGAGGGTAGGTGGGCAGACTGCTGCTTGTGCTTTGACAAGGACCTGCCACAGCTTCAGGAATCAGAGGGGATTGTCTTGTGGGCTGGAGAGGAGGGAGTAAAGGGTAGGGTTAAACATGAATCATAAATACATCTGGTCCTATGGACTGGCTGTAATTGGGAAAGCAACTATCTGGAATAAAACAACTTCAGCTTGTTAACCTCTTAGGGAGCGGCTCCCGAGGTGACGTTTTGGAGAGTCTGGCGTGCCCAAAGTAAAATGCCTCCCACTCAGGCCCAGAAAATAGGATATGCACATAATTAGTACTATTTGATAGGAAACACTGAAGTTTCTAAAAGTGTTAATGTCTGTGAGTGTAACAGAACGGATATAGCAGGCAAAAACCCGAGGAATATCCATCCGGAATATCTTTTTTTTTTTTTTTTTATACCTTTGCTCTGTTTGACAGTCTTCCTATTGATTTCAAAGGCAAGCAGCTCCGAGATTTCAGTACCTATGGCTTCCACTAGATGTCAACAGTCTCTATACAAAACCAGGAAACTGTAGCCCTGACCAGAACGGATAGGAAGACAATATGGTCAAGTGAGCTCAGATGTCAACAAGCTTTTGCGGGAGCGCAACAGAGTGCGCGCTCCACTGTTTTTTCCTTTCTTATCGTTCAGGCTACAATCCGGTTGAAATATTATAGTAAATATACATAAAATGATACCTAAGGAAACATTAAAAATGATGTTTGATTTGTTTGGAGAAATACAGTGGGGCAAAAAAGTATTTAGTCAGCCACCAATTGTGCAAGTTCTCCAACTTAAAAAGATGAGAGAGGCCTGTAATTTTCATCATAGGTACACTTCAACTATGACAGACGAAATGAGAAAAAGAAATCCAGAAAATCACATTGTAGGATTTTTAATTTAATTATTTGCAAATTATGGTGGAAAATAAGTATTTGGTCAAGAACAAAAGTTTCTCAATACTTTGTTATATACTCTTTGTTGGCAATGACAGAGGTCAAACATTTTCTGTAAGTCTTCACAAGGTTCTCACACACTGTTGCTGGCATTTTGGCCCATTCCTCCATGCAGATCTCCTCTAGAGCAGTGATGTTTTGGGGCTGTCGCTGGGCAACACGGACTTTCAACTCCCTCCAAAGATTTTCTATGGGGTTGAGATCTGGAGACTGGCTAGGCCACTCCAGGACCTTGAAATGCTTCTTCTGAAGCCACTCCTTCGTTGCCAGGCGGTGTGTTTGGGATCATTGTCATGCTGAAAGACCCAGCCACGTTTCATCTTCAATGCCCTTGCTGATGGAAGGAGGTTTTCACTCAAAATCTCACGATACATGGCCCCATTCATTCTTTCCTTTACACGGATCAGTCGTCCTGGTCCCTTTGCAGAAAAACAGCCCCAAAGCATGATGTTTCCACCCCCATGCTTCACAGTAGGTATGGTGTTCTTTGGATGCAACTCAGCATTCTTTGTCCTCCAAACCACGACGAGTTGAGTTTTTACCAAAAAGTTATATTTTGGTTTCATCTGACCATATGACATTCTCCCAATCCTCATCTGGATCATCCAAATGCTCTCTAGCAAACTTCAGGCGGGCCTGAACATGTACTGGCTTAAGCAGGGTGACACGTCTGGCACTGCAGGATTTGAGTCCCTGGCGGCGTAGTGTGTTACTGATGGTAGGCTTTGTTACTTTGGTCCCAGCTCTCTGCAGGTCATTCACTAGGTCCCCGTGTGGTTCTGGGATTTTTGCTCACCGTTCTTGTGATCATTTTGACCCCACGGGGTGAGATCTTGCGTGGAGCCCCAGATCGAGGAAGATTATCAGTGGTCTTGTATGTCTTCCATTTCCTAATAATTGCTCCCACAGTTGATTTCTTCAAACCAAGCTGCTTACCTATTGCAGATTCAGTCTTCCCAACCTGGTGCAGGTCTACAATTTTGTTTCTGGTGTCTTTTGACAGCTCTTTGATCTTGGCCATAGTGGAGTTTGGAGTGTGACTGTTTGAGGTTGTGGACAGGTGTCTTTTATACTGATAACAAGTTCAAACAGGTGCCATTAATACAGGTAACGAGTGGAGGACAGAGGAGCCTCTTAAAGAAGAAGTTACAGGTCTGTGAGAGCCAGAAATCTTGCTTGTTTGTATGTGACCAAATACTTATTTTCCACCATAATTTGCAAATAAATTCATTAAAAATCCTACAATGTGATTTTCTGGATTTCTTTTCCTCATTGTGTCTGTCATAGTTGAAGTGTACCTATGATGAAAATTACAGGCCTCTCATCTTTTTAAGTGAGAGAACTTGCACAATTGGTGGCTGACTAAATACTTTTTTGCCCCACTGTATGATAGGTATAATGTGAACCGCGTTCTCTTCACGGTTCAATGGGCGACTGAACGGTGGATTTTATGATCATAACGCGCCAACCAAACGGAGATTTATGGATATAATACATTACTTTTTCTAACAAAAGAAGCATGGATTGTCTTCGTTGGACACTTGGGAAGCCCTCAGCAGAAGTTCTTCGAAAGGTATGGGATTTTATATTGGCGATTTTATGTGTTTTTTGAGACCCGCGTTGGGTTATGAATTTATGCTAATGGGTAAATATTGTAGGTATCCTCAAACAATCAAATGTTGTGCTTTCGCCGTAAAGCCTTTCTGAAATCTGACAACGCTGTGATATTGCCAAGAATCAGAGCTTTTGATGACTATGCAACACTTGTATATTGATGAATGTTTAATAATTCAACTTTTGGATTTTGAATTTGGCGCCTTGCATTTCACCGGGTAGCGCCCCACTGCTCCTTAAGTAGTTAATTAAGGCTTCTACACATCTATCCAACTACAACCCAACAAAAGAATCAGCCCGGGGTGTAGTCTCAGTTGGTAGGGCTGGGCTATATGGCCCACAAATCATATCTAGATTTTTTTCAAACGTATGTGCGATGCACAATATAAATACTGTTTTTTTAATCTCTAAATAAGCTTTGTTTCACAATCAAAGGTCAATACACCTCAATTCAAAACAGTCAGGAATAATCAAATCAGCGCTTGTAGAAACCATTCCTAGGCGAAATATAAGCCTTCCACAAGCATAACAATTATTTATTTTATCAAAATAGTTCACCTGCTTTTTTGCAATATCACTGATCTGGCTTTCAAGTAAGTCTATGAAAATGCCATTTTTGCACATCCACTAATGACGACACTCAGGTAGCAGGCATAGAACATTAATACAGGTCTCAAACAACCTCTCAAGCACAAGCCCCCGTATTTATAGTCTAGCAAACTTGGACCTAACTTGCTTGCTAAAAAAAACAACTGAGGACAGTTGAACTGTTATGAACACACCCTCCTGTCCATCACCAACTGTTTGAAAAACAGCCTGTTCACTTTGTTCAGATGTTGATATCCAGCAGCCTACCTGGATAAGATTTCTGAGAATGAGAACGAGTTGCCAATTCCCCACATAAAACGAGTCTTCATGCTCATTGCACATTTATAAAAACACAGACTAGACAGCTAGCGAATAAGTCTGTGGCTAAGATGCTGCTAGCAGTACGTGGTACCGCTAGCAGAGCATTAATTTCCCACAATTATGTTCACTGATGCTCTCGTTTTAGTAGGGTCTGCTCTGTTCTACATTTCGTGAGTTGAGACATTTACAGACATCTCGTCCCTTACAGTAAAATAACGTCTAAGCGTTTCGGTCTCCATATGACCGCTTATTTTGAAGCAAACCTCAAATAGCGAGTTTAAAACAGCTTGTCAGAGGAAGTTACCTTTCGTCGTTGTTGTGATGAAGGGCAAGGGGCTTGGTGTCTGTGTGCGAGTGGGAAGGTGCACAGTGCACACAGCACAAAGGAGACGAGACCAAAAATACATAAAATGCTCATAAAACCAAAACAAATAATTAATGCGATAGTCATTTGGAACATGACACCAAAACGTACATTCAAATGAATTAACTTGATATAATCCCCAGTCCTAGTTGCTGGACATCATAATTTGTTCCGATTCAACATGTAGAAACAGCCATGGACAGTCTGAGTTGGGGGGAAACTTCCAACACATTGATAGTTAGTTGGCTGTAGTTGTATGGATGCCTAGAAGCCATTAGCTGACTAATCTGGAGGTGGTGGTCCTCACCGTGCCTCTGGGGGTCTGGGTCAGGCCCCCGGGGGTCAGAGAGGGCCTGAAGGATATTGAGCGGTTCCCAGACACCAACGCTGCAGCCGGGATAACCAACTTCTGGACTGGGGGGAGGGGAGAGTCCAGCTGGAGGGGAATACACAGAAAAGTCAAATACTCAAAACAATGTGTCCCAGGCACACACAAATACAAACATTTTAGAAGTCCATCACTGGCAGCGGGCAGCATTTGGTAAGCTAACACACCCACACACTCATATACACCTCCCTGCTCCATCTTCACCTATGCTAGCAATGTGGGTCAACACACAAGTTAACCTGTTTCTACATATGCATTGCTTGAGGATTGGGGTTTTAGGCTGGGTTTCTGTATAGCACTTTGGTGATGTAACAAGGGCTTAATAAATATATTTGATTGACTGAACCTAGCGATCTCAGGTCATACAGTTGAAGTCAGAAGTTTACATACACTTAGGTTGGAGACATTAAAACTCACTTTTCAACCACTCCACAAATTTCTTGTTAACAAACTATAGTTTTAGCAAGTCGGTTAGGACATCTACTCTGCGCATGACACGTAATTCTTCCAACAATTGTTTACAGACCGATTATTTCACTGTATCACAATTCCAGTGGGTCAGAAGTTAACATATACTAAGTTGACTGGCTTTAAACAGCTTGAAAAATTCCAGAAAATTATGTCATGGCTTTAGGAGCTTCTGATAGGCTAATTGACATCATTTGAGTCAATAGGAGGTGTACCTGTGGATGTATTTCAAGGCCTACAGTCAAGCTCAGTGCCTCTTTGCTTGACATCATGGGAAAATCAAAAGAAATTAGCCAAGACCCCAGAAAAAAAAAAGTGTAGACCTCCACAAGTCTGGTTCATCCTTGGGAGCAATTTCCAAACGCCTGAAGGTACCACGTTCATCTGTACAAACAATAGAACACGCAAATATAAACACCATGGGACCACGCAGCAGTCATACCGCTCAGGAAGAAGACGTGTACTGTCTCCTAGAAATGAACGTACATTGGTGCGAAAAGTGCAAATCAATCCCCGAACAACAGCAAAGGAAAGTAAAAGTAAAGCAAAGTAAAACGAGTCCTATATCAACATAACCTGAAAGACCACTCAGCAAGGAAGAAGCCACTGCTCCGAAAAACACCATAAAAAAAGCCAGACAAAGGTTTGCAACTGCACATGGGGAAAAAAACTTTTGAGAAATTTCCACTGGTCCGATAAAAGAAAAACAGAACTGTTTGGCAATAATGACCATTGTTATGTTTGGAGGAAAAAGGGAGAGGCTTGCAAGCCAAAGAACACCATCATGTTGTGGGGGTGCTTTGCTGCAGGAGGGACTGGTGCACTTCACAAAATAGTTGGTATCATGAAGTAGGAAAATTGTGGATTTTTTGAAGCAACATCAAGACATCAGTCAGGAAGTTAAAGCTTGGTCGCAAATGGGTCTTCCAAATGGACAATGACCCCAAGCCTACTTCCAAAGTTGACTGTTGTCCTTAAGCCAAGGTATTGGAGTGGCCATCACATAGCCATGACCTCAATCCTATAGAACATTCGTGGGCAGAACTGAAAAAGCGTGTGCGAGCAAGGAGGTCTATAAACCTGACTCAGTTACACCAGCTCTGTCTGGAGGAATGGGTCAAAATTCACCCAACTTATTGTGGGAAGCTTGTGGAAGGCTACCCGAAACGTTTGACCCAAGTTAAACAATTTAAAGGCAATGCTACCAAATACTAATCGAGTGTATGTAAACTTCTGACCCACTGGGAATGTGATGAAAGAAATAAAAGCTGAAATAAATCACTACTATTATTCTGACATTTCACATTCTAAAAATACAAGTGGTGATCCTAACTGACCTAAGACAGGGGATTCTTACTAGGATTAAATTTCAGGAATTGTGAAACAGTTTAAATGTATTTGGCTAAGGTGTATGTAAACTTCCGACTTCAACTGTACATAACACACATTCTTGCCTCCCTTCAGTAACAGTTTTGTATAAAGAATACGAAGACAAGCCTTTATGTTTCTTTTAAGTGACGTTTATTGTACTTTATTTTTTGAATCAGCGCTCTGTCAGTTTCTTTCTGTAGCTTCCGGGTATGATTGAATACGGACCCGAGCTATGGCAAATAGGGCTGGCTTTGTAGTGCCTGTCCTGAATTAAGCGTCCATGTGAATGGGTGTAGCGGTGGGGTTATGCAAATGTTTATATTTAAGCATAAGGCCCGAGGGGGTGTGGTATATGGCAAATATACCACGGCTAAGGGCTGTTCTTATGCATGACGCAACATGGAGTGCCTGGATACAGCCCATAGCCATGGTATATTAGCCTTATACCAAAAACCCCCAAGGGGCCTTATTGCTATTATAAAAACTGGTTGCCAACGTAATTAGAGCAGTAAAAATAAATGTTGTCATACCAGTGGTTTACGGTCTGATATACCAGAGCTGTCAGCCAATCAGCATTCAGGGTTTGAACCATAGAGTTTATAATAATATTTTAAGTGCTATATCAGTTCAATGGGGGATTTTTCCATTGATGGGTCCAGCTAACTAGCGCTGTCCTATCATTTATGTGTATACTTTTGTTGCGGCAGTACTGATGTTTTGGGAATCATTATGTAAATAAACACCCTTACACAGAAGTGCTTTTGCGGCACCGCCATCGGTTATTTTGTAGAGTTTAATATAGGCTTAAGATTCATTTAAGGTTTTTCAGTTTAGCCTTCTGGCCTACTACGCGACACCCTTACTACTCAATGGCCCATTGTCAGGGCTTAAGTGACCAGCTGCCAGAGCTGGGACCATTTAACAGTTACTGATGACCATCCAGCCTTGGAATAACTAAAAATGGAGCCCGCTAGATAGCAGCGCACACTCTACACTCACTCAAACAAATACCTGCTTACTTTAACACACGACAGATCACATACAGAACAAACACGGCAGAGCAGAGGTGAACATCTGACCCAGGCTAACAAATCAAAATCAAATGTATTTATAAAGCCCTTCTTACATCAGCTGATGTCAGAGTGCTGTACAGAAACCCAGCATAAAACCCCAAAAAGCAAGCAATGCAGGTGTAAAAGCACAGTGGCTAGGAAAAACTCCCTAGAAAGGCCAAAACCTAGGAAGAAACCTAGAGAGGAACCAGGCTGTGAGGGGTGGCCAGTCCTCTTCTGGCTGTGCCGGGTGCAGATTATAACAGAACATGGACAAGATTAACACCCCTGTTAACTTGTTAGGGAGACGCAGCTGAGGGGTCGGTTTTGGAGAGCCTGGCGTGCCCAAAGTAAAATGCCTCCCATTCAGGCCCAGAAAATAGGATATGCATATATTTGGTACCATTGGATAGGAAACACTGAATTTTCCAAAACTGTTAACCATTTGTCTGTGAGTGAAACAGAACGCATATAGCAGGCGAAACCCCCGAGGAATTTCTGTCCTGGAAAAAGTGATTGACACATTGCTCATTTGGGAACCCCTCCCTAATGAAAATGACCATATAAGGGCATATGAATGCAGTACACGTCGCTTCCTTATGATGTCAACAGCCTCGAGACAGTGTATTTCTTCCATTTTGGATGAATAACACCAGAGAAAAAGACCAAACAATGAAGTCCCCCCTTGATGACAACAGTACCCAGCGCGCGCGCACGAGAAGTCACGCAGTGTCTTTTTTACCGTCGTTATCGATCAGTTTATATTCCGGTTGATTTATAATAGTAAATATACGTAAAAGTGTTCCTAAGGATACATTTAAAAATGTGTTTGAATGTTCTTTGACAAGTTTATAGGTATAAGTTGAACGAGTTCGCGTCACGTTTCAATGGACTAGTGGAGGCTGTCGTTTCTGATTATAACGCGCGCGAAACAAAATGGAGGATTTATGGATAAAATACGTTACTTTTTCTAACAAAAGAACCATGGATTGTCTTCGTTGGACACTTAGGATGACCTCAGCAGAAGTTCTTCAACAGGTAATTGATTTGTTTTCGCTGTGAAATGTGGTGTGTGTGTGCCATGATGGCTAATCGATACATGGCTATTGGAAAAATATGTGAGGTGCTACCCTCAAACAATCAAATGTGCTGCTTTCGCCGTAAAGCCTTTTTGAAATCTGACAACGCTGTGATATTGCCAAGAAACAGAGCTTTTGATGAGTATGGAACACTTGTATATTGGTGGATGTTTAATAATTCAACTTTTGGATTTTGAATTTGGCGCTTTACATTTTACCTGATAGTGTCGGGAGGAGCCCGCTAGCGACCCACTGGTCCCCAAGAAGTTTTAACTACTGCAGACACGCCACACTAGCAATATTGGAAGAGGGGTAGGAGGAGATAGTGACAGCACTTTCCAAACCAACCAATAGCAATGTTTGGCTCAAGATCTTTCAGCTGCTGCTGTGCATGTTAGCTGTTGGGGTTTGTAATAATGTGGACTAACAGCTGGAGAACACTAACCCAGGTTTGAAATGACATAAGGTCATCTGTCAGTGTCAAGAGATAATGTATTGGGGTTTCGAAGATGAACACTAGCTGGGTGATATGGACCAAAATCGATGTCACAATAAAAGTACTGATTTATCACAATAACAAATAGAATGCGAAGTTCATAACATTAATGTGCACAAATTATTGATACTACCCATAAAACTACTTTAGCCCTAGTCTCACTACAGATTGTTGGTTATGTAATTATAACTTCCCCCTGTAATTCTTACTTTTTTCTCTCTAAATTGACAGTTATGACGGATGCCTGGAGGTTTTTATTCCAGGCGTGAAGACTTTTCAACATGTCCAGGTGATAGGGCCACACTGATAACTCCATCTTAGTTCCCAAGTTTCTAAACCATACCATCTTTGGTATTGTGTCACCATAATATTTGAATTGAGGAAGTGTGATCATAATCACATTTAGGTCAGTTATATGCTGCTTTGCGATCTATTAACAGCAAGGGTTACATTAAATAGGCTCAATATTTTTTATTGTTGCATTTGGCGGATTTAATTAATACGCACAAAACATTTGAACAAAAACATTCACTATGAAAGTTGATACATGTAGGCCATTCATATAAAGCTATGGGCTGCATTCATTCAATTTATCGAATCAGTTATTGTTTTCTTGATCAAACCGCGAGCACCACATGTCAAACTCCGACATTTCTCTCAAAACACAGGGATGTCGATTCGTACGGGACTAGTATTATCAGAGGACCTTGGAGTTCACAAAAAAACATTATGGCTGGAATTCTTACTCTCCTGTAATGTAAAAATAACTGACATGAAAGATTCGGAAGGGACAAAAATTACAGCTGTGGTGTTCTGTGCGTGAGCACAATTACATTACCCAACCTCCTCCAGTAAAATTAAATCACATCTGAATTGAACTTGACTGTTGTAGCTTGTCCCATTCACAATCCTTCATATTAGCAAACTTATTTCATTTAAAAAAAAATGCACATATTTCTAGTAAGTTAATTTACTGTAATGAACGATATAAGCAAAATGTCCACGATAAAGGGTCAGGGTCTCAAACACTTACCTGTTTTTTGGGGGCCTGGAAATGTGAAAGGTCTAGAGTGCTGGCATCAAGGGACTGCAGGACATAAGAGAAAGAAATGTGAGCTGTGTGACAACAATTGAGAATTTTTTTAAGAAAAAGAGAAATTCACAACACTTACTTTTGACAAGGGAGAGGACACCGTAGAGGGGATTCTCTTGGCGTCCTGTTAAGACAAACACACAAATTATGCATTTGTTACCATAAATAACAGACAAATATTTACCATAGCTTGGTAGCCAAGTGGACACCACAGGAGTTTGGTGCACCTTAATTGGGGAGGACGGATGGCTGGAGTGGAATCAAATACATCAAACATTTGGTTTCCATGTGTTTGAAGCCATTCCATTTGCTCCGTTCCAGCCATTATTATGAGCCGTTCTCCACTCAACAGCCTCCACTGCTTGACACGTAAACATTATTTCCTTTTGAGGATTCACCACTACAAATGGCTTCTACAGAAATGTAGGCCTAACAGCTGACACTAATACTATATACACAGAGGATCTATACAACACATTTCTATCAGATGGTTCTGTAGCCATTGTGCCAAGCTGAAATGGCCCCTGTTCATACGATTCTGAGGGTTCCATATTTAATTCAATGTAAACAACTTTATTGGTACACACAGCGAGGGGGCTGGACATGCGTTCCAGGGACTGTAGGATGCGTCGGGCGGTAGCGCTGGTCACCCCACAGGGCGGAGCCCCAGCAGGCTTGGCCTTGATCTGTCTCCGCAATGGAGCCTAGAGGGGAAATACATATCCATCAATCACATTCTATTAACATAGAGAAGCACTTTCTACAAACCCATTTTCCACAAAGTGGTTAACGGCAAACATGGTTTGAATGAACGCCAGGTTAATGAAACAGCAGTGGTGGAAAGGCAGAGCTTTGGTCAAGTCGTGCTGCAGGTTAATACCCTGTACCTCCTGTTATTGTTCAGCACAGGGCATCAAACAACTCAGGGGTGGCGTTAACGCAGGAAAAAAATATAGAATGGATAAAAAATATATTGCTGTGTTTTAGAAACACAGATCTAAAATGCTTCTTATTGTAATTTCTGCCCAGCATCAGACCAATTGTGTGCTTCAGTTGCACTTCTCCACTCGGATGAGAATTCACGAACGAGCATTCTGTCAGCAGACAGTGCTCAGACTGAAGTGTAGGTACTTTTCTCAGTGTAGCCAGCCTAGTGTTCTGGTAAAATGCAAGATTAACTTCAAGAAAAACATTAGGAAATGTAGATGGATATATTAGAAATATGACGGCCATGCATCGTTTTTGCAAAAAAGCTATTTTACTTGTGTGGCTGCTAGCCAAATAGCGTTGCACTTCTGTGAAGCTATTTTCTGCCGAATGTGTTGCAATAATGTATTTTCTGTGAAGGAAAACTATAGTTGCACGCCCCACCCACTCAATTGAGGCAACAAAATAACACTTTCAATATAAAACTGCAGATTTATGATTTACTCTAACATGTCCCCTGCAGCTCCATTTCCCCTGACTAACATAATATCTGTTATTATTCAGCACAGGGCATCACAGCTATATTTCCCCTGACTAACATAATATCTGTTATCCAATTAAAATGTTGGTGCTGGCAGGCCAGAATACTGCTTTTGGGGGTATTTCTTGCCTAGGAGAAAATCTATAGGGAAAACACTTGTGAGTTGTAGTGGAGTGGGAGCATTACCTGGTAAGGCGTGGCTGTGCGTGAGCGGGCTGTTCTAACAGCAGCTGCTCCCCCGTAGGTCGTCTTCCCTGGGTAGAAGGGGGAATCCCCCAACTGACTGGAGTTCAGCACTGAACTGTTCAACGTAGACTATCGGAGACAAAAAACACGGAGGCCGAATGTCAAACACAATGGCGCAGAAGCAACAGTTTCCGAGCCACATGTATGTAAACAGGTTTTCCAGTAACGAATCGTCATTATTGCAACTGGTCAAAGTAAATCACATTATCATCGATAGCTAAGCAAGTAACGTTAGAGTTTGCGGACTCTCGACTGGCACTCACAGTGGAGGACTGACTTGACTGACTGACACTCACAGTGGAGGAAGTCCCAAATACAGACAGGTTGAAGGCTGGCTTCTTGAGACTGGACTGGGACTGCTGGGGCCCAGAGTGGGTCCGGTCCATCTCCGGAGACCAGAGCTGGGGTAGCGACGTGGTCTTAAAGTTTGGTACATCTGGGTACAGAGAAGAGACATTGTGTGATTACTCAAACTTGTGTCATGCAAATATGTAACAAAGGACTGAATTTCAGTAGTACTGGCTATGGATGCCAAAATGTTATTTTCAAAATTTGGGAAATTATTTCCCAAAGCCACTTTCTACCATTAAAATATATTCTGCTGACTCTAGACCTCAACGGGATTGTTTATGGCGAAAACGTGATTCAGTACTGTTACCACACACAATCCACACTACCTTTTTCTGATGCGCGTGATGAGAAGCCACTGGTGGTGGAGATGTTGTCATCCTCGTGCTGGGAGCTGTTGTCCTTGATCTCCTTGACTAGGGAGAAGCTGGACGAGGCCCCAGCGAAGGGGGCGAAGGAGGTGGAGGGCTGGGAGAAAAGGGAGCTTGGGCCCCCCAGGGCCGGGGAGGCATCCAGGGAGGGGAAATAGAGGTGGGAGCGGTTGAGGGGGGGCCTCGACAGAACATCCTGGAAGTTCAGGGACACCCTGCTTGTCGAAGGCTCTGGAGGGGAGGAGGAGAAATTACTAGGGTTAAGATGGGTTAATCCATATTTTGAGCTTTAAAATTGCACTGAAGGGGGCCCCCTTCTCCAGGGTCCCCTTCAATTTAGGCCTACTAGAAAGTGTGTGCCCTCAGGCCTGCAGGGAAACAAAAGTCAAGAATAATTAAGCCCCCCCTTACTGGCTCAAATAGCAAAGTTTTGGAAAAAATTGTGTTGACCAAATACAATTCGATTTTACAGTAAACAAATTGACAGACATTCAACAAGCACAGAACTTACAAATGACTGGATGAGAGAAATGTATGAGACAAATATTGTGGGGGCTGTTTTGTTAGACTTCAGTGCAGCTTTTGACATTAACAATCATAGTCTGCTGCTGTACAAACATGGTGTTATGGCTTCACACCTTGTAACAAATAATGTGGAAGTTGAGAAAGTTGAGGTGACGAAGCTGCTTGGAGTAACCCTGGATTGTAAACGGTCATGGTCAAAACATATTTTTACAACAGTAGCTAAGGAGAGAAGTCTGTCCATAATAAAAGCGCTGCTCTACCAACAAGGCAGGTCCTACAGGCTCTAGTTTTGTTGCACCTGGGTTACTGTTCAGTAGTGAGCCAAGAAGAGGGACTTAGGAAAGTTGCAATTGGCTCAGAACAGGGCAGCATGGCTGGCCCTTGGATGTACACAGAGAGCAAACAATAACATGCACGTCAATCTCTCCTGGCTCAAAGTAGAGAAGAAATTGACTTTATCACTACTTGTATTTGTGATAGGTACTGACATGTTGAAAGCACCGAGCTGTCTGAACTACTGGCGCACAGCTCGGACACCCATGCATACCCCCACAAGACATGCCACCAGAGGTCTTTTCAAAGCCCCCAAATCCAGAACACACCATGGGATGTGCACAGTACTACACTGAGCCATGACTACATGGAACTCCACGTCAGGTAACTAATGCAAGATTAAAAAACAGATAAATACACATCTTATGGAACAGCAGGGACTGTTGAAGCAACAAACATTCACACTATAGACACACGTACACATGGATTTTGTGTATTAGATGTCATCAAAGCTGTCATCAAGGCAAAGGCAAAGGCTATTTGAAGAAGCTCAAATATAAAAACACTTTTTTGGTTACTACATGATTCCATGTGTTATTTCATAGTTTTGATGTCTTCACTATTATTCTACAATGTAGAAAAGAGTAAAAAAAAAACGGAATGAGTAGGTGTTCTAAAACATTTTACCTGTAGTGAAGTATGGGCCCGAGGGCACAAACTTAGTGTGTTGTGAATTCTGTAATGAATGTAATGTTGTTCAAATTGTTTCACTGCCTTAAATTTTGCCAGACCCCAGGAAGTGGGCAGCCGCTAATGGGGATCCATAATAAATACAACTACTGTAATTAGGCTACAGAATACAAAAACAAAGGATCAAATATATGAAAATATATTACGACACCAATGGGCTAGATCTCTGCCATATGGCATGAATATATTTGATATACAGTATAATATGCCATATCAGCTCACCTGTATTACTGGTAGCGGGCTCCATAGAGTCCCGTCCATCAGGAAGGGAGTCTACCTCCTCACTGCCATTAGGAGGGGTCTGACTGGTCGGCTCCTCCCCCAACATGGCCCCTCCCCCTTCTGCAGCCTCCCCGTTTGTGAAGTATTTCTGCAGCCAGGAAGGAACAATGCTCTTGACTGTGTCTGTCACTCGACTAATCAGGCCTAACTGCTGCTGGTGAACAGAAAGAGGAAAGAAGGATAGAAATAATAGTGGGGGGAGAGAGAAATGGGAAGAAGGGAGACTTTTAGGACAATAGGTTGATATTTAATGAGAAAATAAAACCATAATGATGAACATCTGTTTGGTGAACATCTATTGTTATGTGCTGAGAGGAATGTGTTACTAGGTATTGATTGAGAGAGAGCACAGTGGGTGCACATCAAAGTCAAGCGAAGCGCAAAGCCCTACTCAAAAGCTCTTAATAGCCATGTTTCCATTAACTTGTCCAGTGATTGTCTCAACATTTACTAAGTTTGCATTGAAAATAAATGCAACAATTATCTGCTACGGTGTGTTTCCATTTAAATGGTCTTCTATAGATAGAAAAGGCTGGATATAATTATGTCACAGCAAAGAATATTTTTTTTTGCTAAAACCTAGTGTCTAATAAAAATGAAGTGATTGAACTGTTTCCATGACCCATTTAGGCAAATCGACATTAATAAATTGGCGACAGCCTGTTTGCCCTCCCACCTCTGTCTCATGTAGCCTGCAAAAGACAGCATGGAGAGAATCAAATCAAATTTTATTTGTCACATGCACCGAACGCAACAGGTGTAGAGCTTACCGTGAAATGCTTATTCACAAGCCTTTAACCAACAATGCAGATCAAGAAAGAGTTAGGAAAATATTTACTAAAACAAAAAAAATAAAAACTAGGCTATATACAGGGGGTACCGGTACTGAGTCAATGTGCGATGGTACATGTTAATCGAAGTAATTTGTACATGTAGGTAGGAGTAAAGTGACTATGCATAGATAAGTAAGTAGCAGTGTAAAAACAAAGGGGTGTGCCAATGTAAATATTCCAAGTGGCCATTGGATCAGTTGTTCAGCAGTCTTATGGCTTGGGGTTAGAAGCTGTTAAGGACCATTTTGGACCTAGACTTGGCGCTCCAGTACTGCTTGACTTGCGGTAGCAGAGACAACACTATGACTTGGGTGACTGGAGTCGACTACAATATTTTGGGCCTTCCTCTGACACCGCCTAGTATATAGGTCCTGGATGCAGGAAGCTTGGCCCGTCAGGAAGTCCAGGATCCAGTTGCAGAGAGAAGTGTTTAGTCCCAGCGTCCTTAGCTTGGAAGGAACTATGGTGTTGAACGCTGAGCTGTAGTCAATGAACAGCATTCTCACATAGCGGTTCTTTCGTCCAGTTGGGAACGGGCAATGTGGAGTGCAATAGATATTGCGTCATCTGTGGATCTTTTGGAGCAGTATGCGAATTGAAGTGGGTCTAGGGCATCCCGGGATGATGCTGTTGAGCCAGGACCAGCCTTTCAAAGCACATCATGGCTACCGAATGGAAGAATTTACTAATATGTAATGTAGCGACTTGAGCTTTGATAACATTGTGCCCTGTATACCTCTTCCATTATTAGATCATTTGTCACAAGTTTGACAAAATAAAATCCACCCCGTCGAACAGATAAACATGTTGATCTTTAGAACATTTCTCTTATAGCTGACATTTCCGTTACACCTGTCGCAATTTGGTTTATCTTTTTGTTGAAACATTACTTTTGTCAAATAAACCTGGGTCAATGGAAACTTGACTAACGAACAGTGGGCCAGACAGGAGTCTGATGCAGCACGGACCTGGTACTGGAGTTAATAATGTAATATCAGTACATCCATCTTCTACAGTAGATTTAAGCCTATCAACGAGTTATGAGGGACATACTTTCTGTCAATAGCACAATACAAGACAGTCCCTAAGTGCTACCCAGCTCCATTAACTACACTAAAAGGTCCTTTTAGAATGGTTCTGCAGAAACCTCAAGCCTGGGTTATTTTTTGCTGCAGCAGTATAGAGGACAAGGGGATGTAAAGATGATGTCGCTAGCAACACTTCACATGTACTTTGGCTAGTCTACTCTCTTGGTAGTGTTCTACTACTGATAACGACAATATCCTCCACTCCACTTCTGCTTAACTGTAAAAAGCACTGCTTATCTGTAAAAAGCACCAGTCGCGCAGCGTATCTGCTAATCAACCTGTCCACACTAAATCCACAGTGTTTTACCAAGCACGGACCAGTGTAAACAATCACTCTAGTTAAGTCTAACCCATGTACAAGGCCCAGCCTCTCAGAGGGCCAGTTAGAGCTCGCAGGCCTTTGAACGCAACTCTTGTGATTCTACGGATTTAAGGACGCTGCATTTCTCCTGTGAATGGGGCCATGAGACCACAGGATCGTGCCAGAATGCAGCTCTTATTGTTCTCCCAGGAAGCACTTGTGTGTGGTGTTGAAACAGTGAGATGAGGGCGAATAGGGTCTGATGGTGTACACTTGACAGATGAAGTTCAAGTGAACCAATGAGCTGCTAGCCTATACAACAAACTGGACAATGCGTCTGACTGACTGTAGGCTTATCAAATACAAACAAAAGTAAAGGCCAAGTTCTGTGTGCATTTCAAACCTCCGCACAGTAATACAGAGCAGCAGTTGAACTTGCATCTGTCCCTTACATGTGCCAGCACAACCATAACTCATAATTAAGGACCACTACTAAAGCTGCCAGATCTCAAACCCTCTGTCAACACTAGCTTGCAGCACCACACAAACGCTATGTTTATGATTTCCTATGTGACTGGAAGAGCCTACAACACCACAACATACCCGAGCTAGGGGTGGTTAGCTCCATGACTCACTTCCTGACTAGAGACCACACATGTTTAAACAAGAATACTAGGCCTTCCTATATCAGTACCAAAGGTGGGTGTGGGGGGGGTAATCTACAAGGGAGGTCATGCATGGTCAAGGGAGGCCCAACCTATCTGTAACGTAAAGAGAAGCTTCATGGTTGGTCCACCACAGTTCAATATGGCAGACAAAGCGAGAGTGAGTTGACTGGAAATCCCCCCCGCAACCCAAATTATTTATTAGTGATTTCGCTCGTGTTTTCCCCTCCAGTAACCCGAAAAAAAGCTGCTGTGATGACACCATTCCAAACTTTTACAATTAAAAGTGAGTAGGTCTACAGCTTCCCTAAAGCATTTCCCAGTTGATGGGAGATCATTTATGCTTGTGGGGTCCAATGAAACAAATGGAATATGAGGCTGACATGTAGGCCCAAACAAGCAAACAAAACCCCAACTGGAAGATTGAGTTCACTGGTCTGGAGTGAACTACAAGTCAAATCAAATAATCCACTAGTTTGCTTTGGCCTACACATCTTTATTATTACTGCTGGCAGACTCCCTGCTTTCACTTTCCAATGACCAATCTAGTAGGGATGCACGATATATCGGTGAACATATTGAAATCAAACGATATTTGCTAAAAATGGTTATCAGTAACTCGGTCGGCACAGAACGCAACTGAAGAGTTACCGCAAATATTAGCGTTGTCTCACCAGTCAGCCTATTGCGTGTATTGACATTCATATTGCACTATACAACTTTACCTAAGGATTGGGGATCAATGAAATGGGGTATCAGTCTACTCAATACCCAATAATCTTTTTCCCCATGTCGAGTTATCTGACTCCAAAACATCCACGCAGTATTGTTTTTCCTCAAGAATAGTGTTCAATACACATAGGCTGACAATAAACGTGGCTCACTTCAGTTGTTTCAGAGACCCTCAATAAGAGCTATGACACTAATGTTCTCTGGGTGTGATTGAGTAGACTGATACCTATGGATTGTGGATCAATGACATGGGGTAAGGCTGTACAGTGAAATAAGTACACCCCCAATGCAATTCTAAAGTATAATACATCCAGTGTGACTTCAACAGATTTTTGTCCAATTAACAAATGATTGTCTTTTGTTGATTTTATATAACGTTACAACCTCATTTAGCATGATCTATTCAATTATGGCATAATTCAACTATTTGTATTAATTTGCATCACTGTCAATGACATACTTTTATTTTGAAGGCTAACCGCAAAGTCCACTATTGTGGCTAATCCTTATTGTGGCTACCGTCACATAGATGGGTCCGACCTAGCTATATAGTTCGCTAGCTAACTATAGATACTGAAACAGATGTCGTTTTGCTATGTTTTTGGGGAAGAACATTGTTTGCATCCATGAGCTAGCTAGCTTTTATTTATGACCGTCACTGAAGGTGCGCGAGACAACTTTACCAGCATCATAGCATACGTATCGATGAATCGTTGTGACATATGAAATACGAGTGATAGCTTAATCAATGTGTAATAATTCCGTAAAAAATATATGAACAAGTTAAATCATTACGTGACGTGCAGTCAAAGTGCTATTTGACATGCAAAGACACAAACTGCGTTCCATAGTATGAGAAATCTTGGTTGAGAATGAAACGACAAATGAACAACGAAACAGCACAGAAAGTAAGTGAAAGAAATAGGTTTTACTGGTAGGTAATGGGGACATACGTAAATGCCAACAAAATTACTTTTTTGTCATTGTGGTGTGTGTGTATAACCTTTATTTAACTAGGCAAGTCAGTTAAGAACAAATTCTTGTTTACAATGACTGCATACCCCAGCCAAACCCCGACGACACTGGGCCAATAGCGCGCCACCCTATGGGACTCCCAATCACGGCCGGATGTGATACAGTCTGGATTCGAACCAGAGACTGTAGTGACGCCTCTTGCACTGAGATGCAGTGCCGTAGACCACTGCATCTATGTGTTAACTATTTAAATGTACTAGAATGCTTAAAAGGCCGCTAAAATGTTAAATATCGGTATCGTTTTTTTGGCAAGGAAAATATCTGATATCGTATCGGTCAAAAATGTCACATTGGTGCATCTCTACAATGTAGCAGTCCCTATCTTTGCCCAGGGACTATTAATACAATGAAGTTACAGGAAACTCCTAAATGGTGCCTTGTCCCTGTCATCTGAAAAAATATATATATTTACTGACATGTATTGAAGACAATGAAAACCTACTGTGGGATCTCATGTCAAGGTGTTTAATGGTCCTGAAAATCTGGATACTGATATTACTTAGAATGACCCTGTTCTAAACAACATGGACAACCATGACCATTCATAATCCCATCCAGACTGGTTGCAACTCAAATAAGTGGGACCTGCATATCAGATGAGCAGTCCAATTAATCCCAGTAATGTTACTTTTGCAGTTCACATCCGTTATCTAGCTAGATAAATAAGAAATTAGCTAGGTAGTTAGCTATATAAATAACAAGAACAGCACAATTTAGTTAGCTACTACTCACAGATATTCGAATTTCTAAAGGTAACTACACACAACAACCACCTACAACTAGCAAGCAGTACTACTAAAGTAGAGGGCTCGATGAACCCTGCTCAGTGCGTATGTATCCCGCCTTTCTTGTGGTGTGTTCTCAAAAGACTACGACTGGTTACGTTTCCACACCGCCTCACATGTATGCCCCTTTCGAAATTAACAAAACCAGGTCATAATATTGCCTTGATTTCAAGAAATATGATAGACTGAATAGCTACCATCATGGACTAATGTTGACAGTTAGTTTACTGATTGTATTTGTGTTGCCTTTGCGTCGTAACGTTAACTAGCCTCTACATGCTACGTTAGTGGTCAACCATGTGGGTTGACTTAAAACAGTTCTGAAATAAATAACTAACGTTACCTATCAGTGCGCACTACACATTAACGTTAGCAAGCAACTAGTAACTGTTAACTAGCTAAACGGCTAAGACACGCCAATATACCCCACTGCCGACTGTAAAAACAGAAAATATATAGTTAAATATTTCCATGGTTAAAGTTAGATAATGTAATACACAATGAGCTGTTATGATATGCCATAGCTAACGTTACATGACAATGACGTTGGCAGCGAGACAATGAAAAGCTAACAAATGACACCTAGCTTGTACATTTAGCTAGCGGTTAGCATCATAACCTAGATAACCAACGTTACTTGCCAGTGCTTAGCTACGCAGCAGGTACGCAAACTTGACAAGAAGCCAGTGTTACGTCGAAGCTAGCAAAGTTCAACATTTCTACACGACAGCGTGTTAAGAGTATGGCTGT
Source organism: Brachymystax lenok tsinlingensis (assembly GCA_030435695.1). Classification (NCBI taxonomy): domain Eukaryota; kingdom Metazoa; phylum Chordata; class Actinopteri; order Salmoniformes; family Salmonidae; genus Brachymystax; species Brachymystax lenok. Next base: position 27,512,359 of record CM059806.1, read on the forward strand.
CGTTAGTCTTACAGTAACGGTCTTAAAAAGATACACACCTGTTAACAAATATTGGCTGGTAATATTAGCTTGTTCCCCGAACCAGCTAAATGTCTATCACTTTGCTAAATTAGCTAGTTAGCTAACTAGCTTGACAAAGCGTGGAGGCCATGAGCGCTAAGACTAGGCCGCACAAAATGGCTCAAAGAAAACAATAACACAAGAGCGAAAAGACAACTGTTAACAAACTACATGCTATCCTTCAATGTGGAACATCCATACGAATATGGTCATTTCATTTACCGGCTTGCTTTTGGCGTAAGGTTTAGAAGCGATATGATATCTTCTGCTTCTAATTTTCCCTCCACCCGTGGCCGCCATGGCTAGATGGAATCTCGACTAGCCGCCAGATAGTTGTCCTGTCATATCCTAGAGTTCAGCGCGCTCAGCCCTCCAACATGCCATCATTCAAGGAAGCTTCACGTAAATGAGAACTATGGGAAATGTAGTTTAGGCATTAATCACGCTTGTGCGCCTCTGGCAATAACCCTTAAATGTCAATTTTCAAAGGCCTTTGAAATGACAAGGGTATTCATTTTGTATTTGATTTGTTAGACAACACAGGGGAGTTTCTTCCGGTTGATAAGTTTATTGGTCAATTTCAGGTTAATATTACCCAGAGAGAATATATTAAGGTTTGCAAAGCAATTCCACTTCCTTTACCAGGACTTATTAAGAACACTTTGTTATATTGTCAGGTTGTTCCCACTTTTCCAAGTTTACAAATGAATGACTTGAACCTTTTGGATAAAAAAATCAACAATAAGTGGATACGATTGTCAGTTAAGTAATTTTTGGTGATTATAATTCAATATATTGCTATGGAAGGGACCAACCCACCCAACCCAAGTCAAAAGCGACTACCTTTTACCTTAATTGTCCAGTTATCCCAAAAGTTAAAGAAACTAATTTTAAAATATTTTCTTACATCTAACCTGTTAAGGACTTATTGTACAAAAGGTTCAATTTTGACAAAATGCCTTGTGTTTTTTGTTCCTCTGATTCAGAATCTATAGAGCATTTATTTTTTCATGCCACCATTCCAGTAAACTATGGTTTGAAATTCATAATTGGTTGTGTATAAAATCTCCAGAATTACCTATGTTTACCTTTGGTTATGTTAAATGGCATTATGCTTATCCTTGTAATTACAATCATAACTATTTTATTAACATTATTATTGTCTTGGCCAAATAATTATATTCACAAATGTAAACAGGGGTAGGAAAAATTCCTTATTTAGTAGTTTTCTTTCATTGAACTGTTACAATTTTATAAAGTTATACATTTGAGGTCATGTCTCTGAATGTCTGTTAATGTCTCATTGCCTTGTATCATTTAAATGATGTCCACGCCTGGTGTTTTATTTTATTTATTAATTGTATTCACAGGAATGTCCCTGTATTGATGTGTAATTTTTTTTGTTTTACATAAATATCAAACGTATCTGACATTGCCCTGAGTGACAAATGAAATGAAATGAATAATGTGATGTTGCCTAAATTTCACAGAGAATTTTTTTTTTTTTACCAGTTGTGTAAAGTACTTAACTAAAAATACTTTACAGTACTACATAAGTCGTTTTTTGAGGAATCTGAACTTTACTATTTGTATTTTTGGCACATTTTACTTCACTGCATTCTTAAAGAAAATGTACTTTTTACTCCATACATTTTCCCTGACACTTTAAAGTATTTGTTACATTTTGAATGCCTAGCAGGACAGGAAAATGGTTCAATTCAAGAGAGCATCCCTGGTCATCCCTACTGCCTCTGATCTGGCGGATTCACTAAACACACATGCTTCATTTGTAAATTATGTCTGAGTGTGCCCCTGACTATCTGTTAATGTAAAAAAAAAAAATATAGAAAATTGTTCGGTCTGGTTTGCTTAATATACATAATTGGAAGAAAAACATTCATACTTTTACTTTTGATACTTAAGTATATTTAAAACCAAGTAGTATTTTACTGAGTGACTTTCACTTTTACTTGAGTCATTTTCTATGAAGGTATATTTACTTTTACTAAAGTATGACAATTTGGTACTTTTTCCACCATTGATGAATACAAACAGTTGCACTAGAATCAGATCTTCAAAATATGTGTATGCATGCATGCATTCTTTTATCATAGGGTAATTTGTTCCAGCCACAATGCATAGGAAATTGATGGGAATATATATTTTTCCACACTCCAGTAATAAATCCACATCTTTGGTAAAAATGATTCCCTGCTGCCACCTACTGGTAGAAATTGTTCGTACACAAAACAAAAACAATTCTTTGTCCTGTTTTAAATATTTATTAGAAAGCTATATTCATATACATTATCTTGCAACAGTATGCAGTTCACATAATTCATACAAAACAAATGCACTTTTAATGTTTGTATAAAAACAATGGTTAATCATATTGCCTTTCACACACTCACTTAAACAAAGTGGGTCATCATGACATGATCATTTTAAACATTTTAAACATTTTAAACAACAGATCTGTCCAAACAGGGTTGAGACCAACTCCATTTCAATACTAGTCAGTTGTAAAAATAAATTGAAATTATCTTCAAAATTCTCATAGAAAAATGTGAACTCTGTGACTTTCAATACATAGCTTGAACTGATTGAGTTAAAATAATTATCAATAATAAACTCTGAATACGGAAACGGGAAACCAGGCATCTAAAATACTCAGGCTTTAGCGTCACATAATTTAGGTTTTCATTGTAAGTTAAATAAAATCCATCCTTTAATATTTATGGTCATCATTTGAACAAAAGAGGGAGAAGAGTGGGAAGAGTAAAAATGCATTCGGTACACCTTGGTGTTCAGTAAATTCTGTGAAAATTGTAAACTCAACAGTTGGTGTCTCCTTATCAAGTGGTAAATGCAACTTTTGTTGATTGGTTGTTGACCTCACCCACACAGTGAAGGGAGGGTCACCCAAGTGTAGTAAGTTGCTCTGGATAAGAGCGCCTGCTAAATTACTAACGTAAATGTAGTAAAGCTCTCCGCTCAGCCTTTTCCATTCAGTTTATGCTTCATTTATCTCGTCATTGTTCTTCAAACACTTATTCAACCAATGTAATATCCCCGCCTCTTGAACCTCCTTACCCAAATTCTCTTCCTTCCATCTCCCCACAGAGTTGTTGGGTGCAGTAGGGATGTAGTCCCTTCATTGGCTCTCATTGCTTTTAATCTTCGTGTCCATTGACGGCTTTGGTTCTCCCAGAGCCTCTCCCTCGTTTAGATGGGCTGGCTGAGTTATTCCGAGAGTCTCTCTCACCTACAAGAGGATACATATAGGAAATATGCTCCTTGACAAACACCAGCAAATATATACAGTTGATGTCGGAAGTTTACATACACCTTAGCCAAATACATTTAAACTCCGTTTTTCACAATTCCTGACATTTAATCCTAGTAAATATTCCCTGTCTTAGGTCAGTTAGGATCACCACTTTATTTTAAGAAATGTGAAATGTCAGAATAATTGTAGAGAGAATGATTTATTTAAGCTTTTATTTATTTCATCACATTCCCAGTGGGTCAGAAGTTTACATACACTCAATTAGTATTTGGTAGCATTGCCTTTAAATTGTTTAACTTGGGTCAAACGTTTCATGTAGCCTTCCACAATAAGTTGGGTGAATTTTGGCCCATTCCTCCTGACAGAGCTGGTGTAACTGAGTTAGGTTTTTAGGCCTCCTTGCTCGCACATGCTTTTTCAGTTCTGCCCACACATTTTCTATAGGATTGAGGTCAGGGCTCTGTGATGGCCACTCCAATACCTTGACTTAAGGACAACAAAGCCATTTTGTCACAACTTTGGAATTATGCTTGGGGTCATTGTCCATTTGGAAGACCCATTTGCGACCAAGATTTAACTTCCTGACTGATGTCTTCAATGTTACTTCAATATATCCACATCATTTTCCTCCCTCATGATGCCATCTATTTTGTGAAGTGCACCAGTCCCTCCTGCAGCAAAGCACCCCCACAACATGATGCTGCCACCCCCGTGCTTCACGGTTGGGATGGTGTTCTTCGGCTTGCAAGCCTCCCCCTTTTTTCTCCAAACATAACGATGGTCATTATGGCCAAACTGTTCTATTTTTGTTTCATCAGACCAGAGGACATTACTCCAAAAAGTACGATCTTTGTCCCCATGTGCCGTTGCAAACCGTAGTCTGGCTTTTTTTATGGCGGTTTTGGAGCAGTGGCTTCTTCCTTGTTGGGCGGCCTTTCAGGTTATGTCGATATAGGACTCGTTTTACTGTGGATATAGATACTTTTGTACCCGTTTCCTCCAGCATCTTCACAAGGTCCTTTGCTGTTGTTCTGGGATTGATTTGCACTTTTCGCACCAAAGTACGTTCATCTCTAGGAGACAGAATGCGTCTCCTTCCTGAGCGGTATGGCGGCTGCGTGGTCCCATGGTGTTTATACTTGCGTACTATTGTTTGTACAGATGAACGTGGTACCTTCAGGTGTTTGGAAATTGCTCCCAAGGATGAACTAGATTTGTGGAGGTCTACAATTATATTTCTGAGGTCTTGGCTCATTTCTTTTGATTTTCCCATGATGTCAAGCAAAGAGGCACTGAGTTTGAAGGTTGGCCTTGAAATACATCCACATGTACACCTCCAATTGACTCAAACGGTGTCAATTAGCCTATCAAAAGCATCTAAAGCCATGACATCATTTTCCAAGCTGTTTAAAGGCACAGTCAACTTCTGACCCATTGGAATTGTGATACAGTGAATTATAAATGAAATAATGTGTCTGTAAACAATTGTTGGAAAAATTACTTGTGTCATGCACAAAGTAGATGTCCTAACTGACTTGCCAAAACTATAGTTTGTTAGAGTGGTTGAAAAACGAGTTTTAATGACTCCAACCTAAGTGTATGTAAACTTCAGTATATTTTATATATAAAAATACCTCATTCCACTTAAGTTGAACGCTTACCTGTAATGCCATCAGGGCTGTAACCACATGACTCTATTAGGTTGCCATCATCACTCTCAGAGACGCTCTAGAAAAGATGGTTCTTGATAGTCAGTTAGAGGCAAAAATAACAATTAGAAAGACAAAACTACACTAGACAAAGGCCGACATATCCTTTCTGTGCAATAGAATGGAAACTGGCTGCAGACTTACCTTTAACTCAGGCTCATACTTCTGCTCATACCGCACCATTCCATACAGACAGAGAAGTGTGATGAAAGCCTACACAGAGAGAGAGAGAGAGAGAGAGAGAGAGAGAGAGAGAGAGAGAGAGAGAGAGAGAGAGAGAGAGAGATGTAGAGAGCACTGACAACACAATGGGAGCACTTACAGTACCACCCACGTAGCAGTCACATGTCAGAGCATACCAATGATATTACACAGTCTAAATAACATGTCATTGTTATGGACACTCGAGGTATGGTAATTGAAGCAGTGAGAATTGTTTTGGAGGTTAACACATGCGCACACATGCACACACACACACACACACACACAGCGAGAGAGAGATAGAGACACACACAGCCCTTACCACACACAGAAGCCACTGGAACACAGACCGAGCTTGTGTTTTGGAGAACACGTCCTGTCCAAACTTGACGCACGCCAGGGCCTCCAGGAAGGCTATGGCCCTGTGTGTTAGATAGAGACCGTTGTTATCGGGCCTCCAGGAAGGCTATGGCCCTGTGTGTTAGATAGAGATCGTTGTTATCGGGCCTCCAGGAAGGCTATGGCCCTGTGTGTTAGATAGAGACCGTTGTTATCGGGCCTCCAGGAAGGCTATGGCCCTGTGGGTTAGATAGAGACCGTTGTTAACGGACACTGACCACCAACAAACATTCACCTCTAACAATAATTAAGTTTTACAACAGGCATTATCTATTTCAAAATAGATTTGTTTTTTATTAAACAATGGCCCCACCTTTTTGTTTATCACACTATGTTAAGACGCAAAACAAAAAAACCAAAAAAAATCACAGAAAACAAAATACCTTTCCTCTTTAATTTTAGTCACCAGACTGCAGAGGGTAGTTAGACTTTCGCCGAGCTTATAATATTGAAGGGGTGAAGCCAGGGGCATATAAGGGCCTCATTGTTTTGTATTTTATAGTGAGAGAGCAAGAGAAAGTAAGTCTGGTCCCCATGGTTACCAGAGCCTAGTCGGGGCAATCACCAGCTTGGGACTGCGATGAGGTCAGCATCAATATTTTGAACAAAATTGGATGTGACCCAATTTGCCATACACAGCATTTCTGAGACGTTTGTCAATGACGTGGTCCCAAGATTAGAGTGGAGTTCAGCAACAGCAGGAAATGGCCACTAGAGGATACAGGAAAGACTCACCCAAACATCCAGCATTGTGTTCCCACTCGTTTGCACTGTGTATCTGTCAGATATGCATAATACTGTCTGAGAGAACAGGAAGACAAACATTCAATACAGTTTATCTACAGCTATCACAACAACTGTCATCAAGATAACCCTTCTGTTTTACAGAAATCATTTAAAACTTCTTCCAACTCAATTCCATCTATACGAAAAGAGACTGCATGTGTCGAACTGTCATAATTCCCTTCTGCCTCTAGAATGTAGAGTACACGTGTGGAGTGGCGTAGTGGAAAGGGTCCCTACCGTACAGTAGGGGCAGTGATGACTCCAAGAAGGAGAATCCGGCACCAGCTGAAAGCGTGAGACGCCTGGAACACGAAGATGTGCTTCAGGAAGAACGTGTTCAACTCAGTCAGCTGTTTAGAGGAAAGGAAGTAAAGACAGACAGGAAGTAAAGTAGTAGTACAGCAACATGTTTATTAAAACATCACTGTACACACAGCTTAGATATCATACAATCTACCCCATAACCTTCAGGTATGTAGTAGGATCATAGAAAACATACCAACTGCTCAACTACAAAAAAACACCACCAATTTTAGTAAATAGTTTAACTCTAATGGTTTCCCAAAAGGGTTCAATCACAAATTACTTTGAAGTCAATATACACAGAGTAACTACATAAAACTGGATTCTGACTTCTAACCCTGGCACTAAATACTATGTATCATTTCCAGGTCAGAGGTCAGAGCTCACCTGCCAGAGGATCATAAAGACATAGATCCCTGCCACCCTCTGGAAGGAGGACTTGGGGTCTAACCATCGTACGTAGGTCCAGTTGGCTGGGGTGAACTGGAGCACAACCCGCTTCAGCTTCCCTGTGGCCGTATGGATGTCTCTGAAGACACAGCAAAGATACAGATATACAGAGAGGTATACACTTACACCGATAGGTGTTGACAGACAGTTAGGCACACAAGGTTAAACACAGAGATACTGTACAGGCATAAAAGATACATACATAGATGAGAAAGCACACATGCACTAAATCAGAGCAGGCAGCAATTCCATAGAATAAATGTATTTTAATTGGGACTGGTGAACTGTAGTGTCATCTGGGCTCCAGAGTGGCACAGCGGTCTAAGGCGCTGCATCTCAGTGCAAGAGGCGTCACTACAGTCCCTGGCTCAAATCCAGGCTGTATCACATTCAACCATGATTGGGAGTCCCATAGGGCAGCGCACAATTGGCCCAGCGTCTTTCGGGTTTGGCCGGGGTAGGCCGTCATTGTAAATAAGAATTTGTTCTTAACTGACTTGCCTAGTTAAATAAATTAAAATCTGTCATGACGCTACAGGAGAAGGGAGGAAACCAATAGGAGGAGAACTCACTTGATGCTGGCCCATTGGTAGGTCCGCATCTCCAGGAAGCGACACACAGTCATGCCCAACCAGATGCCCCCTCCATTACACAGCAGGATGTCCAGGATCAACTGGTCCCACCAGCACTCAGCAAAGTTAGGCAGCAGGTGCATGAAGAACAGCTGAGATAGAGACAAAGGTGAATGGGGAGCTACAAACTGACTCAAAACGTGCCAATGCAATAGAATATTTCAAATCAATCAGAGCCTAAATACTGTTTGAAACCTAAATGGGATCTGTAGATGGAAATCGAGCAGCACTTCAAAGACGAGTGTCCCAAACAGCACCCTATCCCCTTTATAGTGCACTGCTTTTGACTAAGGCCCGTTGCTCTGCTCAAAATTAGTGCACTGTATAGGGAATAGGGTGCCATTTGGGAAGCACTTTTTATTTACCTCAGTGAGCTCCCAGGTGATGCTAATGGTCCAGCAGAGGGCGTAGCTGCGGATGAGCATTGCCTTTACGACCCAGCCCGCGAAATGCCCAAACGCAAAGATGTCAAAGTGGCTCAGGATCCGCTCCCAGGTGATCACGTGACAGTTTACTGCATATTCCTGCAGGGGGAGAAAGGCCAGGTAAGACACGGACACGGAAGAGCCAGGTAAGACACGGACACGGACGAGCCAGGTAAGACACGGACACGGACGAGCCAGGTAAGACACGGAAGAGCCAGGTAAGACACGGAAGAGCCAGGTAAGGCACGGAAGAGCCAGGTAAGGCACGGACACGGAAGAGCCAGGTAAGACACGGAAGAGCCAGGTAAGACACGGACATGAAAGAGGCAGGTAAGACACAGGCACGGACAAACCAGGTAAGACATGGAAGAGCCAGGTAAGACACGTAAGAGCCAGGTAAGACACGGAAGAGCCAGGTAAGACACGGACGAGCCAGGTAAGACACGGACATGGAAGAGGCAGGTAAGACACGGGCACGGAAGAGGCAGGTAAGACACGGAAGAGCCAGGTAAGACACGGAAGAGCCAGGTAAGACACGGACACGGACGAGCCAGGTAAGACACGGGCACGGACAAACCAGGTAAGACACGGACAAACCAGGTAAGACACGGAAGAGCCAAGTAAGACACGGACACGGACGAGCCAGGTAAGACACGGAAGAGCCAGGTAAGACACGAAAGGGCCAGGTAAGACACGGACACGAAAGGGCCAGGTAAGACACGGACACGAAAGGGCCAGGTAAGACACGGACACGGAAGAGCCAGGTAAGACACGTAAGAGCCAGGTAAGACACGGAAGAGCCAGGTAAGACACGGACGAGCCAGGTAAGACACGGACATGGAAGAGGCAGGTAAGACACGGGCACGGAAGAGGCAGGTAAGACACGGAAGAGCCAGGTAAGACACGGAAGAGCCAGGTAAGACACGGACACGGACGAGCCAGGTAAGACACGGACGAGCCAGGTAAGACACGGGCACGGACAAACCAGGTAAGACACGGACAAACCAGGTAAGACACGGAAGAGCCAAGTAAGACACGGACACGGACGAGCCAGGTAAGACACGGAAGAGCCAGGTAAGACACGAAAGGGCCAGGTAAGACACGGACACGAAAGGGCCAGGTAAGACACGGACACGGAAGAGCCAGGTAAGACACGGAAGAGCCAGGTAAGACACGGAAGAGCCAGGTAAGACACGGAAGAGCCAGGTAAGACACGGACACGGAAGAGCCAGGTAAGACACGGACACGGAAGAGCCAGGTAAGACACGGACAAACCAGGTAAGACACGGACACGGACAAGCCAGGTAAGACACGGAAGAGCCAGGTAAGACACGGACACGGAAGAGCCAGGTAAGACACGGAAGAGCCAGGTAAGACACGGACACGGAAGAGCCAGGTAAGACACGGACACGGAAGAGCCAGGTAAGACACGGACACGGAAGAGCCAGGTAAGACACGGACATGACTGTGTGTCGCTTCCTGGAGATGCGGACCTACCAATGGGCCAGCATCAAGTGAGTTCTCCTCCTATTGGTTTCCTCCCTTCTCCTGTAGCGTCATGACAGATTTTAATTTAATTTATTTAACTAGGTAAGTATGGTGAGTCATGATGATGCTAGCCTTGGATGCCCAGGCTTTGCTCACGTATCAGAGGCGAAAGAGATATTGATTATTGCGGACCAGGACCAGCTGGTGCGCAATCTATAATATTAAGGAAGTCTAGAGGTTCTGCTCGTCTGAGTTAGAATACCTCATGATAAGCTATAGACCATACTATTTACCAACAGTGTTTTTAACTATATTTTTCATAGCTGTCTATTTACAACCACAAATTGATGCTGGCACTAAAACCGTACTCAACGAGCCGTATATGTCCATAAGCAAACAAGAAAATGCTCATCCATAGGCGCCGCTCCTAGCGGCCAGTGGCTTTAATGCAGGAAAACTGAAAACCATTTTACCTCATTTCTATTAGCATATCACCTGTGTAACTAGAGGCAAAAAAAACTCTAAATTACCTTTACTCCACACAAACACACAGAGACACACACACACACACAAAGCTCTCCCTCCATTTGGCAAATTTGACCGTAACTCTATCCTCCCAATTCCTGCTTACAAGCAAAAACTCAAATATGAAGTACCAGTGACGCCCTCAATACGAAAGTGGTGCGAAGAAGCGGATGCTATTCTATAGGACTGTTTCGCTAGCGGAGAATGGAGTATTTTCCGGGATTCCGGGAGTTTACCACATCAGTCACCGGCTTCATTAATAAGTGCATGGATGACATCGTCCCCACAGTGACCATACGTATATACACTGCTCAAAAAAATAAAGGGAACACTAAAATAACACATCCTAGATCTGAATGAATGAAATAATCTTATTCAATACTTTTTTCTTTACATAGTTGAATGTGCTGACAACAAAATTACACAAAAATTATCAATGGAAATCAAATGTATCAACCCATGGAGGTCTGGATTTGGAGTCACACTCAAAATTAAAGTGGAAAACCACACTACAGGCTGATCCAACTTTGATGTAATGTCCTTAAAACAAGTCAAAATGAGGCTCAGTAGTGTGTGTGGCCTCCACGTGCCTGTATGACCTCCCTACAACGCCTGGGCATGCTCCTGATGAGGTGGCGGATGGTCTCCTGAGGATCTCCTCCCAGACCTGGACTAAAGCATCCGCCAACTCCTGGACAGTCTGTGGTGCAACGTGGCGTTGGTGGATGGAGCGAGACATGATGTCCCAGATGTGCTCAATTGGATTCAGGTCTGGGGAACGGGCGGGCCAGTCCATAGCATCAATGCCTTCCTCTTGCAGGAACTGCTGACACACTCCAGCCACATGAGGTCTAGCATTGTCTTGCATTAGGAGGAACCCAGGGCCAACCGCACCAGCATATGGTCTCACAAGTGGTCTGAGGATCTCATCTCTGTACCTAATGGCAGTCAGGCTACCTCTGGCGAGCACATGGAGGGCTGTGCGGCCCCCCAAAGAAATGCCACCCCACACCATGACTGACCCACCGCCAAACCGGTCATGCTGGAGGATGTTGCAGGCAGCAGAACGTTCTCCACGGCGTCTCAGACTCTGTCACGTCTGTCACATGTGCTCAGTGTGAACCTGCTTTCATCTGTGAAGAGCACAGGGCGCCAATGGCGAATTTGCCAATCTTGGTGTTCTCTGGCAAATGCCAAACGTCCTGCACGGTGTTGGGCTGTAAGCACAACCCCACCTGTGGACGTCGGGCCCTCATACCACCCTCATGGAGTCTGTTTCTGACCGTTTGAGCAGACACATGCACATTTGTGGCCTGCTGGAGGTCATTTTGCAGGGCTCTGGCAGTGCTCCTCCTTGCACAAAGGCGGAGGTAGTGGTCCTGCTGCTGGGTTGTTGCCCTCCCACGGCCTCCTCCACGTCTCCTGATGTACTGGCCTGTCTCCTGGTAGCGCCTCCATGCTCTGGACACTACGCTGACAGACACAGCAAACCTTCTTGCCACAGCTCGCATTGATGTGCCATCCTGGATGAGCTGCACTACCTGAGCCACTTGTGTGGGTTGTAGACTCCGTCTCATGCTACCACTAGAGTGAAAGCACCGCCAGCATTCAAAAGTGACCAAAACATCAGCCAGGAAGCATAGGAACTGAGAAGTGGTCTGTGGTCACCACCTGCAGAACCACTCCTTTATTGGGGGTGTCTTGCTAATTGCCTATAATTTACACCTGTTGTCTATTCCATTTGCACAACAGCATGTGAAGTTTATTGTCAATCAGTGTTGCTTCCTAAGTGGACAGTTTGATTTCACAGAAGTGTGATTGACTTGGAGTTACATTGTGTTGTTTAAGTGTTCCCTTTATTTTTTTGAGCAGTGTATATCTCAGCCAGAAGCCAAGAATTACAGGCAACATCCGCACTGAGCTAAAGGCTAGAGCTGCTGCTTTCAAGGAGCGGGACACTAATTTGGCCGCTTATAAGAAATCCCGCTACGACACCCCCCGACGAACCATCAAACAGGCAAAGCTTCAATAAAGGACCAAGATCGAATCCTACTACACCGGCTCAGACGCGGCAGGGCTTACAAACTATCACAGATTACAAAGGGAAACCCAGCCACTAGATGTCCAGTGATGGAGGCTTACCAGATGAGCTAAATATCTTCTGTGCTCACTTCGAGGAAAGCAACACTGAACCATGTATGAGAGCACCAGCTGTTCCAGACAATTGAGTGGTCATACTCTCCGTAGCCCTTATTTTACCATATAAGTTGACTGAGGACACATTATCATTTACATCAACAACCTGGAGAATAGTTGCAGGGGAGATGAATGAGCCAATTGGAAGCTGGGGATGATTAGGTAGGCATGATTATATGAGGGCCAGATTGGAAAAGTAGCCAGGACACTGGGGTTAACACCCCTACTCTTACAATAAGTGCCATGGGATCTTTAGTGACCACAGAGAGCCAGGACACCCATTTAACATCCCATCTGAAAGACAGCACTCTACACAGGGCAATGACCCCAATCACTGACCTGGAGAATTGGGACTTGTTTATTTTTAGACCAGAGGAAAGAGTGCCTCCTACTGGCACTCCAACACCACTTCCAGCAGCATCTGGTCTCCCATCCAGGGACTGACCAGGACCAACCCTACTGAGCTTCAGAGGCAAGCCAGTAGTAGGATGCAGGGTGGTATGCTGCTGGTTAACATTCACAGACGGATTACCAGGACGCATACTCAGAGCATGAGCTGGCAAGTGTCTTCACTGACATTTTCAACCTCTTCATGAACCAGTCTGTAATACCTATGTTTCAAGCAGACCACCATAGTCCTTGTGCTCAAGAAAGCCAAGGTAACCTGTCTAAAGGACTATCACCCCATAACACTCATTTGTAGACATGAAATTCTTTGAAATGCTGGTCATGGCTCATATCAACACCATCATCCCAGTATTTTACTGGGTGACTTTCACTTTTACTTAAGTCATTTTCTATTAAGGTATCTTTACGTTTACTCAAGTATGACAATTGGGTACTTTTTCCACCACTGGTTAAATAGTTAACCAAATAGCTACCCGGACTATCTGCATTGACCCTTTTTGCACTACCTCGACTCATCACATACGCTGCTGTTACAGTTTATTATCTATCCTGTTGCCTAGTCACTTTTCCCTAACTATATGTATGTATGTAGATATCTACCTCAATTACCTCGTACCCCTGCACATGGACTCTGAAACTGGTACCCCGTGTATGTAGGCAAGTTATCCTTACATATTGTGAATTAATTCCTCGTTATAATTGTTCTATTATTTCTCCCTGCATTGTTTGGAATGGCCCAGAAGTAACAACTTCACTGACAGTCAAAACCAATTGTTTATGAATTGTAACAGCGATTTAATTTTCTTTATCTCACAGCTTTTGCATGATGAGATAAATTATCAATATTTAACAGTACCAGTTTTACTAATAACGTTTTGTGAAACTTATACATGGCAATAGTATCATGGGCAGAGCAGACTGATGCCAATTGTTTAACCCAACACTGAATAATCCTATAGGCTCAGTGGTAGCTCTGTCCTCAACATCTTATGGTTCACCCTCTTACAGAAATCTGGTATTACCTGCGCAAATTTAATTGGATGACATTAACACATAGGTAGTGGTGGAGTAGAGAAACCAAACTCAAACTATGATCACTTAATCAGCGTCTACAGCAACTTCACTCTACTCCCAAATATGGTGTCTGGCATGAGGTGGATACTGTAGCATACCGAGATCATAATGACTCACCATTACATCAGCCTCACGGGTAGCGTAGCGTAGGTTGGGGTCCACCCAGTACATGAGCCTCTTCACCTGGGCCCAGTTCAGGAAGATGAGGAAGACCAGGAACAAGAAGTACAGTACACTCAGACCTGACGACAACAGGAAGGAACCAATCAGAGCGGAGTTCCATGGACATGGTTCCATAGAGGTGCTCCACTGACGATGTGACTTGTTGTACTGTGCAGTAGGACTACTCACCAAATACCATGCGCCAAATCGCAGGATGTGGTCTGGTGAATGGACCTGAAGTGGATAAATAACGCATTTACACGTATCTACCATTATCAGAGTGGATCAACCAAAACCCTCATATACTGCAGTTCAAAAGTTAACGTAGCATAACCGCTAGCAGTGGGTGTCCCATTCACTCACACAGTCAAAACCAGAAAGACCTGAATGTCTATTATGTGACCATTGATCTATACTAGAAAGACATTCCTCCCACCCACCAACATTCAGACACACCCTTCCTACCAGGTGCTTGGCTGGGTTATTGACAAGTACAAGGCAGTGACATTGAGTAACTACCATTGGGGAAGGCCAGGACACTGATGACGAGAAAGAAGGAGACAACCAACAGGACACCCACTCGAAAGTTGTTGTCAACATCGGCATCATCCCTGGAAAAGAGAGCAGGGTTTTATGTCAAAAAGCATTGGCTGAGATTTGCAATTTGTACATTATTCTCAGAGGATAAAGTGAGGTTTACTATGATACAGTAAATGTGACATTCAAATGTGACATTTAATAAAGTTTCTGTTTGATTATTGCATTTTCAGCATTGTATATATTATTACAATAAAAAACATTAAAGGCCCAGTGCAGTCGTGAAACGTGATTTCCCTGTGTTTTATATATATTTCCACACTATGAGGTTGGAATGATACTGTGAAATTCTGAAAATGACGATAATTTTAGTGTGAAAGCTGTTTTAAAATTTCTGCCTGTTTTGGTGGGATGGAGTTTTGGCCTGCCTGGTGACAACACCAGACTGTAAATTATTTCATAGACCAATACGAAAGAGAGTTCCGAACCGCTCTGCCAGTAACAGATTGTTTTCAGTTTTCCCGTCCCCGCTCAGACTACTTCCAGACAGTTGTAGAAAAATTATTGCTTTACAAATTGCTACCCACTAATGATTTTGAACTAAAAACGGCTGCATTGGACCTTTAAAGATGTAAGCAGCAGTTGAAACAATAACAATGTGTTTTCCACAGCCCTGTTTCAGTAAAAAGCTGAGAGATGGGGCTGGAGAAATGAAACGACTCTCAAATTCATCAGCAAGGATTGACCATCCATGATATCAAAAGTATACTTTTAACCATGTTTTGAGTCTATATAGTGTTTGTTTACATTTACTTTGTTTACAAACATTGGAGTAAAGCAAGCTTATCTTTTTGGTTCTGATGAGCTATGACAGTTGAACTAAGCTCATTAACCATTTATAACTTATATTCTTCAAGAATCAATGGGTACATATAATTGATGTATATGCCCAATAATGGATGTAGCAACTGCATATTGCCCATTTAAATGTCTAATCATCTCTAGTTTAATTATAGAGTTTAGGGTTACACTTGGGTTAGATATAGCTAGGCCAAGTTTGCACAACCACTAGGCCTACCGGCAAGTCAAATGAGCTGTCAACGGTTATTGGGTTACCTGGAAAAGGCGAAGTACATCAAGCTAGCCACAGTGAACGTCAAAAGGGTGAGAGTGTGAGGCTTGTAGAAAAAGTTGATGCTGATGCCCTCCACTTGTTGCTCGTTAATCATCCGAAAGTGTAACATGTCATTCACATCATCCTTGCTTAATTTATGGGACCCCAATACAGGCGCCATGGCGAGGGATCGGGAGTTTCTTCCACAAGATTCCCCGTGTCAGCAGTTGTCGACAGGACAGGTTGATCAGCCTGGAAATCAATTGATGAGGGCTGGGGATGGGCGGAGAGAGGACTGAGCAAACCTGATACGGCCAATCAACTCAACAAACTACAGGGCTGTAGTGGGAATGCACATTCCAATACCAACACTCCCAATTAATTCCACTGCAATCTTCCTTTAGAATTAGTTTATATTTTACTATTTATAACGCCAGAAATTCACAATGAAAGGACAAGGGAGTTTTCTTCATAGATTGTTTAATGTTGAGCTAGCTAATTCCCCTGCTGTATGCCGTATTTTGGTACATCCCTTGGAGGGGACGCTTCCATAATAGTTATGTGAGAGCGCACACGCGAGTAGACTGACATTGTCGCTATCTATTATTGTTTTTTTACGTCTGCTCAGCGGGCATATTCATGTTTTGACCCATTTTCTGTAATTAATTATATGGTTTCATCCATTTTGTACTTTTGAAAACGACTATTTCTGTCTGCATGCTGGCTGCCCGTATGATTGCTCTATGCAAGCTAGCTAGTGTTAGCTACCTAACTAGCCTTTAGCTCAATGAAACATGGCCCTCAATAATTGTTTTATCTATTGCTCCTCTACACAACAACATTCTCCACCAGTCAAGCTCAAATAATGCATATAGTGGCTAAACAACTTGTGACTTGGGTGACATTTTATTCCAGTTGGCTGCATATCTTTAATGTACAGACCCCCTTCTCATGTCACAATGTACTCTGTGTTTCTACAACATATCTCCATCCTTCAACCCTTATCCAGCTGTGTCATAGATGTACCATTACGGTCAAGGACTGTTGGTATCATCACCCTCCAGTATTCCACAGATCACCAGCATTGCCCTGCAGCCTTCCGGAATTATTTCAGTGTTCCAGTCTTGCTCTCCATGCTCTAGAGAAGTCAGAACCCATCTCAGACGCAATAGAGGTGGAGACTAGGAGTGCAGAGTTATTGTGAATCTCATGCCAAGGGGACTGATATGGTGCCCTATCAGAATCCTCCCTCCCATCAACTCAGAGATGGAGGGATGTCGCTGAAGGAGTGGCAGACAGCTTTAGGTACTAATGCTACCCCTGTGTACGCACACTGGCCATTTCTCCCTAATGTTTTTGCCCTCTCCAGATTTGGACGATGCCACAGGACACTCTGCATTAGAAGAGATCAGTGATGAGGAGGCGGTTCATATGTACAGCCCAGCTGCCCTGCCTGCTGTATCCATCTCCCTCAAAGACTATGTCAACAAGTCAGAGACACTCAGCAAGCTTGTACAGCTAGGTAGATTCAGGGTTTGTATTTGATTAGCCATTAGTTTCCCATTACATCCCCATCTAGTGCAGGGATTGACAACTGGGGGCTATGTCAGCGAACAAGGCCGTAACCAGGGTTTGCGTTTTAATGAGGTCCGGAAGAGGGGGGGTGCAAGGGGAGGTACCCCCTCCCCCAGGACATCTTTTTTAAGTCGAAGCTCATTTACTGCATTTCTGTACAATAAAAAACACATTTAAATGCTATTTGGACAGCAAATACAAGCAAAAATGACCCCATCTACAAACACATAGCTTGTTAGCTACAATTGTAATGTTATACCCCTGAAAGGGGGAACATATGAGAAATGATTCAAACTGACACGTAGCATCAGCGACATCTCAGTAGCCTACTCTCTGTAATACAATGTTATGAGGACTCAGTAGTGCATTTTTTGCTCCTGCTGAGGCAGGCTCCGTTTAACATTAGCTTCTTACTTCATCCTTCTAGCTGGCTAAGTAATACTAGCCAGTGCCCTTCAACTTTACTGCAATAGAAGTCTAGCCACCTGACTGACATATCTATGTTCACTCTTTCTCAGAGTGTCGGTTTTTGTTTGTATGGGGGATGTCTGTAGACACGGCACGAGTCGCGGAACGGTTTTAAAGTTGCCTCTTGTCCGGCATCTCGCAAACACACTCGGTATCGTTTCTGACTCTAGTTGTCTACTTGAGCCAAGTGCGAGGTGTGGTAGTTGGTTTCACGTCTCTGGCCCTCGGCCTGTGCCGCAAAAGGGAGGATTTAGCCGTGTGAGAAAGGGGTGTTCCTAAAAAGGCAAATACGGGGGACGCAAGTGAACATAACGAACAAACCACTGTTCATGATTCCAGTCAGGAAATTAGAATTATAACTCAGAACTCAGTCAAATCAAGAATAGGCATTCTAATCATTGATCAACGCTGGCAGCAATATTTAGATGTTGACCCGTAATTAATTTTCTTTATTTTGAACAAAAATATATATTTATGTTATTCCTTTAAAAAAAAATGAAAAAAATTACAGAGGTCCGGATCTCGGTGTCCTCGTATGTAGTTAGGGCCATTTCAGCGAAAACATTTAGCTTGGTAAATTGGTCTAGCGGCCGACTATCTAAACTTGTAGTAATCATGGTCGAATTACATACCCCCATTGATTTTGTTTGTTTGTGGTCCCCACCCCCATCAAAGTGCCCATCCCTGGTCTAGTATGAAGTGAACCAAAGCAATAGATGTACTGTATATCTATGTCTGTAGATCGTATTCACCAGGCACCAAATTGAAGCAAATGGGGAGGGATTACATTAACGTACGCAAAAACAAACTTTTATTTTTGCGTGTGTTTTCCACTTCAAAGCATTTTGCCATGATGTGCACTTATGAATGCGACCCTGGTGTTAACCCTTTGGGTCCCTATTCAGGTGTTCAGCTATGGAAACTGGAGCAGAGGCCCCTCAGCAACATGTAGCAGAGGCTACATGTTGCTGAGGCTAGACTTCCAGACAGACGTGGCCCCCCGGCTGGTGTTCCTGAAGCAGCTTGGAGTGGAAGACTCGGCTGGGCTACCTGATCAGCCACAACCCTTTCATCCTCACAAAGAGCCTGGAGAATCTCCAGGCCAGGTACAGGGGCAGATAGGGTGGTTGTTGTATTGGCAGGTTGAGTTTGCTACAGTCAGCAACACATACGGTTGACTATCTTAGGGACAGAGAGTACACTTGGTGTTTCCAACTGATATACCTATAGCTGTACGCACGTGTTGTATCTCCCATCTGTCAGCTTTAGCTCTTATAGGACTATGACAGGTAATACATTTCATTGATACATTATTTAGAAATTATCTGTAGTATAAAATGAGGTAATAATCTCTCTTTTTACATTAGGGTGGCATATCTTGGGTCCAAGAAGTTCAGTGCTGAGTCTGTAGCCTCCATGGTGTCCAGAACTCCATACCTGCTTAACTTCAGTGTGAAGAGGATGGACAACCGCCTGGGATTCTACCAACAGCAGTTAGGCCTTAGTGCTCAGAAGGTCAGGTTTGAATTTGGTAAACTATTTGGTGTGGAAGGTTTGACCCAAGACCATCACAATTGATCACATTGTTTTGTCCCACTTCTTTTTTCATAGAATATTCCCACCACAAATTACATACAGTAAGATTATGATTCTTAAGCAATTGTATGTTCTTTCAGACACATGATGTCATGGTTCGCCTTCCCAGACTTCTGTGTGGGAGTTTGGAGCCAGTTAAGGAGAATCTTAAGGTATGAAAAGTGCAAACATGAGTTGTGATATTTGTCTTAATTCTTGTAAAAGAAAAAAGGTTGAATTCTCAGAATCCATATTTTTTATCCTAGATTTGTAAACTGGAGATGGGGTTTCGTGAAGATGAACTCCAGCACATCGTCACTGTAATCCCCAAAGTTCTTACAGCTAATAAGAGGAAACTGACCCAGATATTTGACTATATCCACAACACCATGAACATACCCCATGACCTGATCGTGAAGTTCCCACAGGTAAGCTATAAACTACCAGTCTTGAATCATCCTTTTCTGCACTCTCCCAGAAAATGTGTATCACGATATATTAGTTGTTTGCTATGTGTATGTTTACCAAGTGGTGGATCAGGAATTACTTATAGGTCACGGAGGGTAACCCCTCCCGGGTCATGGCCGAAGACTGAGTTGTGGTTAAAAACATAGGTTTTGTTTATGTAAGTTGGTTGGTCACAATATAATTCATAAGGCCTTTAAACGTGGCATAAAATCATAATTCCCTGTGGTCAGTTACATATGCTGTCACCTATTGTCTGACCTAGGTGATCTGTCCTCTTTACAGGTCCTGAATGCAAAGTACCTTCGTATCAAAGAGAGACACCTGTTTCTGCAATACCTGGACAAGGCTCAGTACGACCCTGCCAAGCCTAACTACATCTCTCTGGACAAGCTAGTCTACCTGCCAGATGAGGCCTTCTGCACTGAAGTAGCAGCAGCGACACTAAAGGACTTTGAATTGTTTCAGAAGACAATGTGATTGATGTAATACTACAGTTTTTGTATATGTGTGTTATGTGAATAGAGAAGATGTTGAAGAAGTCTAAAATTGAATCTTGCTGCGGCAGGTAGCCTAGGCGTTAAGAGTGTTGGGCCAGTAACCAAATGGTCTTTGGGTCAAATCCCCGAGTTGACTAGGTGAACATTTTTGTGCCCTTGGGCAAGGCACTTAACCCTAAATTGCTCCTGTATTTCACTCTGGATAAGAGCGGCTGGTAAATGACTAAAAGGTAAATGTTTATTTTGAGGTGTCCGTTGAATAAGAGCATGTGTGTACCAAGATGTGCCAGAAGAGGGCAACAGATCAGTCAGAATCGTGTTTTTGAAAATATCAAATCCAATTTTATTTGTCACATGTGCCGAATACAACAGGTGTAGACAGGGAAATGCTTAACCAACAATGCCGTTTTAAGGAAACAGAGTTTAGAAAATATTTACTAAATATATATATTTTTAAAGTAACACAATAAAAAAATCGATAACAAGGCTATATACAGGGGGCTACCGGTACCGAATCAATGTGCGAGGGTAAAGGTTACTTGAGGTAATTGAGGGTATTTGTACATGTAGGTAGGGGTAAAGTGACTACGTATAGATCATAAACAGTAAGTAGCAGCAGTGTAAAAACAAGGGGGGATGTGTCAATGCAAATTGTCCGGGTGACCATTTGATTGATTGTTCAGCAGTCTTATGGCTTGGGGGTAGAAGCTGTTAAGGAGCCTTTTGGGCCTAGACTTGGCGCTCCTGTACCACTTGCTGTGCGGTAGCAAAGAGAACAGTCTATGACAATTTTTTGGGGCCTTCCTCTGATACTGCCTAGTATAGAGGTCCTGGATGGCAGGAAGCTTGGGCCCCAGTGATGTACTTTTCTGTATACAACCGGTCAGGATGCTCTCGATGGTGCAGCTGTATAATAAAATTTTTTGGGGTCCTTTTTACCTACAAGTCTTGTTCCATCGCTGCAACTCCTGTACAGACTCTGGAGAGGTGAAGGTCGAGAGCCATGCGTCCTCTGAAACACAACTGGTGACCGAAGTCAGCGTGCATGCACTCGGCCCGCCACAAGAAGTGGCTAGAGCGCAATGGGACAAGGACATCCAGGCTGGCCAAACACGGACGACGCTTTGCTGATTGTGCGCTGCCTCATGGGTCTCCCGGTCACAGACCGGTGCGCCACTCGGGAGGCAGCTGTAGAACTTTTTGAGGATCTGGGGACCCATGACAAATCTTTTCAGTCTCCTGAGGGGGAATAGACGTTGTCGTGCCCTCTTCACGACTGTCTTGGTGTGTTTGGACCATGATAGTTTGTTGGTGATGTGGAGGAGACTTGAAGCTCTAATGTAGATAGCCTTCTTCATAAGGAGTACCTTGTAATAATAATACATGGGAAATATATAGGATAAAGTATATTATAAGGTGGAGCACATAAATAAATAAAATCAAGTTTATTGGTCAAGTGCACAGATTTGCAGATGTTATCGCAGGTGCAGCGAAATGCTTGTGTTTCTAGCTCCAACAGTGCAGTAT
Organism: Brachymystax lenok tsinlingensis; assembly: GCA_030435695.1. Lineage (NCBI taxonomy): Eukaryota > Metazoa > Chordata > Actinopteri > Salmoniformes > Salmonidae > Brachymystax > Brachymystax lenok. The sequence continues at coordinate 27,534,227 of CM059806.1, forward strand.
TACCTAACAATACAATAAACACATAATCCAAAAAATAAAAAGGAACAAATGGTTGGAGCTTAAGTAAATTAATGTAAAGAACATAATATTCTACACACCATACTGATCAAGCACTAGAGTCTATATGGTGTTATATCAAGGGGGACTGTGGTCTAAATGCCTAGCTGCACTTTCTACTCCACCCATTCCATTGGTCCCAATGCAATACACTGTAAGCCTATAAATTACATATTGGCTTATAGAGAAAAAACTATTCTACATGCCGATGTAAAGGTTTGGTTGGGATTACTCACTAGGGGTCTGTAGATTCTATATACGGTGTTATTTCATGGGGGGACTCTAGTCTAAATACTCAGCAACACTCCATATTATTCAGAACCCCATGAAATGACACCATATATAGATTCTACAGACCCTACTGAGTACTCCCCACCCCACTTTTACATCGGCGCAAATAATCGTTTTTCCTGTATAGTGTTATAGTTATAATTTACACTGCAGTGGAGACTGCTGAATGGAGAATGGCTCATAATAAAGGCTGGAACGGAGCATTTGAAACCATGTGTTTGATGTATTTGATACCATTCCACCTATTCTGCTTCAGCCTCTACCATGAGCCCATCCTCCCAAATTAAGGTGTCACCAACCTCCTGTAGTATAGTGTCCAAGCACCCCATTTTAAGTTGTTTGACCACAGTAAAAGTTCAGCAACACTCCATATTATTCATAGCTCCATGAATTTACACCATTTGACTATCTATGCATAGTCACTTTAATAACTCTACCTACATGTACATATTACCTCAATTACCTTGACACCGGTGCCCCCACACATTGACTCTGTACCGGTACCCCCTGTATATAGCCCCGCTATTGTTATTTACTGCTGCTCTTTAATTATTTGTTATTCTTTTTTTTTGTATTTTCTTAAAACTGCATTGTTGGTTAAGTGCTTTTAAGTAAGCATTTCACTATAAGGTCTGTTGTATTCGGCACAAGGACCTGTTGTATTCGGCACATGTGACAAATAAAATTTGATTTGATACATAGATTCTACAGACCCTACTGTGTACTCCCCACCCCACTTTTACATCAGCACAAATAATGTTTTTCTCTATATCATACAGTGGAGGCTGCTGAGGGGAGAACGGCTCATAATAATGTCTGGAATGGTGTAAATGGAATGGCTTCAAACACCTGGAAACCATGTGTTCGATGTATTTGATACCATTCCACTGATTTCACTCTAGTCATTACCACAAGCTTGTTCTCACCCAAAAGGTGGCAACAACCTCCTGTGCTATCATATGCACGATTTGTATTGAGGGGCATTTATGTGGCCTTGGGACATGTTTTAAAACCCACATTTCATGCAAACGTCACTTAAATATTATTTGTCATGCATAATAAATAAAAACACGTTAATGGCACTTTTCTACTAGTATGTGGGGGACTTTTATTTTGAAACGTTCCGAAATTCCCTAACCCGGAAGTACTTTCTTAGTGTTGCTGATGAGACGCTCATTCATTTTACCCACAATTCCACTCACATTTTCTTAGACAGAACAACATGGCGTCGAGGACACCAGGTAAAAGTCACCTGTCTTTAAGCATTTCTTTAGCCCAAAATCTAGAGGAAACATTGCATATATTATTGAGTAAAGTGGGATGTTGATTTGTGGTATTTTGGTGTGTTCAAATCCATGTTTTTGAGATCTCCTTTGTCGTGTCCTCTACTGAATGTCCTAGCTAATGTTAAGCTAGCTATGGGAAATCAAGGGAGAGCTCAGTGGTGTATGCCAGACTGCTAGTGAATATTTAACCTTTAAATGTAATATGTCAAATGCATTTTCAATTGAAATGTAAAGCTGTGCTTCGGTCTGATCAACCTTCAGATTGACGATTATCAAACACTAAGCATCTATGGGTAGGGATAATTTGTGGAACGTTCCAACAGGAATCTGTAACCCAAAACCTCGTACATAACAAGGATGCCAACAAACAACGCATACAAAGTAGCATGATCAATTCACCTAGCTGCCGAATAGGCATCAACTCCCCACGTAGCTTATTCTTAATGTTTGTCCATAGGTTACCAGAGTGAGGACAGACATTTTTCGGAATAGACGTGGAGAGTGGAAAAACTCAACAAAATTGCCCACTCCCTACATGGTATCTTATTCTGCCGCTATACAACTTTATATGCGTTGTTTGTTGGCAACCTTGTTATTTACTAAGTTTAAACAGATTCCAGTTGGAACGTTCCACACATAACCACCCAGCATCTATTGCCTAGCTAGGTGCAGTAGCTAACGTTAGCTAACTTGGTAGTTGTAAACATCTAGCTAGTTAAAACTAAAACAAAGCGAGATAAGTTGGCATACTAGCCAGCTCAACTTGGCTAGCTAACAGTACCCGGTATTACTACTGACATTTATTATCATGTCTGATGTCCTCCATCCATACTTCCTGTACACCTCGAAGTCAGAAATATGTCCAGATCGCAAAGTTCCCACATAGCTAATACTCTGTAGATAATAACAGCATGTCATGTGATCTACTAGCACTCTATCCAGTTATAAACCACAAATGTAATGTTTGCAGTTGGGATACTCTACTAGGTTTGCCCCAAATAATACTGTCAAACCCGCCCTCCAAATAATACTGTCAAACCCGCCCTCCAAATAATACTGTCAAACCCACCCTCCAAATAATACTGTCAAACCCGCCCTCCCTCAAGTCCCTAGTTCTGTAATCATTTCAATTCTAGTTCATCCACTTAAGCAGCATCTTCGTAAATGAATGGAGAACATGATTTGGTGTCCCGTTGCTTTTGTACTGCAGTGATTGCAACTGCTTTTCTAACTGTGTTTTAGTAAACCAAATCTTGACAGCAAATTATCTGACTCTTATTCTGGCCTCCCACACAGCAGCTACCGGCAGACTCCTGGTCGGCTTCCGTAAATGGTACTACAATGCAGCCGGATTCAACAAAATTGGCAAGTCTTGGAGTCTTTTCTTTTGGGGCCATCTGCGAGGGTCTTCAGACAAATCCTTTCACTCAGTCTTAGAAACGTCTATAATCTCCAGTTAGATATTTCTGACACTTTGTGGTGCTTGTTTTGGTTCCAGGTCTGATGCGTGATGACACGATCCATGAGGATGGCGATGTGAAAGAGGCCCTGCGGAGGCTCCCAGAGAAAGTGTACAATGACAGGATGTTCAGGCTCAAGAGAGCCCTGGACCTGTCCATGAAGCAGGCGGTTCTGCCCAAGGAACAGTGGACTCAATATGAGGAGGTATGGCAGACCTTGGCTCAAATGCCATTTGAAATATAATTTACTTTCTCTGTGTTTGATTGAGCTTGCCTGGCATAATGGACCTATAGAATATCCCCAAAATGTTAAACCCCGCTAGAGAAAACGCTCAAAGTATTTGAAAGATTTCAAATAGTATTTGAACCCAAGTCTGAGGTACAGTGTGTTTGTGTTTCATGTAGGCTTACCCTGACATGATGTTTTGATAAGTGTAAATCTCTAGGACAAGGTGACTTTTTTGGTAACCTTTTAAATCACTCTAGGACAATGTGACTTTTATCAATGTATTTACCCCCCTCGACCCCAAATGAGACACTAATTAGCTGCTAATGTGGCTATCATAAAGAACTTCAAATGCCATGATGATCTGGACGAGACTGCAAGAATCTCTGGATTAACTATCTAATGTTAGCTAAATGTAGTAATTAATAAATTAGCAACATTTCTTTAAATGGACAATTCTGTGAACTGTCTTTCGCAAGTTTTAAATTGACAAAATATCTGTTAGCAAAGGTGTCAGCTAGAGATGACGTGCAGGAGCCTGCAGGGATTTGTAGTCTTGCATGATGTCTACTTTGGTGCAATTAGCATTTTCGAAACTGAGAGTAAATAGAGCTGAATATATTGATAAGTCACCTTGTCTGAGAGATATTTACATGGTTATCAGAACATCACACCAGGGTAAGCCTACATGAAAAAGCGTTTCTAAAATCCCCTATGGGAAAATGAATGGTGGAAAAATTATTGGAATCATTTCCCTGTTTGACCGCTAGGTTTTATGGGTATTATGACACCTCCACTATTGGGCTCTATAGTCTCACATACAATAGTTTGTGTACAGGAAGGGCTTTGAGATATCACTGGGGAAATAGATATGTCAGAAGTTTCACAGCAGTCGATGTTTTGGCATGTGATGAAGGACAAAATCTAGCCTGTCAGAGGTGATATTGTTACCTTATTGATCGTGCTACACTAATTGAATAATCAACATGAAGAAAGTAGGAGTAGAGACTTAAGGTTGGATTAGAATTGGCCAATTGTTGAGTTTGGAGTTTGGAGACGCCTATAAAGCAGTTTAATGTCTACCAGATGTTTTTTTTATACTAAAAACCACATCTGGTAAAGGTGGTGGGAGGAAATTTATCGTGCTACACTAATTGAATTAACCGTGTGCTACACTAACAGAATTAACCTTGTTTTTGTGTTTTACCTTTCTCCATAGGACGTACATTACCTGGAGCCTTACCTGGAAGAGGTCATCCGTGAGAGGAAAGAGGTTGAGGAGTGGTCGAAGAAATGAGATGAATCTGGAGGGCTGCTGTTCTTTCTCTTTGGTCTGGTGCATGTTTGTCCTCTGTTGTAATATTTAAAATAAAGTTTACCCTGTGGGAAGACTGCTTATTAAAAATGTACATTTTCACAAAAGATGTGTGAGTGAGAAGGATTTTTATTTTTTAAAGCAAACCGGGATTTGATGCCCACAGTAATAAAGTTGTATTTACAGTAAAGTCAGTTTAATCCTGCTTTTTATAGCACTTTTGTAAAAACAAACTTTCACTCTGGTCACATACAAATTACATAATATACATGATACATCTAAACTGAAATATATACGGTGCATGTAAATACTTGTTCAGTATACAAGTAGTACTATTCTTAACTAAGCATTAAATGCTTTACTATAATTGCCACTCAAGAATAGAAGACCAAAAGTACAATGCAATCTATACTATAATCTAGGGCCAGTTGCATGTCAAAAATTCCCCTGATAATGGGGCAATAAATTTGACAAAATATCTGTTACAAGTACAGATGAATTGGTATGTATGGATATAAAACATTACTCAAGGCCGTCAGTCATTCCAATAGTCTAAATGTGTCTCTCTGTCTCCTTCCCTTTATTTGCACTGATTTCTTAGACTTCTTTGGATCAGTGGAAATTAAGTGTGGGAAGCCACTAGAGACAATTGAGATGAACTGCTTGTATTGCACAAACCCTTGCTCTATTAACCCTCCCTCTGGTATTCTACCTGCACTTTAATCAACCTCTTTGTTGGATCTCCTGTTGTCCAGGGCCGTAATTGTATCAATAAAGTTTCCAATGACGCTATTGAAGGATTTCACCATGGACACCCCCAGCTCGTTACTGGTCTCGTTGATATCTGCGTCATAAGCGCCCAACAGGGGGGGTAACCACCTCTACGTTCCCCTTCCCCGCCCCCTGAAGGATCCCCATCAGTTGACCCCTGACGTCCTGGAACATCTCTCTGTCATACTGCAGCAGCACCGTCTCATCCATGGGGTAGGTGACGTCCTCGGGGTAGCAGTCCCGGGGCACTGGCAGCTCCACGTACCTCAGGGCTGGGAACCCGGCGGCCAGCGTGGCGAAGAGGCGGCGCAGGGCCGTGGCACTCAGAGGGTTGCCCAGTATCTTCAGCTCCTCCAGGCTGCGACAGGGAGCCAGAGCCTGGGTCAGGATGTCCATGTGTTCGTCCTCCAGGTCACAGTCCTCCAGGGTGAGGCTGTGGAGGGTGGCGGCGCAGCGCTGGAGTAGCTTGATGAAGGTGGTGGGGAAGAGGCCGCACACGTCGTGACCACTTATGTCCAGACTGACCAGGTTCTCGCTGTGCAGGCTGTTTGCCAGGTATGCCATGTCTGTTCGGTTCAGGTGACAGTTGGCCAGCTCCAGGCATTGCAGTGGGGTGATCAGGGGGCTGTGGACAAGGCCAGAGGGTCAGAAACAAATTGCAGTAAATGTTCCTATTTTGCAACGTTATCAATTGTTTGTATGTGTGTGTGTGCTCATTTCATGCATGCTTGACAAAAAAGCAAAGGCAATATGAAAGCTTTACGATGCATGCCTAATTAATGGACAAGTGCAGGTGTCCGCTTGTTGTTTTGGGTCACGGCTTCAGTGATATTTCAGTGTCAGCCGTAATTGACACCGTATTCCCTTCAAAGTTCACTACTTTGGACCAGGGCCCATAGGATTCTGGTCAAAAGTAGTGCACTATATACGGAATAGGGTGCCATTTGGGAAGAAGACAATGTCAGCCGAGTGTCCCTTGGTTTCTGGCCGACCTGCAGATTTAGCAGCAGTCAGCTGTCTACATTGTCCCCCACAGCCAAGCAACAAAACAAAATGCCACTGAGTATTAACTGAGTACTGCAGCCCCCATGCTATGATATTACACAGTGGGAATGCATCAGCTTGAATAGACACCCCCAGAGCTATATATACAGTAGACATCAATACCTAATACCTACACACACACACACACACACACACACACACACACACACACACACACACACACACACACACACACACACACACACACACACACACACACACACACACACACACACACACACACACACACACACACACACACACACACACACACACACACACAGGTGAGCACCTTAGCAGTCTTCGCAGGTGTCCGGTGAGGGTGGAGAAGCCCATGTAGAGCTCTGTCAGTTCAGTCAGCCGGCTCAGTAGATCCCCAATGGTCGCCAGCAGGTCATCCTCATCCGAGCCCAGCCTTCGCACGTCCATCGCCCCCGCAGGCAGCGTCAGGGACTGCAGCCGGGGGAACTCCATCCGGGACAACAGCAACTCCAGGTGCGGGGCCTCCAGGTGAACGTTATGGACCACCTCGAGTCTCCTCATGGCTTCCGGTTGGGCCACACGCAGCACGTAGAACAGCTGTTTGAGGGCCAGGGAGTCGGCTCGGAACCCGACGAAGCGCAGCTTCAAGGGGCAGTGACGGAGGAGCAGGAAGGCCTGGGCCACCACCTCGTAGTTCCGCCCGGTAACAAAGCCGTTCAGGCGCACGTCCACCTCGGTCTCGAGGGCAGAGGATGCAGCGTCACCCGCCTCGATGGCCACCATGACTTCGTAGCACATGCGGGTGAGGATCTGGGTGCGGGCCCAGCGGCCCAGGGTGGATCCACAGGCACAGGAATGGTGCTCTGTGTCCTTCAGCCCAGTCAGGTCCACCACACGGAGGGTCTTGGCGTAGGTCTCTGGTGGCCGCAGCACATAGGACTGGAGATGGAACATAGAATCTAGCTGTTTATTGCCATCAAATGGGAATTTGTCTTATAAATCAAAGACATAGGTCCTTATATGATGTAAAGTGAAATTTTAAATGTTTATTGCCCCAATGGCGACTCAAGTAACTACAAACACAAGCACATTCAGCCTTGAAGGAAAACAAAAAACGTGTCACATTGGCCAAGACCCAGTTCACAAGTAGCACTTTTGACCAGTGAGAATTACAGATTGCACCTTTAAAGAAAATAACACCAGAACACATAGTAAGCCTACCTTCAGGCCCGTCAGCAGAGATTCCAGGCACAGCCGGCAGGTGCATGAGGTCAGATCCTCCTGGCAGTCTGCAGTCTTTCCCAGGAGCCTTTGCAGGTTAAGCTCGTGCAGGGGCCAGGTTTGGACGAGGTCGTGGAGGAGGAGGGCCATCTCGTGCATGTAGCAAGCCTTGAAGAGGAGCGGGTAGAGGTTGAACGACACACAACTGAGGTTCTCCCTGGCTCTCTGGCCACTCTGGGCGAACCCCTCGGCAGCGAGGAACCTGAGACTTTTCATGGCTCTCTCTTCTATGTTCTACCTGTCCTCGAAGTCTGGGTCTTGAAGTGTTAGGATCAACCAATAATCCCTTGTAACTGGATGTGTTTGTGTTGCTGCTCTCCCCCCGAGTGTCTCTGTGTGTTGATTCTTTGTCTCTGCCAGTACTGTATATCTGTCTGGACCTCGTTTGCTGTGGTATCATGTTGCGAAAGAGAGGCTTGGGGCACGTGGTAGGTGAGTGGGAGGACTATTTTTAGAATCAGCCGTTTCATTCCGTTCACCTCACGAACAGGGAATCTATTTACAACCTACACCAAACGCCGAGCAGCAATAACCCTTCCCTAGCCTACTCTTACAACATGAGGCCCAAGCTCCTTACATACCGCCAACATTGAAATGACCTGTCTATGCAAACAATCTATATATAAACACCAGTGACAATAACAGCATAGCAATGTAAACAGTCATAGAAAACACAGTACTGCTACATGTACAGTACTGCTGTACAGGGTAACATTGGCAACATGCCCACAATGAAATCATAGATTTACTGAAGGCTTAGCTGTTTATCAAGACCAAAGCAACGGTGGATCAGACGTCATAGCGTAACTTGACCGGGTGCGAAAATATTCATTTGAGTACACTGGAACCTCCAGAGTGTTGTAAATACTTTGATGACAAGTCTTAGAGCCTTAGCATGTAATGTTTTGCTTTGGCCATGAGAGAGAAACACATTTGACAACTTCCACACGCCGTAAACAGTGTGTATTGTTTTATTGTTGCTTGGAAATGTTTATTTTATTTAGATTTTTCATATTGCCAAATTTGAAAACATCCGCCTTCATTAGAGCGTGTGTATTTTTCAATTGACAAACTACAATGAACCCAAGAAAAGTTTATCATGCTTTAATACATGAAAATCCAGACAATACAAAACATACTGCATAAACTCTAATACAGGGATGTGACTGTTTAAATCTTTGCCTTAATGAAGGTATTCATTAATTATATTAAATGTAAGTGGTAATCACAGGAGGTTGATGGCACCTTAATTGGGGAGAACGGGCTTGTGGTAATAACTGGAGCGGATTCAGTGGAATGGTATCAAATATATCAAACACATGGTTTACAGGTCTTTGATGCCATTCAATTTGCTCCATTCCGGCCATTATTATGAGCTGTTCTCCCCTCAGCAGCCTCCACTATAGAAACCTGAGAAGAAACATCAGTCTAGAGGGCTTCCAAAGGTGAGTAGCATATTCAACATGAAACTCAGTCATCAATACAAGGCATAACAGTTCGTTTTTTGTGTACGGAGTTGCTATTACTCCTTAGCATGGAGAGTGGTGGTGTCCCACAGCCCTATACTATATCTAAGGCCCACCTGACCTGACCAGGAATGGCTCAGGGCCCTAGCTATAGGCTAAACCACAGGGAGGTGTTTCTCTCAGTCTCTGTATCCCTGAGTGGAGTGCAGACTGGGTCATGCCGGGGGGTGGTAGTGCAGAGTCATGCCGGAGGGTGGTAGTGGTGATGATGGTGGTGATGGTGCTCGTGGTGGTGCTCATGCCTCTGAGCCAGGGGGACCAAGCCCCCAGACGAGGCAGGCAGGCTGGGCAGCATCTCCCTCTCTCCCCCTGGCTGAGCTTGAGAACCCTGCTGGTGTAGGTGATGGAGGGTTCTGGAGGGGGACCCAGCTTCTCTGGCCCTGGAGCGAAGCCTCTTACTTTGGCTGTGCTGTAAGGGGAGTTGGGGATGGGAGTGTGGCTGGGAGGGGTGGCACCACATGGAGGGTTGGTGGCCATGGAGCTTGCCTGATTTACCCCCACGTCCTCCTCCCCCTCCTCCTCCACCTCCTCTGTCCCCCCCCACTGCCTTGACGTGGCCCCTGAGAGACCTGATGAAGGAGAGGCCCCTGCCTCTGGACTCAGTTGCGCCGCAGTTCTCCCCTACCAACTCTGAGCGGTGCTGCTGATCTGAGCGTGCGTCCACTCTGGGCTCCTGAGAGGGGGCGTCTGCAGAGGATGGACAACAAACATCATGTTATCTGGCCATTTCTCTTTGTTGAATGTCATTCATCTTTGGTGTATTTTCAGTAAAAGCATGTTGACTTTAATGATCTGTGCCTCAAAAGTGCTGAAAATTGTCATTGTGTACCTACCTGCATTGTCAAACTTGGAGGAATAGTTCTCTATCCCAGCTAGGTCTAAGTAGTGATTCCTGCGTTCTGTGTTTTCATCCGCACAGTGAAAAACCCTCTCTGGGCTCCCAGCCTCCTCCTGCTGGACCGCCATTCTGTCCCCTGTTCTAGAGCCCCGGCCAGAGCTGCTGTAGGCGCCTACCACCAGCTTGACCTTCAGGGCTGTGCTGCTACAAGAGGGCTGCTTGGCCGACGCTTCAACCACCTCATAGATGGACTGCATGAGACTGCACATATCCTGTAGCACACGCACACATCGTTGTACACCCAGGAACATACACGCGCACACACATGCACATCATCACACACACACACACACAAACACATAATCAAACACACACACAAACACACACACACACACCATTAGCAGGGCAGCAGTTATCTTAATCTAAAGAGAAAACGTATAATGTGCAACAGTTGCTTGTTGTAGGCGTGTGAAGCTGCCGTACCTGCTTGGTGACTTTACCACTGTTGTCAAAGTGATACAGTGTGAAAACCCTCTCTCGCCGAGTGTCATCCTCCAACACCACGTTGCACTCTGTGTCCTGTAACCATGAACAAACACAACGGATGAACAAACACAATTGTACCACATTATGCTCATCAAACAAACCCTTGCTTTACTGTATATAGCAGTAATAAACTACTATGTTATCTACATAGATTCTATATAGATTGTCCTTTTGAAGCTCACATCAACATGGCTGTTTCTCTTCCTGGGCTGTCTGAATGGAACGTGGATAGAGCTCTTCCTCTCTGGTGGCAGTACCACTGTAAAAAACACACAACATTCTCAATAGCCTTGGGCTGGGAAAGCTTGTCTCTACTCAATCTATCACATTCTCAGTAGCCTTGGGCTGGAAAAGCTTGTCTCTACTCAATCTATCACATTCTCAGTAGCCTTGGGCTGGGAAAGCTTTTCTCTACTCAATCTATCACATTCTCATTAGCCTTGGGCTGGGAAAGCTTGTCTCTACTCAATCTATCACATTCTCATTAGCCTTGGGCTGGGAAAGCTTGTCTCTACTCAATCTATCACATTCTCAGTAGCCTTGGGCTGGAAAAGCTTGTCTCTACTCAATCTATCACATTCTCAAAAGCCTTGGGCTGGGAAAGCTAGTCTCTACTCAATCTATCACATTCTCATTAACCTTTGTACTTTGAAAGCTTGTCTCTACTCAATCTATCACATTCTCATTAGCCTTGGGCTGGAAAAGCTTATCTCTACTCAATCTATCACATTCTCAGTAGCCTTGGGCTGTGAAAGCTTGTCTCTACTCAGTCTATCACATTCTCAAAAGCCTTGGGCTGGGAAAGCTAGTCTCTACTCAATCTATCACATTCTCATTAGCCTTTGTACTTTGAAAGCTTGTCTCTACTCAATCTATCACATTCTCATTAGCCTTGGGCTGGAAAAGCTTATCTCTACTCAATCTATCACATTCTCATTAGCCTTGGGCTGGGAAAGCTTGTCTCTACTCAATCTATCACATTTTCATTGAAAGGGTTTTTGCTGTTTACAGACGATAAGACACACATAGTATCCCAGGTTTAAGGCATTTGGGTACAAATATAAAACAAATGTCCTTTTTCCCAGACAAGCAAGGGGTATGCTTAGTAAAGATATGAATCATACTGAATCAAACAGATTAATAATTGAGTATGATGTTAAGTTTATGATGCTAGATTTGAATCAGTGCAACAGTGATGTGATCAGCCTGATCCACTGAGCCGTCTTTCTCTACTCACCCTGTAGGGGGCACTTATGGTTCAGGACCTGCTCATCCTTCACTTCCCTTCTGGACAACTCCTGGAAAAAGAGGGAGAGGAGGGATGGACCAAGTGAGAATTAGGAGAGAAAACATTACAGAAGAGGGGGAGGAAGCAATAAGTGACTCAGAGATGTGAGAGCAGGAAATCTTTGATGCAGACACAGCACATCCGCCTCTAAATACACACATGCACACATGCACACGCGCACACACACACACACACACTAATTAGATATACAAGTAACTAGTAGAGTACCAGTAGTGATTAATTTCCCCTTTGGGATGAAAGCTGAGCTTCTAATCTGACCCCTGATCTCCTCCACTCAATGAGACAGAGTGTGTTCTACAGCTGAGGTACTGAGGGTTAGCGGAGAACCCCGGAACCTTGTCACATGGGACAGAAGGTCAAGACGTCACCACCCTGAACACAGGAGACGCAGACAGATGACTGACCTTCTCTCCCACTTGGCACGCACTGGCTGAACCATGGCGTTGAACCAACGTGGAATAGACATTGAATTGACATCTGTGCCCAGTTTGTCTCTCATTTCTAATCTGGCCTTCCTGAGAGTATAATCTGTCAGGGTCTGTTTTCCTAACATAAGAAGAGCTACTTCTGATATCAGAGTCCAGAAATGGCTGACATTTGCTCAAATCTACCTCAGAATCAAATGTAAATATCCAGAAGAAGCAGAAGACAACTTTATATTCTATTCTAGGTGTTTTATTTTTTTCTAGTATAATGCAGAGATGGAATATTGCATGGGAGAAAGGTAGAACCTATCAGGGTGAATTTACTGTAAGAGCAGGTAGGCAGTCATGCCCTGGCCATGCCAGCTGTGACATCACTCTATCCAGTAAAAGTAAATTAATTAAGTCACTCCTGGTAATAAAGTAACATCACCCACCGAGTTCCCATATATGAGTAGAACTGAGTGTCTCATATGGAAACAATAACACATGGTAAATGTACAGACTATGTTCATGAACCTGCTGAGAATACAACTTATTTATAATGCCTATGGGCTCAAAAATGCTGGATATTAGCTTCAATTAATTCCACTGGGTACTTCTTGCTTGGCGAGTACCTACACTTTGAAACTAGGTGTTCCCTTGAACGGTGCTGAGCATATTGCATGTGTTAGCAAGACTTATCAAGATCTGAGCCTATGATATCCAACCCTCTGTTGCAACAAGTCAGAAACCCTTCAAAAAATGACAGTGAAAGCACCAAAACATTGGATCTGTGCGTCTGACTCTCTCCACCACAGACAGTCCGAGCAGCACCCAGTCGCCCACAGCAACAGAGTAACAAAGAGCCTGTGGAGTCTGAGAGGACGATGCTGACAGATAACCCTGACTGCTGATGACTTCACCCAGAATCCCAGCCAAACTCCTGCCATCGGCCGCCACGCTCTGCGTGCTACAGGTCCTTTTATCTGGGGTTGGGTTACCGACCGAAAGGGGAGGGGAGGTAACCCTACCCCAGATGAACTGGGTGTCACCAATTTTTGCATCCTGTCCCGTAGCCCCCCTCTCTCCCACTCCCATTAGTTAGAGTCAAACGCAGAGCCCTGGGAAGAGAACAGTGTAGGGCTTTGTTTGAACAAACTCTCTTCCTGTCAACCAATACCTGGATAGGTGGTTGATCATCTCTCTTCCTGTCAACCAATACCTGAATACATGGTTGATCGTATGGGGGTGGGGCTGCATGGGGAAGGATGGTTGCTTCATCGCAGGAGTTTATGTGAATCGGCTTCTGTATACAAAATAGAAAGATAAGTCACTGAAAGTTGGTATAAAGTTGATATACAAGTATTAGAAGTTGATATACAAAAATGTAAAGGGGTTAGGGGTTGATTTCAGACTCAGGCACAGAATAACCATTACGAAGTGCTCATTTTCAGAGGCCTGGCCTTGCTCACAGAAACCAGATGTGAGAGATTTCTGGAGGTGGGGAACAGAGGGAGGGATTTGGATGTTGAACTGTAGTTGGGTGAGGAAATTTTGGAGCCAGAGTCTGTATGGGTGGTTTGGCTGCTGAAACATATAGCTAATTTCACAGGAAGAAAATGCTTCTCTAGCCTCCAGAACTTAGCTAGCTAGCTATAGAACTGGGCCTCTCTCCAACTCGCCAATCTGGTCTGCTGGCCTTCAGGGTGCAATGCATTGGGAAATTTCAGATCATTGTGCGTAGAGATGTCGAAGTGTTCTCACCACTTAATGACATGATGAACCATGGTTTCTTTTTAATTCTCTCTCTCTCTCTCTCTCTCTATCTCTCTCTCTCTCTCTCTCTCTCTCTCTCTCTCTCTGCTCTAGTATTCTGTCTGAGCTAACAGCCCAGCAAACAGGGTGGTTTCCAAAATCACTTGAAGGTTCTCCAAGTAACCAAACATGATAGGGGGAGAAAGACACCCAAACGATCCAATTCGTGTTTGGGAAAACCAGCTTCCCTGGCTCAGAGCTGGAATGTTCTGGGAGGCGATCTCAGCCTCCCAGTAAATTCAAAGTCTATTCCATGTTGGTTCAACGTAATCTCATTGAAATGACGCGGAAACAACGTTGATTCAACCAGTGTGTGCCCAGTGGGCCTCTACAAACACAGTAGAATGACTGGTCCAGTTCTTCAACACTGCAGTTACAAATCCATACACACTACACATACTGTGATGTAAACTGCTACCCGATGTGGTTGTTTTCTCCTCTGACTTTGTTAGTGTTTGTACATTCTAATCTCTGGCTCCCATATCTGTACATGATCCAGACCTGATTTGGACAAACAGATTTGAGAATCAAATGTGCCTTTGTTAATCCATCAGGTGATATTTTCAGCACTCCAGCCTGAGTTACTGTAATTGGACAGATACAGTATGTCAAAATTGAGGTAAGTCTGAAATTGTTTAAAATCCTGTTTGAAATAAGGATGACACATCCTTTAGGTTGTGGAAAGTCTAGGACCAGTCCCCGCAGCACACACTCTATACAAAGCACATATGCACGCACACACGCACGCTCATGTACGCACACACACACACACACACACACACACTCCTTTTGAAGTGGAGAAGCCAGAAGAGGAGGAGAGAGAGAGGAAGAAAAGGGTAATTGTTCCATGGCTAACAGTGGGATCTCTAACCGAGGTGGGTGATGGAGACCTTTGGTGTCTCACTGGGTCTATGACCTGAGGCTGCAGGATGTTGACACAAAAGATATGTGTTACTGCTAGACCCTGGACACACAGATGGAGGCATCACAGCCAAAACATCAGTGAAATGAAATAGAAATGAAATATCTTACTCCACAATCAAGGATAAACAGTTCGCATTAGATTCTGCTGCAACACAACCGAGACGTTGCAGTTTAATGTGAACTTATAATTGACATTATAATCAAGCTTCATTACTGAAAAGAGGACAAACCATGAAAATAAGCTCAGATAGCCAGGCACACATATGAAGTGCCCAGGCAAAGAACTGATAGTTCACTACAAACTGCAGGCCCCTGCTGACAGTTATGTAAGCAATGGTGTCATGGAGCAGTTAATGGTGGGGCTGGAAAATAGAATCACAGAAACAACTGATTTGCCATTAAAAAGACATGGCGGATGTTGGTCTCATTACAGGAACCTGGCAGACTCTGCCTCTCTTTCCTAATTAAGGCTCCAGAGAGGCATCAACATAGACAAAGACTTCATTAACACCTTGTCACCACCACAATGAGTTAGAAATGTCCCTGCAGCCGGCATTCAGCATGGCTCCAATGGGTCTTTCCAAGTGTTGAGAGATGATTATGAGAGTGAAAAGAATACATAAAAATATGTGAGTGAGTCAGTGAGGGGTCACACAATAAGAGTTATGAGCATGATGTTGTATAGGACTCTCACTATGTTACATGATGTTGTATAGGACTCTCACTGTGTTACATGATGTTGTATAGGACTCTCACTATGTTACATGATATTGTATAGGACTCTCACTATGTTACATGACGTTGTATAGGACTCTCACTATGTTACATGATGTTGTATAGGACTCTCACTATGTTACATGACGTTGTATAGGACTCTCACTATGTTACATGACGTTGTATAGGACTCTCACTATGATACATGATGTTGTATAGGACTCTCACTATGTAACATGATGTTGTATAGGACTCTCACTATGATACATGATGTTGTATAGGACTCTCACTATGTAACATGACGTTGTATAGGACTCTAACTATATTACATGACGTTGCATAGGGACTCTCAAAATGTAACATGATGATGTTGTATAGGACTCTAACTATGTTACATGATGATGTTGTATAGGACACTCACTATGTTACATTATGTTGTATAGGACTCTCACTGTGTTACATGATGTTGTATAGGACACTGACTATGCTAAATTATGAGGTAGTATAGGACACTCACTATGTTACAAGATGTTGTAAAGGACACTCACTATGATACATGATGATGTTGTATAGGACACTCACTATGTTACATGATGATTGATGTTGTATAGGACTCTCACTATGTTACATGATGATGTATAGGACACTCACTATGTTACATGATGTTGTATAGGACTCTCACTATGTTACACGATGTTGTATAGGACTCTCAGTTTGTTACATTATGTTGTATAGGACTCTCACTATGTTACATGATGTTGTATAGGACTCTCACTATGTTACATGATGATGTATAGGACACTCACTGTGTTACATGATGTTGTATAGGACTCTCACTATGTCACATGGTGTTGTATAGGACACTCACTATGTTACATGATGATGTTGTATAGGACTCTCACTATGTTACATGATGTTGTATAGGACTCTCACTATGTTACAGGACATTGTATAGGACTCTCACTATAGTACATTGTGTTGTATATGACTCTCACTACGTTACATGACGTTGTATAGGACTCTCACTATGTTACATGACGTTGTATAGGACTCTCACTATGTTACATGACGTTGCATAGGACACTCACTATGTTACTTGATGATGTTGTAAAGGACTCTCACTGTGTTACATGATGTTGTTTAGGACTCTGAAAATGCTACATCATGATGTTGTATAGGACACTCACTATGTTACATTACATTGTATAGGACACTCACTATGCTACATGACGTTGTAAAGGACACTCACTATGCTACATGACGTTGTATAGGACTCTCACTATGTTACATTGTGTTGTGTAGAACTCTCACTATGCTACATGATGTTGTATAGGACTCTCACTATGTTACAGGACATTGTATAGGACTCTCACTATAGTACATTGTGTTGTATATGACTCTCACTACGTTACATGATGTTGTATAGGACTCTCACTATGTTACATGACGTTGTATAGGACTCTCACTATGTTACATGACGTTGCATAGGACTCTCACTATGTTACATGATGACGTTGTATAGGACTCTCACTAGGTTACATGATGTTGTATAGGACACTCACTATGTTACTTGATGATGTTGTAAAGGACTCTCACTGTGTTACATGATGTTGTTTAGGACTCTGAAAATGCTACATCATGATGTTGTATAGGACACTCACTATGTTACATGACATTGTATAGGACACTCACTATGCTACATGACGTTGTATAGGACTCTCACTATGTTACATTGTGTTGTGTAGAACTCTCACTATGCTACATGATGATGTTGTATAGGACTCTCACTATGTTACATGATGTTGTTTAGGACTCTCACTATGCTACATGATGTTGTATAGGACTCTCACTATGTTACATTGTGTTGTGTAGGACTCTCACTATGTTACATTATGTTGTATAGGACTCTCACTATGTTACATGATGTTGTTTAGGACTCTCACTATGTTACATTATGTTGTATAGGACTCTCACTATGTTACATGATGTTGTATAGGACTCTCACTATGTTACATGATGTTGTATAGGACACTCACTATGTTACATGATGTTGTAAAGGACTCTCACTATGTTAAATGATGATGATGTATAGGACACTCACTATGTTACATGATGATGTATAGGACACTCACTATGTTACATGATGTTGTAAAGGACTCTCACTATGTTAAATGATGATGATGTATAGGACACTCACTATGTTACATGATGATGTATAGGACACTCACTATGTTAAATTATGTTGTATAGTACTCTCACTATGCTACATCATGATTTTGTATAGGACACTCACTATGTTACATGATGTTGTATAGGACTCTCACTATGTTACATTGTGTTGTGTAGGACTCTCACTATGCTACATGACGTTGCATAGGACTCTCACAATGCTACATGATGATGTTGTATAGGACACTCACTATGCTACACGATGACGTTGTATAGGACTCTCACTGAGGTAATACTACTTGGTGATCTAAACTGTAACTGGTTAAATAAGACTAATAGGAAATTCCTTAAGCAGATCACAGACGGTCTGGATTTTACCCAATTGTTGGAAGGTCCTACTAGAATAACCACATAATCTCAGACACAGATAGATTTAATATTCAGTAACAAGCCTGAACGAATTGTAAAAACATTTAATTTTATTACTGGGCTGTCTGACCATAATCTGACATTACTGTCAAGAAAACTTGACATTACTGTCAAAAAAGTGCTTTCATCATTCTAATAAACCTGTGGAGCAACTCCGGATTCCAAAGAATGAAATGGATAATTCAAAGGGTAGTACAGCAGACTAAATGGACAAATATACTTACTGGGATTAACATAGAAGAAGTTAGCAAGATGTTTTTTACCAAGCTACAAAGTCTAGTTAAGGAGTTCACTAGAAAGGTAAAAGGAAAGAAAAAACAAATGCACTCCCTTGGCTCAATACTGAAATATTTAATCTGATGAAAGAAAAAGACTCTGCTTTAAAAAGATCATTAAAAACCAAGTTAAATAGTGATAGGCATAGGTTCACCTCATTACGTAATCAAGTAATCAAAGTGATTAGAAAGTCCAAAGCCAATTTTTTTATAACAATTATTAATGAGGGAAAGGGTAACACAAAGTTGATCTGGGAACAGATTAAGAATGTGATGGGAATTAGCCACAGGCTTAGAAACCAGTTAGAGTTGAACCTGAATGGTAAAGTAATACAAGATCCAGCACAAATAGCTGTAGCTTTTAATGAATACTTTATCAATTCTGTGGATGAAATCGCACAGAACTTTCCCCTAACAACTGGAGATATTGTCAAAATAGATGACAGTAAGCCTTCTTTTAGCATTCAACCTATCTCTGAAATTAAAACCCAGGCAATTATTAATTCTCTTAAAATCTCAACAGCTAAAGATATTTATGGAATGGATTCTAAAATGCTTAAATCCCTGAAAGAACACCTAGCCTACCCTATCACACAAATTGTTAACCAGTCAGTACTAGAGGGGATATTTCCAACTATTTGGAAGACTGCAATTGTAACTCCCATATTTAAGTCAAAGGACCCTCTGAACATATCTAACTACCGCCCAATAAGTATTCTACCTGTGGTGTCCAAGGTTGCTGAAAAATGTGTATCAGAGCAGCTTGTCTCTTTCTTCAATAATAGTCCATTCACTCTTCATCCGATGCAGTTTGGCTTCAGGGCCCATCACTCTGCAGAAACAGCTAACTGTCTCTTTTTAGAGACTGTTCGAGCAATGGTTGACAAGGGTGGTGTTGTTGGCGCTGTGTTTTTAGACCTTCGTAAAGCTTTTGACACAGTCAACCATCAGGTCATTATTGCCAAACTTTCTACTTTTAATTTCTCCCCTTCTGCAATCAAATGGATTGAGTCATATTTAACTGGTAGAACTCAATACGTTTCTGTGAACAATCATCGTTCATTAGTTCTTAATTTACGCACAGGGGTACCACAAGGATCGATACTTGGCCCGCTTTTTGTTTAGTCTATATATCAATGATCTGCCATCAGTTTGCCCTGATATCAATACACTAATGTATCACGGACGATACTGTAATTTATGTGCATGCCAAGACAAAACATCTGGCTGCTGCCAAACTGACCACAGCTATGGATCAGATCACCAATTGGCTAAATCGTTCGTGCCTTCAACTAAATGTAGATACAACTGTGGGAATGTTTTTCACAAAGAGACAATGTAACATTGTGTCATATATAACGATTTCAGGTCAAAACATTAGTATTGTGCCACAAGTTAAGTATTTGGGTGTTATTATTGATTCTAATCTTTCTTTTAAAGCACATATTAAGAAAGTGTGTAATAGGGTCAAGTTTAGCTTAGCTAATTTTAGATACATTAGAAATGCGCTTACTTTTAATGCTGCTAAATTATTTATGGATGCCATGATTATGTCACATCTAACATATTGTCTGACAAGCTGGGGACAAACTAACAGCTTATCACTAAAGCCATTAGCAACTCTTTATAAAAAACTCTCAAAGCTTTGGACCAGAAGCCTAACAGTTTACATCATTGTATTATCCTTAATAATCATAAACTGCTAAGCTGGGAAGATGTAATCAAATATAAAAACATCTGTTTGGTCTACAAAATTCTGCATAATACCGCTCCTGCTCCTTTTAATTAATTTATAATCCAACGTAATAATAGCAGGCAGATCACCAGAAGCACCACACGAGGTGACCTTCTAATTCCATTTAGAAAAAGCACATTAGGTCAATTATCATTTTCTGTTACAGCAATACAAAACTGGAACTCACTGCCCACTACAATTAAAGACATACATACATATTCCACCTTTACTATACACCTTAAAAACTGTCTGTCCGACAATTATAACTGCACACATTAATTTCACAGATGTGATGTGTATTTGATGTGACATGGTCATGCTGCTGCCACTTGATCCTTTCTGCCTGCCTCAATGTTATGTCCTGTATGTGCTTCAATGTGGTCTCTATGTGATTATTTTTTGATGATTTGTACTGTTTTATTGCATGAACTGTTTTTATGTCTCTGCAATCTGTGCTTGCTTGTTTCTTGCTTGCCTCAATTGTGTGCCACACGTTTAGTATGTCTACTCCCTCTTGTTTAGTCCTGCTGTAAATATAATTGTAATGTATTTTATTTGATGTATGCCTATTGACAACTGGCCGGGGACTACAGCTGGAAATTAGCCGTAGAGGCTAAAGCTGCTCTTTTTATCAAAAGGGACTGTCCACGTCATTATAAACTAATAAACTAAACTAAACTAAACTATGTTACATGATGTTGTATAGGACTCTCACTATGTTACATGATGATGATGTATAGGAAACTCAATATGCTACATGATGAGGTAGTATAGGACACTCAATATGTTACATGGTGTTGTAAAGGACTCTCACTATGTTACATGATGTTGTATAGGACTCTCACTATGTTACAGGACATTGTATAGGACTCTCACTATGGTACATTGTGTTGTATATGACTCTCAATATGTTACATGACGTTGTATAGGACTCTCACTATGTTACATGACGTTGCATAGGATTCTCACTATGTTACATAATGACGTTGTATAGGACTCTCACTAGGTTACATGACGTTGTATAGGACACTCACTATGTTACTTGATGATGTTGTAAAGGACTCTCACTATGTTACATGATGTTGTATAGGACACTCACTATGTTACATGATGTTGTATAGGACTCTCACTATGTCACTATGTTACATGACGTTGTATAGGACTCTCACTATGTTACATGACGTTGCATAGGATTCTCACTATGTTACATAATGACGTTGTATAGGACTCTCACTAGGTTACATGATGTTGTATAGGACACTCACTATGTTACTTGATGATGTTGTAAAGGACTCTCACTATGTTACATGATGTTGTATAGGACACTCACTATGTTACATGATGTTGTATAGGACACTCACTATGTTAAATGATGATGTTGTATAGGACACTCACTATGTTACATGATGTTGTAAAGGACTCTCACTATGTTACATGATGTTGTATAGGACTCTCACTATGTTACATGATGATGTTGTATAGGAAACTCAATATGCTACATGATGAGGTAGTATAGGACACTCAATATGTTACATGGTGTTGTAAAGGACTCTCACTATGTTACATGATGTTGTATAGGACTCTCACTATGTTACATGATGTTGTATAGGACTCTCACTATGTTACATGATGTTGTACAGGACTCTCACTATGTTACATGATGTTGTATAGGACTCTCACTATGTATAGGACTCTCACTATGTTACATGATGATGAAACTCACTGTGTTACATGATGTTGTATAGGACTCTCACTATATTACGTGATGTTGTATAAGACTCTCACTATGTCACATGGTGTTGTATAGGACACTCAATATGTTACATGACGTTGTATAGGACTCTCACTATGTTACACAATGTTGTGTAAGACACTCACTGTGTTACATGATGATGTTGTATAGGACACTCACTATGTTACATGCTGATGTTTTATAGGACTCTCACTATGTTACACGATGTTGTATAGGACTCTCAGTTTGTTACATTATGTTGTATAGGACTCTCAGTTTGTTACATTATGTTGTATAGGACACTCACTATGTTACATTACATTGTATAGAACACTCACTATGCTACATGACGTTGTATAGGACACTCACTATGCTACATGACGTTGTATAGGACTCTCACTATGTTACATTGTGTTGTGTAGGACTCTCACTATGCTACACGACGTTGCATAGGACTCTCACTGTGTTACATGATGATGTTGTATAGGACTCTCACTATGTTACATGATGTTGTATAGGACTCTCACTATGTTACGCGATGTTGTATAGGACTCTCACTATGTTACATGATGTTGTATAGGACTCTCACTATGTTACATGATGTTGTATAGGACTCTCACTATGTTACATGACGTTGTATAGTACTCTCACTATGTTACATGACGTTGTATAGGACTCTCACTATGTTAAATGACGTTGTATAGGACTCTCACTAGGTTACATGACGTTGTATAGGACACTCACTATGTTATTTGATGACGTTGTATAGGACTCTCACTATGTTACATGACGTTGTATAGTACTCTCACTATGCTACATGACGTTGTATAGGACACTCACTATGCTACATGACGTTGTATAGGACTCTCACTATGCTACATGACGTTGTATAGGACTCTCACTATGTTACATTGTGTTGTGTAGGACTCTCACTATGCTACATGACGTTGCATAGGACTCTCACTATGTTACATGATGATGTTGTATAGGACTCTCACTATGTTACACGATGTTGTATAGGACTCTCAGTTTGTTACATGATGTTGTATAGGACTCTCACTATGTTACATGATGATGTTGTATAGGACACTCAATATGCTACATGATGAGGTAGTAAAGGACACTCAATATGTTACATGGTGTTGTATAGGACTCTCACTATGTTACATGATGATGTTGTATAGGACACTCACTATGTTACGTGCATGATGTTGTATAGGACTCTCACTATGTTACATGATCATGTTGTACAGGACACTCACTATGTTACACAATGTTGTGTAGGACACTCACTGTGTTACATGATGATGTTGTATAGAACTCTCACTATGTTACATGATGATGTTGTATAGGACACTCACTATGCTACATGATGATGTTGTGTAGGAAACTCACTATGCTACATGATGATGTTGTATAGGACACTCACTATGTTACATGATGACGTTGTATAGGACTCTCACTATGTCACATGATGTTGTATAGGACTCTCACTATGTTACATGATGTTGTATAGGACACTCACTATGTTACATGCTGATGTTTTATAGGACACTCACTATGCTACATGATGTTGTATAGGACTCTCACTATGTTACATGATGTTGTATAGGACACTCACTATATTACATTATTATGTTGTATAGGACTCTCACTATGTTACATGATGTTGTATAGGACTCTCATGCCCCTACAGCTCTCCAAACCTGATTATCTCATTAACAGTACTAGGCATACATCTGAGGCACAGGACGCTGCTGAGGGTAGGACGACTCATACCAATCGCTGTAACGGAGTTAATGGAATGGTATCAATCACATGGAACTCATGTGTTTGATGTGTTTGATACCATTCCATTAATTCCATTCCAGCCATTATTATGAGCCTGTCCTCACCATTTAACGTGCCACCAGCCGCCTGTGATGTGAGGGCGGTCCACCCACCACCAGACACTATGCCTACCATACCTTGTTCCCTTCACTGTTTTTTCCCAGTACAGCTTGTCTCTGTTGCAGTCAGAAAACCAGGACCAGATGTGTAGTTTCAGTGTGGCGGCACTGAAAGACCCCGCTGTTCTGGACGGCGGCCATTAGCATTTCACACCGACATGACAGCCTCCTCTCACAGAGAGAGCAAAGGAAGGAGCAGGGAGAAAGAACCTTTCCAAACACCTTTCATGTCCCTGGCTTGGCTGTGAGCAATGATCCTGTGGCTTCTTTGCTTTGGTTGGGACTGGGCGGGAGGGAGCGTGTTAGTTTATTATCCTGGGCTGGGGCAGACCTGGCTGAGACTGACTGAACCCCAGTGTGAACACCTGTGTGGACACAATATGACCCCAAAGTGGTGACTAACAGTATCAGTCCTCTATTCAATTGATGTATGTTAACAAGAGTGACAAGACAGTAATTCTCAATGTTATTTGTTGTTTACCAATTTACCAACCCTGGATGGTACATACTTTGGTTGTGATTTTGGAATAAAGATTGATATATACAACAACATCCTGTACTCAATATTGGGAATGTTCAGTTGACCTCCCTCTGTCTTATAAAAGAACCACCTTTAGATGTCCATTGGGGTTCTTACCCCTCCCACTCTAGGAGGCCTTGGTCCATTCATCTGCCCTGTCACAGGACTTCACCATTCTGGTTCTCATTAGCATCATTATCTAAGTTCAAGCCTCTCCAATCTAATGACACACATGTCTGTGTTGCTATCCATTTACAGGCTTTTCTATGTAAAAAAAAAAAATTTTCCCACTATCCTGATGCTACACAACGGAGCTACAGAGGACAACTTGATATTGATGTTGATATTGATATTTGTGATGGGGTAACTGACTTTCTGAGGTAAAGGCATGTTACTCTCTCTCTGTATCTCCCCCCTCTCTCCTTCTCTCTGAAATCTGCAAAAGTGCCAAAATGTTAATCATATCTCAACTCAGGTGTAAAATATATCAACTGTATTATAATGTACTGTACCTGCTTAAATCTGATTGTGTGGGTGTGGAGACCAGTATGTTCCCACTCTCTCTGACAGGTGAGCACATTGGCAGCAAAACTACCACCTAGAAAACAAAAACAAAATAAGAAATAGTCTATACCCTGCATGACATTTTATATTTGAGAGATACTTCTTCTGAATAGGTGATTCTTACCTTCAGGATTTTCTCTGCGTTTACAGGCTATCCAAATTATGCATGAATGGAAACATAAAAGATAGAAAGAAAATACTGTTATATTTTGGTTATTATTAAGAGATATACAGTAGCCTCTGAAAATAATCTAAATACCAAGTTTTACCATGTTTTGATTGGAGTTTGCCCATATTTTGTGGTATTTCCTCTTGTGCCTTGAACCTTCATCTACTTGCGAATTGACCAAGACATCTTCATCATCTCCCATTGATAACAACAAAGACAGTTGTATCCTGTACGCACCAATATATCAATTTTCCCATCAAGTTATTAGAGGGTTGAGATAGGCTAAAATTGGTTGAGGTAAACAAGAGGACCGAAGCTTGGGGAAAGTGCTCGCAATATGGACAGAGAGAACTTGCGGAATGTAATATGAAAAAGAAACGAATAATCTATAGAGGGTACAGCACCACCTGCTGTATATTAGGGGGAAGTATTTTCCCCAAACTAACTGTGGATTTGTATTGTGTGTACATATAACAAATGACGGTGTCATAATGTAACGCATGCATGAGCCTATGCATGTGAACATAAAATAAGAGCCCTGAATTATACAAACGTTTAATTTGTTTAATAGCTAGATCGCTGTTTCCCTAAATAGGCTACTGTAAATTCCCTGAGATAAATATTGCCACCCAGTGGTGGTAACACATTGTGACACGTGTCTGCGTAATTTGAGCATAGAATGGATGGAGGACTGAATGACGAGAACGCCTCTTCACTTCCAATCACCTGTTGCACGATTATGATGTCTGTCTTCTGGAACGAGACCTGTTTGGTCAAAGATTCCTCAACATTCTTCATAATATTTTCAACGGGGCTGGTGAGACAAAAGCGGTAACGGGGTATAGCTTCTATGGCATTTACCGGATAAATGAGTTGAGGAAGGGAGAAGGCGCGAAAAGATGGACTACAGGAAACGCTTGATGATCCTCCAGGTAGGACAAGACGAACTCCAACCGCTAGGGATGGCCTATTGTCCGTTCTCACTCTACCACCATGTACTCTATATGCTCTCTTTGTACACGTATTCAAGTGTATTAACTGCTTTGAAAAATGTCCATATAATTGAACTAACATGTTTTTGGGGCATCCAATTAACCATTTTTCTACTGCAGCGGGCGTCGGAGAGCACCGGGAGGAGGTGGTCTGTTCTAGAGCGAGATGAGGAGCCTGAGATGATCAACATCAGAGACATCACCCAGCAAAAGGTCTAGGCTTTATTTATACTGTTGCGCTTTCACAGGCATGATTCCTTATATAGTGAATAATGAGTGGGTTAACATAGAGAGGTATACAAAAAAAATCTGAGTTCATTCACAGAGAAATCACACTACTCAGTTTTTTCTAATTATTTTCAGACAGATCTTCATCACTGATACTGGTATCTGGGGAGATTATTTAATTATTTTCACCTGCCCGGGCAACAGGGGCTCCGGTTCATCTAGATGAATACCAATAATGACCTCTGACTATACCCTGTAGGATGACTCAGACACTGAGGACTATGTCTCCCAGGTGCTCATGGGTGCGCTGCTGGAGAACTTCTTGTTCAAATTACTTATCATCGTCATGATTGTCAGCAACTGCATCATTATGGCCTTCCAAACCGATGCTATCATTGCCAAGGTACGTTATGGTCACTGAGGACATCTTGTTGTATGGTGTTATTGAACATGTTGTGTTGTGGATATGTGGTGGTGTATGGATGTTATATGATGTACTGTTTTATCTTTAGCTCATTCAGTATAAACATAGTTCACTGTTTTATCTGTTGTTTTATATGTAATGTGGATGCTTTGGTGTGTTTGGACCCCAGGAAGAGTAGCTAATGGGGATCCCTAAAAATGCAAAATACAAATACAAAGAGGTATTGTAGGCCTACTTTCAAACTGAAAGCTAATTTTATATGAGAAGTCAACAGATAACAATTAACTGAAATGCAATGGTATGATTTGTCCATTGTAGAAATATGACATTGCGTTCAGCATCTGTGAGCATATTATCCTCACCGTCTTCATCTGGGAGATCCTGGTCAAGTGGTACTACGGCTTCAACATCTTCTGGAAGGTAACGTCTGGTCAAGAGATTGATTTGACACAACCTATTACTTACTGTGGCCTTCTCAGAGACCATTGTGGTGTCATTCTTGTCTCTCTCTCTCTCTCTCTCTCTCTCTCTCTCTCTCTCTCTCTCTCTCTCTCTCTCGTTCTCTGTCTCGTTTTGGTGTTTCAGAATGGCTGGAATGTCCTGGACTGTTTGGTCACTCTGGCTCTGATGCTTGGACCCCTGATCTTTCCCCAGGGTGGGGACAGTTTACTAAAGGTCATCAGGTGAAGGAGTACCCCTCACACTCCGCAGAAACGCATTAGTGGAAACGTAGGGTGTTCTCTGGGCAGGCCTGGAGTCGTGTTGGGACAATTTTACCCTTTTAGCTAACCCCAACCCTTTTTCTAATCTTAACCTAATACTCCTGACCTGCCACGATAATTCTCCTAACCGTCCACGTTAATTCTCCTAACCTGCCATGTTAATTCTCCTAACCTTAACCCAATTTTCCTACCCTTAGCATAATTCTCCTAACCTGCCACGTTAATTCTCCTAACCTTAACCTAATTTTCCTAACCTTAACCTAATTCTCCTAACCTGCCATGTTAATTATCCTAACCTGCCATGTTAATTCTCCTAACCTAATAATAATTTTCATGCACAATAGTTTTTTTGTGTGTCAAACATCAACATGAAACATTATTTGTTGTGCAGTTGTTGTTGTGTGCTGCTTTCCCACTGGGAAAATCAATGGGGTTTCCACGTCATTTCAATGAAATTACTTTGAACCATAATGGAATAGATGTTGAATTGACATCTGTGCCCAGTGTGTTGTCACTCTATGTTGTAATGTGTTGTTTATTGTGTGTGTTCCAGGGTGTTGAGGGTAATCCGTAGTATCAGGGGTTTTGCCTCCATGCAGGGTATGGCTATGATGGTCACCGTCATTATGCAGTCCATTCCAGACATGGCCAACATCTTCTTCCTCCTCCTCATCATCATGCTTGTAGGTGTTATATCATGTACCAATTCAACCTCTCTCTTTCTCTTTCTAATTCTCTCTCTCACTTCATCATCATTAATCTTAATCTATTACCACTTCTTCACCTAATTCTCGTGACTTTGAATGAGAAAAGAAACGTGAGAACAGTCAAACTATGACGCCCCAATTCTTGCTCTTGTTTATAGTATTTGATATGTTGGTTTGTTACTATGGCCCCAGATGAGTGTGGGATGTTTCAAGGAGTGATATGAGACCATATGAATGGATTCTACAACTGCTCGGTTGTCCCTTGTGTTTGTGATGGTGGGACATCTGCTCAGTTGTCCCCTCTAATGTCTCTGTTGATGTTCTGTCTGTGTCTGTCAGGTGTTTGCGGTGTTCGGTGTGACCCTGTTCAGTGCTGCTGTCCCATCAGCCTTTGGGGACCTGTTCTCGGCCCTCTACACCCTCTTCATCTGCATAACCCAGGACGGATGGATGGACATCTACAGGGAGTTTAAGGCGTAAGTGACACAAGGCCCTACATTTCCCCTTATCCAGTTCATCCAGTATATCTTTGGATAAAGACTACATTTCCCCTTATCCAGTTCATCCAGTATATCTTTGGATAAAGACTACATTTCCCCTTATCCAGTTCATCCAGTATATCTTTGGATAAAGACTACATTTCCCCTTATCCAGTTCATCCAGTATATCTTTGGATAAAGACTACATTTCCCCTTATCCAGCTCATCCAGTATATCTTTGGATAAAGACTACATTTCCCCTTATCCAGTTCATACAGTATGTGTCCTTGGATAAAGATTTTGAAAAGCAAGAGGAGATAATTTTATTAGTCTAATGCAGGTTAACGTTTTTTAATCATGAATCTTGACTCTTATTGCCCTGGAAGAGGTATCCCTTAAACAATGTAAATTACGCTTTGGTCCTATTATTGCTCACACAATTTCTATTTGGTGCAAAATTGAAAAACAATGTAACTTGGAATCAAAATGTCATGCCCATACCCAACTATGAAAATATCCAATGTTGGAATGTTTATATTATCTCGGCTCCTGAAAGGACTGATCTCTATCTCTGAACAAAAATATAAACGCAATATGTAAAGTGGTGGTCCCATGTTTCATGAGCTGAAATACAAGATCCCAGGAATGTTCCATACACACAAAAGCTAATATGTTTACATCCCTGTTAGTGAACATTTCTCATTTGCCAAGAGAATCCATCCACCTCACAAGTGTGGCTTATCAAGAAGCTGATTAAACAGCATGATCATTACACAGGTTCACCTTGTACTGGGAATAATAATAGGCCACTCTAAAATGTGCAATTTTGTCACACAACACAATGCCACAGATGCCTCAAGTTTTGAGGGAGCGTTCCATTGGCATGCTGACTGCAGGAATGTCCACCTGAGCTGTTGCCAGAGAATTAAATGTTCACTTCTCTACCATAAGCCATTTTAGATAATTTGGCAGTACGTCCAACCAGCCTCACAACCGCACACCACGTATATGGCGTTGTGTGGGCGAGCGGTTTGCTGATGTCAACCTTGTGAACAGAGTGCCCCATGGTGTTGGGGTTATGGTATGGGCAGGCATAAGCTATGGACCACAAACATCATTGCATTTTGTAATCTAACATTATCTTTGTATAAGGCGCGTGAATAGGGACTGAGGGGAAGGATGGGTTGGGGTTATCTTTGTATTGATTTATTTTATTGTTGTTGTACCTGTAACCCCACCTCCCCAAAAAATACTAAACTAAATAAAAAGTTGATAACAAAAAAAATATTTTGTTCTGGAGGCAGCTCTGCAGTAGTCACTAGCTAGCACAGCCACAAAGTCATAAAATCTGCCTTTAAACCTAACCCTAACCTTAACCCTAATGCCTAACCCTCAACCTTAACCACACTGCTAACCCTATTGCCTAACCCTAACCTTAACCACACTGCTAACCCTAACCCTAACCCTAACCCACACTGCTAACGCTAATGCCTAACCCTAACCTTAACCACAATGCTAACCCTAATGCCTAACCCTAACCTTAACCACACTGCTAACCCTAATGCCTAACCCTAACCTTAACCACACTGCTAACCCTAATGCTAACCTAACCTTAACCACACTGCTAACCTAATGCCTAACCTAACCTTAACCACACTGCTAACCCTAATGCCTAACCCTAACCTTAACCACACTGCTAACCCTAATGCCTAACCTAACCTTAACCACACTGCTAACCCTAATGCCTAACCTAACCTTAACCACACTGCTAACGCTAATGCCTAACCCTAACCTTAACCACACTGCTAACCCTAATGCTAACCCTAACCTTAACCACACTGCTAACCCTAATGCCTAACCTAACCTTAACCACACTGCTAACCCTAATGCCTAACCCTAACCTTAACCACACTGCTAACCCTAATGCCTAACCCTAACCTTAACCACACTGCTAACCCTAATGCCTAACCCTAACCTTAACCACACTGCTAACCCTAATGCCTAACCCTAACCTTAAATTAAGACCAAAAAGTGTTTCATACATTTTTACAATATAGCCCATTTTTATTTAGCCAATATTTAAACGGAAATCGCTCAGTTCTATCTCCAGGACAAGACTCATGACAATTAACGTCAACCTGCTAATCGTAGTCAAATAGGGCTTAACATTTTGCAGTAGAGTGAAAAAGCTTATGTGAAAATGCCTACATATTGTAGACATAGTTCTATGTATTTTGTCCTTATGTGGTAAGTGTTGTCCTTTCTCTCTGCACTGTAGTGATGAAGGGCTGATGTACGGAGCTTCTCTCTACTTTTTCATCTTCCTCACTGGCGGAGCCTTCATCTTCGCCAACCTTCTTGTCGCCGTGGTAACCACGAACCTTGAGATCTCCATGCCCGACTACGACGAAAAGAATTCAAACGAGTGTTCGCTGGCGGCGGTTAGTCTGTCACTCTTTCCCTTTTCACATTTAGTGTTTGTCACGTAGTGTTATTTATATCAAGGCACTGTCTGTAACTTCTTCTTGACCCTCATGAATGTGTATTGTTGATAAAATAAAATAAAATTGTATTTGTCACATGCGCCGAATACAACAGGTGTAGAGCTTACCGTGAAATTCTTACTTACAAACCATTAACCAACAATGCAGTTCAAGAAATAGAGTTAAGAAAATATTTACTAAATAAACAAAAAAAATACAAAAATGTAATAAAATTAAAAAGTAACAAGAAAATAACAATAATGAGGCTATATACAGCAGGTAGCGGTACCGAGTCAATGTGCAGGGGTACAAGTTAGTCGGGTAATTTGTAAAGTGACTATGCATAGATAATGGGGTCAATGCAAATAGTCAGGGTGGCCATTTGATTGATTGTTCAGCAGTCTTATGGTTTGTGTGTAGAAGCTGTTAAGGAGCCTTTTAGACCTAGACTTGGCACTCCTGTACCGCTTGCCGTGAATTATCAGTCTATGACTTGGGAGACTGGAGTCTTTGACAATTCTTTTGGCCTTCCTCTGACACCGCCACGTATATAGGTCCTGGATGTCAGGAAGCTTGGCCCCAGTAATGTACTGGGCCGGGCGCACTGCCCTCTGTAGCGCCTCACGGTCAGATGCCGAGCAGTTGCCATACCGGGCGGTGATGCAACCGGTCAGGATGCTCTCGTGGTGCAGCTGTAGAACTCTTTGAGGATCTGGGGACCCATGACAAATCTTTTCAGTCTCCTGAGAGGAAAAAAGGTGTTGTCGTGCCCTCTTGGTGTCTTGGTGTGTTTGGACCATGATAGTTTGTTAGTGATGTGGACACCAAGGAACGTGAAACTCTTGACCCGCTCCTCTTCAACCCCATCAATGTTAATGGCAGCTTGTTCTGCCCTCCTTTTTCCTATTGTCCACTTTCAGCTCCTTTGTCTTGCTCCCATTGAGGGACAGGTTGTTGTCCTGGCACCACACTGCCAGGCCTCTGACCTCCTTTGTGGGCACTATGGTGTTGAATGTTGAGCTGTAGTGAATGAACAGCATTCTCACATAGGTGTTAATTTTGTCCAGGTGGGAAAGGGCAGTGTGGAGTGCGATTGAGATTGCGTCATCTGTGGATCTGTTGGGGGGTATGCGAATTGGAGTGGGTCTAGGGTTTCCGACATGATGGTGTTGATATGAGCCATGACCAGCCTTTCAAAGGGGGTGGGTATGCAAGCTAGCTGCCTTTCAAAATCATCAATACGACCACTGCTCTTTCGTAGTTCCCTGTGTATTTATTTTGTCCTCTCTCCTCAACCTGTCCCCTCTCACACAGCTGATTCCAGAGGACACGGGAGGCTTGGCGGACCAGAGCACCATTCACGTGGAGGAGGTGGTGACCAAGTCCAACATGACCCGGCGCCAGAAGCCCTGGAAGGCGAGCTGTCTAGAGAACCTGACCATGGACACCTTCGAGGAGCTGGCCCTTGTCATGGCTGCTATGCAGAAGAACATGGCTGCCTACAGGGAGATAAGACAGGAGCTGGACAGGTAGTGTAACAGAAGTCTCTGTTTGTTCTAGCTAGAAGCTATTGAAGCCACTATACATTTTTTCATCGTCCATCACAGTAACTGATTTACGTTTCCAATTGGCTCATTCATCCCCCTCCTCTCCCTGTAACTATTCCCCAGGTCGTTGCTGTAAATTATGTGTTCTCAGTCAATTTACCTGGTAAAATAAGAGTTCCATAAAATAAAGTAATTGTGATACCAAGAAATTACATTTTTCAATGTCTATTTTTCTGAATTCAATTAGACAATTTTTTTCTCCCTTATAAATTAAGATGGTGTCTTCAATGAAAAAAAAGATAGTCTTTATACAGTGGATGAACTGTACGTATATGTCCGACCATGGGTATATGTTTATCCACAGTATAGTGGAGGAGGTGCACAGCCTGTCGTTCAACGTAAAGCAAGAGCAGGAGGTGATGATGAGGAACCATATGGCTGCGACCCTCCAGGACAACCTATTGAATAATGATATCGCCACAGGCCGCACTGGAGACATACTGTCCACCCTCATCACCCTGGAGAAGGTAGGAAGGCAGTGGCACCCTATTCCCTATGTAGTGCACTCATTTTGACAAGAGCTTTATGGGTGCACAATAGATTAAATGACTCTTCCTAGAGTTGTCTATAAGCTTACATTCACTGTTCTGTTACATGCCTCTGTGTTTCAGGCTCATGTCATAGACTCAAACACAGCATCTGCACACCTGTTCCAGAAGGGGAACATGCGTCACGCAGCCATGAGGCTGTCCATGGACAGCCAGATGTACTACCAGTCTACTTCTACACATATGGATGCAGGACACAGTAACACTCCCAGTACACACCACAACACAGGCTGAACATACTTTTAACAGGAATTTCTTCATGTCCCAAATCATTTGGCTTTACTGATTAGCTGAAATGGTCTCAAAGATAATGATAGATTACATGGCTAAATCAGACTCAGGCTTGCTGCACACATTTCCACATGCAGATCAACGTTGACCATGTAATGTGACATCAAGGAAGATTTAGTTTCTTGATAAAAATACTGGTGACTGAGGTAAATGATCATAAAGGTTTCACAAAGTTTTTAAACAAATATACCAAAAGGGATACAACTTGGAGTCTATTAACAGCATCTTTCTAATGCTTTTTTTTCTTTTTAGGTATAATATTCATAACAGTTCACATGTATTGCACAGATGTCTAAATATAAATGAAATAAGTTGTTTGAAAAACATTCAAAAGGTATTTTCCACATTTATTACCGAATACAAAAGTCAATCCCATGTCTGACTGTCACCTCAGGATGATCATTTCACGGGTCCGTCCCTGTACTGTTCAAGACTTAGAAGGGTTTGGAAACGTCCAATTACAAACACTTTCCATATTCAGACTATAATAACAACAATAATAATAATTATTATTATTATTGTGGGTGTTTATATTTGTCCCATTTCACACATGTACAAGTGTGTATTAATACATGTGTGAATTGGAAATGTGTTTTTTTGCATGTCCCAACTCCCCCTGAACCACTCTCGGAGACTGGTCTGCCATTATCAACGGCGACCCTGGAGCAATTAGGGTCAAGTGCCTTGTTCTAGCAAACTAACAGAAAAAGTTAATATCTTCATGGTAAATGGCCCAGCGGCTAATTGCTGTTGCCAAATGATTCTTTGATAGCGATGGCCGGCGTGGGTCCAATATGGGTCCAGATGTAGCCTTTCTCTGGACGGATAGGAATGGTGGGGTAGGGGCAGCTCCTGGACTTGAAGTACTCCGAGGGGGCGTGGCACACAAACTCCAAGTACTCCATCTTCCTGGGCAGATCCTCCTCTGGACCTATAGATGCAATCAGAAAATCAGTAATAGAAACATTATCAGCTAGTAGTGGTCTTTGAGTCTACTGTGACATTACCCCCATATACACAACATTCAGAAAGAGACAAATAACTTTTATTGCTGTGTGGGCAAATGTACCTTTAAAAAATGTGAGATAAATACTCAGATTCAATCATCACTCACCAACAATGTAAGTGGCTGGATCAAACAGGTCCTTAGGACTGGCCTGGGTTGGTATCAACCAAGTCAACGCGGCACTCTTCTCACAGTACTGGTCCTGGATGAAACCTCTGATCTGTGCGTAGTACGGCCTCCCATCATCCTCGTCTGTCACTTTGATGACGTCTCCCATCTGATAATATACACCCTGCACAATGACACACGAAGGCAGAACGATTGCTGACAGCTATACATATCTGTGGCATACATTATACAACAGATACGTTTTATGTTTGCTAACATATTGTACAGAAAGGAAACATACCTTATAAAAGACTGATTCTGATGTGATAATTGTGGAAACAGATTCTGGTGCTTTGATTGGCTGTTGGGGGCGGGGGAGGGGGTCACATTGGGAGGAGCTTAGATTTTAACAACTAACTTCTGACAATCCAACACAAAGATCATGTGTATTTGAACTAATAATATACTTACATTTTTTAGTTTGAATATGTGTCTTCTGCCTTTTCCTTTGGTAGACACCTTTTTCTCAGATGCAGGGGCTTTGTACTTTGTGCTCCTCAACCGAGCTGATCTCCTGTGTATCTCCTGTTTAGACTGTGGGCGAGATGTGTCAAATACCAATATTACATCTCCATCAGGGTGTAAACATGCATATTTTGTTTTCTGTTTTGTCTTGCAAATATAAGAGTATGGAGTTAGTCACTAAGGGGAGCCCAGTACCGTACATTATAGTGCAGGCCTATGTACACTGAGTGTACAAAACAATAGGAACACCTTCCTATTATTGAGATGCACCCCCGTTTGCCCTCAGAACAGCCTCAATTCATACCACGGGGATGCTGGCCCATGTTGACTCCAATGCGTCCCACAGTTGTGTCAAGTTGGCTGGACCATTCTTGATGCACATGATAAACTGTTGATCGTGAAAAACTTAGCAGCATTGCAGCTCGACACACAACCTAGTTCCATACCCCGTTCAAAGACACTTAAATCGTTAGTCTTGCCCATTCACCCTCGGAATGGCACACATATATTATAATCGTGGATTAAAAATATTTATTTAACCTGTGTCCTCCCCTTCATCTACACTGATTGAAGTGGATTTAACAGGTGACATCTATACATAATCAGAGCGTTCACCTGGATTCACTTGGTGTGGAAAGAGTAAGTGTTCCTAATGTTTTGTACACTTAGTGTATGTGCTCAAAACGACAAACAACCTGCTTGCCCCCGCCATTATTCTGTAGTGTGTTGGAGGACACCGAGGGTCCAGATGCTCCACTGCTGGTGCTCTTCCCCGTGCAGTTATTGCACAGGATCTCTCCTTGGTTTCCCTTTTTCCACATAGACGATGAGTTTGTTTTGCAGACAGCGCAACATGGTTTCAAACCCAAAGGCATCTTGAAAGTGTTGGCCAGCGAAATGATGAATGCAGAAGCTAGCTAGCTATTTAGCTAACTGCTTTCTGGCTAACAACATCAGCAACAAGCAACCTAAAGCATGCAACAACAACAAAAAAGAGCCGCTCGTCCGCTCGCGCAGACAAACAGATACAGAATGCAAATCAAATAAAACCAGCAATAATGGAAAGCTAGGTTTAAAGGAACAACAAGATAACCTGTCTGTAAAATGTATTATTCTTCTTTCAGATAGCTAGTGACGTGTTGGAGCACTTAGCAAAGTGTATTGCGCCACCTACTGTGATGGAGTGTATCGGCAGCCCTATATTTATCTAACAGGCAGGCTTATAAACACTTAGCTACTTCTTTGTAAAAATCAAGCAAAAAACAATAATATTGTCTGAAACAGAAGTACATACGGTAGCTAGCTACTTTAGTTTTGGGTGAGAGAAAAAACGATCCAAGCAAGCTTACTACGTCATTGATCAAAAAGTAGCGGGGAACTTCCACTCCTCACAACTGTATATCAACCGTTACTACCAGTACCACTGAATAAATATCCATGTCAAGATGTCTGGAGACAACGCGGAAGACAATGTTAATCATGCATCTAACAGCAAAGGCATCTCTCTTCCAATGACTCGCGTGAAACTGATCATGAAAAGTTCTCCCGACGTCTCAAGCATCAACCAAGAGGCTCTTCTCATCACCACCAAAGCAACAGTACGTTGAGTCCAGTTTACTGGCGTAGTTATGCTAGCTAATAGCTAGGCCTGCTAGCTAGTTTTCCAGTAAGGCATTTTCATATAGGCAGTACTAGCACGCTAACCCTGAATGGCTGTGACAGTTAGCACGCTAACCCTGAATGGCTGTGACAGTTAGCACGCTAACCCTGAATGGCTGTGACAGTTAGCACGCTAACCCTGAATGGCTGTGACAGTTAGCTCGCTAACCCTGAATGGCTGTGACAGTTAGCACGCTAACCCTGAATGGCTGTGACAGTTAGCTCGCTAACCCTGAATGGCTGTGACAGTTAGCACGCTAACCCTGAATGGCTGTGACAGTTAGCTCGCTAACCCTGAATGGCTGTGACAGTTAGCTCGTTAACCCTGAATGGCTGTGACAGTTAGCAGCTAACCCTGAATGGCTGTGACAGTTAGCACGCTAACCCTGAATGGCTGTGACAGTTAGCTCGCTAACCCTGAATGGCTGTGACAGTTAGCACGCTAACCCTGAATGGCTGTGACAGTTAGCACGCTAACCCTGAATGGCTGTGACAGTTAGCTCGCTAACCCTGAATGGCTGTGACAGTTAGCACGCTAACCCTGAATGGCTGTGACAGTTAGCTCGCTAACCCTGAATGGCTGTGACAGTTAGCACGCTAACCCTGAATGGCTGTGACAGTTAGCTCGCTAACCCTGAATGGCTGTGACAGTTAGCTCGTTAACCCTGAATGGCTGTGACAGTTAGCAGCTAACCCTGAATGGCTGTGACAGTTAGCACGCTAACCCTGAATGGCTGTGACAGTTAGCACGCTAACCCTGAATGGCTGTGACAGTTAGCTCGCTAACCCTGAATGGCTGTGACAGTTAGCTCGCTAACCCTGAATGGCTGTGACAGTTAGCTCGCTAACCCTGAATGGCTGTGACAGTTAGCTCGCTAACCCTGAATGGCTGTGACAGTTAGCTCGCTAACCCTGAATGGCTGTGACAGTTAGCTCGCTAACCCTGAATGGCTGTGACAGTTAGCTCGCTAACCCTGAATGGCTGTGACAGTTAGCTCGCTAACCCTGAATGGCTGTGACAGTTAGCTCGCTAACCCTGAATGGCTGTGACAGTTAGCTCGCTAACCCTGAATGGCTGTGACAGTTAGCTCGCTAACCCTGAATGGCTGTGACAGTTAGCTCGCTAACCCTGAATGGCTGTGACAGTTAGCTCGCTAACCCTGAATGGCTGTGACAGTTAGCTCGCTAACCCTGAATGGCTGTGACAGTTAGCTCGCTAACCCTGAATGGCTGTGACAGTTAGCTCGCTAACCCTGAATGGCTGTGACAGTTAGCTCGCTAACCCTGAATGGCTGTGACAGTTAGCTCGCTAACCCTGAATGGCTGTAACAGTTAGCTCGCTAACCCTGCACTGACATGGCTGTAGAGCCTCAACCAAAATAGGATGTAAACACTAATGCCGGAATGTCTTTGCCTCGGCTTACTTTACATCCATCAGAGCCTTGTAAATAGAAGACTGGCCTCCATTATAGTGCCACTGTTAATAAATGGGAACTGTCCTATATAATAACAATTTCATTCATAACACGTCTTGTAGGAACTGTTCGTTCAGTACTTGGCTCTGTCCTCGTTCAACAATGGATCAGGGAAAGACAATAAGACACTCTTGTACAGTGATCTGGCCAATACTGTTGAGGGAACAGAAACTTTTCAGTTTCTCACAGGTAAGAACTATTGTTGCCACCACCACGTGACTTACATTCCCTTCTCTCTGAGCATACAGTAGATAGTCAATATTAACTATCTGTTCATTATACCATTGCAGATATCCTACCAAAGAAGATCTTCGCTCGAGATTACCTGAAGCTCATAGAGGAAAATCCAATTGAGGAAGCAGACAATTGAAAAGACATGCAACCCTTCAAGCAATAGTGGTTGCTAGCATGGAGTCTGTTGAAGCTTTTTTTCTCCAGCTCATTCCTGAAGTAGACCACATCCATACTACTTCCAGGCGATGGCATTGTGTAGGCCTACATCTTCCCTGAGACGTACTAGAGTATATTATGTTTACTACCATTAGTTGCCCAGTCATCCAGGCAATGGTCATCCAGTTTGGGGTCAGAAAGAATCAGTATGTGAATTGACTACAGATAAAGCATTAAAATCATATGTTGACCATGATACCACCCCCATATTACCCCCTACAGCAATCACCTGGTGCCGAAGAGAAACGTCTGTGCTTCCTATGGTTTTGATACCAGTCGGTGCAAATAGTGCAAGCTTTCATCTGTTTTGGGCATTATTTTTCTACACAAGATCTTGAAGCAAAGGTTGAACAAATTGGGTGCTTAAAAAAAAAAAAAGTATTCCATACAAGCGATGCAGTTCTCAGGTCAAACCAAATTGACTCATTGGTTGTGTCCTTTTTATAAAGAGGAACCCCAATGCGCAGTCTTTGCTAATGCTGACTATCTACTTGATATGACTTTTTGTATGATATACCTTTCATTCATAAACAATGTTGATAACTAATCTTTAGAGATCTACACATGCAAACCGATTCCTTTTAGCAACGTGACTTGGTATAAAAGACACTTTATAGACTTTTGGTATCTTTAATGTGATCTATTTACCATATTACTCAGTCAAAACCATTGGTAGTTTCAGTACTGGGTGGTTGCAGGCAGTACTAATTTAATATTGAATCTCATTAGTAACAGCTCCTCTGATTGTGATGAATTTACACGATAGGCATTGCAATATTTAGGTTGATGTGAAGACTCCAGACCCCCAAAAAATAACCACACAGACTTAATGCTACATTTATTAAATCAAAGTCTAAATATGCTACTGTGTGTGGTTGAACT
Source organism: Brachymystax lenok tsinlingensis (assembly GCA_030435695.1). Classification (NCBI taxonomy): domain Eukaryota; kingdom Metazoa; phylum Chordata; class Actinopteri; order Salmoniformes; family Salmonidae; genus Brachymystax; species Brachymystax lenok. The sequence continues at coordinate 27,574,144 of CM059806.1, forward strand.
ACAAAGCAGGCTAGCGTGTATTGTCTCAAGAATGGAAAGAATGCACTGAACTTTAACCGCTGTGTATATATTTTCTACAAGTGTTTGTAACAGCAATTTAATCCCATCTAACGATTGAGACTTGCCTTTTGTATGTTTTTGTGTTCCATAGTTTAGTTCATGAAAATAAAATCTTCATGCTATACAGACTATGCGTCATTCCCTATTTGTGTTGCATTATTGTTTTCACCTTGTTGCAACAAAGCATTTACATAAATGTTAAAATTTTATACCACACACTGTATGAGTGTCACACAGTTTTACTCCAATAAATCACATCTCTTTATGGAACAGGACTGCAGGCTGAGAGTATAAAAATAGATTTTATTTCCATCAATCTCCCTGATGCTGTAGGCTTTGCATGCAGTTTGGGTTTCAGATATGATTAAAATACACCTAATAGGAATGTAACTACGGAGGAATAAAACACCTAGTTCATATACAGAGAAAGTGCACCTCATGCTTTGTAAAGGGTATTTTAACCTGAGTCTGCATGCATTGTTAGTGGGATATATGACATGATGGTACAGTTCATTCACAAGCGGACAAAAGAAAATAGCCTGAAAAGCACATAATTCACTGTGCCATTAGTTTGTCAAGTCGGAGTTGCATGATGTGTAAAGACTTCTCTAGGCTGGAGAACTGTTTCTCTAGGAGGGCTGCCACGTTGTCTTTTCTGTTGATCGAGTCCTTGGTTTTGGCAATGTGCTCCTTTATACTAGAAACAGACATAAAAAAAAAATCACAAAAGGTTCTCATACTCATGAACCTAAAAACAGGTTTCATACATTTTTCCATAAATGTACTCTTTGAGCTCCTACATTTTTACATCGACACACTATCAATTACACACACATTAGTATTTAGTTGTATATCTTTGTATTTTATATGTGTGTGACTGTTCTTGTCTGTTAGTGTTTTGTTACTTGTCATGTTTTCGGTTTTTGTGTGGACCCCAGGAAGAATAGCTACTGCTTCGGCAAAAGCTAATTGTAATGCTTTGTAATGAATCTCATACCAGGACTTTGGTTCAGCCAGATGTGGGGAGGGCTGAAGAAGTAGAACGTGAAATGATTCAGGCAGCGTTTGAACGACTGTTCCCACTCTTTTTTTAGACCCCTCTACTCAGTAGGACAGGTCCTGACTAGTGGTTGATCATGCATGACTTCCTCCGCTAGGAATTCAACAATGCTGGTTGGAGCAGAAAGCGCCACATACCCTTCTACATCTGCATTGCTTGCTGTTTGGGGTTTTAGGCTGGGTTTCTGTACAGCACTTTGTGACATCGGCTGATGTAAAAAGGGCTTTATAAATACATTTGATTGATTGATTGACCCTTTAGTTCCCTCACTCCCCTACACATTCTCCTGCTTGCACAAGTCCCTAGAGGAAGTTCACTCAATTCCCTTTGATGAACTAGCTTCTACAATCATTGAATTTCTCAATTTACAATGCCATTAAACAAAATCACTGTGTTAAAAAGGGCATTGATATACATGACTGCTTGAGTATAGGCTTTATTCCTAAAGAATGTAGAGTAAGCCTACCATGCCATCCTGTTTACCACAAACAGCAGGTGGAACAAGACTAGGGGCCAACTCAGTGCTGTGGTACAGTGAGTGAATCTACCCCCTCACCTTGAACATCCAGCGCTCCATCCCCTTCCCCTCACCTTGAGAAGGTCCAGTGCTCAGGCCCCTCCCCCTCACCTTGAGAAGGTCCAGTGCTCCATCCCCTTCCCCTCACCTTGAGAAGGTCCAGTGCTCCGTCCCCTTCCCCTCACCTTGAGAAGGTCCAGTGCTCCGTCCCCTTCCCCTCACCTTGAGAAGGTCCAGTGCTCCGTCCCCTTCCCCTCACCTTGAGAAGGTCCAGTGCTCCATCCCCTTCCCCTCACCTTGAGAAGGTCCAGTGCTCCGTCCCCTTCCCCTCACCTTGAGAAGGTCCAGTGCTCAGGCCCCTCCCCCTCACCTTGAGAAGGTCCAGTGCTCCGTCCCCTTCCCCTCACCTTGAGAAGGTCCAGTGCTCCGTCCCCTCCTTCCTCTTCTCCTCCAGTGTGAGGAACACCTTCTGCATGGTCTTCGTCGTCTCGGTCACGTTCAGGTAGTCCGCCCGCACCACCTGCAAGTCCTCCAAGGCCTGCTGTTCAAACGAGGCTGAGGTTCCCCCCTCCACCACCACCTCGCTGGCCAGGGACACCGCCTGCAGGGCCGCCCTATTCTGGAGCACCAGCAGACGGGACTGCTCAAACTCCTCCGGCCCGGCGATGTCGTCCCAGCAGACTGGGGAGGCCGAGGGCAGCCAGAAGCGCTGGGAGCAGTTGACAGGGTTCCCCGGAGTCTCTGTCACAAAAGGGCTGTCGGCGGGGAAGCTGTGGAGTAGATCCTGGAGGTTGAAGGAACCAGAGCCCCACTCCCAGTCTCCCTGCATGGGTTCCCCTGATTCTGGGTCGGGCGTGGGTCCCACCTCTGCCCCCACCGGGCACCAGGCCCTCAGGAGGCAGCAGGACAGGCAGAGCCAAGCCCAGCTAGTTGTTCTATCCTGGAGCCAGTGCATCACGATGTAGCTGGACTAGTCTTGTTCCCCAGCAATGTGTCTATTAGCCTGGCAAGCAAGGCTACTGGTCCTGAGGAGTAATGCAATGGGCATTGTTATTTAGATAGGCCTAATTTGTGCCGCTAGAAATAAACATGGTACCAGTCCAGCAGTGAATCATCCATCCAGGAAAACATGAGCTCATTTCCAATCCACAGGACTCTTTGTTTTGTACATTACAGTTCACAGTAACTTTTCTGTATTTCTCACATTCAATACAGTATGTTCTGCAGTCAGAGGTTAGTGACTTTAATCCGTTCTTGAACAACTTTCATCTACTTTTTCCTGTGTATTTTCTTCCTGCCAGTAGGGTGGTCTAACAGTAATGTTTGGCATGTTGGCACTAGGGCAGACTGTCTAACCAGTTTCCCATGTTATGTCAGTGCTGCAGACGACAAGATGTGTTTAAAAGTATTTCCCTGGTACTTACAGTACACATGAAAGCCTATTAAGCTTTGCAATAATGTTGTGGGCCCATCACTGTTAAATACATATTAGTGGAAGCACCTGGACATGGGTGAAATATAAAAAACAAAATGCAAACAGTGGGCACCTCCACTGCTTATGTAATGAACAATGAATCATTTAGATATTTGGTTCAAACGAAATTGGGGTCAATCGAATCATTACCGCCAGGCTGTGGAAAATAACCCTAATCGTTCAGCACTGCAATCAGTCATCATTTGTCGTATCTTCATGTTTATACAATAGCTTCTCTAAACTGTCAAGCAAAGCAAGAACATACTTACAAACGTAATCAAACGGCGTATTTCAAATATTTTTTTATGTAAAGATTACCTTATAGAAGAAAATTCCAGAGACGTACGCAGTTTAGTCCGTCGCTGGTGCAAGTGAAGTCAAGTTACACATGGTGAGCTATTGGAAAGTATGACTCGCTCTCTCCCTCTTTCTCGCTCAGCGGTTTGAACAGCCTGGTGTCAGAGCATTTCGTATTATTCTGTACGTAAATCCGACATAATTTAGTATGATATGCATGTTACATTTCGTATGTTATATATTAATTTGTAGATTTCCATCACCCATTTCGTATATGTTACGAATTCTAGCTAGGTGGCTAACGTTAGCTAGACTAGGAGTTAGGGTTAAAGGTTAGCTAACATGCTAAGTAGTATCAAAGCAGTGAAAAAGTAGTGAGTAGTTGAAAAGTTGCTAATAAACAAAAAGTTGTCCATGATACGATTTGAACTCTCAACCTTTGGGTTGCTAGACGTTCGTGGTATAGGCTCGCCCACCCTACATTTGTGTTTGCCTTAAGTAACCATCTGTCTTATGTAACCATACAAACGTAATATAAGAGTATCCCAGATTTACGTTTACTATGTTACGTCTAGTCTATGAGACCAGGCTGAAGAACAAGCAAAGCACCATTCATTTGTCGAATACCAGACTAATTTTGTAGTGTAATTTTGCTTGTAAAGTGTAATTCTGGTTTCTTAAATTGGTACTTTTGGTGACGTTACTTGTGGTACTGACAACTGTAATTTTAGAAGCCAACTAATAAAAAATAAAAATCAAGATATAGGACAAATTATTCGTTATGAAAGTTGACTTTTTAATGGTGAAATATATTTTCTGCGCAGGTTGTGTCCTGCAGACTTGACATGGACTCAAGTAGAATACATGGGAAAAACCTGAGATTTAAAAGGGAAAAGTAGGCCCCAAATTAAAGTTTGTCAGTTGATTGTATACCTCAAGAGTTCCGTAGCATATGTATTTGAGGAAATCTGCAGTCTTTACTCCCATTCTCTTGGGCTTGAACAGCACAATCTAATATAGATGGTGCACATGCAACAGTCGGATCCATTTCGAGAGAAACACTGCTAGATGTAGACTACTGTACTTGTGGGGGCAGTAAAAAACATTTACTTTATGGCGAAAATAAAAATGTAAAAAGTATAGCACAATTTATACAAGTACTAAATAATATTAGGATTTATGGACACCATCTGTGTGTTTAGTGAGTGCCGTTTAGGCAGTAAAATAGAAAAGGCGGTAAGGGGTGTATTTGGAAAAGTCTAGCACTGACATAAGTAAAAACAGCTCAAGATGGACAGTGTAATTTCATTGCGAACATGTGGTTCATGAAGTCAAAAATTTGTCTAAATGAATAACTTGCAGAATCTATAATGTCCACCTACAAGCACCATGACCAGTTATTAATACATATATCAAGGGGCAAGATTAAACCATTCACTTAACCAAATCTTAATATGCATAGTAAAAGAAGACAAACGTTTGAAGAAACTTGATATTTTATGAATTAATGCAATTTACAGTCAAGCCAGAGTGAACTGTGTTAAGTGAAACGTATTCACATTATTTTCTATCAGGGGTTTACAGCATCTCGTGTTTGTAATCATAATTGTTAACAAAAAGTAATAAATTAAAACGGACACTTTACAACTAACAAGGAGGAGCTGCTTGGTGGATCGAACAAATAAACCAGCACAAGACCTCTCCATGATAGATATGACAGCAAATTCAGTGTTGGCATGTGGTAAAAGAGAAAACTCTGAAAATCTAAATGACACGCGAGGGAGGTTTGAGTACACTGGACTGTGCAGGGCTGCCTTTAAAGAGTATTTGGTCACTTTGCTCCTCAATGGCTTACATTGACATTTAAAGAAAAAAATACTTGACGGTTTAAAACAGAAATGGTATGTCCTGGATAGTGTTGACTGTGAAAAGTCAAGACATAAGGAAATGTAGGGCTTTTCAAAAATATTTCATTGATAATTCGAGGATGATTGTCATAAAAAAAAAAAAGAGTAACATTGCATCTCCAGGACACTTACATTCATAGGAGGTAGATATGTGGCAATGGCGCATGCATGACATGGTTTCTCAAGGTGTGGATTCTAGTGCATCATTTTGTACTTAAGGCCAAATATACTAGAAGAAGGTATCCCATTTGAAGTTCTAAGGCTATCTTAAGACAAAGGTGTGGCAGAATAATATAGGGAGGACAAACAATTGCAGATACAGCCCTTTCATGGCAATACTGGAGTCAACGGTCACGTTGAACAGTATGGAGTCGCATAGTTTTGACATGAATTCCTCAGTGACTGAAACCAATATTTTGGGTTCTTTGGACACTCACAGCATCCTAACAAGAAAAACATGGAAAGTATGTGGCTACAATTTAGAATGATGATAAACGTATTTAAGAAAATTGCATACATGACACAATCTCATACAACCATTTATTTTGGCTTCAGGTTCAGAAAATACCATTTAAATGTTTGACAGTGAACTGGTTTTGCATGGCATATGCACAGCCTTGTGACAATCAAACCTCCCAGAGGGGATATTTACATTTTATTGGACAATATTAAGACAAAATAAAAAATGAGAAAAGTCAATGCAGCATTTGTCAGGCTTATGAGGTACTTTGTGAATATATAGATATATCTTTACCTTTTTAGAAAAGCTCTTCAGTCATTATTCATATTGATAGCATAAAATACCTTGTTTTATTCATTTCTGTCTGCCCAGCCTTAAGCAGGCATTTTTTAAACCTGCTTTGAAAGTGCAAAACACAAATACTGATCATTCTATGCAGCGTCTTCACTAAAGGTTGCATGATGTGGAAATTATTTTATGTGGCGCTGTGAATCAAATATGGGTGAGCAACTCAAATAGGATAGGTGGAAAATAAATCTCTAAAAAAGGCACACAACACCATAAAAACGTGGTTTTCAGATCAGATGACAATGACAGAAGAATTGGAATTTAATTTCCATACCTTTTTGTACCTTTCCATTGGGCTATCAGATTATTTTAAGTGACTGAAATATGCTAGTAGGCTACATCTGTATATCATGTCACAATGTACAAAACATTGAGGAAAGTGTAGTTCAAATGTGTTCACTTCGTAAAATGTAGCATGCAAAAATACATATCCTTATCTAAAACATTACAAATGTGGATATTTAATAGGTAATAGAAAGTTATTTTCCTTTTTCTGGGTAAAGAACAGATTAAAAGTGGTAAAGGGCAAAAAAAAGAAGAAATAAAAGCCTTGCCGGTTTTATTGCGGTACTGGATAAAATCAATAAGCTACAAGTACATTCCATTTATCAGACATCCTTATCATCTCTTAAAGGCTGAATGAAAGACGCCACCGAGTCGGAGGCCTGCTGTAGTCGACTCTAGATCACAAGGCAGGGTTCATGTAGCTCACTAGGTGAGACTTGCCATACACCTAGTCAAGCAAATCACAACCTTCGCTTGGACTTCAGTAGTTATTGCTCTGCATACATCATCCCATTGACAAGCCTCTCTCCTTCTGCAGCCCACTATTTATATTTAACACTACCAAAAACGTATAGCAGGAATAGCAAGTGATTATTCGTCCATCTAAATAGCCATTCGATTGGCACGTCAATATATCATCCAGTGATGACTAGAAGCTTATATTGCTACGCGAACAACTCCCAACTCAGTTTCTGCTAGCTAAGCGTTAATTGGTTATTTTTGTTATGACTACATAAAAAATAGAGGGAGGACTCGCATGCATATATAAGAACATTGAGACTTGAACTGCAATTACAAAATTTGGTCCTTTGAACTTTGTTTTAGTATGTACAGTTAATGTGTAATACATTTTTGGGATGTAAAATAATGTCTATCTAATACACAGTATTGGCTTATGTTGTTTGGTCACTACAAATAATCTTTGTCTTCGTCATAAGTTAGGGATAAACAACAAGCACCCGAGACCGTTTTGAGGTAGATTACTAAATTGGTATATAAAAAGCCAAGTCATTCTGAAGCCCTCAATTCTTTCAGAAGGATATAACATATCCATGTCAGTCCTGCATGTTAAATGCACATATATGGCATTAGTTTGGTGAAGCGCTATGAAGGCTGTTCTCTTTTTACAGTGAAGGAAAAAAGTATTTGATCCCCTGCTGATTTTGTACGTTTGCCCACTGACAAATAAATGATCAGTCTATAATTTTAAAATGGTAGGTTTATTTGAACAGTGAGAGACAGAATAACAAAAAAATCCAGAAGAACGCATGTGAAAAATTGTAGAAATTGATTTGCATTTTAATGAGGGGAATAAGTATTTGACCCCTCTGCAAAACATGACTTTGTAATTGCCAACAAGGGTTTTGCCACCAAGTACTGAGGTCAGACGTTTCTTGTAGTTGGCCACCAGGTTTGCACACATCTCAGGAGGGATTTTGTCCCACTCCTCTTTGCAGATCTTCTCCAAGTCATTAAGGTTTCGAGGCTGACATTTGGCAACTCGAACCTTCAGCTCCCTCCACAGATTTCTAAGGTCTGGAGACTGGCTAGGCCACTCCAGGACCTTAATGTGCTTCTTCTTGAGCCCCCCCTTTGTTGCCTTGGGTCATTGTCATGCTGGAATACCCATCCACGACCCATTTTCAATACCCTGGCTGAGGGAAGGAGGTTCTCACCCAAGATTTGACGGTACATGGCCCCATCCATCGTCCCTTTGATGCAGTGAAGTTGTCCTGTCCCCTTAGCAGAAAAACACCCCCAAAGCATAATGTTTCCACCTCCATGTTTGACGGTGGGGATGGTGTTCTTGGGGTCATAGGCAGCATTCCTCCTCCTCCAAACACGGCGAGTTGAGTTGATGCCAAAGAGCTCCATTTTGGTCTCATCTGACCACAACACTTTCACCCAGTTGTCTTCTGAATCATTCAGATGTTCATTGGCAAACTTCAGACAGGCGTGTATATGTGCTTTCTTGAGCAGGGGGACCTTGCGGGCACTGCAGGATTTCAGTCCTTCACGGCGTAGTGTGTTACCAGTTGTTTTCTTGGTAACTATGGTCCCAGCTGCCTTGAGATCATTGACAAGATCCTCGTGTAGTTCTGGGCTGATTCCTCACCGTTCTCATGATCATTGCAACTCCACGAGGTGAGATCTTGCATGGAGCCCCAGGCCGAGGGAGATTGACAGTTCTTTTGTGTTTCTTCCATTTGCGAATAATCGCACCAACTGTTGTCACCTTCTCACCAAGCTGCTTGGCGATGGTCTTGTAGCCCATTCCAGCCTTGTGTAGGTCTACAATCTTGTCCCTGACATCCGTGGAGAGCTCTTTGGTCTTGGCCATGGTGGAGAGTTTGGAATCTGATTGATTGCTTCTGTGGACAGGTGTCTTTTATACAGGTAACAAACTGAGATAAGGAGCACTCCCTTTAAGAGTGTGCTCCTAATGTCAGCTCGTTACCTGTATAAAAGACACCTGGGAGCCAGAAATCTTTCTGATTGAGAGGGGGTCAAATACTTATTTCCCTCATTAAAATGCAAATCAATTTGTAACATTTTTCACATACGTTTTTCGGGATTTTTGTTATTCTGTCTCACTGTTCAAATAAACCTACCATTAAAATTATAGACTGATCATTTCTTTGTCAGTGGGCAAACGTACAAAATCAGCAGGGGATCAAATACTTTTTTCCCCTCACTGTAAATAGGATCGCATCACTGTGGGTCATAGGGGGTCAAGCTTGGCATGACAACGATCCTGGCCTAGTGCTTGGAATCAGCTCAACCAAAGAATACTATAAAACAATTGTGCCGTTTACTCAAGGGGGAGAGAGGACTGAGATATGGGACGCTCATCATAGCAGGACATGCTGAAGCCATAGCACTGAGACTGCAAACAGCCTCCCGTCATGTTAGGGATTGTAAGTATCTTAAGAACTTTGACATTTGCAGACATTCAAAGAAAGGTGTCAAAACTAAATGAAAATGTTGGATTAGTTGCCTGAGACAGCATTAGTCATTTTCCATAAAACTATCTAGTGTGTACTGTAGTGAAATATCAGAACCAAGACGAGCATAAGCCAAAATCACACAACACCTCAAAGATTTTTTTTAAAATAGGACCTTTAAAATAGGATCTTCGCACCAGTGTGACACTATGTAGCAAAAAGGTTTTAATTTCATAGAAGTCTAAACGTTCCCGTAATACATTTGAAAGCTAACTAAGAAATCAATTATTAAATGAGATAACCTTTTGCTTTCTGATGAACAGTGACAAGATGAATGAGACTAATCAGTTTCTTACTCATGTCTATTCAATGTGATGACTGAAGGGGAATAAATTATTTGACAATATGTGATGTTTGTTTTCCTAAGTTCCTTAGCATAGGCTAAGACTGACTTCATCCCACTTTCAGGAGCCAATCAGTTTAAGGTTTGTGGACTGAAGCTAATGAGCATGCATAAAAAAAAAAGTTATGATACAAGCATATATTACAGGTGGATACAACTTAATATTACAAATACACTGGCCTTAAGTACATTCATTGTTACATTTGAGTTAAGAAAATAAGTTACTCTACTAAACAGGGATGTTATTTCAACTGTAGACCTTCAAGGGAAGATGGGCAAAGGAGAGAGTCTTCTGTACACACATCCGATTTGATATTTTTTTTGTTTGTCCACAGTATAAAATAGTTTGAACACAGATCTGCACCCGCTTTGTAATTTACGTTGTTTGCTTTCACATTCCTCTGTAATACAGGAGCCATTACCTTAGCTGAATAAGATAGAAAAGCCAGCGCCTCTTCCTCTCAGCCCATCTAGACAATGTTCTGCCCAAATCAAAGCTATACAAGCGAAAACTTCTACAGGGTAAAGCTAAGCAATGGAGAAGCTAAACCATCTCGAATACCTTTGAAAATGTCATGCAAACACACTCCAACGACTCAAATAAGCATGATAAAGATAAATATTGGATCTATTGTCATTTTATGTATAAGACAGTATTATTATTCACAACTGATAGTTATCGATATTTGTTTTCCACAAATACGCAGACTGACAGTACAAAATCAGGTGGCAAATGCTCAACATCGATTTAATATTATACTATTGATAATACAAAGACCGTCTGATAGGACTTGTAGTCTCAGAGTTATATGAAGAGCACCTTTTCCTGCAAGGGCTTGGTATAGTTACTGTTCAGTTCCAATTATCTATTAACATGATATGCCTTCAAATACAAGAAAACACCCCCATCAACATACTTGTTATTCACTGTCTTTTCCCCAGAAAAGCGCTAGACGGAGATACAATGGCCTGAGCCCACGATGCATATGTAAGTCTTGATTTATTTTTACTGCTCTAATTATGTTGGTTTTTAAATTGAACCTTTATTTAACTAGGCAAGTCCGTTAAGAACAAATTCTTATTTACAATGAGGGCCTACCAGGGAGCAGTGGGTTAACTGCCTTGTTCAAGGGCAGACGACAGATTTTTACCTTGTCACCTCGGGGATTCGATCCAGCAGCCTTTCAATTACTGGCCCAACGCTAACCACTAGGCTACCTGCTGCCCCTTGGTAACCAGTTTATAATAGCAATAAGGCACCTTGGGGTTTGTGGTCAATATACCTTGGCTAAGGGCTGTTTCCAGGCACTTCACGGTGCGTCGTGCATAAGAACAGCCCTTAGCCGTGGTTTACTAGCCGTATATCACACCCCCTCGTGCCTTATTGCTGAAATATAGCTAGGTGTTATCTGATCAAAAAGCTGTGCAGTCAACTCCTACATACAGATACGCTACCAATTCTGCCACATTATTTGATGCCCGTGACTTCTCTATGACTGCTCTAATTCGGGCGACCACAACATCGTGGGCTCAGGCCATTGTAAGTCTTGATTTCATGCAATAACTACTAACTTCAGAAGGTCTGTGCATGATTGAAATGTTATTTTGTACAAGACCAAATACACATAGGTAATACCCACCTAACCACCAACTTGCTGGACCCTTTTTCCACACACACAAACTTTGGCATCAGACTATAGCTACACATTTACACAACCAGTAAGATATACAACCAGAATGTTCCAACTACCAGACGTCCACCTAACATCCTAATACAAGGTAAGATAAATGTCAGTTTCACAGTTTTGCATATGCTTTTTCCTCATAACCTTTAAACCTTTTTATGGCCATAGAAATACAAAAGCTCAAAACTAATAGAATAATCCATGAACAGCACCCTCTTCTGGGAGGAGATTCAATCACAACCCACTGGCAGTTATTTATCATCTGACGAAGACGTTAAAAGGCATTATTTTCAGTGAATCCCCACTGTATGCTGGCTGGGATAAACCCTCTTGACAAACAGGCCTAGGTGTAACCATCTGAATGTCTGGCTTAGTGCACCATCACTAGCACAGAGGCTGCTGCCTATATACACAGACTTGAAATCACTGGCCACTTTAATAAATGTTCACATATGTTGCATTACTCATCTCATATGTATAAACTGTATCTTAGTCTATGCCGCTGACATTGCTTGTCCGTATATGTATACATTCTTAACCCCATTCCTTAGATGTGTGTATACGTTAGGAAATGGTTAGATATTACTGCACTGTTGGAGCTAGAAACACAAGCATTTCGCTACACCCGCAATAACATCTGCTAAACATGTGTATGTGACCAATACAATTTGACGTGTGTGTAATCTAGGACCAGTTGTCAATGCACTGACTTGGTATGGTCTCAGACAAACTAGCCTGGTATTAAGACTCATGATGCATCATATAACCAGCTGATCTGATCATTCTCTCAGACAATAAACTAGTGACTAGACTACAGCTCCAAAAGGGTTTTTATTTTAGTGCAAAAATAACATTATCAAATGTTTTGGATATTTTCAGGAAAAGCAATGCTGTACAGGTCTGGTATAATCCAAGGTGCTGTGTATAAATAAGTAACTTAAAACACAAATAAGCAGTAACAAGACCACATCTCCCAAGAAACAAGTTTAGGATGAGCAAAGGTTGAGGCAGACTTCAGGTAGGGAAAACGGATGAAACTGTAGTATGAAAAGTTGAGCTTTAGCCATATTGAAAGGAGAATGTTAACATTTCAATGGACAAGCAAACATGCTGTTTTGACCAGTGCACCCTACAACAAGTCATGCTTGATCAGTTTCCACAGCAATAACTCATGTTATCAATCATGTCTATTTGAACTGTATTAACTAAAACCTGCCATCTATTGGGTTGACTGTAGCAAACATGAATAAAATGTGAGACAACAATGAGGGGAGCTAAGACGACGCATTCCAAAAACAACAATATTTCATTCAATGAACCCAATTAAAGCAACATGGGAGATTCCTTTCCATGTACCACATGTGGATCTATGGGAGCAGAGCAGTACATGTTGCATATTAAAAGTATTAAGCAAATAGCTTAAAAGAAAGATGTCAATGAACAATACTAATCATCAAATTGTGGGTGAGCAGCTAAATTGTTATTAGCCTTGGCTTTACCAACATGTTGCTTACAAAGATGGTGTTGCCTAACAGACTGCTATCTCCAAAGAATTGCAATGAGCTACTAAAAATGTATTCTGTTCCAGTGGCACATAACAAAAAAGCTTGTTACAATCAACAAATAATTTGCTTTCAAACCACTTTCTGTTTTGGAAACATCTTGAACAAGCTTTAAGATCCCACACAAGAACTATGATTACAGAACGCAGGTTCACTGACTGTCATACATGACAAAAGGTTTAAACAATGCCTATCAGATATAATATCCTGTGTAATTATGAAGAAATGGCCAACAGTGTGACGTTACCATAACACTTGAACAGGTAACAAGAGGTAGAACACACAGCCATTTCAACACAACTGCACATAATGTCAGGGTTTCCTGCTTGGCTCGACCAATCAATGGAATTTATGTTCACTACTATTAAAAGTGCATCCCAATTTACACATCGCGAGACCAGCACTGAAAAAAACAGTAAACATCAAGTACTTGATTTCTAAGAAGGCTCCAAAAACAGTCAGTCGGACATCGGATGACTTTGAAGGTAGAGAAATTAATGTCATTAAGGTAGAGAGAGAAAAAATAAAAGGTATTCAAAACCACTTCAGCATCTATTACCATACTTATGGCAAGTGAAGAGCATCTTGGACAAGTCCATTGAGATTTAAGGTGACATTAGTGAAAGGGAAAGTCGAGCACCTGTAATTAAAAATGGTCTCTTGTGCTTCAGTTTCTTTAGGACATGAATTTTGTACAAAATGTGTAATCTTGTTTGGCTAAGAAGAGTCATGTGTGTTCTACAAAGTATATAGCAATTTTTTTGTGTTATCAAATATACAATACAAATGACGACAACACAATCCCCCATACCATTACAAAGGTCTAGGGAAGAAGCACTACAAAGGCTATTAAAACACACCAAGCAACCAAAAACTACTACTCTACAAATGTCCTAAATTCATATTTGGGAAAGATCACAGCTAAAATCTCTGTTCAAAACAATGCATAGTTAGAAAAGAGTGAGATAAAAGCCAGCCAATCTAGGCTATATGAAAACCCCTGCTAAAATGTAATTACTAAGGAGAACAGAAAAGGGAATAAAAAAACATTTTGGAAGGCATTACAATTTCTGCATGCAAGCTCTGGATATATATTTTTTTCCTTTATTAGTATTATTATTATTTTTTTTAAATAACTACATACCAGACAATCGTTTTGAAAGATTCCTTCTATTATTATCATCATCATCATCATTTTAGCATTCTCTTCTAAAAGCGTATTCAAAAAATACCCTATATCCCACGAGGCTATGATACAAAGCCCACAATTAAAAACGAACAAAAAAAACTAATAAAATAATTTGCTTGACTAGTAGAATACGCATAATTGCTCCCTTTTTAACAGAGGAATAACAAAGAAAATATTTAGCAGTCTCTGGAATCCTTTATCCCCAATACAACCCCACCTCATCTTCAGTCCAGTCCCTACATGTGTGATACGGACATCACAGGCTTCACTCTACAGTCGTGGCCAAAGGTTTTGAGAATGACAAATATAAATGTTCAAAGTCTGCTGCCTCAGTTTGTATGATGGCAATTTGCATATACTCCAGAATGTCATGAAGAGTGATCAGATTAATTGCAAAGTCCCTCTTTGCCATGCAAATGAACTGAATTCCCAAAAAACATTTCCACTGCATTTCAGCCCTGCCACAAAATGATCAGCTGACATGTCAGTGATTCTCTCATTAACACAGGTGTGAGTGTTGACGAGGACAAGGCTGGAGATCACTCTGTCATGCTGATTGAGTTCAAATAACAGACTGGAAGCTTCAAAAGGAGGGTGGTGCTTGGAATCATTGTTCTTCCTCTGTCAACCATGGTTACCTGCAAGGAAACACGTGCTGTCATCATTGCTTTGCACAAAAAGGGCTTTACAGGCAAGGATATTGCTGCCAGTAAGATGGCACCTAAATCAACCATTTATCGGATCATCAAGAACTTCAAGGAGAGCGGGTCAATTGTTGTGAAGAGGGCTTCAGGGTGCCCAAGAAAGTCCAGCAAGCACCAGGACCGTCTCCTAAAGTTGATTCAATTGCTTGTCCGGGAAAAATGCTTGTCCGGAGAAGACAAGGTGAGTGCTTACCATCAGTCCTGTGTCATGCCAACAGTAAAGCATCCTGAGACCATTCATGTGTGGGGTTGCTTCTCAGCCAAGGGAGTGGGGTTGCTTCTCAGCCAAGGGAGTGGGCTCACTCACAATTTTGCCTAAGAACACAGCCATGAATAAAGAATGGTACCAACACATCCTCCGAGAGCAACTTCTCCCAACCATCCAGGAACAGTTTGGTGACGAACAATGCCTTTTCCAGCATGATGGAGCACCTTGCCATAAGGCAAAAGTGATAACTAAGTGGCTCGGGGAACAAAACATCGATATTTTGGGTCCATGGCCAGGAAACTCCCCAGACCTTAATCCCATTGAGAACTTGTAGTCAATCCTCAAGAGGTGGGTGGACAAAACACAAACTACAAGCATTTGATTATGCAAGAATGGGCTACCATCAGTCAGGATGTGGCCCAGAAGTTAATTGACAGTATGCCAGGGCGGATTGCAGAGGTCTTGAAAAAGGGTCAACACTGCAAATATTGACTCTTTACATCAACTTCATGTAATTGCCAATAAAAGCCTTTGACACTTATGAAATGCTTGTAATTATACTTCAGTATTCCATAGTAACATCTGACAAAAATATGTAAAGACGTTGAAATTATTATTTGTGTCATTCAAAACTTTGGGCCACGACTGTACTATAGCGATTCATACATCAACTTACTACAAGATGACAGCATTACAACTATCCCCCCGTAGGGAGAAAACCATTTCGCTGCCATAGAACCATAAAGAAAACTAGATAGGGGTAACATATCCAACTGCCTAAATCGAACCTGTAAGTCATCTATGCGCAAATCCATATAATAGATTACATGAAAATAAGGGGGACACTAAAACGAGACAACAGATTTCATTTCAAGAGACTTGCGCCCCCCCTCCAATGTAGATGTCTTCACATATGTGGCTCAGAGAACACAAAAGGTGTCTGTTGGGAACCAGTCCCATTCTATTATTAAATCTATTCGCTGGCCACAGATTGACAAAACAACCCAGTCCAAGTAAAAGGCAAGACAGCAAAAATTGGTGTCCTTACGATTTCATATTATTAATTTGTATAAGTCTTGATAAAAAATAAGTGTTAACAGTTTCAAAGTCTAATGAAAATCTAATACAAAAATTACTTGCTTAGCGGTCATCAGATGCAGCATAAAAACATGTGTTGGTCACCAGTGTTGGAGGACAAATACTCTGAGGCTGGTACTGTATCCAAGCCTGTTAAATTCATAGTACATACAAATGAAAAGACAACATGTTAAGTACTTGTGTCCTGCTTAAAGTATCCATCTGGTCAGTGCACTTTGCTTTGATTGGCTGATAAATAAAGTTGTGAAGAGTAAGAATGATTATAAAACTATCGGACCGTTCTCGTTTTCGATATACCCACCTCCCTTCAGAAAACGATGGGAAAACTGTATAGTGTCTAAACAACCCCAAAGTGTGATGATACTGCCCCCTAGTTTGATAAAAGTATTTCCAAATGTCAGTGTAAAGAAAAGTAATACAATTTTTTTTTCTCTTCTCCTTTGCTCAAAATACCCCCACATTTACAAATACAAACAAATGTACAACATGTAAAATAAAGGAGTCTACCCCACCACAACCCATTTCTGAGGAATCATTTTACATAGTACTGCCTAATAATGACCAGGGTTAGGCCAGGAAGGGGGGGAGAAAGCGGTTTTGTATGCGTGTTTGAAAACAATTGTGGACATTTTGGAAAAGAAACCCTTCCTAATTTGTTTGGTATCATCCCCACTTACTGGCGGGGAGAGACAACGACAAACCCACTTAACACCCACACCTGATACAGTAAGGGGGTTTGGTGGGAGGAGAGAAGGCTTCTTCCCTGTTGAGTCTGCCTCACCAATGCCCGCCCCCGGTGCTTCAGGCGAAGTACATAGTGCGCAGTGTGTCCTGGTGGATCTGAACTGCCTTGGCCAAAGCCTGCTGGTCACGCCCATTGCTCTGTCCCGACGTGTGACTGCCCTCCGCACTAGAATGATCACAGGGGAAAGAGTTAATGAATTATTCCGTCCAAATAATTTCTTATAATAGTTCTTCCTTCATCACTTCCTGGTAATCACTAACCTGCCACAGTTTGAATGGTACGGCGATATGATGGAAATAAGTGGTGTTTTAAATAGGTTATCAGAACAAGGCATGGTCAACATCAGATGTGGTCTCTTACCTGTCATGCTCCTTATCCACCAGGTGGTAGCGGGCTCGGAATGCCACCAGGTGGGCGTAGTAGGCTGGTGCTGGGATGGACACGGAGCGGGTGCAGCGCACGTAGGTGTGGCACAGCTGGTAGGTGAGCACCTGCAGCTCGTCCGAGGTGAAATGGTTGTCGTCCCACAGCACGTGGTAGTGGGATGGTCGGCTGGTCCCCTGGGGAAAGGTATTACAATTATTAAATCACGTTTAGTGGTAATGCATTTCATTTAGCTCTACTACAAGCAAAGTATAACCTGTTATAAAATGTTAAACATCCCAATTATAAAAACATTTAGAGCAGTAGAACTACAACATTGACGTATATGCTGATTCGGTGAGCGAGTTTATTAGCAAGTGCATTGGTGATGTTGTACCCATAGCAAATACTAAAACCTTCCCCAACCAGAAACCGTGGATTGATGGCAGCATTCGCGCAAAACTGAAAGCGCGAACCACTGCTTTTAACCAGGGTAAGGCTACCAGAAACATGACTGAATACAAACAGTGTAGCTATTCCCTCCGCAAGGCAATCAAACAAGCTAAGCGTCAATATAGAGACAAAGTAGAGTCACAATTCAGCGGCTCAGACACAAGAGGAATGTGGCAGGGTCTACAGTCAATCACGGACTACAAAAAGAAAACCAGCCCCGTTGCGGACCATGACGTCCTGCTCCCAGACAAACTAAACAACTTCTTTGCTCGCTTTGAGGACAATACAGTGCCACCAACACGGCCTGCTACCAAAACCTGCGGGCTCTCCACCGCAGCCAACGTGAGAAAAACATTTAAATGTGTTAACCCTCGCAAGGCTGCCGGCCCAGATGTCATATCACCTCCATCCTGCCAGACACCCTGGACCCACTCCAATTTGCTTAACGTCCCAATAGGTCCACAGACAACGCAATCGCAATCACACTGCCCTAACCCATCTGGACAAGAGGAATACTTATGTAAGAATGCTGTTCATCGACTACAGCTCAGCATTTAACACCATAGTTCCCTCCAAGCTCGTCATTAAGCTCGAGACCCTAGGTCTCGACCCAGCCCTGTGCAACTGGGTCCTGGACTTCCTGACGGGCCGGCCCCAGGTGGTGAGGGTAGGAAACAACATCTCCACCCCGCTGATCCTCAACACTGGGGCCCCACAAGGGTGCGTTCTCAGCCCTCTCCTGTACTCCCTGTTTACCCATGACTGCGTGGCCAAGCACGCATTCAACTCAATCATCAAGTTTGCTGACGACACTACAGTGGTAGGCTTGATTACCAACAACGACGAGACGGCCTACAGGGAGGAGGTGAGGGCCCTCGGAGTGTGGTGTCAGGAAAATAACCTCTCACTCAATGTCAACAAAACAAAGGAGATGATCGTGGACTTCAGGAAACAGGAGAGGGAGCACCCCCCTATCCACATCGAGGGGACAGTAGTGGAGAAGGTGGAAAGTTAACTTCTTAGGGATGGGCGCACGAGGTGACCGTTTTGGAGAGCCTGGCGTGCCCAAAGTAAAATGCCTCCCATTCAGGCCCAGAAAATAGGATATGCACATATTTAGTACCATTGGATAGGAAACACTGAATTTTCTAAAAGTGTTAACCATTTGTCTGTGAGTAAAACAGAACGCATATGGCAGGCGAAACCCCGAGGAATTTCTGTCCTGGAAAAAGTGGTTTTGACAGAGTGCCTCATTTGGAACCCCTCCCTTATGAAAATGCCCATATAAGGGCACATGAATGCAGTACCCATCGCTTCCTCGGGATGTCAACAGTCTCGAGACAGTGTTCATTTTTGATTTGGATGCTTTAGAGCAGAGAATAAGAGGAAACCAGGAAGTGTCCCATTTATGTCAACAGAAGGCGGCGCGCGCTCCCGACAAAGCGCGCTTTGCGTTTTTTTACCGTCTTTATCGCTCAGTTTATATTCCGCTTGATTTACAATAGTAAATATATGTAAAAGTGTTCCTAAGGATACATTTAAAACTATGTTTGATTGTTCTTGGACAAGTTTATAGCTTTAAGTTGAACGAGTTCTCGTCACTTTTGAATGGCATAGTGGAGGCTGTAGTTTCATTATAACGCGAACCAAATGGAGATTTAATGATATAATACATGACTTTTTCTAACAAAAGAACCATGGATTGTCTTCGTTGGACACTTTGGAAGCCATCAGCAGAAGTTCTTCAAAAGGTAATTGATTTGTTTTCGCTGTGAAATGTGTTGTGTGAAACGCGATGGATTATGAATTTATGGTAATGGAAAAAATGTGAGGTGCTACCCTCAAACAATCAAATGTGCTGCTTTCGCCGTAAAGCCTTTTTGAAATCTGACAACGCTGTGATATTGCCAAGAAACAGAGCTTTTGATGAGTATGAAACACTTGTATATTGGTGGATGTTTAATAATTCAACTTTTGGATTTTGAATTTGGCGCCTTTGCATTTCACCTGGTAGTGTCGGGATTGGGGCGCTAGCGCCCCACCCATCCCCAAGAAGTTAAGTTCGTCGGCGTACACATCACGGACAAACTGAATTGGTCCACCCACACAGACAGCGTGGTGAAGGCACAACAGCGCCTCTTCAACCTCAGGAGGCTGAAGAAATTCTGCTTGTCACCAAAAACAAACTTCTACAGATGCACAATCGAGAGCATCCTGTTGGGCTGTATCACCGCCTGGTACGGCAACTGCTCCGCCCACAACCGTAAGGCTCTCCAGAGGGTAGTGAGGACTGCACAGCGCATCACCGGGGGTAAACTACCTGACCTTCAGGACACCTACACCACCCGATGTCACAGGAAGGCCAAAAAGATCATCAAGGACAACAACCACCCGAGCCACTGCCTGTTCACCCCGCTATCATCCAGAAGGCGAGGTCAGTACAGGTGCATCAAAGCTGGGACCGAGAGACTGAAAAACAGCTTCTACCTCAAGGCCATCAGACTGTTAAACAGCCATCACTAACATTGAGTGGCTGCTGCAAACATACTGACTTAAATCTCTAGCCACTTTCAACATAGGAATTGGATGTAACAATGTATCACTAGCCACTTTAAACAATTTTGTATATAATGTTTACTTATACGAAATGTATACACTGTACTCTAAACCATCTACTGAATCTTGCCTATGCCGTTCGGCCATCGACCCAAATCTCTAGCCACTTTAATAATTGGATGAAATAATGTATCACTAGCCACTTTAAACAATGCCATTTATATAATGTTTACATATCCTACATTACTCATCATTGTGTGTGTGTGTGTGTGTGTGTGTATATATATATATATATATACATACATACACACACACACACACACACACACACACACACACACACACACACACACACACACACACACACACACACACACACACTGTACTCCATACCATCTACTGCATCTTGCCTATGCCGGTCAGCCATCGCTCATCCATATATTTATATGTACATACTCGTATTCATTCCTTTACTCTTGTGTGTATAAGGTAGTTGTTGTGAAATTGTTAGATTACTTGTTAGATACTACTGCATGGTCGGAACTAGAAGCACAAGCATTTCGCTACACTCGCATTAACATCTGCTAACCATGTGTATGTGACAAATAAAATTTGATCTGAACTACAACTAGGTCTCAGAAGCACAAACAAAAAAGAAAAGTCCTCTCACTGTCAACTGCGTATATGTTCAGCAAACTTAACATGTGTAAATATTTGTATGAACATAAGATTCAACAACTGAGACAAACTGAACAAGTTCCACAGAAATTGAATAATGTGTCCCTGAACAAAGGGGGGGTCAAAATCAAAAGTAACAGTATCTGGTGTCTCTCAGTACAGACATTGCAATTTATTGCCCTGACCACATCTGCAGTCCTCATGCCTCCTTGCAGCATGCCTAGGGCAAGTTCACGCAGATGAGCAGGGACCCCGAGCATCTTTCTTTTGGCGTTTTTCAGAGTCAGTAGAATGGCCTCTTCAGTATTTTCAGAACTGTGACCTTAATTGCCTACCGTCTGTAAGCTGTTAGTGTCTTAACGACCGTTAGACAGGTGCATGTTCATTAATTGTTTATGGTTCATTGAACAAACATGGGAAAGTGTTTAAACCCTTTACAATGAAGATCTGTGAAGTTATTTGGATTTTTACAAATTATCTTTGAATCCTGAAAAAGGTTACGTTTCTTTTTTTGCTTGGAGGTGGAATAGTCCCTTCTCCACTACCTAGCTCTAGTGTCCTGGGTTGATAGAAATTGTACCCTATTGGCCCTGGTCAAAAGTAGTGCACTATATAGGGAATAGGGAGCCATTTGGCTGGTCCCTACCTGAATGCCAGCGTGGCTACACAGGTAGAAGTCAAACTCCGATGGGTGAGTGATTTTGGTGTCCACTGTGGTGCCTGCAGGGATGTTGCCACTCTTACCAACCTGAACAAAACACATTAGGAATTATATAATATCACAATGTAGGCATATCATCTAAGTTTTTTACAGTAATAATAGTGGTCAGTATAAATTGGAGAGATGTCGAACCCTCTCGTTTCTGTCCATGCAGAACAGTCGAGTGTGGTGTCTCTTCTGCACCACCACGAAGGTGATACCGGGCTGGTAGTCTTTCTCCAGTTTGATGCAGGCCTCACGGATTGCCAGTAACTCATGTTGGAGCACCTGGATAAAACCCAAAACGACAGCTATAGTTTAAAAACAGTAACTCCCACACGTCACAATATATACATTTACAAATCAGGGGAAAAAATTATAGATTGGGCAATTCAGAATTGGAACGGTTACTAATAGAAACAGAAGCACTGCTGGGATAAAAAAGACGAACTTTCCTTTTGGTTAAGTTTAAAAAAATCTGAAATACCTGATTCGATCTCAGTAAAACAAAGACTAGGCATTCAGAATTAAAATGGAACGGTAAACCAATAGAAACAGAAAACAATAGAACAAATAAATACCAGAAAATCCTTTATTCACGACCAGTACAGTACAATTACAGATCATGCAATTGAATTGAAATCCTATTTCCTCAAGTCTACCTCAAGTCTAACCTGGTTGAACTGGCCCTCAGATATGCCGTCGCGGTAGTAGATGATCCGGGTGGGCTTGAAGCGGGTGGACTTATAGAACTGGATGAGCAGCTCTCTGACCATGGTGGCCAGGTCCTGGATGATGTCCTGGCGATGCTGCTGTACCCGCACCGTGGCACAGTAGCGGCTGGGGTGGGCATCCATGCTCCCTACCACCTAGAAAAGAGGAACAGGGATGTGATCAGGACAATATACGTCAGGATTTTCACTAGGGGGATAGGTCAGATGGTGTAGGGATTCATCAGGAGGAAGCACATCCCTGAGTAAGAACATCCCTGAGGAAGCACAGAGCACACTTAATTTATTTTTGGGCTGTTTTCAGAGTCAGGTGGAAGCCGGTCAATGAGCCAGGTAGAGTGGTAGACCATTGATTCCCTCAGCTCTCTCCATTTCAGATGTTGGACATAGTAAAGGACACTGCTATATCCCACGCCCCAGGGCAGTGATTGGGGACATTGCCCTGTGTAGGGTGCTGTCTTTCAGATGGGACGTTAAACAGGTGTCCTGACTCTCTGAGGTCATTAAAGATCCCATGGCACTTATCGTAAGAGTAGGGGTGTTAAACCTGGTGTGCTGGCTAAATTCCCAAGCTGCCCCTCATACCATCATGGTCACCTAATCATCCCCAGCTTTCAATTGGCTCATTCATCTCCCTCCTCTCCCCTGTAGCTATTCCCCAGGTCGTTGCTATAAATGAGAACGTGTTCAGTCAACTTACCTACTCCCTAGCAGGGAGTACTTACCTACTATCAGGGAGTACTTACCTACTAGCAGGGAGTACTTACCTACTCCCTAGCAGAAACATGGTCCTGTGGGTAATGTTAAATAAACTACTGCATACTATTGCACCCCTACTCCCTAGCAGAAACATCAAAGTCACCATTATTAGTCAGTTGTACAACAGAATGCCTTCAACTGAAAAGTGTCTTCCGCATTTAACCCAACCCCTCTGAATCAGAGGTGCGGGGGGCTGCCTTAATCGACATCCACGTCTTCGGCGCCCGGGGAACAGTGGGTTAACTGCCTTGTTCAGGGGCAGAACGACAGATTTATACCTTGTCAGCTCGGGGATTTGAACTTGTAACCCTCCGGTTACAAGTCCAACAAGTCCAACTCTCTAACCACTAGGCTACCTGTGGGTAAAGTTAAATAAACTACTGCATACCATTGCACCCCTACTCCCTAGCAGAAACATGGTCCTGTGGGTAAAGTTAAATAAACTACTGCATACTATTGAAATGCACCCCTACGGTCCATGGTAGGTGACAAGGCCCTGTGGAGCGTCTGGTCTGTCTGACTTACTGCAGCGATGGAGGGTTTCTTCCCGTCTCCAGCAGGAGGGTGAGTGACATCAGCACCCAGGAAGATTACTGGCTGCTGGAACACCAGGGGCCTGGGAAGAACAGACACCCACAAAATTAACCAGAGCCATCATCACAGAGGAGAAGATGTGTGAACAGAAGAATGGACATATATATGGATGGCTGAGACGGACTTGACGTTTAACTTATAGCATTTGGATGTATAGCGGAATGAGTAGACATAGCTTTTGTGGCATATTCCAAGATATTATGGAAGAATGTAAGTCTCACAGATGTTATGGATAAACGCATATCGGTTTATAAATTTTAACCGAATGCGGAGTACAATACTGTTAGACATTAACAGTAAACCAGCAAGTATTCATAGCCATGATAATGAGAGGTTTTGCACTGACCTGCCCTGTGGGAGCAGGATGTTGTTTACCCCGCCCAGCTTGACGTTGATCTTCAGGCAGAGGTTAGAGAGGGTCTGGGGAGTGGTTTTCTGAACATTCTTTACCTGGACACACTGGGTGGCCATGCCCAGCACCGTGTCACCAACACGTTTCACCTCAGCTAGCCCAGGGAGGGAGAGAGAGAAAGGCTATGTCAGCACAACAGGAGAGATATACAGCTAGCTTGTGTTGCAATTAATTCTGAATTAGTTTGATGAATGCACTAATTTAAGTCACTGTGGATAAGAGTTTCTTCTAAAAGACTAAAATGTCAAAATGTGTGTGTTTATGGTAGAAAGATCCGAATGAAATCAAATTTCACGTGTTGAACATATAATCCACTAAATAATCCAAAACAGCATATAGAGCACAGCACTAACTGAACCAATAGGATTTGGAGGCAGAGTTATAAACAGTGACATTCATTAACTTATGGACATATACTGAACAAAAATAAACGCCAAATGTAAAGTGTTGGCCCAATGTCTCATGAGCTGAAATGATCCCAGAAATGTTCCATACACACAAAAAGCTTCTCTCAAATTTTGGCCACAATTTTGTTTACATCTCTGTTACGAGAATTTCTCCTTTGCCTAGATAATCCATCCACCTGACAGGTGTGGTATATCAAGGTGATTAAACATGACCATTACACAGGTGCAGCTTGTGCTGGTGACAAAAGGCCACTAAAAAGGTGGTTGTGTCACGTAACACGATGCCACAGATGTCTCAAGTTGAAGGAGCGTGCAATTGGCATGCTGACTGCAGGAATGTCCACCAGAGCTGTTGCCAGATAATTGAATGTTTATCTCTACCATAAGCCACCTGCAACGTTGTTTTAGATAATTTGGCAGTACGTCTAACCGGCCTCACAACCGCAGACCATGTGTATGGCGTCGTGGGGGACGAGCGGTTTGTCAACATTGTGAACAGAGTGACCCATGGTGGTGGTGGGGTTGTGGTATGGGCAGGCATAAACTACGGACAACGAACACAATTACATTTTATCAATGTGCTTTTTATTTTTTTAAAGGTATCTGTGACCAACATGTGCAAATCTGTATTCCCAGTCATGTGAAATACATAGATTATGGCCTAATGAACTTATTTCAATTCACTGATTTCCTCATAACTTGAAAATTGTTGCGTTTATATTTTTGTTCAGTATGATTTCTAGTTTCCTCACCATAGACGGGCGTCTTTCCAGGCAGGATGACCACCACCAGCTGCAGGCCCTGGTAGGTGTACTTGAGGTGTTTGAACATGGGCTCCACGCTGTCCGCCCCCTGGGCGTACTTACAGAAACACGGTTGGCCCTGGATGGGCATCCCAGCGTCACGAGAGATCTTACGCAGCTGGTCTGTGAACGCCCTGAGAGAAACACAGGTTAGAAGGTACAAAAACACAAGTGTCCTCAAACTTTTTTTATTAGATTCCAAAAATAGTGTAGATTTAAAATCATAAGCGGGCTAACACGCAAGAAATAATCAGAAATAGAAAAATATTTTAACTTAAAAAAACATTCCAATTATAAACACCCCCCCCGCGATGGTTATTGAGGCTCCTAAGGGCTCCTTACAGCTGCAGTTCTTACTTGAGCAGGAGTTCAGTACACTGTCTCTGTGGGGCGAAGCAGGCGATGGCCCACACCTTGATCTCTATGCCAGTGTGGAACTGCTTGTTCCTCATGTCCCACACTCCCTGGATGGGAGTTGCTATTGCTTTATTCTGCTTGAGTAAAAGGAAGACGAGATAAGGGTCAGAGACAAATTGTTGTCTGAATGGGAAAAATTAAGCCGGGTATACACTACATGACTCAAAATCCTAACATCGCTGAGCCTCGCATTAAACAATTGGCTAGTTTTTGATTGTGTTGCCAACATAGTGGTGCGATACTAAGCGATGTGGCACAGACTGAGGTCACCCTGCAAGACTTCACTTGGTCGGTGAGGATTTGAGATACCACACTGTCTCGCCAAAACAATGCGATTAGATTAAACGTAGCTCCGTGCTGCGGCTCAAATCAGCCTCAAACTTTTTGAGTCAGACATTCACGCTTGCAATGTCTAGTCTACATTTGAATTTAATAACATTGCTTGTGCACTTCAGAGCTTTAGCTGACACTTTGGCTTTGGTTAAAGGCAAGTACAGACGCATACTAATGGTAGTCATGGCTCATGCGCAAGAGTCTACACATTCTGGGTGATGCAAAACAACGTAATCTCCCTAGCGAGCTCTCATTGGCTATTGCTGACCACCCACAGGACGTCTGGAACTGCTCAAAGACGAGATCGGTAGCCCGCAGATTACGTCTCTGACCCGCTCACATTAAACTTGGGTCGGTGACGGCTGCACACGAGTAAGCAACGACATGGGGATTGTCGCTGGGACAGCTAAAAATCGGGGCCAAAATTGTGTTGTGTACACCAGGCTTAACTGGGATGTTTCACATTAGAAGGCTGATTCAAAATACAAATGACAGAACTTAGTTATTTGGAGTGTTCTAAGTTTCCCTTTCCATAATATACGTAAGGAACTGTTGTTCATCTGTGCAGTTTTTGTCAGGTTTCTGCCTTAGCACTACACACCTGTTAAAAGCTTGGCGATGAGTTGATCATTTGCTGTGTACTGTTAGTACAAAAACAATAGTGTGCACCCCCTTTGGGTCCCCAGGACCAGGATTAAGAAACACTGAATCAAATCAACCCATCTTAAATAAGAGAAACCTACCCGCCCTCCGTAGGATAGATGGGGCCTGGAGAACTCTGCCGTTCACCTCGGTCATCTCATCCCTCACCATCACCCCAAACTCACGCACGTAAGGATCATTGTTAAAGTTGGCACTTCTCATCTGTAAAGAGAGCAAATGTTCAGTGGTAATAATTCTGAGGGTTTATATACAGTGGTGGAGAAAGTATTGTCATACTTGAGTAAAAGTAAAAATACCGTAATAGAAAATGACTCAAGTAAAAGTCACACAGTAAAGTACTACTTGAGTAAAAGCCTAAAAGTATTTGGTTTTAAATATACTTAAGTATCAAAAGTAAATGGAATAGCTAAAATGCACAATTTTATTTATTGGCGGATAGAAACGGAGCATGTGTTTAGTGAGTCCGCCAGATCTGAGGCAGTACGGATGACCTTGGATGTTATCTTGATAAGTGTGTGAATTGGACCGTTTCCCTGTCAAAGTGTAACGAGTACTTTTGGGTGTCAGGGGAAAATAGAGTAAAAAGTACATTATTTTCTTTTAGGAATGTAGTGAAGTAAAAGTCTGCAAAAATATAAATAATTAAGTGCTTTTACACCACTGTTATATACACATACACACACTCTAGCACTTTGGAAAGACCGCCTGAACAAAAACATTCACATATGGTCAAGGCCATCAATAGTTAAATAACAGCAGTTCAGAGTCATTGAACAGTCGTGGCCAAAAGTTGAGAATGACAAATATTAATTTCCAAAGTCTGCTGCTTCAGTGTCTAGATATTTTTGTAAGATGTAATTATACTTCAGTATTCCATAGTAACAAGCATTTCATAAGTGTCAAAGGCTTTTATTGGCAATTACATGAAGTTGATGCAGAGTCAATATTTGCAGTGTTGACCTTTTTTCAAGACCTTTGCAATCCGCCCTGGCATGCTGTCAATTAACTTCTGGGCCACATCCTGACTGATGGCAGCCCATTCTTGCATAATGAAATGCTTGTAGTTTGTGTTTTGTCCACCCGCCTCTTGAGGATTGACCACAAGTTCTCAATGGGATTAAGGTCTGAGGAGTTTCCTGGCCAAGGACCCAAAATATTTATGTTTTGTTCCCCGAGCCACTTATTTATCACTTTTGCCTTATGGCAAGGTGCTCCATCATGCTGGAAAAGGCATTGTTCATCACCAAACTGTTCCTGGATGGTTGGGAGAAGTTGCTCTCGGAGGATGTGTTGGTACCATTCTTTATTCATGGCTGTGTTCTTAGGCAAAATTGTGAGTGAGCCCACTCCCTTGGCTGAGAAGCAACCCCACTCCCTTGGCTGAGAAGCAACCCCACACATGAATGTCTCAGGATGCTTTACTGTTGGCATGACACAGGACTGATGGTAGCGCTCACCTGGTCTTCTCCAGACAAGCTTTTTTCCAGATGCCCCAAACATTCGGAAAGGGGATTCATCAGAGAAAATGACTTTACCCCAGTCCTCAGCAGTCCAATCCCTGTATCTTTTGCAGAATATCAGTCGGTCCCTGATGTTTTTCCTGGAGAGAAGTGGCTTCTTTGCTGCCCTTCTTGACATCAGGCCATCCTCCAAAAGTATTCGCCTCACTGTGCGTGCAGATGCACTCACACCTGCCTGCTGCCATTCCTGAGCAAGCTCTGTAATGGTGGTGCCCCGATCCCGCAATTGAATCAACTTTAGGAGATGGTCCTGGTGCTTGCTGGACTTTCTTGGGCACCCTGAAGCCTTCTTCACAACAATTGAACCGCTCTCCTTGAAGTGCTTGATGATCCGATAAATGGTTGATTTAGGTGCCATCTTACTGGCAGCAATATCCTTGCCTGTAAAGCCCTTTTTGTGCAAAGCAATGATGACAGCACGTGTTTCCTTGCAGGTAACCATGGTTGACAGAGGAAGAACAATGATTCCAAGCACCACCCTCCTTTTGAAGCTTCCAGTCTGTTATTTGAACTCAATCAGCATGACAGAGTGATCTCCAGCCTTGTCCTCGTCAACACTCACACCTGTGTTAATGAGAGAATCACTGACATGTCAGCTGATCATTTTGTGGCAGGGCTGAAATGCAGTGGAAATGTTTTTTGGGAATTCAGTTCATTTGCATGGCAAAGAGGGACTTTGCAATTAATCTGATCACTCTTCATGACATTCTGGAGTATATGCAAATTGCCATCATACAAACTGAGGCAGCAGACTGAAAATTAATATTTTTGTCATTCTCAAATCTTTTGGCCACGACTGTACATCCTAATAGATCATTTAAAGTTCATAAAAGCAGCTTTCAAGACACTATGTGCTTGAGTTTACTCTCCCAAGACAGTTAAGTCTTTTTACCAGTTTGCTAATCTCTTCCTGACGGTCGGGTGCCGATCGGGCTGTGGCACGGATCATAGTGGACGTTTGATTGTCGGTCAGCTTCTTGATGCACCGTTGGCCAGCCACTATGTTACAGACCTAGACACATACATTACAACACAGCTTTATTACTACCCCCAGGGACACATCACGAAGGCTTCAGCCGGAGAATAGTCTTGCATATGGAGATTGATAATTGGTTTTGCTAAATCCTCAGTCCTCTCCTTGCCTCCTTTTGAAAAAGGCCAAAGGTAACAAAGGAGAGGAAACAAATGTGCTTGTATGAAATTAGACTCCTCCATCAGGCAAATTACGTTTATAAATATGTAAAGTGATTAAAAACCTATTTGTGCAATGCATTTTCTAGATAAAAATGATATGCTACTCATCCTTTTAAACGTGTGCATGTCTTTCTCCTTCGAAAAAACAGTTGATTCAAAGAAGATGTGGCAGGTTTTAAAACACTTCCGCACTACCGGACACGATGTCGCGTGTGGCTCAGTTGGTAGAGCATGGCGCTTGCAACGCCAGGGTTGTGGGTTCGATTCTCACGGGGGACCAATACGAAAATGTACGCACTCTACTGTAAGTCGCTGTGGATAAGAGGGTCTGCTAAATTACTAAAACATACTCTTGTACAGAGAGTCGTCTGTCGAAGTAATGGTAAAGTGGAGTTTTTGTAATACCGCCCGGCTCTACATTCTTTGTAACAATTTAAACCCAGCAGGAAACCATCAAGAGGTTGTGAGGAGAGACTGCCGACTGACCTCGAGGGGGAGGTAGGTGTGTTTCTGCTCCTGTCCGACCTGTAGACAGGGGAGGTGGGGGTAGCGCAGTATGAGTTTGTACTTGTCTTTGAAGTACTGCGCTACTGTGCATTCTATGGTCTGGCCATTCTCCTGCTGCAGTGGAAATCTGAGGTAAAACAGATGAGTGAACCAAATAAAGAAAAAAAAATGTTTAAATGGATTTTCAAAGAAGTCCAAGACCCCAAGTGGGGATTTC
Organism: Brachymystax lenok tsinlingensis; assembly: GCA_030435695.1. Lineage (NCBI taxonomy): Eukaryota > Metazoa > Chordata > Actinopteri > Salmoniformes > Salmonidae > Brachymystax > Brachymystax lenok. The sequence goes on from CM059806.1 coordinate 27,604,398, forward strand.
TGTTCAACTTGCTCCTAACCTGTGCATGAATGATGTGTTAAACATTCATTAATATTAGAAACAAACCTATCACATCCCTAAGCAAACCAGTCGTGTTTACATCACAGGAAACTAAAGGAATTGAGTCTGTTGTGAATATTTTTGGGTGTTCTTTCTTACGTCTGGTGGCTGGCTGGTCTTCTCGTCACATTACATACTCTGTACTTCCTTTTCATCTGACCACAGTGAGTGATCTCAACCTTCAGACCTGAGAATCACAACAAGACAATGGTCAGATTCACATATTCTGTGGACAACGTTTTTCCTATTTTATCACATTCTAGTCAGATTAAGTCAATACACAAAGATACACACATCATAGCAGCCTTTATATTTGTTATAGTACAGAATTTTTGGATATAAGTATTTTCAAGTATTTCCACTCAGACAGACAAAACAATCAACCCAACGCAACTATTGATTACCTGGTAATGAATGATTACCTTTGATTTCCTTGGTAAACTTTACTCTCTGGGAGTCGGTTAAGGGTTTCTGTTGTTCTTCGATACTTTTGAAATCCAAAACCTCACACATGAACTCAATCACAGGCTGGGCCTTGTAGAAGGCGGTGGCCGACACTGCAAAAACAAAACACCAAGCACAGATTCAGACCTATCCTCCTTCTTCCAGATACATACTGTAACTTACCATTATGGTAGGTTGCACTCGTTTGAGCAGTGGGTTTACACTTTTAGGACCAATGGCATCACCACAAAAGTACAAGATCCACCCAAATCAGCACTTTAAGGAGAGCTTAATCAATGCCACTTATTTACTGACTGAAACCTACCATGGAATGAGATTCCCAGTACTATCCTCCTTCCAGTCACACAGAGACATACTCTAGTCTGACACTTTGGTTGTGTTCCAAATGGTACATTCCCTACTGCCATTTGGGACGCAGACATTTGCGGAGTGAAACCTACCGTCAATGTTTAGCATCATCTTCCACAGAGAAGGCCTAACCGATTGGTGGAACCCAAACCAGACCTCCCTGCCCCCGCCCAGGGGGTTGGAGCATCCCTCTGAAGGGGTGAAGAAGGAACGTCCGACGGGGGTGTACCTGTTGGAAGAGGGTTGGAGGAAAATGTGATTCATCTCAACAGAAATTGGCTTTACAATAGACGAGAGGGGAATTTGCATAACCCACAGGGACAAATATACTAGAAGTGAATGGGGATTGTAAGGCTTTGGTGTGTACAAAGAAAACAGCTATTTGTGACCATGTTTGAAGGAAAAATTGAAGAAACATATTGGGATAGAGGGGCATATTAGGTGTGTGGAAAGATTTACTGGTTTGATTGAGCCCATTTGCACGAGAACGATTGTTTGATATCTATCATGTGCTGTAACTAAATACCACCATTAAATACCAATATTACATAGCGAAAATATACTGATTGTTTAAAGGGGAAAACACTGACCTCATAGAGGGCAAATGTCTCATGACCACATCCAGGGCCTGGATGGTCTCAAAGGGGATATTTGGCAGTCGTCCAGACAGGGCTTCTTGAAGAGCTTGCAGACTGACGCAGGACACCCACTTTATGGCCACTTTGAAGTTCCGGTCCTTCCCCTCACCTGGGATGGTCACCTCCAGCTCCACCTGTTTGTGGACACAGACTATTTTAAACACACCAAAACACCTATCAGAAAATTCAACAGGAGAATGTCAGGCCATCCATCTGTGAGCTGAAGTGCAGCTGGGTCATGCAGCAAGACAATCATCCAACACACACAATCAAGTCTACATGAAAATAATTCAAAGGCTACAAATTTGAAGTTTTGGAATGGCCTAATCAAAGTCCAGACCTAATTCCAATTGAGATGTTGTGGCAGGACTTGAAACGAGCAGTTCATGCTTGAAAACCCACAAATATTGCTGAGTTAAAGTAGTTCTGCATACAAGAATGGGCCAAAATTCCTCCACAGTGATGTGAGAGTGATCAATAACTACAGGAAGCGTTTGGTTAGCGTCATTGCAGCTAAAGGTGGAACAACCAGTTATTGAGTGTAAGGGGGCCATTACTTTTTTTTACACAAGGGCATTGGGTGTTGCACAACTTTGTTTATGAAATAAACATGTAATTGTGTTATTTGTTCACTCAGATTCCCTTTATCTAATATTAGGTTTCAGTTAAAGATCTGATAACATTCAGTATCAAAAATAGAGAACATCAGGAAGGGGGCAAATACTTTGACGTTACTGTATACCAAGACGTGTGATAAGATGAAAACCAATATTATGGATGCAATTTACACTCAGAGGCCTGTTAAATTAAGTACACCACCCCATTCACAAAATTGGTTCGCTTCTACAGTCAGTCACGTGGCCGTTGCTTGCTATATAAAGCAAGCAAACAGGCATCCAGTTACTGTACGATTTAATGTTAGAATGGGCAAATCGAGTGACATAAGTGACTGAGCGTGGTATGATCATTGGTACCAGGTGCGCCAGTTCCAGTGTCGCAGAAGCTGGCTGGCCTCCTTTTCGCGCACGATAGTGTCTGGAGTTTACTGAGGATGGTGCGACAAACAAAAAAACATCCAATCAGCAGCAGTCCTGTGGGCGCAAACAGCTAAGTGATGAGGTCAAAGGAGAATGGCAAGAATCACACAAGCTAACAGGCGGGCCACAAACAGACAAATAACGGCGCCGTTCAACAGTGGTGTGCAGAGCAGCATCTCAAAGAACACAAGTCGTCGGTCCTTGTCATGGATGGGCTATTGCAGCAGACGACCACACCGGGTTCCACTCCTATCAGCTAAAAACAAGGAGAAGTGGCTCCAGTTGGCACACGATAGCCAACACTGGACAATTGAGGAGTGGAAAAACATTGCTTAATCCAATGAATCCCGATTCCTGTTGCGTTATGCTGATGGCAGAGGCAGGATTTGGCGTAAGCAGCATGAGTCCATGGCCCCATCCTGCCTGGTGTCAACGGTACAGGCTGGTGGTGTAATGGTGTGGGGAATGTTTTCCTGGCACACGCTAGGTTCCTTGATACCAATTGAGCAACGTTTCAATGCCCCGAAGAATTCAGGCTGTTCTGGAGGCAAAGGGGATCCGGCACAGTACTAGATAGGTGTACCTAATAAACTGGCCACTGAGTGTACATAATATCACATTGCGTGTAATCACAGCTGTCCCATAACATAGGGGCCTTTACATAACAGACACCTCTGGTCAGACGGGGAGACTTACTTTTTCCCTCCCTATAGGTAAGGGCATGGCTGTGTAGAGATTCTTCCTCCCGTCATACACTGGCTTTCGATCCCCAAAGATCTGCGTTTTAAAGTGCTGTACCATGTGCTCCACAATTTCACTGAGAACACAAATGGAGCGTGTTAGACGTTATCAATACAGCACAAAACATCATTAACTAGATAATGGCCTACTAGTTATTTGGCTCAGGTGAAAGCCTGTAAACCAAATAAAACAGCTCCATACCGGTTGACCCTTCTGGGGCATTTCTCTGGCTTGATGTCAATGTCGTAGTGGTAGACCTCCAGTTTGGGGATCTCCATCTCAAAGAAGTTGGCCTGCAGTTTGATTGTCCTGCCCATGGTGCCAAAGTCTGGCCGCGAGGGGGGTTTGAACACATACTCTGGCACTGGGGGAGACGGGGGATCTGGATCAGAGGGGTCAGGGGTAGGAAGCAAACAAAGAAACAAGTTAATAACTGTACATACAGAACAGGTTGTTTAGCCTGGTCCCAAAACTTTGAGAAGTTACCAACCCCTATGTTCATGGCCATGAGTTGGAAAGACAACACAAACAGACCTGGGACCAGGCTATAATGGGATAACACACAAGATTGTTCTTTCACACTTGAATGTGAAATATTATTTTCTAGAATGTGAATAGTTGTATTGATGCTCAATACATTTTGCTGCCATGCTTGAACTATTTGGTTGGTCAGCCCTGGCCGAGTTTGACTGTTCGTTGAGCGAACAGGCGTCTTTAGTCTGGGGCCTTGAGGTCATGGAGGAACATGTCTGAACATACTCCCTTTTGACATCTTATCTCTGTTCTCCAGCTCTTTGAATCCAGAACTGCCTTTTGACTTTAACAATGCACACTAACTAGCTATACAGTACAAAACTGTCATGTCCAATAAGTCACTCTGAAGAGGACAAGTGGAATGTCCTTGTGAGTCTTAATACATGATTAAGACATTGTTAATGTGGCAGGGAAAACTACCAGGAAGGTTTAACAGAAAAATGCAGTCTTTCCATGATCTAACTTTTCCCAGTGGCGATTTGTTCTCTCAGCTAGCTAAGCCTTTATGAAGAGTGAACTATTATAGGATTTCTCTCCATTTCAAATCAGAAACTCTGAACATCTGCTGTAATATTCAGTAGAAGAGGATTTCAGGGGTCTGATATTCAGGACATACTGTAAGATGCAAACCGGTGCATTGGAAAAGACATGCTTAGTACTTCAGTGCAGTCTGCTGTTCTTTCTTGCTAGTAAACACTTTTTCATCCAAGTGATTCCTACAATTATACTTTCCGTATTTGCATGCCAGAATCAAGACATTTCAATTACAGCAGTCTGGGGGACAGGAGAAAACAAAATGCATACTGCAGGGTATAGTGGCGGTACAAACATAGTGCTAGACTTAGACTGGTGTGAAAGAAGCTTACCAGAGCCAATTGACCCTGAGGAGTGAGGTGGTTCAAGCATCTCAGCAGCTAGAGAAGAAGAAAACAGTGGTCAATTGACATGTCTCACAATTAGTCAAATGAAGACTGAATGGATCAAAATGTTTTGTAATATTCTTAGATATTACTCCTTTTTAAAATGCCCAAAGGAAACCTTGTCACGTCAGTCTTCATGTACATTTTTATTCCCCATACTTTATTCCTGCATAGTTAGCTAACTATTTCTAAATGCATTGCCCTCTTATCAGCCTTAGAACAGGGTCATGTAGGCGATTTTTCTGCTCCCTTATCAACAAGAACACACTAGCAACCTGGAAGTCTGACCACTCCTAAACCATTCATCTTCCTGAAATTTGTCACCATCATTCTCAATAAGTGGAGGGTAGGACATAATCAACAGAAAAATTGTTAGTCAACAAGCATATCAGTGATGCAACCTTATTTTATAGCAAATCTTTAATTCACCCAAACTTGTTCCACTTTAAAAAACCTAGGAGGAATGAACAATTATATGCTACTACTTAGGATAATCTATTAGCTAGTTAACCTATTTACCTAAGTTAACTACTAGTCACAATGCATGATTTTTTCTAAACCTAAATACCAGGCCATGTTACCACCTGCAAACTAAAGAAGCATGTGAGGAGAGGATATTTTCTGTTTGTCCTTTATGGCAATTTGTTAAGTTAGAGCTCAAACAATCGGTGCACCATTATCAATGTCAAATCACTAACAAAAACTTAGCAAAGGATGAATAACAAAATTATCGGTGTTTGCTCAATTCATAGCAAGTTGACTGGTCCCCATAATAGTAACGTTAACTAGTTAGCCAAGAGGATAGAGAACTTTTTCAAACAGCCACGAAAATATAACTAGCAAGTTACACAACAAGTAATGGCTAAAAGCAGCTAAATAGTGCTAGCTATCTTGCATGCAAACCAAGTCAGCTAGCCAACTAAATTGTGTTAGCAAGTCAGCATGCAAACCAGCTAGCTAGCTAACATTTGAAAAGGCTAACAAGTCGCCGTTAGCTAAGGGAAGATGACTAACCTAGCTAGCTAACAATTTGTTCATATGAGCTGGCTAACGTTAGCTAGCAAGACGGTTACCTATTTGGTCGAATTCTTTATAGAACTTGTTTAAAGCAATTGTTCGCTAATTTTCCCAAAATAGTCTTACTTTAGGATTGGATTTAAACAACAAGTGAATCGACTTTCAGCTTTCATTAGCCAGGTCAACAGGCATAGCTAAAAGCTACAGTAACAGGCCGGGAAAACGGTGGCAATGATTACTAACAAGATCTAGCTAGCTAGGACGAAATGTTATTCTGAAATTATATTGAGGTTGGCGAACAATGTTACAAAATTAAAACAAACCATCATGCAAATGATTGACGATGCCCCAACGACATACAAATCAGCACCCGTATAGTTAGCCGTCCTGCTAACTAGCAATGCACAATTTACCTCCAGCAGCTCCACTGGAATACATTTTGTAGTTTTTCAGCGTGCACCGTGGTCGTACGGATACTCCAGTTTTCTCCGGTCAATCGTCGCCAAAATACATACGTGAATGGGTACTATATATAAAACAATGTGCTTGGCTCTGTTAGGAAGTGGAAGGATTTAACCAATAAGTGAAGTACAACACCATGAGAGCTCTATCATCCTCTGCACGGCCCCATCCCCCTAAATACAAACCGGAGCAATGCCGAGGAGCTAGTGATGGATGTGTGATGTCACACGCACAGCCCGCAATTATCCCCGCGCGCTCTTTCCTTGGCCGTCTTTATTTGACAACTTCTCGAAATCCAGGGGAAGATGGATCAACCAAAATGCATTACATGTATTTAATTTAGGCCATGTTAACACCGTGCAACAACAAATTAGTTTTAACGTTACCAACCAAATGTACATTTTTGTTTACTCAATTTGACCACTGGCGAATGCCATTCACAGGAAGAAGAAACAGATGTCATTTCCGGGGTATGTTCTATTTGGAAAAAAAAGATGATTGTTAAACCGATCTCGTGCATTATACAAAAGACCTGCAAACTACCTTGAAGATCCACAGTCACCGAATGGCTGCCATTTAGTTAAAAAACTTACTCGGGATCGGTGGGTCCCCTGCGGGAACGTATGCTAATGCGATTAGCATGAGGTTGTAAGTAACAAGAACATTTCCCAGGACATAGACATATCTGATATTGGCAGAAAGCATAAATTCTTGTTAATCTAACTGCGCTGTTCAATTTACAGTAGCTATTACAGTGAAATAATACCATGCTATTGTTTGAGGAGAGTGCTCAGTTTTAAAAGTTATTAATAAACAAATTAGGCACATTTGGGCAGTCTTGATATGAAGGTTTGAACTGAAATACAATGGTTCATTGGATCAGTCTAAAACTTTGCACATACACTGCTGCCATCCAGTTGCCAAAATCTAAATTGCAACTGCACTGGAACAGTACATTATGGCCTTTCTCTTGCATTTCAAAGATGGGAAGCATTACCTTTTACCAGATCTAATGTGTTATATTCTCCTACATTCCTTTCACATTTCCACAAACTTCAAAGTGTTTCCTTTCAAATGGTGCCATATCCTTGCTTCAGTTAGATTTGGGTATGTCATTTTAGGCGAAAATTGGGGGGTGAAAGGGGCCGATCCTAGGTAGGTAGGTACAGTAGGTAGATACAGTAGATGCAGTAGGTACAGTAGGTAGATACAGTAGGTAGATACAGTAGGTGAAGTAGATACAGTAGATGCAGTTGGTACTGTAAATACAGTAAGTAGATAAAGTAGGTAGGTACAGTAGATACAGTAGGTGAAATAGATACAGTAGGTACAGTAGGTAGCTAAGGTAGGTAGGTACAGAAGATGGGTACAGTAGGTGAAGTAGATACAGTAGATGTAGTAGGTACAGTAGATACAGTAGGAAGGTACAGTAGGTGGAGTCGGTACAGTAGGTGTGGTAGATACAGTAGGTAGCTAAAGTAGGTAGGTACAGTAGGTCGGTACAGTAGATTCAGTAGGTAAAGTAGGTTGTACTGCAATAATTTATAATGTCAAAATATGTTAGTTTCTAACCAAATACGGAGTGTTGTTGAGCAACTATCTTCATTTACTGCCATCAAGCCCGGTATGTACTTCCAAAAACGGTTTAAATGAAAATGTACAAGCAACCGAAAAAATATATTGTTTGGAAATAATGTGTATTGTTTTGCATGCACCAAATCCACTAAATGTATGTAGTTCTGTTCTTGCCTATTAATGTTCTGTATTATGTCATGTTTCCTGTTTTGTGTGGACCCAGGAAGAGTAGCTGCTGCTTTTGCAACAGCTAATGGGGATCCTAATAAAATACAAAATACCAAAAATACCCTATATGTTCTAGATACATTAGCTACACTAGGTACAGTAGGTTAAGTAGTTACAGTAGGTACAGTAGATAGATACAGTAGCTACAGTAGGTACAGTAAGTAGATAAAGTAGGTAGGTACAGTAAGTAGATACAGTAGGTAGATACAGTAGCTACAGTAGGTAGATACTGTAGGTGAAGTAGATACAGTAGGTACAGTAGACAGTTACAGTAGGTACAGTAGGTAGATACATTAGCTACACTAGGTACAGTAGGTTAAGTAGTTACAGTAGCTACAGTAGGTACAGTAGATGGATACAGTAGCTACAGTAGGTACAGTAAGTAGATAAAGTAGGTAGGTAGAGATTCAGTAGGTACAGTAGATAGATACATTAGCTACAGTAGGTACAGTAGGTTAAGTAGGTACGGTAGGGAAAGTAGGTAGATACAGTAGGTACAGTCGATGCAGTAGAACAGTAGGTACAGTACATAGATACAGTAGGTAGAGACAGTAGGGGAAGTAGGTAGATACAGTAGGTACAGTCGATGCAGTAGAACAGTAGGTACAGTACATAGATACAGTAGGTACAGTAGGGGTAGTAGGTAGATACAGTAGGTGAAGTATATACAGTAGGTACAGTAGATGCAGTAGGTACAGTGGGTAGATAAAGTAGGTAGGTACAGTAGGTAGATACAGTAGATGCAGTAGGTACAGTGGGTAGATAAAGTAGGTAGGTACAGTAGGTAGATACAGTAGGTGAAGTAGATGCAGTAGGTACTGTAGATACAGTAAGTAGATAAACTAGGCAGGTACAGTAGGTACAGTAGGTGAAATAGATACAGTAGGTACAGTAGGTAGCTATAGTAGGTAGGTACAGAAGATAGGTACAGTAGGTGAAGTAGATACAGTAGATGTAGTAGGTACAGTAGATACAGTAAGTAGATAAAGTAGGAAGGTACAGTAGGTACAGTAGGTAGAGTCGGTACAGTAGGTGTGGTAGATACAGTAGGTAGGTACAGTAGGTCGGTACAGTAGATTCAGTAGGTAAAGTAGGTTGTACTGCAATAATTTATAATGTCAAAATATGTTAGTTTCTAACCAAATATGGAGTGTTGTTGAGCAACTATCTTCATTTACTGCCATCAAGCCCGGTATGTACTTCCAAAAACGGTTTAAATGAAAATGTACAAGCAACCGAAAAAATATATTGTTTGGAAATAATGTGTATTGTTTTGCATGCGCCAAATCCACTAAATGTATGTAGTTCTGTTCTTGCCTATTAATGTTCTGTATTATGTCATGTTTCCTGTTTTGTGTGGACCCAGGAAGAGGAGCTGCTGCTTTTGCAACAGCTAATGGGGATCCTAATAAAATACAAAATACCAAAAATACCCTATATGTTCTACTTAATCTACTTACATAAAATAATATATACTGTATTATTGCAATATTATTGCGTTCCGTGTAGCGCGTGTGAAACAGGTTAATATGACGTTCATACACTGTTGTAAGCGATAAAATCAATGATCTTTCGGGATGCTGTACTGCTGCTGGATCAGCCGACCTGTGGGTGGCAGTAATGTGTGGTTTTATTGGGGGTGCCTAAGAGGTGGATTTGGGCATGCACACTTGGTCAACAACAATACAGATTATTTACAGACAATACATTTTTTCGGTTGCTTGTGAATTTTTGTTTAGATCTTTTTTGGAAGTACATACTAGGTGTGACCGCAGTAAATTAATATCGTTGCTCAGCGAAACTCCATATGTGGTGGGTAACTAATCTATTTTGACATTATAATGCTTGCAAAGTTGTCTAATGGAAAAAGGAATATCAAACTGGCCTCGAGAGGAGACTTGTCATATGCATCATCTCCTCCTCTTCCCAGATACTGGTTTACCTAACATGCTATACTGAGTTTATGGACCCAGCCAACTCTTTGTTAAAAATGTACTTCCACTTGAATTCCACTTGTAGGCCAGAGGTTAGAGAGGCAGACCAGTATCCGGAAAGTTGTGGAAAAACTCGGAACTGAACTGGCAGCCTGCTGAAGGCTGCTGCGTCCGATCCTGGGAACCATCTCCTGCCATTGTGCCCTTGAGCAAGTCACCTTACCCCTAAAAACTGCTCTCGATCCAGGAGTGCTGCTCCCTGGTGGCTAACCCTGTGCCTCTCCAAGTGTGATGTATTTGGTGGGGTAGAGATAGACGCATTTCTGTTGCTCACAAAAGTTATTCTAGTCTATCCAGAGGACTCATCCCATTCACTTCTTAGGTCATATGCACAAAATAATTCAATCGTTAGACTATACCTCATGGTAATATGCCTATAGGTCTCCAATGAATAGACCTATAACAATTAAATAAAACTTCATTATTTTGGATTGATTGATTACTTACGGTATGCAACAATAGCCTACCTACACTTTGAGTGTCCGGCTACAAATGATACCCGCCCCCCCACAATGACAGGAATGAATGTCTTGTTGCGTATGGCGGTGCTGATTCTACTTCTAGCATCAAAGGGATCGTACATTCCCTCATTCACCACGGAACGGCGCCATTTTACCACAATACGCGCGTTGTTCAGGTGCGTGCACTATCCACAAACCCCACAGAGCTTAGTCGTTTTATTAAATAAATGCATGTTGTATTGTTTCAATGCGTTTGGTGTGGTTTAACGTGCCTGTTGTTGACGAACAAATCATCGAGTTTAATAAAGTCGTTTCCATAGAGTTTCACCGTGGTAAGAGACGTGTCTAATAATGAATTTGATGCAGAAATGTTAATCGTTACGATGTAGACCTTGCTGTAATTTAAAAATTAACATAGGCCTACAAATGAATGATCAAAGGCCTCTTCTGAACATATATATTTTATACATTGGGCATATAGGCCTGTCGACTCACAATAGGGGGTAAAAAAACATGTGAGTGACTGGCTATTCATTTATGAATATGCTAGTAAAACAGAAATCTAGTTTGATATTTTTGTTGCATTACCTGCATTTTATTTGGAGGCAATCAAAACAGTTTCATTTCTGACTGTGCATTAAGTCGAATCAAAATTAAGATAAATACTGTAGTAATTTCTTTATTTTGTTTCGTTTCTTATCGAAAGCTGAACTGTCAACGGCAGATAATACAACCAACAGTCGTAATGTTTTAATACTGATGCTCATGATAATATATCATTATAATATATCCATGTGGACGTTTTGGAAACTGTAATTTACGCCTAAATTGTCCACCGATGACATGACACACAGTTTAGTTGCCATTTTGATTGATAGTAAAAACAACAAAGTATAGCCTGAGTCGTATATCGCCTATGGCAAACTGGTCGAGCGAGTTGGGGTGTATGCTGCCTGCGCGCCTTGGCCAATGGAACCAGATCCTCCCTGCAGTGCGTAAGAGCGCAATTTAGGATTTAACCAAGTCTTTGCTGTGGGGCTGGCAGCAGTTCGAGAGAGCCCGTCGGCGTAAGCACACATCACACAATGCAAGTGTAGTCTTCAGTCAGTCTTCAGACGTCTCAGTGGAAACAGACTTCCCTTTAACGTTGCTGTTTCGAACTATGACTGGAGTATTCGACCGAAGGATTCCGAGTGTCAAACCTGCCGACTTCCAGAACCCTTTTCAGCTTTCCACCACCATGCATCACCCGTCTCAGGAATCCCCTACGCTACCCGAGTCTACGGCCACGGATTCTGGCTACTACAGCCCTGCTGGAGCAGTGCACCATGGCTATTGTTCGCCTAACTCCACCTCGTATGGGAAACCGCTCAATGCCTATCAGTACCAGTACCACGGCGTAAACGGATCTGCGGGAAATTACCCTGCAAAAACATACCCAGACTACAGCGCATACACAGCCTCTGCTTACCACCAATATGCTGGAACTTATAGCAGAGTACAACCACAACCATTAAGTCCTCAAGGTAATTAGCCTACACTATTATTCTTGTTGTTGTTGTTATTATTGTTGTTATTATTTAATCAAGTTTGTGCTTTGTTCGAGCTCTCACACTATTATTTACATGCGAATAGCCTATTTCAATCTCGGATATTTTCCACAATGGTAAAGTACTTGAAATTAAATTCGGTAAAGGGGCACACGTTTTTTGAAAAACTAATTCTGTAAAAATTACAGACTTTTACTTTACCAGTTAGACTCTTTGCAATACGCATTTGCTTCAATCTATTTGTCTATAAATCGACAGAGAGCCCTCCCTAAGAGACATTTGTACACGGGATGTCTGAAATAGATGGTATAACCTGGAAATATGACTGCATTATGCAAATACTTTATACTTAGTTCGTTTATACACCACATATAAAGTAATTAATTTCTTTATTTCAGAAAAAGAGGTAGCAGAACCTGAAGTGAGGATGGTAAACGGAAAGCCCAAGAAAATCAGAAAACCAAGAACAATCTACTCCAGTTTTCAGCTCGCCGCGCTGCAGCGGAGATTTCAGAACACACAGTACCTCGCGCTGCCGGAGAGAGCAGAGCTCGCTGCTTCGTTGGGACTCACGCAAACGCAGGTAAATAGCTTACTATTCTTCAACTTCATTGTCTGTTCAAAGTTGCATTCTATTTTGTTTTTTAAATAAAAATTATCACTTGGTCTATGTTGTTATCCTTCACTGGAATTGTCAGTTTAAAATTACATTACGTTTACAATATACATTTAATGCGTAATGTGTGCGTAATTAACGAAAACACATCGCCCCAATGCTTAATTCAAATTAATACTTTAGTATTATGGAATTTGGGGGTTTTAATATGCTTTTATTTATGAACTCGTTTTAACATAATTCTCATCCATCCCCAGGTCAAAATATGGTTCCAGAACAAAAGGTCGAAACTGAAGAAAATCATGAAGAACGGCGAACTCCCACCGGAACACAGCCCGAGCTCCAGCGATCCCATGGCTTGCAACTCTCCTCATTCACCCGCAGTCTGGGACACGCAGGGCCCGTCCAGGCCTCACAGCCACCAGGCACAGAACAACAACTCGGCGGCATCCACCTTTTTGGAAAACTCCGCCTCTTGGTACTCCGCGGCTGGTGCCATGAATTCTCACCTCCAGGCCCCCAACTCGATACAGCACTCTTTGGTTCTCGGATCGGGGACGTTATACTGAAACCCAGTTCAACAAATATTTCATTGTATGGGACTCGTGTTTAAAAGATTCAGAGGAATATGCAATGTATTGATGACAGTCATAGAGGAACGTGTATAATGTGTAAATGTGTGCATGTAATTTATTGCATTTTGGAAGACTAATTAAACGTTTTAAATGGACAATGGAACCCAGACACTTTCAATGGCGCCTTCCTGAATTAACACTTTAAGGCAATTGTTTTGCTGATACCCACAAATCCCTCATGATTACTGATATAGCATGTAGGCCTAGATAGGCTATTCGCACTGAATATCAAGGACTCCATAACATTACAACATAAGCCTACTTTCTGTGAGACACTTTAAATCCATGTACAGCTCAAACTCGAGTTTAATGGCCTTCACTGTCTGTGTGCCCATATTTGGTCAGTGGTGCAAAGTAGTGATTCAATTTAAATAATAATTTGGCCACACATCTATCAACAAGGAGATTGGTCTAATGACCTTGGGCTAAATAGTTAGGCTGTTTCATTTTCCACAACCACGGAATTCTCAGGGGGAGTTACCTGCAGGTATCTCAAACGGTTAGGCTATATTTATTTCGTGTCAAGTCAAGTTATTCATTTGAATACTACAACCTGTTTTATGGTTATGTGCATATAAACATGCCCATAGTAAATCGTTTTCAGCTGATCCATAACCGACTAAAACAGAACCTATATCTAAGAGAGAAGCATCATTGAGTGTATAATAAATAACATTTTTGAAGGGGTATGTTTTGAATTAAAATTGAATTTGGATGGATTGATTGCAGGTGTAATATTATATTAATCGTTAAAAAAAAAAATCTGAAAGACAAATACCCAAGGAATGGCATGATATTGTTAACTCTATTAAACAGTCATAAGAAAACATATAATTTAGTTTCTTTCTTGTTGTTCGTGTAAACCAAACAATGAAATGTTGTGAAGATACACACAACATTGATACTATTTTCTTCCAGGTTAATTGTAGTTTTAGGTTTATGTTAAGACGAACAAATAAATGAGGTCGTATTATTATTAGGCTATTATTATTATTATTATTATTATTAATTAAATCGTGTTACAGTGAAGCACGTTTCAGTCTTGTGTTTTGGAGTTGCATCTGGATTCTGAACTCCCCCAAAGAATATGGGTGTCGGTCTGGCAGACAGTCTGCAGCAGTGCTCTCTTTGTGTCCCCTACAATTAGCTGCTTTGAATGGCAGAGAGGAGGCGAAGGGGCGGCACGTAGATCTGAGACAATCCGCATTCCTGTGGGGGCAGATCGGCTCCAGAGCTCTGCCACTCCCGCGGCCACAGCCCACCTCCGTCAGACCTTCCGGGTAAAATAAAATCTTCAAAATGTGAACATATCATTAAGCCTGCTACCAGGGTTGCCACTGCAAACCACTTAACAAATAGGCCTACTGCACTGAAGCGAACATCTTGTTCCAGACTTGACATAAAACATGTTATCATTGTGCATCAATAGCCTATTTAAAAGAATCAACCAATAAACAATCACACTACAACACACACACACACACACACACACACACACACACACACACAGGGACAGGACACATTTAACACCAGTTTAAGATGGCCTGGACACATGATAATGTTGTTAAGCGTTTGACCTAAGGATTCACAATACATAATACACCAATGTTGACATGGTTGTGCATGTAACTGAATGCTCGTCTCATCTCTCCGGTTTTCCCAAGGGCCTGACTGTCCTGGCTGAATATTGCCTTAGCAAGCAAGCGATGCACTTGGACACGTTCAGCTGAAATAATTGTGCAAAAAATAAAATGGTTTGCTGAACGCTAATCCAAAACATGAACGTGGTTTATATCAACCTAATTTCTACATGTCACGTGGTTCCGTAATTACATTGCCAGTAGGCTACTCGAGAAATCTACGTTTGATTTTCATATTACTGTTTATCCCCCCTCCACACCCGTCCCCCAACACACACACGCACACGCACACACACGCCATTATATCGAGAGCCCCGTTAAATTCCAACTGAACATTTTCCACTCAGCGAGTTCCCTTGCAAATCGAGTCTAAATAATGGCAGTTAGCTTTACTAGCTTCAACTATAACACTCAACAATAATTATACTCCAGGATTAGGCCTCCATTATCATAATCTGGACATTGACAATTACCTATAATTTGCAAAGATGCGCTTGCTTCTTGATTGCAGAAGGCTTTTTTTCTAGTTCACCATCACTAAACAGTGACAGTAATAACAGCTAATTTTGCAGGCAATATATAAGAGGTACCGCGGTGTAAATACACTTTCACACCTGGATGTGCTTACTCAACCACGAGCAGTAGAACCGTGTTCTGTCGGAGACAGTGTTCCCATTCGAAGCCCAAGCTTTTTGACCACTGCTAACACTATTGTAGGCTAAAGAATCGCATGAAGGTAAGGCTATATTTTTTTATTTATCATGATGGAGCTATCTCAGTAGTCTAGCTAGGTCGTTGCGCTCTATGAATCCCTAGGAAGGATTGTTACACACTTTCGTTTTAGAATGTTATAACCTACCTTATTTTAGGTGACAATATTGGTTGTGTTTTACTAGGCTTTTGGAAGTTATGTGATACATAGCAGCATGCATTCAACACTAGCCTATACTAGCAGCCTACATTGGCTTTTATTCTAGCCTATCGATTTCAGGTGTTTTTATTTGTCAGACGGGACAATTTTATTTATATCTAAAGACAACCTTTGCCAATTCGGATTTTAGAATCAATTGCAATCATGACGACAAACTGATAAAATACTATAAAATACCTGAAACATATAGTGATATCCGGTAGTTATAATATACCCTGGATATATGGTCTGTCTCTTAGCCTACAGCAGACTAACATACTGCATCAATCTATTTTAGCCAGAAAACCACAAAGATCTGGGAGTGTTGACGTCTCCCTCCCTTACCATATCTCTCTCTCTCTCTCTCTCTCTCTCTCGATGTAAATATTCAATTAATCGTGGCCTCCCAAGAGCTCTTGTCCTCATGTTTTCATTTGTTCTCTTTTGTTCCCTCTCCCTGTCTCATCAAGTCGCTTTCTATCTGAGCTATATCTATTTTTGTTCATTGGAATCAATTTAATGAAATAATATGAAACATTTGCATTGTTTGGGCCTTTTCACAACTTGGATGCCTCCACCAATGAGAAATAGCATTCTTGCTATTGCCACTATTTGCATATCCTATAAAATTCAGTTTTTATGACGATATAGGCTTATTGTAAAAATGATGATTTGCCCAAGTCCTTCGAGTGTGAAAAGACCACACCTCGCACTTTCCTGCTTTACGAGTTACTCTCGACCAATATAGGAAAGTTATTAAGCGAACGGTTATTTTGTGGGGTTTGGGGAAGAAACTATATATACACAAATATAGGGCTATAGATATGGCCGTGTTTTGGTCAAATGGGGCCCATGCAGGTATACTGTGCCAGTGGGGCATTCACGACTTGACAGCTGCAGACACTTTCTCCTTTTTTTTACATTGTAATTTCTGATAATATCCCAACTGTTCACTGCTCTCAGAAATTTGTATATGAATAACCGAATAATTTCCCTCTTTTGTTCCGCGTCTGTGCTACCTCAAATCCAAATAAAGATGCCTTTTAGTATTAAAAGTGGTAGAAAATTACAGGTAATTATCTTTGACGGTAAAAACGCTGTAATCAGTGGGCTACATCAAAAATTACTCTAATTATGCTGCATTTATGAGAATAGAAAAAAGCCTCACTTGGATAAAACCCATAAATTGTCCCAAATATCTCCTTCATATTGAACGGGACTGCAGCTGGATGCTTTGTTCAAGATCGATCCCGTGGAGCTTGGCATTTAGCGTCTTGCATTAGGCCAGGCAGAGAGGAGAAAAACATTGTGTCAATACTTCTAATAATTGAGGCAGAAAATGACAAGATTAACAGGACAAGGAGCTACCATCTTTTGCGTGATAAATTGAGAGGGGAGCAGGGTAAGTTCATTTCCTCTAGTGTTGTTTAATATATATTGACAATTTTGTTCGTTTGCAGTGCATTGACAATGTCTATTTTATAAAGAGGAAACATAATGTTATGACGAATAGCCTGTAAGTTTTTCATGAAAAACCATATGGGACCTACATTTTAGAACGTCCATATGACATCTTGACAAGGAACGGTTCATCAGGCATTTTTACATATATCAACCATCTTCATCTTGCAATACAAAACACGATACTTTGTTTAAGTCATGGATTGATCCATTTATGAAAGACAAAACATAAAAGTGAATGTACAACTAAAATCGAAGAATATATTTACAGACACAGATTGCTTTGTTTTGCATGAGAAAAACACAGTCAAAGAGCAGTTAAGATTTCAACAATATATCATGGCATCATGTTCAACCCGCAAAAAACGCGTGAGTGTAGTCCATTCTGTGCCCAAGTGACGGGCTGAATGTCAGTGATATTTTTGGTATATTGACAGTCAGATGTTGACATGAATGAAAGCAACAAAGGCAATCCCACTGAACAGTCATTGGTAAATTAATACGTTTCGTTCCTTTAGCGTGTGTCATATCACAGTCTTTGTCCTCAAGTATCCTTCAAAAGCAGCCGACCCTGTCTCCAATGAATCTCTCTGTTCGAACGGGACACCCCTTTTGTCTCGAGGCTGACGGAAATCAATTGTGCAGGTAAAACTATGAAGGTTCGAACGTCTTGAGTCAGACCTCGGGCCTTCCCGCCCTTTACGCAGTCTATCTCTGCATTGTCTCTTGATGTGGGGAGGAGTACCAGTGAGAATACCCGGGCATGTAGCCGTTGGCCGCCATGTTAACTCCTTTGCTGGACGCGGACACGTCCCATATTGGAGGAATTGCTGGAGAGCGGGGAGACAGGCCTATGGAACCAGGCATAGTAGGGTCGCTCTCGTGCGGGTTGCCACCTGCCTTCAGCAGCTTCTTGAACTTTGACCTTTTATTCTGGAACCATATCTTTACCTGCACAAGATGGCAGGAAGGAAAGGGAAGACCAGACGACAGATAATGATTATATTATTAATCTATTAACATTTTTATAAATAGGCTTATAGACCAATTGATATGTTGAAAATGAGTTAGGAGGCCTACATAACATTATTACAATACATTCGTGCAGGCCTACATTCAAACCTGCACCTTAGATGCTGCTGCCCTATAGACATAGGCATGGAATCACTGGTCACTTTAATAATGTTCACATATTGCTTTACTCATTTCATATGTATATACTGTATTCCATTCTAATGTATTTTAGTCAATGCCACTCTGACATTGCTCGTCCTAAAATGTATATATTTGTTAATTCCATTATTTTACTTTTAGATTTGTGTGTATTGTTGTGAATTGTTAGATATTACTGCACTGTTGGAGCTAGGAACACAAGCATTTCGCTACACCTGCAATAACATCTGCTAAATATTTGTATGTGACCAATACAATTTGATTTGATTTAATTTGATAGGTTAAAATAAAAGTAAATATTATGAACGAATAGTAAATTGGTCAACAACAAATACATCATACCCAGACCAATTTTAGCCTATAGAGTAGTAATAACAATAATAATCACAATAATAATAGGCTTACTAATAATTCTAATAAATAATAATAATACATGATAATAAATCGCTAATAACAATAGAATAATGTATAACCTTTTGCATAATAATTCATGTTTTGAGAATAGGCCTACCTGTGTCTGTGTTAGTCCGAGAGATGCAGCCAGCTCAGCACGTTCTGGCAGGGCGAGGTATTGTGTTTGCTGGAAACGGTGATTTAAAGCTTGAAGCTGCAAACTAGAATAAATCGTCCGAGGTTTGCGAATCTTCTTGCCTTTCCCGTTGAAACGAATTTCTCCGTTTTCAATCACTGTTGTTTTCTGCTGCTCTGCAACAAAAAAGGGCAATGTTAGTCCATTAAGGACAAACATATTCCACAACAAATAGGCCTAGTTTATAATTCCCCTAATATAATTAATTTCATAGAATATAATAGTTCCAAATCTATTTAAACGGCTGCATTTCTAATAAGGATATATGAGAAAACCAATGATAGGCCTACTCTATTAAATCCAGACCACTAATAAATATTCACGTGTCACATTCGCTCAATCCAGTCCACCATTATTGTAATCATCATCGAATCTTCTGTCATATTTAGGATATTGCTCGTAATGACATGCCAATTAAATGCTAATTACAACTTTCAAAGCGAGTAGACCGCTTAATTCCAAGGATATTTCGTGAGGATTCCTCGCTTGTCATTATCATTATACCCTGTGCAAAGAATGGCCATAGAATAGGACCTGGCGGAGTGTTCTATAACAAAAAGAGACAGCATGAACTAAATATGATGTAGAAAAAATAGGCAACAGATAAATTGTCGTTCAGATACAATTTTAAATTAATTTGCCATTCAACCGTCTGCTGGACGTTTATTGTGCTTTATCTTTTACTTGACCGATTTTAGAAAAATATGTCACTTGCTTTGTTATCGCTGCACGATGAAAACGATATAGAGCATATTTCTTCATGAATGGGAAAGCATCTTACCTGTGCCGTCTAACCTTGTCTGACCGCCAGTGGTGTTATTGTGGTAGGACGGCAGGTACGGGCTGTGGTGGGGGTGGCTCACGTAGGAGTACGGTAGCGACCTGTTGTAAGAATTGTTGCCGGAGTACGGAGAGTTATCGTGCTGATGGTGAGCTGGGTGCGACCCGGAATGGAGACAGTGCAGCGGGTAGTGGCTGGCAGCCATCGACGGAGAGCTCTGTTGTGAGTGAGACTGCTGACCAAACTCCATGAAAGCCGACTTGGACGAGTCCTGAGCCTCCAGACCGTTAGCCATCGTAGTCATGGTCATCATCAAATGTTCTGCCTTGAGAGCACTCGCCCCCTCTCTCAAGTCCAAATGGGTTCTCTCGCTGTGTTGTTGTCTCTCTCCTCAGCGAACAGATATTGTCCTATTAAGACCCGAATTACTCAGTTGCTTCGATTTTTTTTCTCATCTGGTATTCTTACTTGGTATGGCGAAAGTTGGGCATAAGTTAATGCAGAGATTTAAGGTGGATTCTGATAAAATTGAGTCCTTGCTTCCAGACTTGATGCAGACACTACAAGTAAAATGGTTTGTCTCCAAAGGGCAGCGCCTTCCGATTGGTCATTCAACCCAACGTCATCAGTTGTGTGCTTCACTAGTCTTCAGTGTGAGTTAACCCACCTTACCAGCTCCCACTGCAGCCACAACTGTGGTGGGAGAACCTCCTAATAATCCCTACGGAGAATATAGTCAAACGCAAGGTATAATAATTATGCCAGCCCTTTGGAATAGTCCATTTGTTTTAGGATTAATCATCAACCCCAAATTACGCAAATCGTATCCTACACCAGTTTGATTTAGCCTAACGAACGAATATCATTTTGAACACACCATATCATCACCCTGGAAATATACTGACACAATTTCTATACCGTTTTAAAGATTAAGTTATTCGAAGAACAATTACATGCTACGAATCAACAAGATGACAAAAACACTGTATTACAGATAGGAAGGATGGATGTCGTGGTGAACTGACAGTATAATTGATCCCTTTTGAAATAAGATGCTTGATAGCCTACAGTCGGAAATATATGCAAATTATACAGTGCGGTTGGGCAAATTCTGTTGCAATATAAACTATCAATACATATCCAATAAAACATCTCTCAATTCTACTTTCATATAGCCAATCGTTAAAAAAATTGTCAACGCGTTTTTTTCCTTCATAGTGTGGGATTCATTTATTTAAAAATGGTGATGAAAAAGCAATTATGGTCGCAATCAGTTATAACTAAAACCTCTTTGATTAACCACCACACTTTATTTAAATTGGAGCTGTAAAATTAAGAACATTTCGCCTGTAATGATTATGGACTGGGTTTATTTTGGGAAGGTGGAATAAAACTGAATATAGCATAAATTATCCCCTAATTATACGCCAGTATCGCCTCAATTATCCTCTTATCAAAAATGGTTGTCTAAATGCAGCGTTTAGTTTCAATGTTCTCCCTTTCTATAACAAGAACTTGGTACCTTGCTATTATTGCCAGGCTTGTTATTTACTTTGGGGGATTTAAAAAGTGCACAACCCAGCCGGATAATCATTTTCCAGCAGTGGACCAAGAGAGAAGCACAGAGACAGTTGGTAGATATGAAATATATGAAATGCCTTTTAATATTGGATATCAAACCAAGGCTTTCATATAAAAACGAAATATTTTAAAGTTACTTCTATATGGACATCAGTAACGTAGGTAAGATACCAACGAGCCATGTCTTCTGCATGATGGATTTTACACATTTTTGTTTGTAAATGCTATATAGGGATTGATGTATTTGTTCAGATACATTAAATGAGGTAGGAATCAATGCAATTCTTAGTAACCTTAAGGGACTTAGAACAGATATATTAGCCTAGACGTCGTCATCCCTGAATGATCTAACATAGAATGTCTCATCCCGAGTTCCACCTCAACACGCAGGAGAGAAACCAGATCCATACCTTTTCTAATCGGCTTCGAATGGCACAAGGCAAACGTTGACGGGCTTTTCTGTGCTGTTACTTGCATGCTTTACTATCTCGGTACTTGATTAGTTGAGACATCATAGTTTATTACCTTTTGGAGACCGCAGCATAATCACCTACCGTGACAGTTTTATGACCTCCGAACATAATTTCTGTGTAATGTGGAAGTGTAGCCTAGTGTGTCCCTCAGGCGCGAAAGGAAGCTGTACACCAATGAGATTAATTGAAGTGGTGAAAATAATGAAAGATCACTGTTTTTTTGTTTGTTTTAAATGGTCTGAAGACACAGTTTGATGATGGACGAAGGCTATCCCCCACCCCCACATAAACATAATATTTTACATTTTGAAATAGTGTTGAGGCGATATATATTCCTGAGTAGTAAGATATACATGCAATCAATGTATACAATTGTTATTACCATCATGTATTATTTTGAGAGGAAATATATTTGCTTATATTGATGCTGTGCAATTTTATAAAGCATACATACATACATACATACATACATACACAAATACATACATAGGCCTAGTTACATATATTGCTTTCTGTTCAAGGCCTAAAAGGCTATAGCTCTCCATTTTTTGGGCCTGATTCAGAGGAGATTATGCTGCAAATTTACCAAAAGTTAATGGGAAATGTTAAAATGAACAAATGGCAGCTATGAAAAACTATTTTAGCTTTCCTGAGTAGGCGATTGACCTTCACTGTCAAATCAATGGTTGTGATGATTTACAGAAGTGGTCTTTAATTCAAGCTGTGAAAGATGACTCTGAAATAACTCAAACATCAAACCACTGGGAATAGGCATGGGATTCCTAAACTGGAACTGCATGGGCTATGAGTTACTTAGTCTACGCAAAAATAGGCTGCATGTTGGAGCAACATAACACACAATATGGATGACACAATAATAATAATAACAACAACAACAACAACGGTGGTTACTGTCAATAATTATTAGTAAAGGCGTATTGTCTTATAAGTCTCTTCTAAAAGGAACTATGTGTATGTATATGTGCCTGCGCGCGCGTGTGTGTGTGTGTGTGTGTATCTGTGTGACTGTGTCGGTCTTCGTGTCACGTGTATTTGTGGCGTTTTGCGTCTCTGTGTTTAAAATGGATACACATGTTAATCATATTTGAACGTTAACATGTAGCCCGCACAAAAAACATTCATATTTCTGCCAAGTGGTTGGAACTTTGCGGTAGCTCGCTCTAACAGCTATTGACTGGCTTGCATGGAAAGCCACCTCATTGAGCTCTCCTTGTAAGCTCTGCTTTCAGGAGCATTTGGGGCGTGGGGACTTGCCAGTCTAGCAGAAGGAGTTAAAAGGGTCTCTCTTCTCCAGAACTCAAACCCACTGGGTCTTCACAGACTTAAAGTCGTCGATGGTTTTCCATCGCTGCAGTGTGAGGGAAGTGGCGTGGGAAAAGCGAACGTAGATGGATGCCACACGCAGCTGTCTAACACAGGTCACTGTAATACAAATCAGCAATCCGAGTTTGCAGTTCCCCATACATCAATAGACCGCGTTCCTTGTTTGCTCATAGCAGAGCTACCCCTTCTAACACCATAGCGCACAACATTTTACACACTTTTACGCAAGACGACTGTGCGTAAAAGTGTGGAATGTAAATCATCTAGGCATCCACACCACACCACAGGAGGCTGGTGAGGGGAGGACTTCTCATAATAATGTATGGAATAGAATTGAATGGTATCAAACACATGGAAAACTAGTGTTTGATACCATTCAATTCATTCCGTTCCAGCCATTATGATGAGCCCGTCCTCCCCAATTAAGGTGTCTCCAGCCACCTGTGGTGCACATGTAATATCACCGTCACATTAACAAAACAACAGTGATTACTGGTTATTTGCATGTTGACATGAATAGACTACACTGATCTAACTCATTTCAACGGAAGTCAATGGTTCTTTCTCAGTCATCAGAATCAAATCAAAATCAAAATCAAATCAAATTCTATTGGTGACATACACGTGTTTAGCTGATGTTATTGCGAGTGTAGCGAAATGCTTGTGTTTCTAGTCTCGACAGTGCAGTAATATCTAACAAGTAATATCTAACAATTTCACAACATATACCTAATACACACACATCTAAGTAAAGGAATGGAATTAAGAATATTTAAATATATGGACGAGCAATGTCAGAATCATATAGGCATAATGCAGCAAGTGCAACTCAACTCAAACATGACCATTTCTAAGAGCACAGCAAGATAGGTGAAGGTCTATAGGCTACAACTAGACCAACTGGCGATGAGTGATTTCGAAAGAAAGTGACTCGTTTTGGCCTCAATTATGACAAATAAACAAGGAACTGCAGCATTAGCCTCCATAGTCAAATGGATGTCATTCGAAACAGTCGAAACTACCGCACTGAAAGGTGCCTCATACACACCAAGTATTTTAATTAATCTCGCCTGTTTTCTTTTTCTCGCATTTTGTGGAAACACTCGATGTTAACTTTTTTAAATGATTACTCCTTTGACTGAGACAGCCTGAAGCTGAAATATAGACTGAGCTTTGGAAATGAACGAACAACTGAAAGCACCAATAAATCGATTTTCTGAGACTTTTCTCCTAATTGTGAATAAGCGAAACACTCAGAATGCATTGTTTTATTGTGGGGATTAATGTTCACTGATATAGACACTCGAGCTATTGGACCTGCAAACACCATTTATCAGGTGCCAAGTCAAAATCTAAAAAACTCGATATTGACTTTCTCTAGTGGTTTATAGGTGGGTTTCAAGTGAATGTTTTGCTAATATTGAAAACATACTGATGATAAACATGTACTTTTATGTCACGGTCTTATTAGTTATGCGAATACAAAATCCATCTCAAACAATATGGCCTAATGTTATCTCAGAGACGTATATACAAGTGCACAGTGTTTTTACAGAAAGACTAGTCTAATGAGTCAGACCTATCACCAATTTACAAATTGGACGATTTATTTCCACCAAGATGTCTACGCCGCAATTAATCGAAATTAAGCTGCTGGCTGTGCCGAACACCTTTTATCTTCGACTGGGACAAATAAGAACACCGTGGCTTCCTTACCCTTTAGTGCTTTTTCTCTCTCTCGACTTAATACGCAACATTATTAGATCTGACAGCACACAGCTCGGGTTTGAATGAGAGGATTTCGCAGAGAGATGACAGACAGGAAGGCCAGCAATCATGGGCTTTTTTTTTATCAGAATATACTGTTCGATGCCGTTTATCCCTGATGATAGAAAATTGCTCTGTTGCCAGGACGCTGCTGCCGAAATAGAGGGCAAGAGCAATTTCCATTTTCCAGTTTGAAAGGCATTGAAATGAATTAGTAAAATGGAGAAAAAAAATCGTCCTGGTAAACAAAGGGGGGCAAACAAAGATACCCTTTTTCTTCCGTGAGCCCTTTTTTCATTTTGTAATTTTTTCGTTTGCAGCCTCATCGAGTGAGGCCTTCGGTTCAACACTTGCAAATCACACAGCCTTCTAATGTACTTCAAAGGCAATAATTAATTTCCAAACCTCCTGAAATATAATTGGAGAGGTAGGCTTCGTGTGTTAATCATAGCCGTCGTTTTTGTTGTATTTACGATGTCGTATGGATGTCTTTCATCCTCGATATCCATACTGTAAATAGTAATTTTTTGCCATTATTGAATATAGTATGCATACACAGCCTATTATGTGCAACTGAAAAACTAAAACAAAAAAAAAGCCAAATATGGACACAAACACGTATAGGCAAGGACACCAACTTAAAATAGATAAATCATATAAGAATTACGAATTCAGCTGAATGAATGAGAAGCAACACCTCAAATTTCCAGCTTCTAGCTTTGGTCTGCATTGGCACAATTTGTCAGATGAGAAATGTAATGGAGTCGAATGATGGGTTTGCATGTCATCTTGTACACAGAGGCCACTTTTGTTAGGCGTGCAGAGGGCGAACACATGACATACTTAGGATAAACAAATTCCCATGTGTGCGTAAATCTTAGAACTGTCAATGATGCCCAAAAAATAACTTCTAAATGTATATTTTTTCCACTGTTGCAGTCTACATCACAAAACAATATGTTTACAATTTCACATATATATTCACATAGGATTCCTATTGAATAAATTATTTGTAGTCTATTATTAATGTGGTTAATATTATTATTTTATAGACCTACATAAATAGTATCATCATCATTATTACATTGTATTATTACAAATTATTACATTAGCCGTTATTTGACACACACACAGGTGGGTGATATAAAACAGAAACCATGTGGCAATAACAGGCCTATTTCCCATGTAGGCTCCCCGCGTAAACGTTTTCCTGGGTTGAGTGTTGGCTAATATGGTGCTGCAACTGATTTGAAGAAACCTTTAATCCGCGAAGACTATGATAATGCCGCTTTGATCTACTATAAAACAAAAACACCTACATATTCATTTTGGAGATCCCGCGGCGGGGCCTTCCACTGAAGAGCAATTAGGCTATTGTGCATTGAGTCTGAATACGCAGGTGGCTATAACTCCCAACAGGGTATTCCTATAAAGTTGTCCATAATGCTCTGCCTAGTCTACCCCATACGGCGATGTAAATTACAATCACTGGAATGTATCAGTAGTTACGATGCAAGAGACAATACTATGACAAATCATCGGAGGCTAAATTGGGGTCATGAGCTGGTAATTCATGAGCTGGTAATTCATCTCAGAAAAAAAATATATATTTTTTTGTAAATACAAAACAAACAAATTAGTGACAAAAGTTGGGATGAGGGATATGGAAAACTAGCACAAATAGGTTTTTATGTCTTCTTTAGTTGATAGGGAGTGGGACAGTGCACATTGCAGATTTCCATCACATACCATTTTTTTGACAGTTCCTGACCAGGTAAAAGAAGACAAAAAATGAACATTCTCACCAGAAAGTTCTAAAAAATATCCTAAATGTTTTTAAATGTTCCATTATAACCAACAGTTGGCTAAATTCTGACATGACCAAGTTGCTTGTGCATGCATGCATGTGTCCTGCTGAAAGACCTAAAGACATCTACACACTAACGGAATGTTAGTTAGCCTGTGGAGCCTACCCTCTGGAAGGGATAAGTGAACAAATCTATTGTTAAAAACGTCCTAATCATATATGTGACATACAGTCTGGAACATAGACACTACACACAGACCCTTATGCAAATACTACCATAATCGCATATTTTTTTTTTTCAGAAACAAATATGCAATGCATTTCTAAAAAGCAAAATGACGAATATAAGGCATGAAAATAAAACAATTTACAGGGTTAATTTCCTAGGGTTGGGGGAAGGCCTACTTTATTACCTCCAAAATCTAAAATGGTTACACGAAATTGAGAGAAATTAAAATCCTTGATACAGCAGAACCAACTGGACATTGCACATAATCTGCAAAAATAGAAATAATAATAAACGTAGGAGCAAATTGACCTACATTTGACTAAAGTGGGAACGATGGCGGAAGTGGCACACACAATGCATTAATGGCTATAACAAAAGGAGCATGTAATTTAAGAGCACAGAGTGAGCTGAGGCAGAAGAAAAAGAAATCACACCTGGTCAAATGCCCTGTGACTGACAACCCAACTCATTCACTGGGCTGCCAAGGTTCTCATGAAAACGATACTGCAGGAGTTGTCAGATGATATATCCTAACTATTGTCCACTATGCCCCCATAAACACCTACCTGAAACTGAATTTCGAACAAGGGTTTTTCTCATGGCCAATGTTTTGAAACCTGAATCAATAGTTATAAGTAAACTAGATCATTCTCACTCTGAAAAAGGCATTTGTTGTTTTCATGCACATTCTAGGAGTTGTCTCTTTTGTCCATAACATCCTTATCCCAATGTTTCAGTAAAATGCAAAACAGGCTATACATTTTCCATAAAGAGATCATAAAGAGATCAGCCACAACTAAGTGTATGGAGAGGACAATACTATCATATTATTATTATTCCTCTTAGTAGATGTGTGTTAACTGGATTCAACATTAATCTGGCGATAATAGATGTTGACTTTCTGAGCTCTGGATCACAGAACAATAAGAGCAGTAGTTTTATGGTCTCTCTAGACTAGAGCATTGGTATTGCTAGCCATGTCATTTCATAGTCGTTCAGGCATATCATAGAAAGTCCCTAAGATCTTATTTGCATTAGTTCCAACTGCCATTTTCAAGTTAAGAGTTTGTATTCTTTTAGACTTCTGGCCATTTGACCCAAACTACAGCCTATAGCCATCAGTGGCCCTTGGAAATGCAACAAACCTCACCAAAGGCCTTATTCAATAAAACTCAAAGAGACTGAATGAGGGTTTAACGAATGACTTACCTTATCTTAAATTATGAGTATACAATTACCCAAAAGTCAACGATGCTATCTAATACAACCAAAAATGTCTCATTCACCTTCCTCATATTACGTTTTTCTAGTTTTGTTTCTTGATTGATGTACAGTTGCATTGGATCAACCTGCAAACCAGACTCTATCTTGATGTATGAAGGCTGGTTGTTTTTCTTGTCATGTGAGTATTGTCATCACCATGGCAATCACATCCAATTGAAGATTCAATCACGAAATCTTTAGAAGCCAGAGTTTCTTTTCACATTTTCTTAAATTAATTGACCGTTTTACAAAATAAGCTCCACTTGAATTTGAACAAGAACAACAAGGGGTGAAATCGTTAAGGGAAACGCAATGATTGTCTCAATATCATGACATAAGAAGATAAATGGCAAATACTTCAATAAAATTGTATGATTAACAATTTTTATTCAATTTCCCTGTCCTCGTTTTGATTTCACCATCTCTCCACTCTCCACTCCGTTTTAACTCCTGAGTGTTATTAGCCATTTCTACCCACCACTGTCTGTCACCCTCCACTCCCAACCCTTTATTCTCTTCACTGTCTGTCACCCTCCACTCCCAACCCTTTATTCTATTCACTGTCTGTCACCCTCCACTCCCAACCCTTTATTCTATTCACTGTCTGTCACCCTCCACTCCCAACCCTTTATTCTATTCACTGTCTGTCACCCTCCACTCCCAACCCTTTATTCTATTCACTGTCTGTCACCCTCCACTCCCAACCCTTTATTCTATTCACTGTCTGTCACCCTCCACTCCCAACCCTTTATTCTATTCACTGTCTGTCACCCTCCACTCCCAACCCTTTATCCTCTTCACTGTTTGTCACCTTCCACTTTATTCTCTTCACTGTCTGTCATCCTCCACTCCCAACCCTTTATTCCCTTTGCTTTCTGTCACCCTCCACACCCAACCCTTTATCCTCTTCACTGGCTGTCACCCTCCACTCCCAACCCTTTATCCTCTTCACTGGCTGTCACCCTCCACTCCCAACCCTTTATCCTCTTCACTGGCTGTCACCCTCCACACCCAACCCTTTATCCTCTTCACTTGCTGTCACCCTCCACACCCAACCCTTTATCCTCTTCACTGGCTGTCACCCTCCACACCCAACCCTTTATCCTCTTCACTGGCTGTCACCCTCCACACCCAACCCTTTATCCTCTTCACTGGCTGTCACCCTCCAAACCCAACCCTTTATTCTCTTCATCACCATATCCTCTTCTTCTCTCCTCACAATCTCTATCTTCTTTCTCTTCAAACCACCCCTCCTCCCCCCTCCTCACCCAACCCCCTGTCCCCTCTATCCTCACCCTATACCCGTGCCCCCCCACCCACCCACCCACCCACTCTCCCTTGTTGGTCTCCGCAGCTGCAGAGAGTGAGGGAAGAGATGACCGACCGTAGAATTGGCCCCTGGGAGAGCAGCGGGACATCCTGGTGCTATTAGGCTCGTAGCTAATAATAGGTGTTTCAGTCCAGGGAGGAGATCAATCAGTGGGAATCATGGAGAATGTTCGGAGCAGCGCTTTTACACATCAGCCCAGATGGATGAAATTACACTTGTCTGTTTTTAGTTGCATTACTCCCAAATTGGTTGTCTACTTTTTTTTTATCCCTCTCTCTCACTCTTTCAGTATTTGCCTCTCCATCCTTTCTCTCTCTCTTTCTCTCTCCCCTCATTCATGTGTCACTAGCCTACTAAAAGGATTTGGGCGCTTAGCCGCACTCTGCTCGATTCTCTGTCACTTGCATGTGGACTCAGATAGGATGACGTGAGGTCTTGTCTTAGGTTGTTCTGCTTCCAAAGATTGGGCTGGGTTATGTGCAATTTTGTTCTTTGTAAAAATGTACATTTGAAATTGAAATCTTTATTTCAGTACACATTTGAATGCAACATTGCATCTATTCTACCACCTATACTAAAACAAGGTGTTTTCTATGAATAATATCTTAGCTCCTGAAATACATTGAATGTAAATTCAGTATTTCAATCTGATTGTATCAAATCTAAATAAAGAGTTCTGAAAATAATGTGAGACTGAGTTGTCTTTACGAAGACTGGGAATGTTGTGGCGTAGTGTTCTGTGGTTCTATATGTAAACAAAGACAACAGCAGTGCATTGGAACCATTGGCACTCCAATGGAACTGAAGATTCTGATGACACCCCAATGGAACAGAGGACAACTCCAAAGGCACTATACCTTATACATACCAATGGTAGATCCACAACAACGAAGATATACCAATATCAGGGACACACAAACACACAAAGACAGACTGACCAGGTGAATCCAGGTGAAAGCTATGATCCCTTATTGATGTCTCTTATTAAATCCACTTCAAATCAGTGTAGATGAATAGGAAGAGACTGGTTAAATAAGTATTTTTAAGCCTTGAGACAATTGAGAAATGGATTGTGTATGTGTGCCATTCAGAAGGTTAATGGAAAATACAAAATATTTAAGTGCCTTTGAACAGGGTATGGTAGTAGGTGCCAGAAGCACTGGTTTGAGTGTGTCAAGAACTGCCATGCTGCTGGGTTTTTCATGCTCAACAGTTTCCCCATGTGTATTAAGAATGGTCCACCACCCAAAGGACATCCAGCCAACTTGACACAACTGAGGGAAGCATTGGAGTCAACATGGGCCAGCATCCCTGCTTTCGACACCCAGTCCCTGCCCCGACAAATTGAGGCTGTTCTGAGGGCAAAAGGGGACTCAGTATTAGGAAGGTGAGGGCAAAAGGGGACTCAGTATTAGGAAGGTGATCCTAATGTTTTCTACACACAGTGTAGACTGTATACATCATTTCCCCTAGCACTACAGAGGGAGAACTAGCCTACTCTTTGGAGATACATGACAGTGAATATATGCGTGCTATGCCATGTATCATTTCCAGTCCCCCATGCGCCGACCTTTACAGCATGTTCAGTGACAGCGCGTGTCAGTCAGAGAGGTGAAGTAAGGAGGCTGAGAGGGCTCATTTGAAGGCAGTACATAACAGCTATTTGTGTCACTGATTTCCACCTTTGAAGATTTGACAGCCTGAAATGTTTAGTGTTTACAATAGCTCCCCTGGCAACTTGTCTTGAAGTTTGCCATTTCTCCGCTGATGTGTCTCTCGCTGCCAGCATTTTTATACTGATAACTTAAAGAGACAGAGCCATTGCTTATGTTTGAGTATAGGCTACGTAAGGGGAGCCCAATGATAACTATCGGCTACCATCGTCACACTGGCAATCACGGCGAGAAGGCACTCTGTAAAGTAACTACTCTGAATAGGATTGCAGGGGGGACGTTTTCCACCATTAAGAATCAATAGCGGCCTTCTTTGTCAGGTCTCAATGCCTGCAGAGAGAACCCCTGATTTGGAGATGTTCCTCTGTATCTGATTGCGCAACACGGAGAGAGAGAGATGTCAGCAGCACTAAGAATACTGTCCACAGAAAGAGTCCTTTGACTGAAAGATTCGGTGACCGGGGAGAGGAAATCAGGGCCCTCTCAGAGAGTGTCTCCTTAGCAACGAGGAGAAAATTAACATTGACATCCTGAGTTCCAAGCGAAACTAAGCTGGTTGAGATGTTCAGAAAAGTGATGTTCAAAGACAGACACTGCTCCCATCCCATTTATATTAAAATTAGTATTTTCTTTATCTCGGTTGTGTGCTGGGGTGAATACAGAGAGTCTTAATGTATTTTGTTCATTTTTCTGTGTCTCACATTTCTTCGGCTCTCCTCTGTGACTCCGTGTTGGCATCCCACTGTGGTAAACACAACGTCGCTATGACAGACAATGCAATTCAGAGAGCTGAAAACACCACCGCTGAAGAGACAACACTCTTTCTCTCTCTCACACACACACACACACACACACACACACACACACACACACACACACACACATCCAGCCAAGGTATTCAGCTCCCTCCGATGATTGCAAACATCCCATAGGGCCTAATGACAGCAGCATCTCCCAGGGCCTCTGAGGCATCCTGCTCTCCTACTGATGCAGGGGCTCATTCTGTCATCACCAAGCATGAAATTCAGCTGATGGCCGTCTGCCTAGAGAGGGTTTGGCAACGCCGACCAGAAGCGAGTAGTTTTGGTTAATAAAAATGAGACGCAAATTGTGTGCTGCTTTTAGGCCCTACGAAATGGAAGAACAGTGAGGTGCTTCCTCCCATTACGAGCTAGACAGCTAGGCAGTGGGAATAGCGTGGAAGGCAGCTAATGTAAGCACGGATACATTAAAAAGTAATGAGGAAACATGGAGAAGAGGGTCAGAGGGGCCATCGCTTGGCTCCAGAGGCCTGGCGACAGAGAGTTTCAGCGGCGTTACGTGATGGGCTTGTCATCCCTATTTAAAGAGCAAGGGAGAGGTGGAGGTCAACAACGTTACACATAGCAACAGTTGCTAAGACTAGCCATAAGATGCTTATTCCGTTTTTGTAATATGTACAGTTACTGCTATATCTACCTGAGGTAGCTAGTATGAATAGGTGGAAAGAAACGCTTTGTATATCAACGATAATCACATTTGTAACAATATCTCATAATATGAAATTATCATAATATACTCAAATACTTCAAGACTATGGAGACCCTATTGTTGACTAAGGGTTAGATAATCTGAATCTTAATCTGGATAATGTATTATCATATCATGAATGGTAATGGAATAATTAAACCTGACATTTTGAATGAGGCATAGGCCTATGTGAAACATACACCAAATTCTGCCAAACATGTATAAAGCGTCACCGATGTGACACAAAACAAATGATCTGACATTCACAATAAAAAAATGAAATCCATACAGTCTGGCACGTTGATGACCTTGGCTCCATACATCTAGAAAATCTTACCCACAATCCATCACACAGCACATCATTAATCTAATTCAGATGATCAAACCCTATCAAACCCAAGCATCATTCAGCAACACATCATCTTCAGCATGTGGAGAATCGACAGTGACACACCTAACATCAGTGAGAAGCCAACCTTCCAGTGGCTGCTGTCTCCTCGCCGTCAATCAGCCATCACAGTTCATGCAGCATTGCTTCTAGAAGACGAGGATGAACGTTCTAGAACCTCTCAGTCCCTCCTCAGAACCCTCCCTCTGGCATTCAGCTACTGATGAGGCGCTATGGAGTCGCCTAATGGAATGCCATGGCAACGACACCTGGCAAGAGTTCATCCAACCAACCCCTTCTCTTCCCCTCCTCCACCCCCCGTACTACCCCTCCCCCACAGAGCTAGCTGAAAACGCTGGAACATATTTCCCTGAGACAGAAAGCTTTCCCTGTGAACAAATAATGGGTACGAGCCAATCTAAATAAAGTGTGGTTTATGAGTTGTGGTCAGAAATGTCTCTCTCTCTTTCTCTCTACTCTCTCTCTTTTTTTAATGTTCTGCACAAAATGGCTGCCAACTGTTTTTTTCGCCATAGTTGGTTGGTTATTATACAAAGCCATTTTTTCCCCCTCGCACAGTGAGACACAGAGTCAATAAAAAGGCAGCCGGTAGACCAGTAGTCTACAACTCTCTGGAGAATGGTACAAGCGCCATCCAGGCCAAAACAAACCTGATATGTCTCTTTGCCATTTTTCAACTCTGGCTTCTCAGTAATATGTTTATTAGGCTTCTGTGCTGAATAAATCTACTGAAGCGTGGCCTACCGCACTTGTGGTATTAATTAATCAACAAAAGACCCATTGGAGGGCAAGGGTTCAGCCGGATCATATCAGATTCAGACGTTTCATAAACCTTCAAACTGAACCGTTGTCTGAGAGTTGATCATCAATCAAATCCATTGATGAAGTACTTCGTTTTGGAGGTGGACCATAATCATTCCTTGGGAGCTGCTGCCAGGCAAGAACAGAGCTACAGTAGCTACATATTCCACTGTACATATTTTAGGGTATTTCCTGCTTTGAAAACAAGCACTTGAGAACTGGGTCAACTGGTGTCAGCTAGTCTCCTGAGGGATCAATCAGCAACTAGTGGGAGTCCAAGGACCAGGGGTTGAGGGTCACTGCACTAGAGTCCTCCAGGCAGTGCTTCTGGTCAGACTACTGATGATGATATCTGAGGTTCCAGCTGTTCCTCAGTCCATCTCCTTATCTCTTTTTCTTGTTCTCTCTCTCTCTCTGGATGACCTTGTTATGTCTGAGCTCCATCCAGGTAAGTGTGGAGCACAGGAGGTTGGTGGCACCTTAATTGGGGAGAACGGGTTTGTGGTAATAACTTGGGTGGAATAAGTGGAATGGTATCAAATACGTCAAACACATGGTTTCAAGGTGTTTGATGCCATTCCATTTGCTCCGTTCCGGCCATTATTATGAGCCGTCCTCCCCTCAGCAGCCTCCTGTGGTGTGGAGATGGGTGAAGTTGCCCTTAAACACTGATCTTGGGTCAGTTTTGCATTTCCCCCACTAATGGTTAAGGTTAGGATTGGGGAGGGGAAGCGGATCTTAGTTCTGTACCTAAGGGGAAAGTTCACCCCAAAGTGGTGAGTGCTGCTTGGGGAGGAGTCGTGTGGGTAGCGGTCTAGTCTAGTCTGAAAATGTGTGTAAAGAAAGAGACAGTAGCCAGCCAAAAGAATGTTGAACAGTTGTTTCCAGGCCTGGAGCGGTTAAGTGGACTAATAGAGTGCCAAGTGCTGTGAGAGAAAGCTCTGTGTTAATGCACCAGTATCAGTTTAATCTGGATTTAATGCAAGAGCCATTTTAAATATCTAAAGTTAATTTACTGCACACCAATTAACCCATGGTAGACAATAGGGTTTCACCTGTAATATGACCAATGAGAACAAATAGGGATCGGAGTATTTCCTGGCCACTTGATCTGACCATCAAAAACTCCAGTTAAAGGCTATAACAAGAGCCAAGATTCTTTCCTGGTCTGATCACATGGTCAGGAAAAACGTCAGACTCTGAGAGTGACATATCTTAATGCAACTTCCAAAAACAAGAAACAGAAAAACCCCATAATCGTTGTGTTAACCAAGGGAAGCACAGGAGGCACGAGGCCCTTAGTTGGTAGCAGACTATTTTCTAAGTCCCCTGCTGATTCGGCTTCATGAATACAGCAGCTATCAAGAACTGGTTTAGCAGCCCGTCATTAGTGGGCAGGTCCATGTTATGGTTTGGTCAAGCCCTTCTTCTCCATGTCTCTGGGTATGGCACCAACGGCAACACTCTTTTTGTCGCTCAAAACCAATAGATGGAGTGTAAGGCCACAAGGCTGCCATTTCTGCTGAGCAGAGAGTTTTCAAGCTACCAGCTCTTGTTAATTCAATTTAAGGGGAAAGGCTCTGAGGCTTTAGGGGCGAAGTGTCATAAATCATATGTGTGAGGAATTCTGTTTTTATGGATCTCTATTAGGATTATTGACCAACACAGACTGAGCCCTTTAAGAATAATTCATTTTTCCATTGCTCAAATGTCTCCAGTGAAGTATGGAACAGCAAGCAGCAAATTATTCATTCTAAATGAAGAGAGCTTTAGGACTTAAGGCCAGGTGGAGATTTAAATTGAGCTGGGGCCGCATTATACGGTGACTCATAAAAAGCAGAGAAAAGCCATACATTGAATAACATAATAGAGCTACTTCTAATTTGTATATAGGTGATCCTGCTGCTTTTACCATGATGACATTTCTGCATTTACACTCATTTACACCGGGTGGAAAATACCTGTTTATAGTTATTTGAAGGCCACGGCAATGTGCTGATGACAACAATGTTACTAATACTGAAACATGATGTCATAGAAGCTTAAAATAAAGTTGACATTAAAGTAGAAGGGGCTATTTATATGGTATTGATGCACAGTAACTTGGACTCAAGTGGCATGGCTTGTCTAAAGACTGCGTGACCCATCTTGGTACGTTGACATCCAATATAGTGATAATGTGGAGGCTTTTAAGCAATAAAACACATTTACAGATTAAGTACTGAAGTCAAGCTTCAGCACTTGTTCAAGATGGCGGGAAGGATAATTGGTATAGACCAAGAATCAGCCACCAACCTGTACACAAAACTCATCCTCCTAAAACTTGAAAGTATGTTACAGGACAGTACTCACCCCCTTAACTCAAAATTCAGTCACAGCAGCAGCCGGACAAGGGGAAAGAGACTTCTTCAATAGAAAATCAAAACAGATAGATATGGGGACTCTTTTATTCCAACAGCCATTAGGCTGTATAATAGATAGTCTGTTGGTCCCTCGAGTATACAGCATATTGCACTTTCACTTTAAATGTGTAGCTATAGCACTTTGAATTAATTATATTGTGTAGTTTCTGTGTTTTCATGTTTTATGTACCGTCTTTTTAAGCACATGACCAAATGAATTTCCTCCTGGTGGGATAATAAAGTAAAACTGATTCATGACTTTGAGTCTCTCAGTAACAAATTGTACATCATGTGTAATACGTTGTTTATTTAAGTGGTCTTAGATAAATACCAGTAGCAGCTTTTCTAAGTCTAGGTTTATGGAGGCTTTAGAGTGTCTGGATAATATCTGGGCATTGTGGCACTTACTCAAAGGCCACTCATACAGGACCCAAATGATATACACTCATGGATTCATGAGTTTTGGAAACCATGCTCTATATAGCATCACATTTGCTTATAAGTGATTTGTGCATCTATGAAGTCCTTATGAAGGGTTTATGAAGGCTTCATAGAGACTTTAAGTTGTTGTTAGTTTAAAGAGTTACCAATACATAAAGTCTTAAAAGGGGTGTGAGGACTAGGTAACCATTAGCAACCCATCAATAAATCACTAGAGAGTGACACTGTGTAGCCACATGTCTCCCTTCATATGTTGGCTTTCTTCATGTCTGGTTAGATGGCAGATTTAGGTGGAGGAATATTCAGTTGTGAAGGATGTTTTTGAGATGTATTCAGAAAACTAAAGTCAAGATGCCGCTTTCACCTTTATATTGGGCAAACATGGTTCTGAGTAAGTCTCAATCCAATCAGGTTTACAGGTTATGCTGTAAGAATACGTATTTGAATTAGAATTCATGTTTACAGTGTGAACTGAAAAGACACTCAACTGCATACAAAATCAAGCCTATTCTCCCTTTGCAGGGATAATGTTATGTTTTACCTATCTTTGAAAACTGGCTACCTCTTCGATTAAACAAAGCCTATTGCGTATAAAATGTTGTGTATATGAGTGTTGTAGAAAGTGTGTGTGTGTGTGTCTGTCTGTTTTATGTGTGTCAGCATGCCTGTGTGTGCATATGTGCATGCATGAGCGCATGTATGTGTATCAAATAACATTTTATTGGTTGCGTACACATATTTTGCAGATGCTATTGCGGGTGTAGCAAAATGCTTATGTTCCCAGCTCCAACAGTGCAGTAATACTTAACAATAGAAAACAACACACGCAAATCCCCAAAATAAATAGAAAGCAATTAAGAAATATAGACATATATAAATATAGAGTCCGGAACGTAAATACACTATATATGCAAAACCCTTCAAATTAGTGGATTCGGCTATTTCAGCCACACCAGCTGCTGACACTTATATAAAATTGAGCACACCGCCATGCAATCTCCATAGACAAACATTGGCAGTAGAATGGCCTTACTGAAGAACTCAGTGACTTTCAACGTGCTACCGTCATAGGATGCCACCTTTCCAACAAGTTAGCTCGTAACATTTTTGCCCTGCTAGAGCTGCCCCGGTCAACTATAAGTGCTGTTATTGTGAAGTGGAAACATCTAGGAGCAACAAAGGCTCAGCCGCGAAGTGGTAGGCCACACAAGGTCACAGAACGGGACTGCCGAGTGCTGAAGCCCATAGAAATCGTCTGTCCTTGGTTGTAACACTCACTACCGAGTTTCAAACTGCCTCTAGAATCAACATCAGTACAAGAACTGTTCGTTGGGAGCTTCATGAAATGAGTTTCCATGGCGGAGCAGCCGCACACAAGCCTAAGATCACCATGCGCAATGCCAAGCGTCGGCTGGAGTGGTGTAAAGCTTGCCGCCATTGGACTCTGGAGTGATGAATCACGCTTCATCATCTGGCAATCCAATGGACGAATCTGGGTTTGGCGGATGCCAGGAGAACTCTACCTGCCCGAATGCATAGTGCCAACTGTAAAGTTTGGTGGAGGAGAAATAATGGTCTGGGGCTGTTTTTCATGGTTTGGGCTAGGCTCCTTAGTTCCAGTGAAGGGAAATGTTAACGCTACACCATACAATGACATTATAGACAATTCTGTGCTTCCAACTTTGTTTTCCTGTTCCAGCAGGACAATGCCCCCATGCACAAAGCGAGGTCAATACAGAAATGGTTTGTCGAAATCGGTGTGAAAGAACTTGACTGGCCTGTACAGAGCCCTGACCTCAACCCCATCAAATGCCTTTGGGATTAATTGGAATGCCGACTGCGAGGCAAGCCTAATCGCCCAACATCAGTGCCCGACCTCATTAATGCTCTTGTGGCTGAACGGAAGCAAGTCTCCACAGCAATCTTCCAACATCTACTGGAAGCATTACCAGAAGAGTGGAGGCTGTTATACCAGCAAAGCGGAGACCAACTCCGTATTAATGCCCATGATTTTGGAATGAGATGTTCGACGACCAGGTGTCCATATACTTTTGGTCATGTAGTGTATATCAGTATATGATGGCGTGTATAGACATTATGGACAGCATATGCATAGAAAAGGTGTGTACAGCAGTAGTTACATAGGATAAGCCATGACTAGAATACAGTATATACATATAAAGTGGGTAAAACAGTATGTAAACATGATTCAAGTGACAAGTGTTCAATAATAGTGCAGCAGTCTCTAAAGTGCAGAATTGAGTACCGGGTGGTAGCCGACTAGTAACAGTGATTAAAGTTCAAGGCTGGTGTGGGCATGTGTGTGTCTGTGTGCGTGATGGCGCGCATGTCTGTGGTTTCTGAGTGTAGTGGGAGCTCCGCCACGGGGTCTGCAGCAGCCAGGAGTAAAGAACCACCATGTAGTCACTCTGAAGGAGGCAGAACTAGAATCATCTTGAACAAACTCCCAGAGGTAATGCTTATCACATGCCCTCCACTAGCACCACCTTTACCTTAGCCTCTGCCGAGCCCAACAAGCGGATGTTCCAGTTTTCAGAAGAAATAGAAAGAGAGCCTGTGACACGACTTCCGCTTTTGGACGTTAGCAAGATGACACTTAACTCCTCCTCCACATTTACTGGATTGGTTGACATTTTTTTTCTTCTTCTCATCAAGACCAGTATGTATGGGATCTACACTGAACAAAAATATAAAAGCAACATGTAAAGTGTTGGTCCCATGAAAACATTTTCTTTCTCTCAAATTTCTTGCACAAATTTGTTTACATCCCTGTTAGTGAGTCCACCTGACAGGTGTGGCATATCAAGAAGCTGATTAAACAGCATGATCATTACACAAGTGCACCTAAAATGTGCCGTTTTGTCACACAACAGAATGCAACAGATGTCTCAAGTTGAGATAGTGTGCAATTGGCATGCTGACTGCAGGAATGTCTACCAGAGCCTGTTGCCAGAGAATTGAATAAGCCACCTCCAACGTCGTTTTAGAGTATTTGGCAGAAATGTACGTCCCACGGGCCTCACAACTGCAGACCACGTGTAACCACGCCAGCCCAGGATCTCCACATCCAGAGCCGTCCACCAGAGCTGTTGCCAGAGAATTTAAAGTTAATTTCTCTACCAAAAGCTGCCTCTAATGTTGTTTTGGGGCCGTGCATTATCATGCTGACACATGATGGCGGCGGATGAATGGGCTTCAGCATCTCATCATGGCATCACTGTGCATTCAAATTGCCATCAATAAAAAATGCAATTGTGTTCATTGTCCGTATCTTATGCCTGTCCATACCATAACCCCCCCGCCATCATGGGGCAATCTATTCACAATGTTGAGATCAGCACGTGTTCTGCCGGTGGGTGTACTGAGTACATCCACCGGCGAAGGAGATGTGTCGCGCTGCATGAGGCAAATGGTGGTCACACCAGATACTGACCGGTTTTCTGATCCACCCTCTACCTTTTTTTACGGTATCTGTGACCAACAGACGCATATCTGTATTACCAGCAGTGGAGGCTGCTGAAGGGAGGACATCTCATAATAATGGCTGGAATGGAATGGTATCAAAGATGTGGTTTCTATGTGGTTGATACCACTCCATTGACTCCATTCCAGACATTATTATGAGCTTTCCTCCCCTCAGCAGCCTCCACTGGTTCCCAGTCATGTGAAATCAATAGATTAGGGACTAATGAATTTATTTCATATGACTGATTTCCTTATCTGAACTGTAACTCAGTAAAATTGTAGCATGTTGCATTGATATTTTTGTTCAGTTTCAGGCAGTTCTTTCACTTCTGCTATGCTAGTTTACCTTCACCACAGCCCAGCCAGCCACACTCTCACACAGACTAGGGAGAACAAGGCCTTTTTGGACCTTCCTTCCTCATTTCCCTTGAACGAATCACTGATCCAATATGGTTGGATGGTGGAAGCAAGGGTTTCTCTACAGGTTATGTAGGGATTCTATAACAGGCAAGAGGAAGGAATTATGAATATTCTAACATGTGTAGAGGGAAGGTGAGGAGAGGAAGTTATGATGGAAGACGAAGGTAAGAATGGAGGAAGAAAAAATAAAAGGCAGGGATCATCTCTGAAAATGAGCAGCACAGAGACTTAGGAAAAAGGGCTAAACCACATATTTACACATCACATTATGAGACAATTCAAACTGCTTACACGATTGGCCAATATGTACAACGTTGCAAATGGCTGAAGGGGAGAGCTGATCTCAGTCACAATGACAGGTACTCCATGCACACGGTCAGTCACTCACACTAAATTGAGATTGGGATTTATTCACTTTCAGCCCCTAATTAAACAAAACGTTTCATACACCTCAGAACGACCTTCATAAATGATCAGGCATTAGCAGACGCTTCTGGTGTACACAGACTCACTCCATGGGTGCGTCCCAAATGGCACCCTATTCCCTATGTAGTGCACTACTTTTGACCAAGGCTCATAAGACTCTGGTCAAAAGTAGTGCACGATATAGGGAATAGTGTGCAATACCTATCAGAGGAGGTGTGGACGGCAAGCACCAGGGGACAAACATCACTCTGTCCACTTGATTACAACAAATAAATACCTTGCTAGGCACGAGACGGCAGAAGGAGAAACACTTTTGTCACAATTTATTTATACAATAAATGAATCAGACCAAATCAAGTACATCTTTGTGAGTGAATGATTTCCACTTCTCTGCTGGAGCACCAACGGCAACAACAGTAGATACACTACCACATTTTCTCACTTGCTCAATCAAACTTTGCTTTACAGGCCTGACACGCACTCACGACAAGCAGCTAAAGTGCTGCCTAATAAATATCTCCCAATTTTTTATGCCCGCTTTGAGGTAGCCTTAATTATCCAGCCACTGCACGCACTCCCCAATGACATATGTCCCGAGGAGAGCCAAAAATAACACTGTCACGAAAGAAGGTGGAGAGGGGAAGAAGGGGGTGGGGTGGGGGGGAATGGTAGAGAGAGCCACAGGTTTTTCTCAGATATTAAATTCAAGTGAGCATGAAGAGTGGAGCAGCAGGCAGGCCTGGTTCTTTGGTCTCTGGGCCTCTGGTCTCTGATGGGGTCCCAGGGGAGTGCATTAGAGGCCAGGGCCTGAGGCAATGGTGAGAGGGAGGTGGGTGCAACAGAGTGAGGAACGCTGGGCAGAGCCACCTGTGAAGACAGATCGAGAGAGAGGGAGGGAGGGAGGGAGAGAGAAAGAGAGAAGATCATTTGTAGTGTTCGTTGTGACAGGGGGCATTTGTCAGCTGGAATTGGAGGCCTGGTAGGTCAATGGTGGAGGAGGAGGTGGAGGTTTGAGCAGGTCCATTAGCACAAGCGACTGGGTGCAGCAGGCAGCAGGGGTGAGGAAAGTTCGTATGGAGGACCTGGAGCTCAGAGGGGATGTAATCAGGCACGATCACACTCCTCCACACACATGTAACAACTTCTCTCTCTTTATTTATTTTTACTATTTTCTACATTGTAGAATAATAGTGAAGACACCAAAACTATGAAATAACACATATGGAATCCTGTAGTAAGAAAAAAAGTGTTAAACAAATCAAAATATATGTAAAGTAGCCACCCTTTGCCTTGATAACAGCTTTGCACACTCTTGGCACTCTCTCAACCAGGTTCATGAGGCAGTCATCTGGAATGCATTTCAATTAACAGGTGTGCCTTGTTAAAAGTTAATTTGTGGAATTTCTTTCCTTCTTAATGCGTTTGAGCCAATCAGTCGTGTTGTGACAAGGTAGGGGTGGTATACAGAAGATAGTTCTTCTTGGTAAAAGACCAAGTCCATATTATGGCAATAGCAGCTCAAATAAGCAAAGAGAAACGACAGTCCATCATTACATTAAAAGGTCAGTCAATCTGGGAAATTTCACAAACTTTGAAAGTTTCTTCAAGTGCAGTCGCAAAAACCATCAAGCGCTATGATGAAACTGGCTCTCATGAGGACCACCACAGGAAAGGAAGACACAGAGTTATCTCTACTGCAGTAGAGATAAGTTCATTTGAGTAACCAGCCTCAAAAATTGCAGCCCAAATAAATGCTTCGAAAGAGTTCAAGTAACAGACACTTCTCAACATCAACTATTCAGAGGAGACTGCATGAATCAGGCCTTCATGGTCAATTGCTGCAAAGAAACCACTACTAAAGGACACCAGTAATAAGAAGAGACGTGCTAGGGCCAAGAAACACGAGCAATGGACATTAGACCGGTGGAAATCTGTCCTTTGGTCTTTGTGAGATGCAGAGTAGGTGAACGGATGATCTCTACACGGTGGCTCCCACCGTGAAGCATGGATGGGGTGTGATGGTGTGGGATTTATTTAGAATTCAAGGCACACTTAACCAGCATGGCTACCACAGCATTCTGCAGCGATATGCCGTCCCATCTGGTTTGCGCTTAGTGGGACTGTCATTTGTTTTTCAACAGGACAATGACCCAACACACCTCCAGGCTGCTGTGTAAGGGCTATTTGACCAAGAAGGAGAGTGACGGAGTGCTGTTTCAGATGACCTGGCCTCTACAATCACCCGACTTTAACCCAATTGTTTGGGATGACTTGGACTGCAGAGTGAAGGAAAAGCAGCCAACAAGTGCTCAGCATATGTGGGAACTCCTTCAAGACTGTTGGAAAAGCATTCCAGGTGAAGCTGGTTGAGAGAATGCCAAGAGTGTGCAAAGCTGTAATCAAGGCAAAGGGTGGCTACTTTGAAGAATCTAAAATACAAAATATATTTTGATTTGTTTAACACTTTTTTTGGCTTCTACATGATTTCATCTGTGTTATTTCATAGTTTTGATGTCTTCACTATTATTCTACAATGTAGAAAATATTAAAATAAAGAAAAACCCTTGAATGGGTAGGTGTGTCCAAACTTTTAACTGGTACTGTACATGCAACATGGTATATTCCTCCATTGTAATTTGCACATCCAAAGAGACATTCAAAATCCATCATCAACTCACATTTTCAGGCCTACCACAGTGTTGACTGTCTTCCAGACTCCAAAAGCTTGTCAAACAATATCTTTACCCTCACAATATTCCAGAATGTTATTCTAATTGACAAAATCACTCCAGTTGATCTAGACTAGACATGACATCACTCAGCAAGACTGCAGGTAGTTCTAATCATTACAAATAACCATGGTAAAGGTTAGGTCCATGATTGGTTCACAAGACGGCATCCGTAAGAGATTTAGTCTGAGAGAAGAATATATTATCATGAATACACAGTGATTTCAACCAGGGTTAAGATCATATCATATCAGACAATTCAGGAGCTGATTTGAAACTCTAATCCTCCAACTGAAAAGTCTTAATTGAAAATAAATGGACATTTTTGTATCTCAATTCCAGTGGTGGAAAAAGTGCTCAATTGTCATACTTGAGTAAGAGTATAGACACATGAATGGAAAATGACTCCTCAAGTAAACGTGAAAGTCACCCAGTAAAATACTACTTGAGTAAAAGTCTTAAAGTATCTGGTATTAAATGTACTTACAGTGCCTTCGGAAAGTTACAGCCTTATTCTAAAATGGATTTAATAGTTTTTTGTCCCTAATCAATCTACATACATTACTCCGCTATGACAAAGCAAAAATAGTTTTTCACAATTCCTGACATTTAATCATAGTAAAAATTCACTGTCTTAGGTCAGTTAGGATCACCACGTTATTTTAAGAATGTGAAATGTCCGAATAATAGTATATTTCAGCTTTTATTTCTTTCATCACATTCCCAGAAGTTTACATACACTCAATTAGTATTTGGTAGCATTGCCTTTAAATTGTTTAACTTGGGCCAAACGTTAGCCTTCCACA
Organism: Brachymystax lenok tsinlingensis; assembly: GCA_030435695.1. Lineage (NCBI taxonomy): Eukaryota > Metazoa > Chordata > Actinopteri > Salmoniformes > Salmonidae > Brachymystax > Brachymystax lenok. Next base: position 27,649,129 of record CM059806.1, read on the forward strand.
AGCTTCCCACAATAAGTTGGGTGAACTTTGGCCCATTCCTCCTGACAGAGCTGGTGTAACTGAGTCAGCAACTGAGTCACACATTTTCTATGGGATTGAGGTCAGGGCTTTGTGATGGCCACTCCAATACCTTGACTTTGTTGTCCTTAAGCCATTTTGCCACAACTTTGGAAGTATGCTTGGGGTCATTGTCTATTTGGAAGACCCATTTGCGACCAAGCTTTAACTTCCTGACTGATGTCTTGAGATGTTGCTTCAATTGATCCACATCATTTTCCTCCCTCATGATGCCATCTATTTTGTGAAGTGCACCAGCCCCTCCTGCAGCAAAGCACCCCCACAACATGATGCTGCCACTCCCGTGATTCACGGTTGTGATGGCGTTCTTCGGCTTGCAAGCCTCCCCCTTTTTCCTCCAAACATAACGATGGTCATTATGGCCAAACAGTTCTATTTTTGTTTCATCAGACCGGAGGACATTTCTCCAAAAGAGTAGGATCTTTGTCCCCATGTGGAGTTGCAAACCGCGGTCTGGCTTGTTTATGGCGGTTTTGGAGCAGTGGCTTCTTCCTTGCTGAGCGGCCTTTCAGGTTATGTCGATGTAGGACTCGTTTTACTGTGGATATAGATACTTTTGTACCTGTTTCCTCCAGCATCTTCACAAGGTCCTTTGCTGTTGTTCTGGGATTGATTCACACTTTTCGCACCAAAGTACATTCATCTCTAGGAGACCGATGGTGCTTATAGTTGCATCCTGTTGTTTGTACAAATGAACGTGGTACCTTTAGGCGTTTGGAAATTGCTCCCAAGGATGAACCAGACTTGTGGAGGTCTACAAATTCTTTTTCTGAGGTCTTGGCTGATTTCTTTAGATTTTCCCATGATGTCAAGCAAAGAGGCAGTGTTTGAAGGTAGGCCTTGAAATACATCCACAGGTACACCTCCAATTTACTCAAATGATGTCAATTAGCCTATCAGAAGCTTGGAATTGTGATACAGTGAATTATAAGTGAAATAATCTGTCTGTAAACAACTGTTGGAAAAATGACTTGTGTCATGCACAAAGTAGATGTCCTAACCAACTTGCCAAAACTATAGTTTGTTAACAAGAAATTTGTGGAGTTGTTGAAAAACGAGTTTTAATGACTCCAACCTAAGTGTATGTAAACTTCCGACTTCAACTGTAAGTATTCAGACCTTTTAATCAGTACTTTGTTGAAGCACTTTTAGCATTGATTACAGCATTGAGTCTTCTTGGGTATGACATTACAAGCTTGGCAAACCTTTATTTGGGGAGTTTCTCCCATTCTTCTCTGCAGATCCTCTCAAGCTCTATCAAGTTGGATGGGGAGCATTGCTGCACAGCTATTTTCAGGTCTCTCCAGAGATGTTAGATCGGGTTTAAGTCCGGGCTCTGGCTGAGCCACTCAAGGACATTCAGAGACTTGTCCCGAAGCCACTCCTGCGTTGTCTTGGCTGTGTGCTTAAGGTCGCTATCCTGTTGGAAGGTAAACCTTTGCCCCAGTCTAAGGTTTGGGAGATGGTAACTCTTTAGAAGAACTGCTCTCGTGGTGCCCCAAATCCTAATGAGTTAGTTGTTACATGATTCATTTAATCAGGTAACAATTAAACATTGTTAGTTGATTAGATAAATAACAGTCATCAGATTAATGAAAGTAAAGTCACACAGAGTAAAAGTAAAAGTTGTCAAAAATGTAAATAGTCAAGTACAGTACAGATCCCCCCAAAAACTACTTAAGTAGTACTTAAAAGTATTTTTACTTACTCAATTCCAGTATCTCCTGAACTAACTGAATTTACCTCAACCCTGCAGGTTTCAGCCTCAAGAAACGAAGAAGAGGTGGCCTGGGTGAAAATTTGGCTCAGCCAAAACAGAGCAGAAGGTCAACAGATTATGGCACACGGTCGTTTGGGGTTTTTCCTCTCTCCGTGGCTCGGAGGGATGTTGGACGCTTCAGTGTCAGCCACACTGTTATTTATCTAATCCTAAACAGATTCGCTTCCGCCACCAGAGAAACCTCGAGTCTGGGCGGCTCCTCGGCGCTCTCTCCACAGAGCCCATTAATGGGCTACATATGTTGATAAGTTATGGAATGGGTTAGGAGCGACGTATGTGGTCCTCATGGCCTAGCTGTAATTGCTGGTGGCATTCGGGGACACATTTCTAACAACCAGAGAGAATTGATCCACGCTGTTCTCACTTTTACAGCCTGAACCGGGGAGGGGTTAGCTGTCAGTCAATCACACAGCCCATCCCAGAGAGACAAGTCAATGGCTTCTCTGACGAAACCATTCAAACCAAAGTAACCAATGTAAAAGGCTCAAAGTATAATTATCAAACTTATAGCTGCTCATTAAGATGTGGAGAGAACAAGGCAATGTGTTGTTTTTGTTCCCAAGGACCATGAATAAGTGGAGCTGTGTGGCGTCGTGGCCAGGGAGAAAGATACGTGATCTGGAATAGATAGATAGTGGGAGAGAAAAACGTAGAGGGAGAGAGAGAGAAAAGAGATGAGAGAGAGAGAGAAAGATCAACCACATTTTCTGCAAGAAGCTAGCATGAGGAGGGAATGAATTATTATTATATTTTTTTTTTCACCTTTATTTAACCAGGTAGGCTGGTTGAGAACAAGTTCTCATTTACAACTACGACCTGGCCAAGATAAAGCACAGCTGTGCGACAAACAACAACACAGAGTTACACATGGAATAAACAAGCGTACAGTCAATAACACAATAGAGAGAAAAAAAAAAAAAAAAATTAATAAAAGAAAGTCCATATACAGTGTGTGCAAACAGAGTGGGGAGGTAGGCAATAAATAGGCTACAGTAGCGAGGTAAATTACAATTTAGCAGATGATGATGTGCAAGTAGAGATACTGGTGCGCAAAAGAGCAGGCAGACAGGCAGACACAGAGAGAGATAGTCAGAGAGTCTTCCAACTGTAGCTCCGTGTTAGTCTGTGTGTGTGTGTCTGTGCCTGTGTGTGTGAGTCTACACTGAGTATACCAAACATAAGGAACACCTTCCTAATATGGGAACATGTCTGTGTATGTCTGTGAGTGTCTGTGTGTGTGTATGTTTGTCTGTCTGTATGTGTGTCCCCGTCTGTCTGTGTGTGTGTGTCTGTGGTCTGTGTGTGCCTGTGTGTGTGTGTGTGTATGTCTGTGAGTGTGTGTGTGTTTGTGTGTGTATATCTGTCTGTGTGTGTGTGTGTGTGTGTGTGTGTGTATCTACCATGTGGGGGTGAGGTAAGTTCTTTGAAACACGGTCAGCAGCTGGAGGCCTGCTCTGCCTCTGTCATTTGTGCAAAGGGGCCGGGTGAAAAGTGACCCAAATTATCCAATAATTCAGTATGTGTGTGTATATGTGTGTGCCTACTTCAGGAAGAAGGGGTGAAAATTACACCCATGCACACATGTCCAGAGAAACCAGTGTAGATCACGCACTGGGAGGGGGTCGGCTACAGATCCCTCTGAGACAGGCACATGGAGAGATCCTGCACCCAGAGAGAAGCACTGTATCTGGGAAGGAGGGGGTTGTAAACAATGGGAGCTTTTCATAGATGCCAATCTCAGAGGCCTGGGGCGTAGGAGATCAGCTGTCCAGACAGACGGACGGACAGACAGACTAGGCTGTAGAGTCATTATCTTGATACAGCCACTGGCTGCTCAGTGTACACTGGCCTTTTAGAAGTGCTAATAAAAGGGAGTTAGCAGGAAAACGTGCAAATGTGTAAAAAAAAGGCGTTTCGTAGACAACTTGACTTGAGAAAGTCTGGAGTTTGTTACACCACACAGTGACTAATTGTTTGTTATCATGCTTGAGAAGAAGTGTTCATCTGCTTTTTTGTAACATAGTTGTTTTATACTGAGCAGTTTTACCATAAAGTCATATCAAAATACATGCCATGCAATGTAAATTACAATCATGCGTACATACATTTCTTGTATGGGTGGCCCCGGGAATCGAACCCACAACCCTGGCGGTGCAAGCGCCAAGCTCTGCCAAATGAGCTACAGAGGACCAAAATCCTCAATCCCCTGATCAGAACTACAGAGGTGATTATCAATTATATATTACTATACTATTTTAGTGTCCACAATAATTTTGATTTGACTTGATTTAATTACATGGAGGGCTAACCACTTAACACAGTGATCTGTGTAGTGTGTGGTCCCAAATGGCACCCTATTCCCTGTGTAGTGCATTATATAGGGAATAGGGTGCCTTTTAGTAGTGTATTATATAGGGAATAGGGTGCCTTTTAGTAGTGCATTATATAGAGAATAGGGTGCCTTTTAGTAATGCATTATATAGGGAATAGGGTGCCGTTTAGTAATGCATTATATATGGAATAGGGTGCCTTTTAGTAGTGCATTATATAGGGAATAGGGTGCCATTTGGAACACACTCCACACTGTGTGGTGTTACTAGCAGCCACTTTTAAAAATGCCCATTATCCCAGATTTTGGATATCCACATAATGGTGGAGTGTAAAGTGTTTTACAGAGAGGTCAACTCAAAGTTAAATCATTGCAAACTCTTTATGGTCTCTTGAGCAGTGTTGAAAGCCATTGAAATGCTTGTACATTACAACACAAGGGTTCATATCGTGGGGCTTCAGTGAAATACAGTAGAACATCCATTTAATAGGACAGTATTAGGTGCGACAACCAAGCAGGAGCAACACTAATTGTAATACAGTATTTCCCCCTCTTACAGGCGCCACAAATACACACACATATTGAATCAGTACATTAAAATTATACAAACTATTTTCATTTTAGAATATCTGAGATTATATCATAATTCAAGGAAGAGAAATCCTACAGTTCCTTTGCAAAAGTACCAAACGAACTCTTACATTTGCACTATACGACCACAGAGTCAGAAATCATCATAATCGTATGGATCAATCTCCAGTCAGCATTTCCACGGTGCGGTCCAATGCAATGCACTCCAGTTCCCCCTTTGCGTCTGTCGAGATCAGAGCGCCGCCCGCCACATTGCAACACCCCCGCAATCCCAGACTGCCCTTCTCTGATCAAAGGTACAGCGTGTTTATTCATACAGCCTGTTACTATGATAAAGGGGGTCACTGTTACAATTAGCCTTTTTGCTTTCTTCCCTTCCAGATGTGATGGTCACTGGTCAGATCCTGCCGGACAAAAGAGCATTGGCTCTGACCTTGGTTTGACTCTTAATGATGCCGTCTTGACCTCCGGCATTCCTCTCTAAGTGATGAGTTCCGTACATGTATCTTTGAGGAAGTGAGCATCTAGCTGTGTTGAAGGATGTTGCAGCAGTTAGTTGTTGTTGTGACACCCACCTCCTCCTCCACCACCTTCTCCTTCTCCACCACCACCTCCACCTCCACCTCCACTACCACCTTCTCCACCTCCTCCTCCAACTCCACCTCCACTACCACCTCCACCTCCACCTCCACCAACTCCACCTCCACCACCACCACCTCCTCCTCCACTACCACCTCCTCCTCCAACTCCACCACCACCTTCTCCTTCTCCACCACCACCTTCTCCTTCACCACCTCCTCCTCCACTACACCTCCTCCTCCAACTCCACCACCTTCTCCTTCTCCACCACCTCCTCCTCCACTACCACCTCCTCCTCCAACTCCACCTCCACCTCCTCTACCACCTCCACTACTTCCACCACCTCCACCTACTCCACCACCACCTACTCCACTCCCCTCCCCTCCACTGACTGACTACAGCCCTACAGGATTGCTGTATCCATGGGAACATTAGGGAACATACCCAGCCCACAACCCCCCTTCCCAGTCACCCCACCCCTCTCCAGTCACCCCACCTCCCCTCCCCAGTCACCCCACCTCCCCTCTCCTCCCTAGTCACCCCACCTCTCCTCTCTTCCCCAGTCACCCCACCTCCCCTCTCCTCCCTAGTCACCCCACCTCCCTCCCCTCTCCTCCCTAGTCACCCCACCTCCCTTCCCCTCTCCTCCCTAGTCACCCCACCTCTCCTCCCCTCTCCTCCCTAGTCACCCCACCTCTCCTCCCTAGTCACCCCACCTCTCCTCCTTTCCCCAGTCATCCCACCTCCCTCCCCTCTCCTCCCTAGTCACCCCACCTCCCTCTCCTCCCTAGTCACCCCACCTCTCCTCTCCTCCCTAGTCACCCCACCTCCCCTCTCCTCTCCTCCCCAGTCACCCCACACCCTCCCCTCTCCTCAGTAGTCACCCCACCTCCCTCCCTCCCTCCCTCTCCTCCCTAGTCACCCCACCTCTCCTCTCCTCCCTAGTCACCCCACCTCTCCTCTCCTCCCTAGTCACCCCACCTCTCCTCTCCTCCCCAGTCATCCCACCTCCCTCTCCAGTCACCCCACCTCCCTCCCCAGTCACCCCACCTCCCTCCCCAGTCACCCCACCTCCCCAGTCACCCCACCTCTCCTCCTCCCCAGTCACCCCACCTCCCTCCCTCCCCTCCCCTCTCCTCCCTAGTCACCCCACCTCTCCTCCTTTCCCCAGTCACCCCACATCCCCTCCCCTCTCCTCCCTAGTCACCCCCCTTCCCCTCTCCTCTTCCTGCTATCTGCAGGGCCAATCTAAAGCCCTGCTATTATGATTCCTGTACTCAGTGTATTCCAGGCCGATTTAGAACATCAACACCATCAATCACCCAGGCAGAGGGGCCGAGCAGCTGGCTGAACCTCTGCTGTCTGTCCGCAAGGCCTATTTGTCATCCGGGGAACGTCTGATTCTCACGCTTACCCACTTCCCCTCTGTCTCACCCCTCACGACTACTACTACCCCTCTCCCCCTCTCTCACGACTACTACCCCTCTCCCCTCCCTCTCATCCTTCACGACTACTACTACCCCTTTCCCCTCCAACTCACCCCTCACAACAACTAACCCCCCCCCTTCCCTTTCCCCTCTGCCTCACCTGTCAACTATCCCAGTAATGGCCGTAGTACTGCCCCTACAGAAGGAGATGATTGTATGAACACACTTAACAAAACATAGACTGCTGCTTTCTCTTGTGGCTCTCTGTCTAAGCTGAGAGAATGAGGCGCTCCTCTCTTTGTCTTCCACGGTGTCCTCTCTGCGCCTCTGTCTGCTAGTACCCAGGACGTTTAAAATATACTGAACAAAATTCTAAACGCAACATGCAACAATTTCAACGATTTTACTGAGTTACAGTTCATATAAGAACATCAGTCAATTGAAATAAATTCATTAGGCCTTAATCTATGGATTTTCATCAGCACAAGGTGCACCTGTGTAATGATCATGCTGTTTAATCAGCTTCTTGATATGCCACCTGTCAGGTGGATGGATTACAGTATCTTGGCAAAAGAGAAATGCTCAAGAACAGGGATGTAAACAAAGTTTTGCACAACATTTGAGAGAAATAAGCTTTTGTGCGTATGGAACATTTTTGGGATCTTTTATTTCAGCTCATGAAACATGGCAGCAACCCTTTACATGTTTATATTTTTGTTCAGAACAGTTCCCTTTTCCTTTTTTTGTTTGCTGTTGTGGGTCATTATACAAAAAAAACGATGTTGCCTACAAAGAAACAAACAAATAAACACTTAACAGAGAAACTATGAGTCATAGTCACAGGTCCATAAAACACGGTCTAAGACGGTTACCACACTCATTTAAAGTAAACACAAATATTTGCGTTTATGGATGCTCCAGGAAATAAAGTTTGACTATTTCTACTATTAGACCACATATACTCTAATTCTAGAGTAGAATGGAGTTTAAATGTCAATAAAAACTATAGACATGGTCAATAAAGAGCTAAGGTTTGTCATAAACTGACAACACGGGAGAATTATGCTGTAGTTAATAAATGTTACCAATTCTATCTAGCACACAATCGTCAAGCCTGTTGTATTCATGACTACGTCAATGCAAGCTCGGAAACTGCATTCAATCAGAACTACCTTTTCAATATCACTGCACAATTAACAGAACTACGAGTTAACAGTTAACAGAACTACGAGGAGAGGAACTGTAGCTAACAAAAACACAGCAAGAAGTGCTTTACACTCACACAGTGTGGTGCAGAAACCCCGCAGGAATTATCACTGTGAATCATTGTACTGTTTGTTTGTGTCAAATCATAAGAGATGGGGTTGCCAACTGGCGATTTGACACAGAAATAAAATGTAATTCATTCATTCACACACACAGAAAGCCCATCAATGTCAAAACAAAACGTCTGATGTCATGGATGGATGTGTCATCAATTTCCCCCTTGACCCCCATGTAGGGCCTTGGATGCATCCCAAATGACACACTATATGACAAGGGCCCATAGGTTAGTAGTGCACTATATAAAGAATAGGCTGCCAGTTGGGACGCAGGCATGGTGTTCTACAGGACCTTCCTCCTCGTCCCTCTACAGCCAGCTGAGAGGAGCTGCCCTGCCCTGGGGGCAGAAAGAAGGACGTATTTGTACAAACACCCCAAATGAAAGTCTAGGCTTGTTCCTCTGCCTTCAGCTCCGCCTTGGAAACAAGTGCAGCACAGTGCTGGGAGTGTGTCTGTTGGACCAGACTGGTCACGCTATCTCATCCAAGCCCCCGACAGACACTGTCCCAGCTCCCCAGACAGCCAGCTGCAGAACTGCCTGGGGTATACAATCAAGAGGGTCAACATCATAGAGGCCAATAAGGATATGAGTGGACGTGTGTGTGTGTGTGTGTGTGTGTGTGTGTGTGTGTGTGTGTGTGTGTGTGTGTGTGTGTGTGTGTGTGTGAGATAAGAGCATGGACACTAGAGAAAATGCCACTCTGTTACAGGACTGTTTTGCTAGCACAGACTGGAATATGTTCCGGGATTCTTCCGATGGCATTGAGGAGTATACCACATCAGTCATTGTCTTCATCAATAAGTGGCGGCAGGTAGCCTAGTGGTTAGAGCATTGGACTAGTAACCGAAAGGTTGTAAGATCAAATCCCCGAACTGACAAGGAAAACATCTGTCGTTCTGCCCCTGAACAAGGTAGTTAACCCACTGTTCCTAGGCCGTCATTGAAAATAAGATTTTGTTTTTAACTGACGCCTAGTTAAATAAAAAGGTAAAATAAAAATAAATAAATAAAGTGCATTAATGACATCTTCCCCACAGTGACCGTACATACCCCAACCAGAAGACATGGATTACAGGCAACATCCGCACTGAGCTAAAGGCTAGAGCTGCCTCTTCAAGGAACGGGATTCTAACCCGGAATCTTATAAGAAATCCCACTATGCCCTCAGACGAACCATCAAACAGGCAAAGTGTCAATACAGGACTAAGATCAAATCGTACTACACCGGCTCTGACGCTCGTCGGATGTGGCAGTGCTTGCAAACCATTACAGACTGCAAAAGTGAAGCACAGCTGAGAGCTGCCCAGTAACACAAGCCTACCGGACGAGCTAAACTACTTCTATGCTGGTTTCGAGGCAAATAACACTGAAACATAAATGAGAGCACTAGTTGTTCCGGAAGACTGTGTGATCACGCTCTCCGCAGCCGATGTGAGAAAGACATTTAAACAGGTCAACATTCACAAGGCCGCAGGGCCAGACGGATTACCAGGACGTGTACTGCGAACATGCGCTGACCAACTGGCAAGTGTCTTCACTGACATTTTCAACCTCGCACTGTCCGAATCTGTAATACCAACAATTTTTAAGCAGACCACCATAGAACACTAAGGCAACCTGCCTAAATGACTACCGTCCCGTAGCACTCACGTCTGTAGCAATGAAGTGCTATGAAAGGCTGGTCATGACTCACATCAACACCATTATCCCAGAAACCCTAGACCCACTTCAATTTACATACTGCCCTACAGATCCACAGATGACTCAATCTCTATTGCACTTCACACTGCCCTCTCCCACCTGGACAAAAGGTACACCTATGTGAGAATGCTATTCATTGACTACAGCTCAGCGTTAAACAGCATAGTGCCCTCAATTACACAATATCAGAATTGGCATTTTAATATTTTAACTTGGACCACTTGGTCTCACGCAACTTTATTTGCCTGTAAATAATTTTCTAACATCCCATTCAAAAAGTTAAATGTTTGATTCCAAATGGGTTAATAGAGCATGTTTCACACAGCCACAGAAGCCAAAACAAACGGTTACCTGGCAGACAGACAGAATAAGCCCTCTGGCAGACAGACAGAATAAGCCCCCCCCACACAGTATTACAGAACTGAACACCAGCTTAATTTAAAGCCAGAATAGATGAATAGAGTAAAGGAAAACAGCTGCCAGGCATACAGTACAACATCATGATAAAAATGAATGAAATTATGTGCCCAAATAAATGAAGCTCTTCCAAATTGGACTCTGCTCAGTTGATTCAAGTACACGTAACACAGGCAAGCCTTTCATAGGCCTATTAAGGTATAATAAAAATAATAAATTGCCAAAAATAAAATGTGTTTGTTTTGGAGAATATGATTGATATCTTATTTTCTAAATGAGTTTAGATTTTGCCCTATTCAATCTACTTTTGTCAAATATATAAAAACATTGAACATCTAACCTCCATTTGTGTGGCATTCATTTTGTTAGCATTCAGTTAAACAATGAGAGAAGTAGCCTGAGTCAAGATTTATTTTGAGAGCGAGAAGAGTAAAATTATAATAAGCATAAATTGGACCATTGGCATTCTCCTTTCTTGGAAAAGTCTTAATGACAAATAACCACTTTCCTTCCATCTCCTAGTGTTTCAGCTGCAGTCTACACAGGGTGCTCGGGCCTGCCTAAACGCTTGTCATTGGCTGAGCCGTTTAAGCTTCGCCTTCGGCCATACTCTCAAAAATGATTCTTAGTTTCTTGCCCTGGACTTCCATGCACACAAGTGGGGCTTGGTACTCCCCCTCTGTGATCAATCTGAGAAACCAGACAGTGCCGTTTCCACAGTTTAGGTCTATGTGGGCTGTAGTAGGTTCTGCAGCGGTGGAGGGGTTGGTTCAGTGTTACTAATGGCTGTGCACACAATCTGGCCAACACAATTAATCATACACTTTACACCTTCACTGGGTTGCAGTGTGAGAGAAACCATCATTCTCAACCTTAAAAATAAACATTAAAAGCTGTACATTGCAGGTCATAATAATATGAATATTATAATGGCGTCAGAGAGGATGGCAACCGTTTTACGGGCTTCTAACCAACTGTGCTATTTTGTGTGTTTTTTTGCATTGTTTGTAACTTATTTTGTACATAATGTTGCTGCTACCATCTCTTATGACCCAAAAGAGATTCTGGATATCAGAACAGCGATTACTCACCTCGAATGGGACAAAGATTTTTTCTTTAATGAGTCCGATGCAAAGGATATACTGCTTCTCCGAGATGTGGCCCAAATCCCCGTCTTACGCGTGAAGAAAAGCCGGTAATACAGGGGGAGGAGATCGGGGTGCCTTGTGAGAATTCGTCAGCGAGTGGGTGACCCGCCTCTACCATCCGTTCCATTGGCCAACGTGCAATCACTGGAGAATAAACTGTGACGATCTCCGTTCGAGACTATCTTACCAACGGGATATTAAAAAACTGTAATATCTTATGTTTCACAGAGTCGTGGCTGAACGACGACACGGATAATATACAGTTGGCTGGGTTTTCCATGCATCGGCAGGACAGAACAGCTACGTCTGGTAAGACGAGGGGTGGTCGTGTGTGTCTATTTGTCAATAACAGTTGGTGCGCAATGTCTAACATTAAGGAGGTCTCGAGGTATTGCTCGCCTGAGGTAGAATACCTCATGATTAAAAAAAATATATGTATTTAACCTTTATTTAACAAGGCAAGTCAGTTAAGAACAAATTATTATTTACAATGACGGCCTACCCCGGCCAAACCCGGATGACGCTGGGCCAATTGTGCGCCGCCCTACAGCTGTAGACCACACTATATATTTTGTAGACGTCTATTTACCACCACAAACCGACGCTGGCACTAAGACTGCACTCAACGAGCTGTATAAGGCCATAAGCAAACAAGAAAATGGTCATCCAGAAGTGGTGCTCCTAGTGGCCGTGGACTTTAATGCAGGCAAATTTAAATCTGTTTTACCTAATTTCTATCAGCATGTCACCTGTGCAACGAGAGGGAAAAAAACTGTAGACTACCTTTATTCCACACAGAAACGCATACAAAGCTCTCCCTCGCCATCCACTTGGCAAATCAGACCATAATTCTATCCTCCTGAATACAAGCAAAAACTAAAGCAGGAAGTACCAGTGACTTGCTCAATGCAGAAGTGGTCAGATGACGCGGATGCTACGCTACAGGACTTGCTAGCACAGACCGGAATATGTTCTGGGATTCATCCAATGGCATTGAGGTGTATACCACTTCAGTCACCGGCTTCATCAATTAGTGCATCGACGACGTCGTCCCCACAGTGACCGTACGTACATATCCCAACCAGAAACCATGGATTACAGGCAACATCCGCACCGAGCTAAAAGCTAGAGCTTCCGCTTTCAAGGAGCGGGATATTAATCAGGACGCTTGTAAGAAATCCCGCTATGCCCTCAGACGAACCATCAAACAGGCAAAGCGTCAATAGAGGATTAAGATTGAACCCTACTACACCGGCTCTGATGCTCGTCGGATGTGGCAGGGCTTGCAAACTATTACGGACTACAAAGGGAAACCCAGCCGAGAGCTGCCCAGTGACGTGAGACGCGAGCCTACCAGACAAGTGAAATGCCTTTTATTTCTTCGCTTCAAGGCAAGCAACACTGAAGCATGCACGAGATCACCGGCTGTTCCGGATGACTGTGTGATCACACTCTCCGTAGCCGATGTGAGCAAGACCTTTAAACAGATGAATATTCACATGGCAGCTGGGCCAGACGGATTACCAAGACGTGTACAGTCGTGGCAAAAGTTGAGAATGACACAATTATTAATTTTCACAAAGTCTGCTGCCTCAGTTTGTATGATGGAAATTTGCATATACTCCAGAATGTCATGAAGAGTGATCAGATGAATTGCAATTAATTGCAAAGTCCCTCTTTGCCATGCAAATTAACTAAATCTCCAAAAAACATTTCCACTGCATTTCAGCCCTGCCACAAAAGGACCATCTGACATGATGTCAGTGATTCTCTTGTTAACACAGGTGTGAGTGTTGATGAGGACAAGGCTGGAGATCACTCTGTCATGCTGATTGAGTTCGAATAACAGACTGGAAGCTTCAAAAGGAGGGTGGTGCTTGGAATCATTGATCTTCCTCTGTCAAACGTGGTTACCTGCAAGGAAACACGTGCCGTCATCATTGCTTTGCACAAAAAGGGCTTCACAGGTAAGGATATTGCTGCCAGTAAGATGGCACCTAAATCAACCATTTATCAGATCATCAAGAACTTCAAGAAGAACGGTTCAATTGTTGTGAAGAAGTCTTCAGGGCGCCCAAGAAAGTCCAGCAAGATGCTTCCGGTGACGCAACGTAGGAAATGGCCGCCTAGTTAATCGCGCTGCACATGGGTTGAGTAATTCCCCTCTAAATTCAAATATTTACTAAGAATATTATAATAACTTACACAAAATGGAAAATTGGAAAATAGGAAAAGGTCGCGGAGCTACAGCAACAGCCCGTAACAAGACAGCAGAAGAAATAATCGTGGAGGAAACCGAGATGGCTAATGCTAGCACAAAAAGCTAGCAGCAGCAAAAGAACCCTCGTTCCGTGAGGTGATAAAGGAAGAATTGCGAGGCGCTCACATGCTTTGAGAGGAACTCAGAGAAGATGTAAGGAAAGAATTAAATGAGTTCAAAAGGACATTAACCAGAAACTCGAGGAAAACAATGAGGAACTTCACAACATATCTACAAGAATGGGGACGAGAACAGCGCATCGGAGAAACGGACACATGGAACTCCGCAGTCAAGGAAATACTCGAACAGTCGCTGAAAAGCCAACACGCACTACAGGCAAAAGTGACAGAACTCAAGGCTTCTCACCGAAACAACATTAGACTTTACAATGTGCCAGAAGGCGCAGAAAAAGACTCTATGCCCAAATTCGTAGAGGGTCTATTCCAAGAAATACTTGAAGACGACACTGACCTGGGGATCGAGAGAGCACACCGAGCTCTGACCTCAAAACCCCCAGCGGCGCCTCCCAGATCTATAATAATACGGTTCCTAAAATTCGCAATCAAAGAGAAAGTTCTACACGCAACCTGGAAAAAGCCTGTTAACTTCCAAGGCGACGAGTGTTCTTTGACCATGACTACGCTGGGGAGATACTAAAAAGAAGGAAAGAATACACCCCCATTAAGAAAACACTTAAAGAGAAAGGCATTCGCTTCAAACACCATTCCGGCAAAAATGCGGGTATATCTGGAAAATGGCCCGGTCACATACGAGCATGCAGACGAGGCGGCTGAGGACCTGAAGAGGAGGGGTATTCCAGTGGAATATACCGCCAGGAGAAAGGCGAAGTCACCAGCGGAAAGACTCGAGCAGGCTCTCCCATGGATCGTTGTCGGCAAGCAGAGTCATGGGGAAAGAGGGAAACAACCTCAAGAGGACGTTCACATTCGAGAGAGACTCAGACACTTCCAACGGAAGACGGAATACACTGAATCGGGTTTAACAGAATTAAAACACCGTGAGCAGTTAAGACATTTTGTATATAATGTTTGACATTACTCATATCAAAGGTATACACTGTACTCTAAACCATCTACGGTATCATGATAAGCACGCATCGACCCAAATTGTTTACATTTGAAATTACCCAATTGGATGAAATAATGAAATAGGCACCCCATTATTTCCGGTTCCAGTAGGTCTTGTTTATACCACATTACGCATCTCATATATATGAGCGAGGCCCATCCAGCGGACAGGCTCATCCCCTCAAACCCCAGAGGCAAGAGCCATCGCTCATCCATATATTTATATGTACATACTGTATTCATTCCTTTACTCTTGTGTGTATAAGGTAGTTGTTGTGAATTTGTTAGATTACTTGTTAGATACTACTGCATGGTCGGAACTAGAAGCACAAGCATTTCGCTACACTCGCATTAACATCTGCTAACCATGTGTATGTGACAAATAAAATTTGATTTGATTTGATAATGATGCATCACCAGGAATTTAAGGTCATAAGTCTCAATGTAAACGGACTGGGAAGTGCCATCAAGAGAAGTAAGGTGATAGCAAAGATGAAACGGGAGAGAGTTGACATAATATTCTGGCAGGAAACACACTTATCCACACCTGAACACGAGAAACTCAGGAAAATGGGATACAGGAACACTTATTTTTCTACATACAAAATGGGTAGAAGGGGAGTTGCAATCTTGATCCCAAATTCAGTTAACTTTGAGTTTATATCAGAAATAAAAGACAAGGAGGGTAGATTTATTCTTGTCAAATGCAAATTGGACAACAAGGAAGTTACATTATTTAATGTATACGCACCCCCAGGGAGTGACATGATCTTCTATGGGAAGGTGTTTGATTTGATTGCCACAGAAACCTCCGGCACTCTTATCTGCGGAGGGGACTTCAATACGATATTAAACTCAAAATTGGACAGCACAAACCAAAATAGGAAAACTAGCCTAGTTGCTAAAAAGATAAATAGGATATTGCAGGACCTAGGACTGCACGACGTATGGCGTGACATCCACAGGACAGATAAGGAATATACTTTTTACTCAGCCCGCCACACTGAATACTCCAGGTTAGACTACTTTTTCATGTACAATGCAGACAGACACAGGCTTAAGGATTGCAGGATCGGGCAGAGCGACTTGTCAGATCATAATGGAGTTTACCTTACTCTACACCTTGATAGCAAACCAAAAAATACTCTATGGAGACTTAACACAAGCATGCTGAATGACCCAGCTTTCAAAGAATTAATAAAGGCAGAATTGAACACCTACCTGGAGAATAACGATAACGGGGGAAGTATCCCCTGCTACACTGTGGGACGCAGCTAAGGCGGTTATTAGAGGAAAGATCATAGCCACATCATCTCTCAAGAAAAAGATTAAAGCACAGAAACTGCTGAAATTACAGGAAACACTAAGAAACTTAGAACGATCCCATAGTCAAAACAAAGACCCTCTTACATTACAAGAGATTCAAAAGGTAAAACAGGAAATAGACCAGATTTATAGAGAAGAAGTAGAGAAAAAGCTCAGGTTCCTGAAACAACGATATTATGAAGCAGGCTCAAAGGCAACCAAATTACTAGCATGAAGACTCAGGAAACAACAAGCACAGAATACCATTTTCAAAATAAAAGACCCCAAAACAAAGAAGGTCACATGCAAATTGGATGAAATACAGAACGCATTTGAAACATATTACACAAATCTATACAAGCAACCGGAGAAGGCAGATGCCCAGACAATAGAGCATTTTTTGAACTCACTAGATCTCCCCTCAATTGGGACAGAGCAAAATGATAGACTTACTTCAGAAATAACCACAGAAGAAATTAATAAAGCAATATCTCAACAAAAAGTAAACAAGTCTCCAGGCACTGATGGCTTCCCTTCAGAATGGTACAAGACCTTTAGAGAGCAACTAACACCTCTACTCCAGACCTGCTTTAACTGGACTCTGCGGGAGGGGGGATCTCCCACCATCATGGAGAGAGGCCATCATATCTGTAATCCCAAAGGAGGGAAAAGATAAAAAGGAATGCAGTTCATATAGACCCATCGCAATTCTTAATACGGATTATAAACTATACGCATCAATAATAGCCAAAAGAATGGAGAATATAATCCCAGAATTGATTGACGGAGACCAAACTGGTTTCATACAAAATAGGCAGACACAGGACAACATAAGGAGAACACTACATGTTATGGACCACATTACTCAGAATAAGACAAGTGCAATATTAATCAGTCTAGATGCAGAAAAAGCATTTGACTCAGTGGGATGGGATTACCTATTCCAAGTTATGGAAAGATTTGGATTCAACAGAGAAGTGATACAATGCATCAAATCACTATATTCATATCCGACTGCTAGAATAAAGACTAATGGACATTTGTCACGAACAATACAATTAGAAAGGGGGCAAGACAAGGCTGTAATCTCTCACCCACGCTCTTCTCCCTGTACCTCGAACCATTAGCACAGGCAATAAGACAGGACCCAACTTTAGAGGGAATAACAATAAGAGGCAGTGAACATAAGATATGTATGTATGCTGACGACGTTCTGTTATACCTTAAAGACCCAAGCACAAGTGTACCTAGATTGATGGATGTCTTACAAACATTTGGAACATACTCGGGGTATGTACTTAACGTACACAAAACCCAAGCCCTAGTATACAATCATACCCCACAGGAAGAGCTAAAGAGTAGGTATAACTTCCACTGGACCTCTTCATCCATTAAATATCTTGGAGTATATCTACCTAAAGACACATCTAAACTCTATTGCGTGAATTACGATCATATTAACGAGAAAATACACGAAGACCTGGACAGGTGGAATTCACTTCCCTTAGATCTTAGCAATAGAATAGAAACAATCAAAATGAACATCCTGCCGAGGCTACTGTATTTGTTCCAATCACTGCCCGTAGAAATCCCACCTAAACAATTCAGGGAATGGGATAAACGAATATCAAGATTCATCTGGAGCAGTAAGAGACCAAGAATTAGATATACAACATTACAATTACCAAAAAACAGGGGGGGTATGGCCTTACCAAACCTAAAAGATTATTTTGTGTCAGCTCAATTGAGACCTCTGGTGTGTTGGTGCAATTCAGAATACGAATCCAAATGGAAAGATATCGAGACCACTTTGACAGAGATACCCATACAGTCAGTATTGGGAAATACTGACATGGCAATTGAAATATGCAATAGACAAAATCAGTGGATTAATTTCTCACTAAGGACATGGCTTAAGGTAGTTAGGCAAAATCATTTAGACAGAGAGGTTAAACTGCTGAGCTGGCTCATGCACGACCCCAGCTTCATCCCTGCAACTCAGGACAGCAGATTTAAACAATGGACGAGAAAGGCATCACATCTCTCAGTACAATCATAAGAAATGGGGACCTAGATAACTTCCAGAACCTAAGTAAAAACATGGCCTAGATAAAGAAGATTTTTACAGATACCTACAACTTCGACACTATTACCTGAGGGATATAAAGGGAATGACCCGAACACCCAAAGAATTTATCCAAGTATTCACTAACGCATACAATTTGGGAAGTAGCAAAAACTATCTCAAATCTCTACTTAGGTATCCAAGCCTCAAAAACATTCTACAAACTACATTAAAAAGAAATGGGAGGAGGAACTCAACGCTAGAATAACTGATGAAACATGGTTGAACATATTAGAGACTCAACAAAGCTCCACCAATTCAAGGTCTTGGAGAGAATTCTGTTGGAAGAATGTTACACGCTTCTTCATAACACCTAAACTGAAATCAAAACAAACTGGCTCCCTACACCCTTGTTGGAGAGAGTGTGGTCAGTTGAGGGCAGATCACTCCCATATCTTTTGGGCCTGCCCCGCAATAGAAACTTACTGGGGAGAAATAAGATCTAACATAGGGAAAATAATGGGATTTGACATAGAACAAACATTCACTTCTCTGTACTTGGAGTGAAATACCTGATAACTTGCATAATAGAGAAAAGTACCTCTTGAAGGTCCTACTGGCAGCCAGTAAAAAGGCTATCACAAGGAAATGGCTACAAAAAGACCCTCCCACCGTGACACAATGGATAGACATTGTTAAAGAAATACACCACATGGAACGTATGACCTTTGCATTAAGAACTCAAGAGGAGAGAGGACAGGAATACTGGGAGAAATGGACTACGTATATGGAAATGATCTAATTACAAAAGACATCAAAGTAACTATTGCGATGAAGATATGACATGCACTGTATCTGCCAGATCTTATTATTATTTACTTTTTTTTTTTTTTTTTTTGTATATATTTTCATTCCTTTCTTTCTTTCTAAATTTCTTTGTTGAAGTTCTCTTACTGTACGTTCTTTGTGCTTTCCTTGTGTTCCACAATAAAAACAAAGTAAAAAAAAAAAAAAAAGAAAGTCCAGCAAGCGCCAGGACCATCTCCTAAAGTTGATTCAGCTGCGGGATCGGGGCACCACCAGTACAGAGCTTGCTCAGGAATGGCAGCAGGTAGGTGTGAGTAATTGTAATTGTCAATAAAAGCCTTTGACACTTATGAAATGCTTGTAATTATAATTCTGTATTCCATAGTAACATCTGACAAAACCAACTGGCAAGTGTCTTCACTAACATTTTCAACCTCTCCCTGACCGAGTCTGTGTCAAGCAGGCCACCATAGTCCCTGTGTCCAAGAAAGCGAAGGTAACCTGCCTAAATGACTACCGCCCCGTAGCACTCACGTCAGTACCCATGAAATGCTTTGAAAGGCTGGTCATGCCTCACATAAACACCATCATCCCGGAAACCCTAGACCCATTCCACTTCGCATACCGCCCCAACAGATCCACAGATGACGCAATCTGAATCACACTCCACACTGCCCTTTCCCACCTGGACAAAACATCTATGTAAGAATGCTGTTCATTGACTACAGCTCAGCATTCAACACCATAGTGCCCACAAAGCTCATTACTAAGCTAAGGACCCTGGGACTAAAAACCTCCCTTTGCAACTGGATCCTGGACTTCCTGACGGGCCTCCCACCGGTGTTATGCTGATCCTCAAAAAGGGGGCTCCTCAGGGGTTCAAGCTTAGTCCCCTCCTGTACTCCCTGTTCACCCACGACTGCGTGGCCAAGCATGACTCAACACCATCATTAAGTTTGCTGATGACACAACAGTGGTAGGCCTGATCACTGACAACAATGAGACAGCCTATAGGGAGGAGGTCAGAGACCTAGCAGTGTGGTGCCAGGACAACAACTTCTCCCTCAACGTGAGCAAGACAAAGGAGCTACCGCATGGCAAGCGGTGCCGTAGCGCCAAGTCTAGGTCCAAAAGGCTCATTAAAAGCTTCTACCCCCAAGCCATAAGACTGCTGAACAATGAATCAAATGGCCACCTGAATGATTTACATGGACCCCCTTTGTTTTTACACTGCTGCTACTCGCTGTTTATTATCTATGAATATTCACTTTACCCCTACCTACATGTACAAATTACCTCGACTAACCTGTACCCCTGCACATTGACTCGGTACCGGTACCCCCTGTTTAGGCTGCTGCCTACACTGAGACCCAATCACTGGACACTTTAATAAATGGATCCCTAGTCACTTTAAATAATGCCACTTTACTAATGTTTACATATCTTACATTTCTCATATCACATGTACAGTTGAAGTTTAAAACTCAGTTTTTCACAATTCCTGACATTTAATCAAAATAAAAATTCCCTGTCTTAGGTCAGTTAGGATCACCACTTTATTTTAAGAATGTGAAATGTCAGAATATTAGTAGAGAGAATGATTTACTTCCGCTTTTATTTCTTTCATCACATTCCCAGTGGGTCAGAAGTTTACATACACTCAATTAGTATTTGGTAGCATTGCCTTTAAAGTGTTTAACTTGGGTCAAACTTTTCCGGTAGCCTTCCACAAGCTTCCCACAATAAGTTGGGTGAATTTTGTCCCATTCCTTCTGACAGAGCTGGTGTAACTGAGTCAGGTTTGTAGGCCTCCTTGCTCACACACACTTTTCAGTTCTGCCCACAAATTGTCTATAGGATTGAGGTCAGGGCTTTGTGATGGCCACTCCAATACCTTTGACTTTGTTGTCCTTAAGCCATTTTGCCACAACTTTGGAAGTATGCTTGGGGTCATTGTTCATTTGGAAGACCCATTTGTGACCAAGCTTTAACTTCCTGCCTGATGTCTTGAGATGTTGCTTCAATATATCCACATCATTTTCCTTCGTCATGATGCCATCTAGTTTGTGAAGTGCACCATTCCCTCCTGCAGCAAAGCACCCCCACAACATGATGCTGCCACCCCCGTGCTTCACGGTTGGGATGGTGTTCTTCGGCTTGCAAGCATACCCCTTTTTCCTCCAAACATAACGATGGTCATTATGGCCAAATAGTTATATTTTTGTTTCATCAGACCAGAGGACATTTCCCCATGTGGAGTTGCAAACCGTAGTCTGGCTTTTTTTATGGCGGTTTCGGAGCAGTGTCTTCTTCCTTGCTGAGCAGCCTTTCAGGTTATGTCGATATAGGACTCGTTTTACTGTGGATATAGATACTTTTGTACCCGTTTCCTCCAGCATCTTCACAAGGTCCTTTGCTGTTGTTCTGGGATTTATTTGCACTTTTCTCACCAAAGTACGTTTATCTCTAGGAGACAGAACGAGTATCCTTCCTGAGCGGTATGACGGGCGCGTGGTCCCATGGTGTTAATACTTGAGTACTATTGTTTGTACAGATGAACGTGGTACCTTCAGGCGTTTGGAAATTGCTCCCAAGGATGAACCAGACTTGTGAAGGTCTACACTTTGTTTTCTGAGGTCTTGGCTGAATTTATTTTGATTTTCCCATGATGTCAAGCAAAGAGGCACTGAGTTTGAAGGTAGGCCTTGAAATACATCCACAGGTACACCTCCAATTGACTCAAATTATGTAAATTAGCCTATCAGAAGCTTCTAAAGCCATGACATCATTTTCTGGAAATGTCCAAGCTGTTTAAAGGCACAGTAAACTTCTGACCCATTGGAATTGTGATACAGTGAATTATAAGTGAAATAATCTGTCTGTAAACAATTGTTGGAAAAATTACTTGTGTCATGCACAAAGTAGATGTCCTAACCGACTTGCCAAAACTATAGTTTGTTAACAAGAAATGTGTGGAGTGGTTACAAAACGAGTTTTAATGACTCCAACCTAAGTGTATGTAAACTTCCGACTTCAACTGTATATACTACTGCACCATGCCTATGCCGCTCAGCCATTGCTCATCCATATACCTATATGTACATATTCTTATTCACCCCTTTAGATTTGTGTGTATTAGGTGGGAGAATTAGGTAGGAGAATTGTTAGATTACTTGTTACATATTACTGCACTGTTGGAACTAGAAGCACAAGCATTTCACTACACTTGCATTAACATCTGCTAACCATGTGTATGTGACCAATACAATTTGATTTGATTTAGCCTCTGTATTGTTATTTTATTGTGTTACTTTTTAATGTAGTAAATATTTTCTTAACTCTACTTCTTGAACTGCATTGTTGGTTAAGGGCTTGTAAGTAAGCATTTCATGGTAAGGTCTACACCCATTTTATTCAGCACATGTGACAAATAAAATTTGATTTGATAATATGAATCTGAAAGTTAATTATATTCTCCTCACTTAAGTAGTTTATGCACAATGGACTTTTTCTGCTGAAACTTCTGAAATTGACTGTAAAGACACACACAGTGCATCCCGGCGCAGAAACTCAATGAAGGAGAAGAAACAATTATTGAACAGTAATGACTTTGCTGCGCTGGGAGAAGCTCCTTCTGTGCATGCCTACTCTTGCATACTTCCTATTATTTTTAACATTAACCACCTCAATGCAAATAACCATACTTGTGAGGTGAATCCAAATTGATATGGTAAACTTTGACAATTTACATATCGTTTGCAACATACAAATACAGAGGTAAACAGACTACTTGCGTTCACTCGATTCCTGCAGACCGCCCTCAACAACATACAATACCTGCAAGTTCTCTAGAGGGACGGGGACAAAAGCACATTGGTGGCATGGAGAGGTCTGGGGAAATACTAATAATTACAACTCTGTAAATAACTCATCCAAGCTGTGAAAACAGAGAAAATTAAGAAGAGAAGAGACAAGACTAGAATCCGACCAATGGGATCTGGATGCTGGGGCAAACCCGAACCCAGGTGATCACCACCATCAGTCCCTGCACCCTCGGCCCTCTCACCGTCTAGTGGGTCTAACTACTTAATAAGTAGCTGTTAGAGGTTTCCTGGACATAGTCCAGACCCCATAGAGGCCCTCAGAACTGTTGCAGACCCCCAAGAACACAAGGAGAGCTTCATTTATCAATCAGACCAATCAGGAGGCCACTTCCTGGGTTAGGGACGAATGGGACGGCCACATGTTGGGGATTACGTCTGAATTCCATACTGATGTAAAACCACCTGAATAACACTAACAGTTACAAAGTTATTGATTAGAAGCCAGAGTTGCATCGGAGTTAGCTATTAAAACACGGTATATATTTCATGCCACGACTAAAGCCAGCAACATAAAATGCTTAAATTATTTTAAATATTAGACATCATCATATTCAAATGAGGATTGTCTGAAGTATGGCTAATGGGATAATAATGATGCTAACACAGTAGGCCTACAGGATGCTCAGCTTGATGGGTGAATCCTCTCACGCTGGTGACAAGTCAGCGTAGGTAAAAGAGGGTACGTCCCAAATAGTACCCTATTCACCATTTTTATTTATTTATTTATTTCATCTTTATTTAACCAGGTAGGCAAGTTGAGAACAAGTTCTCATTTACAACTGCGACCTGGCCAAGATAAAGCAAAGCAGTTTGACACATACAACAACACAGAGTTACACATGGAGTAAAACAAACATACAGTCAATAATACAGTAGAAAAAAAACAAATCTATACACAAAGAGTGCAAATGAGGTAGGATAAGGAAGGTAAGACAATAAATAAGCCATGGTGGCAAAGTAATTACAATATAGCAATTTAACACTGGAATGGTAAATGTGCAGTAGATGAATGTGCAATGTAGAAAAAAACTGGGGTGCAAAGGAACAAGATAAATAAATAAATACGGTAGGGGATGAGGTAGTTGGTTGGGCTATTTACAGATGGGCTATAAACAGGTACAGTGGTCAGTGAGCTGCTCTGACAGCTGGTGCTTAAATCTGGTGAGGGAGATAAGTGTCCAATTTCAGGGATTTTTGTAGTTCATTCCAGTCATTGGCAGCAGAGAACTGGAAGGAGAGTTGGCCAAAGAAGGAATTGGCTTTGGGGGTGACCAGTGAGATATACCTGCTAGAGCGCGTGCTACAGGTTGGTGCTGCTAGGTGACCAGCGAGCTGAGATAAGGCGGGACTTTACCTAGCAGGGACTTGTAGATGACCTGGAGCCAGTGGATATGGCGACGAGTGTAAAGCAAAGGCCAGCCTACGAGAGCGTACAGGTCGCAGTGGTGCACTACGTTTGACCAAGGTCCCATGGTAGTGCACTATGTAGGGAATAGGTGCTATTTAGGACGCATAAAGTTACATAGAAAAGAGAGCCGTCACCTGAAGCATGTTGTGTCATTCGTCCTTATTTTTCCCTTGCGATGACAGATGACAGGTAGGAGGGTAGCATGGTAGAGGGTAGAAGCAAGTACTAGAGCCAAGCAGCTTGTCACCCCTTCACTGGGCCCCATGCTGAGGGACGACCTCTTTACGCGGTCATACCAGGTCATATACCAGGACCCAATGGGAGAGCGAGAGAGAGAATGTGTGTGAGAAAGTGTGTGCGAGAGAGATTCTCCACAGACATGAGAACTAGACCACAGGAAGAATGGTCGTTCCAGGTAGCCAGGGCTTCTCCACAGACATGTGACGTGTCACCACACACACAGCACCATTGTACTGGTGACTATGGGACATGTCATCTTACAACTGATAGACTTCTGTCTGAGATCAATGCTGTCTGAGTAGAGGAAGAGAAAATGTGTATCGTTTTACCATTAGATAAGTAAATTAGATAAGAAAATTAATATATATTTTCGTAATTAAATATTTTTAATTGTAAAGTGATTTCATACAAAATATTGCTTCTCTACTCTCCTTATAGAGTAGGATCTAATGCAATTCAAATGTAACATTTATATTTGCAGCGACATTAACCAAAATCCAGGGAATGCCTCTAGAACAGTACGAGAACATGTTGCTTAATGGGTACTCTCACTGAGAGCACTGCTCACAGACAGTAAGATGGTAAGAGTGTCCAAGTGCTTTTCACATACTCCAGAGCTAAGCAGACCTGTCCGGGATCATAGGATAGCAGCATGGATGTAAAGTCAATGTGAAATTACAGGATATTAGTAGTTTCTCATTCATTATTGGAATAAATAGCATTTTGTAATGTTGGAGACACCATATCATGGTGATTTAATTGAAAAAACAGTAACAAATGGTTATGTAACGAGAAACCATTGTTATTTAAAAAGTAAATATGTAATATAGGTCCACACGTGTAGTTGTATAAATGTTGAATGTAATTAATGTGCTGTCATTAAAATCCCATTTATTTCACATTTCTTTTAATCAATATTATTAAAACACTAATCACATGAAATGTGCACATGTACAGTTGTGTAAATTGTCAAATGTACAAGATGTGAATTGTAAACTGCATATTGTCTCGGTAATAACACATTGGAAAAGGAAACCCCCTGTGATAGAGGTGTCATTGTTCCCCCTGTGTTCACAGATCTGAAACAAGGAACCGGGGGTCCTCCTGTACCTCTGTCTGTTTTTGGAACTCGAGATAGACCCCCATATTTAATTTCTACCTCGCTGATAGTATTTATCAGCGACGTCCTGATAAAAACAAAATATGCAATTTAAGCCTGAGCAGGGCTAAGCCGCCGAGGAGGACAGGATTACCTGGGGGCTGGTTGGGACAGACTTCAGATTGTATTGTCATAAAGGGGCCATTGGCCTCTTGGCAAACTGTACCTCAAGCCCCAGATGACAGGCCTTTTCAAGACAGACAGGGGGAGAAAATATGAAACTTAAATTATTCATGACAGACAAATTAATGAGTCACAAAATAAGAGAATAAAATAGAGAAAACTAACATTTATGTTAACCTCTCTCGCATAAATGTATTCAAATTGATATTTTTGTTCCTTATTTGATAATCGTTTTCATATTTCCCTTTGAATTAACTGGCCTTTTCTTTTATTAACAGAGAGAGGGTTCACCATACAAAACACAATGGCCCAGACTTAGTGACTGGATGGGATTAGGTTTAATAGCAAATCTTGACAGACATATCCTGGAAGCATATAAGTCCCCTCCGATTTTGGAAGAGAGCAAAGCTGACATGTTTTTCTGGGATTTACCTTATTAATTGGATGATTAAGTCCATCTAATCCACTCTGATCGCTTACTTTGTCACTGGGCTTTTTTTCCTTCATTTTATATTCTACAGATTTTTTGCCACATTTAGGATACCACATTTCTAGGAACGTCTAAACAAAAAAAAATATATATATTGCAACCAAACTGTTATTTTATTTACACAAAAGACTGAAATGGAAATTAAAGAGAAATGACTTCCTATGCAGACAAGGCAAAAAAAAGTCAGAAGTCCCCCGGCATTTTCCTACTCAGCTTTGAGTTGGTAGATTCTATGGGAAGAGGAGTATTTCTGGCATGTGGCACAATGCATGTCCGCAATGTCTGAATGACTGGAGGGGATGGAGTGATGGTCAGACAAAGGGCCCCGGGACAGGTCGACTAGACTGCTTCATCATCCTGTGTCGTCACTTTCCCTGGCATGGAAGAAGAGGTCTTGTCTGTCCCTAATCTGAAAGGGGATCAGTCAGGTGAGAGCTGGGGGTGAGAGTGGGGGTAAAGGTAGAGTAGGTGATGATGGTCTAGACTCTCTATGCACACCCTCAGGGCCATATAGTGATCTGGGTTGGGATAAAGTCCAGGCAGCGACAGAGACAGACTGCCAGACTGGCTGGGCAGGCAGGGTTGGACTCAGACTCCTCTGTCTCTGTGAAGACGTAGGGCCAGCCAGTCTGTCCTGAAGGGCTGTACGAAAGGCATGCATTTTCAGAGACGCAACACAGAGGAGAAAGTCTTGGAGTCTGGGCAGCCCTGCTTTCTTACCCTCCCTCCCTCCCATACCTGGGAGACTCCGGGCGCCACAGTGTAACTGCAGTCTCAGGTATGCTGCTGCAGGACACTATTACACTATCTTTCCAGGGTTCTATAGCCTACCTGGAATCAGAAGAGTCATCCTTCTACTGCATTCCATTCGATTCCTCCTACTAAGCCAATCTATTCTATTGTATGTGGTGTATGACAGCTTTTGGAGAAGCCTGTTTTGATGGTTGTTTCCCAATCCAGATACAGTATTCTCACATCAAATTGAACATGATGAAAGTATTTCCTCCAACTTGTTGTTGTGTAGTACAGAATTGGCCTCTTCTTTTCCTTGTTCTGTTCTCCCTCCCTCTACTCCCCTTCCTCTTAATGCTGTGGCATTGTCATCATGTGTAAGGGTTTAAGATGATTACAAAATAATTTGAAAATAGAATAAGAGAGCAGCCTACGTTGAGGTTCATCGTCTGTCAGCATGGTGACATCTGCAGCGGCAATTTTCATTGTGGTGCGTGTGGTTTTGTGGTAGATGTGCTCTCATTTATCTAAACTACATACTAAGCTGTGGCTGCTGGTTCATTATTCAAACAGGCAACATGGACAAGAATGCACATTTGTTCCTCAATGAAAAATCTTCACTTAAATTTAAGTGATTTCTGTGTATTTTTTGTGGGACCAAAGGACTGTGCAGGGCTTTGTGTTTTAAGTAGGAAGGATTTGAGTGTGATTATGTGTTGACAACGCTGCATTTACTTTTTCACAAATCATAAGTTTAACTGACTGATATTAAACAGTCTGAATTAGTTTAATTTTTAAATGATTGTGAGCTACAGTTGACAAGATCATTTACCTGGTCCTTGCCTAAAAAATCAGACGGTGATTCTTGGTATACAGTCTGGAACAAAGCACTGCAAAAAACCTGGAATGTTTCTTTCCAAGCCAGAATGTTGAATAAGATTACATTTGAACTTAATCTCCGCTCTACCAGTTGTCTGTGCGGTAGGTCCTTCAGCTGGTCTATATTTGACAAAATATCCACAGGAAAGTATTATTTAGACCACTTTTTAATAATAATAATACATTTTATTTAGCGGACACCTTTCAGGGTACTCATGGACATCTTACATTAACCGTAGGCCTACTGTCAAGGTTCGTGTGTAGCTGGTGCATGAATGGTCATGCGCATGAGAACAGGACTGAGTGAGCAAAGCACTTTACTCAATGAATCAAACGAACAAAACGCTAACCGCGTAATACAAAACACTTTGCCAAACACAAACAAGAGAGGCATAAATAAACCGCACCAGCCGGAACGAAAACGGCTTAACAATAAACAATCACACACAAAGACATGGGGGAAAACAGAGGGTTAAATACACAACAGATAATAATGGGGAAGGCAAACCAGGTGTGTGAAAAACAAGACAAGACAAATGGAAAATGAAAAGTGGATCGGTGATGATTAGAAGACCGGTGACTTCGACCGCCGAATGCCGCCAGAACGAGGAGGGGAACCGACTTCAGTCGAAGTCTTGACACCTACATGATTGGTAAATAATGTTTTGTGTCATTTTGGAGCCACTTTTACTGTAAATAAGAATAGAATACATTTCTTAACACTTCTACATTAATTATCCTTGATTTCAGATAATCCTGAATGAATTGTGAAAAATGATTAGTGTGAAAGTTACAGACACACAAATATCATAACCCGAAGACTTGCAAACCTCTCACCATTACAATAACAGGGCAGGTAGCTTTTTTGGGGTGGTGATATTTGTGTGTCTATAATTCTTTCAGTCATCATTATTCACGATTCATTCAGGATTATCTGTAATCATGGTAGCATCCACATTCATGTAGAAGTGTTTAGAAACATATTCTATTCTTATTTACAATAAAAGTGACCCCAAAATGAGACAATACATTATTTACCATTCATTTCTATTGGGCACAAAATAATCTGAAACATAACCAAAACAAAAAGCAAAAAGATCCAACAAATTTGTTGAGTCACAAGCTTGACATAGTAATTTCATGCAATGACTATGGGACCAAATACTTAACTGTTAAATACTTTAATACACATAAGTGAGTTTGTCCCAATACATTTGGTCCCCTAAAATGGGGGACTATGTACAAAGAGTGCTGTAATGGTTCACCCAATGTGTATGAAAATACCTTCAAATTAAAGCTGACAGTCGGCACGTTAACCTCATAGTCATTGTTTGATTTCACTGTCCCAATTATTATGGAGGGCACTGTATGTACAGTATACTGAGACGGCACAGAAGGGGGGGATAGGACAGTCAATCATAGACCATAGGCTATAGATTATAGGCATCCTTGAAGAGGTGTGTTTTTAGGAAGTTTTTGAATGAAATGACTGCATGTGTGGGGGGAGTGCATTCCGGTTGCCTGGTTGCAGAGCAGCTGAAGGCCAGGCACCCATGGTGGAGAGGCGGAATGTGGGGAGTGACAAGGAGTCCAGCAGAGTTGAAGCGGAGGGAGCAGGAGGGGGGATAGGCCGAGAGAAGGTCAGAGAGGTGGTTGGTTGTGGAGGGCTTTGTAGGTGAGGAGAGGTCGCTGGTTGGAATACCCGAGCCAACAAGGTGAAAAATCTGTCGATGTGCCCTTGATGCCGGGCTCTGACATTGTTCGTTCTGATATTTCTTAATTTCATTCTTTTTACTTTTGGATTATGTGTGTATTGTTTTCTAGGTATTATTCCTGCACTGAAACACCAGCAATAGCATCTGCAAATCTGTGTAAGCGACCAATAACCTAATTTGATTTGAGCACTTAAACCCTATTTTGTCCCAGGGGTGCAGTACTACTATGGCTGACCCTGTAAAACAAACAACACATTTCACTGCACCTATCCGGTGTATGTAACAATCAAAATAAATAAAACATTGCCTATTTTAGCCTATGCAAAAAACAGACAAGAAAAATAACTCAACATACAGTATGCTGACTTAAATTGTTTACCTTCGTGCAGAATCAGGAGCATCGTGTGATCTGGGGTTCTGTTGGTAGAGCACTCACTGCCCATGAGCAACCAGACTTCTATTGAACCTCCACTATCCCATAAGCCCTCTCGCTGGAAGTCCATTTGTTCACGATAGACCCGCGCAACGAAAAGGCAGTAAACATGTCTGACAAGAAACAGACTGTAGATTTGGGATTATTAGAGGAGGACGATGAGTTTGAAGAATTCCCAGCCGAGGGTAAATTAATTCTAGTTCAATATGTTACTATTGTTAACCCTTTTTCACTGAATTGTCTTATTTAGCGGCAACTTTTCAGACTGGGCCGAACAGTGACTCGGCTAGCTAGCTTAGCAAGCTAGATATGCTAACCTCATTGAATAAAAATGTAACTAGCTAGTGTGCTAGCAGCTAACCAGCTAGTTAGATACCTATGTTCACTGATAGCTAATTAGCGATTGTACTAGCGACAACTTTACCTAGTTAAACGTTAGCCAACTAAGGTCAACTATAATGTAAGCAACTCACAACATATAAAAGCCAGCTAGTTAACGTTATTTAGCTTGCGACGTTAGAGAACGTTAGCTATCTAACTAGCTAGCGTAGTAACTAGTTAAGCAATAGTTACTTGTTCGATAGTTAGCGGTAGTTGCTTGTCAACTAACGTTTATAATTTGCCGTTCTCATTCTATTTCTGTGTTCAGATTGGACTGGGTTGGATGAGGATGAAGATGCCCACGTGTGGGAAGACAACTGGGATGATGACAATGTAGAGGACGACTTCTCTAATCAACTCAGGTAGCCACCTCCCACCTTTTACTTATTTTATTTTTATTGTTTTAATTATTTTATTCCACCTTTATTTAACCAGGTAGGCAAGTTGAGAACAAGTTCTCATTTACAACTGCGACCTGGCCAAGATAAAGCAAAGCCGTTCAATACATACAACAACAGTTACACATGAAGTAAACAAACATACAGTCAATAATACAGTAGGGGAAAAAAAACGAATCTATATATAATGTGTGCAAATGAGGTACGATAAGGAACGTAAGGCAATAAATAGGCCATGGTGGCAAAGTAATTACAATATAGCAATTTAACACTGGAATGGTAGATGTGCAGTAGATGAATGTGCAAAGTAAAAATATGACAAATCATTCCTAGAAATGAGATGTACCACTCCGTTTAAGGGACGTGATGCTTTGATTTTTGAGTAGGCCTATATTATTTGACATAAATATGATATGGCAATGGTAACTAAACAGGTAAAATGGTCATGCTAAATGTTTAGCCACAGCAGATTTCATCGGGCTTTAGACGGAGAGTCTCTGAGGAGAGGAGAGTACTTGGTAGTTGTAGGGTATCCAATCAAAAATGCATGTTTTGACCTATGGGTAAAATAATGTTGATTGTGTAGATAATACTCTTAAGAAAACCAATGTTCCAAACCCTGCACCATTGAGAGCATCTTGACTGTCTGTATCACAGCATGGTATGGCAACTGCTACAGAGGGTAGTACGTACGGCCCAGTACATAACTGGGGTCGAGCTCCCTGCCCTAAAAATGGTCAGACTTCAGTAGGGCGGTCCAAAACTTTCAAAAATCTTGGCTTACCAAGAGTTGTCTGTTCTTTTGACCAATCGATTGGTCTAAATGTTAAAACATGAATTTTTCCTTATAGACACATCCTATGTGTTTTAATCAAATCAACTATATTCACTGAGCTTGTGTGATGCTTTAAGCAAACTGTTTGATTAAATAATTAAGACACACAAATGACTAGGAGCCTGACCAGTAATTGATTTGATTGTGCTAGGCGGGGCTCAGACTTGCTGCGCTGTGTAAGTGACTGACTAGAACCCGTTGTCTCTCTCTCCTCCCTGCTGCAGCGACCAACACAGTGTTTATCGTGCTGTACGTGTTGCTGAATCTGCAACATAATTACAGCCATTTCTAACTTACTGAAAACTTTCCCTATTCCCTCAACCCTTGCTCTCTTTACGTGACCAATAGGGCCTGACCTATAGCATATCATAATCACTACAATAAATTGGTTATGACAAACTCTGAACATTGTAACAGAGAAATGGATGCAGAGGACGTGACAATTAAACTTGAAATTCGGGAATGTTTAGGCTAAATAAAATAATTATAGGTTAATAAAGCCTCCATACAAACATGATCTGTTTTTTGCTTTCTTCAGTAAGGCAGGTGTTTCAGTCTAGCTCCATCCTGACTAGTCTCCCAGTCTCTGCCTCGAAAAACATCCCAACATCATGATGCTGCCACCACCATGCTTCACCGTAGGAATGGTGCCCGGTTTCCACCAGACGTGACGCTTGGCATTCAAGCCAAAGAGTTCAATCTTGGATTCATCAGACGAGATTCTTGTTTCTCATGGTCTGAGAGTCCTTTAGGTGAAAGTTATTTGTTTCTGGCCATTTTGAGCCTGTAATCGAACACACATGCTGATGCTCCAGATACTCAACTAGTCTAAAGAAGGCCAGTTTTATTGCTTCTTTAATCAGAACAATAGTTTTCAGCTGTGCTAACATAATTGCAAAAGGGTTTTATAATGATCAATTAGCCTTTTTAAAATGAAAACTTGGATTAGCTAACATAACGTGCCATTGGATCACAAGAGTGATGGTTGCTGATAATGTGCCTCTGTACGCTTATGTAGATATTCCATAAAAAATCAGCCGTTTCCAGCTACAATTGTCATTTACAACATTAACAATGTCTACACTGTGTTTCTGATCAATTTGATGTTATTTTAAAGGACAAAAAAAAAGTTTATCTTTCAAAAACATGGACATTTATAAGTGAGCCCAAACTTTTGAACAGTGGTGTATATATTTTTTTGCTATTGCGTGACTAAAGATATCTCGGCCTAATACATTATCACAGCATATTGGCTGTATGCCTGGCCTGCTAATATTGTTATTCTCAGACCATATTATATTTCCCAACTCGAGCTTTGATAAGAAAATAGATCAGTTGGTGTAGCACTTCCGAGGCACAGCTGAAACTAAATTGAAGTCATTTTCAAATTAGCTTTTTTATTTTACTGGACTGATGGTACCTGCATCTGATGGTCATGATGCTTTCAAGACAACTGGGAACTTGCAAGCTCTACAAAGATGCCAGAGTTTCTGACTTGGAATTCCGAGTTGGATGACTGTTCAAAAAGAAAAAATCCCAATCTGATAATATTTCCCCCTGACTTCCCAGTTGTCTTTAACACTCAGAAGTCAAAGATTTTCAAGTTCTCACTTGTTTTGAGCACTGCATTAGTCTCAGCAGAGGGAGAGCGCAGCAGAGGGCCTTTCACAGTCCCTGCTCTCTCCTTCCTTTCCTCCAGTGAGACTGACCAGTAAGAGGGGACACTGTCTTCCACCTGATGGTGGAATTCTAGTCGCACCGCATCTGCCTCAGGCACAAATTCATGTTGTTCCTATGACCAGAGAAAGTGACATTTTTCCTTCATATTAAAATGAACACGTCAAGCTGTTAATATTTATAAAAACGCAGGGCTATTGATACACTTGGCTACTCATTCATTGCAGCTGCAGCACGAGTGGAAGTAGGGAGAAGTGCATTTTATGTTTTGTAATAGTGTTGAACAAAAACAATGACAGTGCTTTTTTAACTTGAACTCACTCATAGAAACAGAAGCTCTTTGCGGTATTCATTGACAGTCTCTCTGGTCATGGTTTTAAAAGTTAGGAAATCTCACATAGCCACAGAAGTTTGATACTAGTCTATGGTCGTGGAAGCTGTAGGAACGGTGATTTGAGCTATCTGATTGGTCAGCGCAGTAGGCAAATTTGATTTAGCCACCGCTCTCCCGGTCCATGGGGCAGTTCTTCTTATTATTTTTTAAATTTTTTAATACAAATTATGTTTCCAAAATAGAACATTTTGCCTACCCGGTGCACCTGGCTTCTGAATCAACTTCACTTACCGCCAACAGAGGAAAAAACAAAAAAGGAACGCAAGCCTACGACTTTTCTACAGAAATGTTTGGTGATCGACTAGGAATGCCTTGAAGCTCAACCTCAGGTCTCCACCTATTAAAAAAACCTTTAAAAAAATATATATATGTCTATCATAATCCGTTCAAAAGTTATTGGAGTTTTTACCCTTGTACGATGGTCAGAATTAGGCTGACTAAATCAATGAAGGCCAGAGAAAGAAGTGGTAAAACCCCTGGAAAACTGCATGGCGTCAGCTAGATTCTGGATTCTGTGCACAAATTAAAGCTGCTGGCTATCTTACAGGCTCACTTTCCTGTTGAACTCGTCATATTTCTTATCCAATCGGTGGGACATAAAACAATAGAGGTAAGATGGATATAGATTTTGAGACATGACGTAGTATTTTCATATTAGTACATGCTTTTCATATTTGAAATTCCTGTTATTTTTCAAATTCTTCTCACTCTAACAAGCGTATCTCTGAAATGTCAACGGAGCCCTGAGCATATACCAAGTTTTTTATTTTAAAATTCCTACGTTTAATTCAGCTCGTTTAATGCTAATTCAGCTTTTTGCGACCCGCGGAAACAACTTTGACATGGGCGGCAACAAAATGTGAAATCGTCAAAAGTTGTTAGGAGAAACCTGCACCGCTATGTCAACCGAGCTCAGTGTTTATTATCTGGTGTATTAGGTTACGAAATCTGACATTTTGGATATAATGTTAATGATATGTCAGAGAAAGAACCCACTGAATGATTCAGAACATGAAGAATCACATTTGTCTTGATAAAATGTATTTTATGGCATAAGGGAGTGAAATTTCATCACCAAAATGTGTTTTCATCTAGTCTTTTTGTCAGTGCTTCATGAATGGTGAGTGGTGATGTGATTCTTGAGTTGATAGCATCCGAACGTACCACGAGGATTCAATCGGACACTCGTAGAAATCCGCCGTCCCGGGGTCGGAAATAGCCTAACCTCTATAAATGACCCTTCTAAATCAGAGTTCTAAGTGGGGAAACTCAAACCAGAATGATGATACCCGAGGTTACGAGTTGTGACGTTTCATCACTGACCTTTCACCTTTCTTACCAAAAAGATGGTCAAACACAGCCATTTACAACCTTGATGATGTAGCCTACTTAATTTGACCCATCCAATCTATTGTTTGACATACTGTCAAAGTAAGCAAGCCAACTGAATAATAATAATTATTAGCAATGTTAGCCATCTTATTTGTCTAGCTAAATTCAAGCTTAAATCTCATTGGTAGAAGTTGTTCCAATTTCAAAAGAACCTCTGATGCTTTCGTGATGACATGTTTCAGAGTTCACCAACTGAGTATTACGAGAATGCATCTTTTTTTGGTGGATGAAGCATTCTGTTGTCTGGATAGGCCTAATGAAGGCTCCTGCTTCCAGCCGTTCATCTTCGTGGTGTCTCTTTTTTTACATAGGGACACATTTGTCAGCATAATTGCGTGTCATTTATTAATTATTATGCAGGCTTTGAATGATACGGACAGTCTACAATGTGTGATTCTTGAGTAATCATTGTCAGCAATATGTGTTTTTATTTATGGACATGTGTAGGCTACTCTTGTTGAATAATCAACTGTTGTATTGACTTGAAGTGGCCAGTCTGTTTTCATTTTTGAGTGTAAGCTACTTCAGACAATTATATTGCATTGTTTTATTCAAACCTTTTATGGCTGCTATTAAGACATTTATAGAAGACCTCATATATGATTATGTTATAAGTATATAACCTAGTACAAGTAGGCCATAGCTGCCTGCGTTGTATTTCTTTAGTCGTATAATAAGAACTCTTCTCTCAATCAACATAGATGGCCGCTTGTACTTTAACCTCCGGCCAGGCACTGCTTAGATGTGTTCCAAATGGCCTCCCTTTCCCTACTTTTGATCATGGCCCATAGGCTTCTGGTTAAAAGTAGTGCACTAAATGGGGAATAGTGGGCCATTTGGGACATAACCCTTGTAATCACCTCGATTGACTGATCCTTTTTTTTCTCTGCAGAGCGGAGCTGGAGAAACATGGGTACAAGATGGAGACGTCTCAGTAGCCGCCAAGTCCACACAGCTGTTGAGATTGGATAGGGATAGACTTTTATGTTTTGAATATTTATAACATCATACTTAAACACCCTCCATTTTAACTTGCTAAACTCGCACATATTTTTGTACGAAACCTTAGCACGAGTAAAGTGTTTCACGAGTAAATTCCCCTCTGAGTTATGTAGACATTAAAGATGGTTCTGTTCAAGTACCCGTTCACATACTCTTATTTATGCACATTTTCCATATCTTTATATATAATCAGCTGGTCAGTTACTGCTTTAATATATATCCATATTTTACAGTGTTATGTTTTACTATAAAGGCCACTTTGGTCCAGGGCTTGGGTTTAACATCCATTTAAATACCACTTTTTGTTAGAGCCATTGATTTAAAATGTAGCTTTACTGCCTGCGCAACACTTAACCTACGTTTTAATGGTCCAGTAATTATTGGCTTGTGTGACACACTCCATCTATTTTAGTCCACAATATGAATGTTGCATGATGTTAGTAAAGAGTCAAGTACTGCACATTTTTCCATTGTAATGCTCTTAGTTTGAAAACTACCACCCATTTTTCACATGGTCACTCTCCAATATTAAACCATTCAATGAACAGGTGTGTGTCAGTCAGAAGTGGATGGAGAGACACACACACGCAGGGAGATGTGTGCATAAATTGTGTGTACAGTGTGTGGGTGGGTGTGTGTAGGGTGATCCACACACTGCCAGCCACACACACAGTGATGTGTATTCCCTCTGAGCTCATGGCGTTGGGGCTGAGTCTCAGTCTGAAGGAGAGATTATCCACTGCCTTGTTTGTCAGGGGCAGGGAGGTGGTCTCTGCATGGGGGCCCCTGCCTGGGCCTGCCCTACTCCCGACCAGGCCCTGCTTTTCCGTCTCTGCACAGCAGGGACCCCCGCACTGAACCGGAGGCCAATTTATCCCAGCCACACTCACCCCGGCAAAATGATTTCGCTGCATTTGTGGACTCTCAGTACCAGAGTCTTAATGAGAAGAAATGGATGCCAGTAAAACCTGCTGCCTGCCAGCCTGCTGTAGAAGAGAAAAGCTGCTTCCTCTTCCAGTGTTGCTCCCTCTGCTCTGTCTTTATATGTTGCTGGTAGACCTGCGATAGCTTCTGTTTGGAATAGCAGGAATGTTTTCTACACATACTGTTTTCCAATGTTTCTCTACATATTATTGTTTATGGTAGTATTATTAGATACAATCCTGATTTCCTGTTCAAAACAAAATGGGTTGATATATCTAATCTATCCTCCCACTATAGGCAAAACAGACCATCCTGTTGTCTGTCTTTGCCAAATGATTTTACATCTATGATCTATTGCTCATGGCTGCCATTCGTAATGGTGTGTCTCTTTTTAAAGTATGTTCTCTGATATTTGTGAAGTTGCACAGATTTAAGTCCTCAAAAGGAGAGGATATCTCCCCAGAGGTTATAGCTCCCTCTTCACCAGTGATTACGCCGAACACTGCAGACCACAATCTAACCGCTCCCTTGTGTGTAAAGCCTTTATGACACGTACTGATTTCTCCAACTGTTCAGAATGGAATTTCAATTAGTCCAAAAGGAACATTTGGTGTCTTTAGACTTTATAGACCCCATTTGAACTTGCAGTTACGGGTTCTACTAGTGCAAAATAAAATGTATACATTTTGACACATTATTAAATGGAGAATGTGGGACTAAGACTTGACTCATTACACAAAGATGCTCACGTTTACTTATGCCGTTAAGCTAAGTGCCAAGAGCCGGATCATTAATTTAATTGTTGGAAAGGCAACGGAGTGAGAGAATCGGTAAGTGCGAGAAATGGAGAACACAGCCATTTTGTTTGCGCTGAGAGCGGCAGCTTGTCTCCCTGTATTGGGGCTTGAGCAGGGCCCCTGTGCCCCCGCCCCATTGCTTTTTATTTACCTAACTTTTGTCATTCATTTATGACCCACATAATTTACCTTGACACCTTGTTGATGTGTCAACAATCACACAACTGAACCCCAATGAGGATTTATTTTTGGAAGGTAACAGGATTTCATTTTGGACATCAATAGACTGCTACAGTTGCTTTTGTCCACTTTGTAAAAAAAAAGGCATCTGTACATGGAACCCTGAATTATGGTGTGACCATTATCTTGTTTGCTGGTAATATAACCAGCAAGACGTCTCTATAAAAACAGTGAAAATATTACTGAATAGTACACATTTTGTAACATTACAGTTCCGCTGGCCTGGTGGCTGTGGGCGATGTATGGATCCAGCCCACTGTGTCAACACTGTAGAGGGGACACACAGCATCCTCCCAGGCTATACTTTACTTCATTCAGACCATGGTTGGTACTGCGGTCGTTCCAGGGTTCTGCGACTGCAGCAGGCCTCTCCACCACCAGCCAAGAAAGACGGGGGCCGTCGTAGTCGTGCAGGCAGGGGACGCACAGCTGCTACAATAATAGGCCTAATTGCACGTTTCTTTTGTGGGGCTGAAATTAGTGGCAGACACTGCTACATACAATGCCCCCCCAAAAAAACCTTGAGTTAAAAAATAAATAAAAGAGTGACACGAGGGGGTGAGTTGTTCA
The DNA here is from genome assembly GCA_030435695.1 of Brachymystax lenok tsinlingensis. Classification (NCBI taxonomy): domain Eukaryota; kingdom Metazoa; phylum Chordata; class Actinopteri; order Salmoniformes; family Salmonidae; genus Brachymystax; species Brachymystax lenok. The sequence continues at coordinate 27,687,701 of CM059806.1, forward strand.
CCAGAGAGAGAGACCCATCAACGCCCACGGCCAAGCATCGTCCCACACCTGCACTCGCCCTCGCTAAAGTAAACACGGATAATAAGGTGTAATTACTTTAGAAAATAATAGCGAGGAGGGCTCCCTCATGTGACAATGTCTGGCCTGTTTATTGTGGGGCTGAAACAACCTCAGGATAGGGTAGAAATAATGAGTGGCCCCACAGCAAGGCAGACATCAGTTTCAAGGAGGACCCTGCTTTTTTAATGTCTAGCCCGAGTAATTTGTGTGCTTCGTCACCTCAATGTGGATTGACCTGGAGAGTTAGGGCCGGGTGGGTTTTCAGTATTGCAATAAGTTGGACATTAAAGTGATGTAGCCCTGATAAAGAGTTTTGTTTTGTTCCATGTGTTTTACACTACACCCAGTCTAGTTCCCATCTGTTTCTCCATCACACATATTAAAATCCAGTTGAAAGGAGATAGACTCGTCATAGACCATAGAACATGACACTGGACAGTTCAGACAGTAGGATCATACTGGAGCTTCAGTTTCGTTCAGGAGCGGACAGGCCTTAAACACCACTGACGTGTTCTCACACAGAGAGAAAGAGAAGCAAATGTTTCTTTTTAACGCCATCAGTGGCAGTTGATCACTATGAAAACACAGACTTTAGTTTGATGTCAGTGTGGATTATGGACTTCCCTGCTGCAGCAGAGCAGTTTGACATTCCTCTTCTCTTTGGTCTGGGAGGAATTTTGAGGGGAATGAGTGTATAATCTCTCAAAGACATTGAGCAAGGGGTCACTCTCAGCCTAATGTGAATGTGATATGGACATGCATGGTCCTGCATAGACAATGATAGAAAACAGTTTTTGCGTCCCAAATGGCACTCTATTCCCTTTATAGTGCCCTACTTTTGTCATTTGCTGTGTAGCCAGTGAAATTCAGTGTGAGCATCATGGAGCTGCTGATGGTACGACTATACCTTACCTTATATGAAGACTTGACTGCAAGGGCCTAATCAAAAATACAGTAATAAAACAACGTGGACAGGACGGCCAGTATTCATTACTCACTATATATTATGTTATAGCACTGTCACGTCTGCCTACAATACTGTAAAAAACACGCTACGCTGTCACATACTGTTACTAACGGATCACTACAGTCGTATTGACTGATTCATGTAATCATGACTCAACCTGTTACTAACGGATCACTACAGTCGCATTGACTGATTCATGTAATCATGACTCAACCTGTTACTGATGGATCACAACAGTCACATTGACTGATTCATGTAATCATGACTCAACCTGTTACTAACGGATCATTACAGTCGCATTGACTGATTCATGTAATTATGACTCAACCTGTTACTAACGGATCACTACAGTCGCATTGACTGATTCATGTAATCATGACTCAACCTGTTACTGATGGATCACAACAGTCGCATTGACTGATTCGTGTAATCATGACTCAACCTGTTACTAACGGATCACAACAGTCGTATTGACTGATTCATGTAATCATGACTCAACCTGTTACTAACGGATCACAACAGTCGTATTGACTGATTCATGTAATCATGACTCAACCTGTTACTGAAGGATCACTACAGTCGTATTGACTGATTCATGTAATCATGACTCAACCTGTTACTAACGGATCACTACAGTCGCATTGACTGATTCATGTAATCATGACTCAACCTGTTACTAATGGATCTCTACAGTCGTATTGACTGATTCATGTAATCATGACTCAACCTGTTACTGACGGATCACTACAGTCGTATTGACTGATTCATGTAATCATGACTCAACCTGTTACTAACGGATCACTACAGTCGCATTGACTGATTCATGTAATCATGACTCAACCTGTTACTGATGGATCACAACAGTCGTATTGACTGATTCATGTAACCATGACTCAACCTGTTACTAACGGATCACTACAGTCGCATTGACTGATTCATGTAATCATGACTCAACCTGTTACTAATGGATCTCTACAGTCGTATTGACTGATTCATGTAATCATGACTCAACCTGTTACTGACGGATCACTACAGTCGTATTGACTGATTCATGTAATCATGACTCAACCTGTTACTAACGGATCACTACAGTCGCATTGACTGATTCATGTAATCATGACTCAACCTGTTACTGATGGATCACTACAGTCGTATTGACTGATTCGTGTAATTATGACTCAACCTGTTACTGATGGATCACTACAGTCGTATTGACTGATTCGTGTAATCATGACTCAACCTGTTACTGATGGTTCACTACAGTCGTATTGACTGATTAGTGTAATTATGACTCAACCTGTTACTGATGGATCACTACAGTCGTATTGACTGATTCGTGTAATCATGACTCAACCTGTTACTAATGGATCTCTACAGTCGTATTGACTGATTCATGTAATCATGACTCAACCTGTTACTGATGGATCACAACAGTCGTATTGACTGATTCATGTAACCATGACTCAACCTGTTACTAACGGATCTCTACAGTCGTATTGACTGATTCATGTAATCATGACTCAACCTGTTACTGACGGATCACTACAGTCGTATTGACTGATTCATGTAATCATGACTCAACCTGTTACTGAAGGATCACTACAGTCGTATTGACTGATTCATGTAATCATGACTCAACCTGTTACTAACGGATCATTACAGTCGCATTGACTGATTCATGTAATCATGACTCAACCTGTTACTGAAGGATCACTACAGTCGTATTGACTGATTCATGTAATCATGACTCAACCTGTTACTGAAGGATCACTACAGTCGTATTGACTGATTCATGTAATAATGACTCAACCTGTTACTGAAGGATCACTACAGTCGTATTGACTGATTCATGTAATCATGACTCAACCTGTTACTAACGGATCACTACAGTCGCATTGACTGATTCATGTAATCATGACTCAACCTGTTACTGAAGGATCACTACAGTCGTATTGACTGATTCATGTAATCATGACTCAACCTGTTACTGAAGGATCACTACAGTCGTATTGACTGATTTGTGTTATCATGACTCAAACTGTTACTAACGGATCACTACAATCGTATTGACTGATTCGTGTTATCATGACTCTACCTGTTACTGATGGATCACTACAGTCGTATTGACTGATTCGTGTAATTATGACTCAACCTGTTACTGATGGATCACTACAGTCGTATTGACTGATTCGTGTAATCATGACTCAACCTGTTACTGATGGATCACTACAGTCGTATTGACTGATTAGTGTAATTATGACTCAACCTGTTACTGATGGATCACTACAGTCGTATTGACTGATTCGTGTAATCATGACTCAACCTGTTACTAATGGATCTCTACAGTCGTATTGACTGATTCATGTAATCATGACTCAACCTGTTACTGACGAATCACTACAGTTGTATTAACTGATTCGTGTAATCATGACTCAACCTGTGTGTCAATGACAGCTGTAGTATCAGGACAAAATGTAGAAGTGATTGAAATAGATAAAGCCAATCACTTTAGAGGATCTCGCTACAATACCCTCAGCATGTAGGCCTAACATATTCCTTTAATGATAGCATTAAGATTATTCTTATGGAACACTGGATAAGAGTTGATCAGTTCAGCCTTAATTACATTTAATTCTGTGTAAAGAAATAAACCTCAATGTGCAATAAGCCTTCAAGGGCTTTCCGAAGATTTTGAGTTTACAGTGACGTCCCCAACAAGCTCCCCACTGTGACTCCATCCACTATCCTTACAGACACCAATACCCAGCAATTAGGTTTTGTTTTATATTTTTACTCAATTTTCTTCCCCCCACTGACCGTATTTGTAAACACTTATAGCTCCCATATCAAGCCATCCATTCTACTGAGCCTAATAGCATTGGACAGTGAAGGAAGAAAAATTAACAGAACAATTTAGAGAGAGGCTTTTGCAGGCTAATTAGGCACTTGTGTTATCATCATCGCTGGTGACTTATTATCAGTGCTCTGATCATTGTAATTAATCTATCATCTGAGTCACTCATGCGCTCCTACACACTGGAAATGGGAACTAGAGCATCGGTGACCTATAAGAAGCAAGGTATGCATTTGTTTTAGGCCATATCAATTGTGGTAGTAATGTGATATACCACGGCTGTCAGCCAATCAGCATTCAGGGCTCGAACCAGCCAATTTATAATGTGCAGTAGTCCACTCCCATTTTAATAACCAATTTATTCATAGATTTATGTTGACATATAGGCCTGATTACAATATAAACAAACAAGTAATGCCACTAAGCAGACTTGGTTATCAAGAGCAACATACAATTTATACCAAATCACAAAAGTGTGATATCCCATAGGAATCATACAGAACTTATTTATGTCATTGAAATACGATTACATGTTTGACCACTTCCCTGTGGTCAATCTAAAAGCTATCACATATGTACTGAGGAGGATCATCCCACTGACACATCAAATGGGAGAAAAACAGGCAAACACAGGCAAATTATGAACAGCCAGCGAGCGGCAGTGGGTTGGAGAGCCTGGGAGGCCTGGCACAGCCACAGTCAATTGTACTGCGTCCAACAAGGAAACTATTAATCATGTGTGAATGGCTGTCTGCTTGCAAGACAACAACAACGCTCCAAATCTCTGCCTGAGCCTGAGGCAGGACACACATCCAGCTGAATATGTAGGCATGCGGTCCCTCACACACAGACACACAAATACTGATGCACACAGACACAAAAACAGACAACACTGATGCACACAGTCACAAAAACTGTCTGGCATAAAGACAGACAGCCATACACAAATGCAAGCATGCACACCAGTGGCGGTTAGTACCGTTTAAGATGAGGGAGGACGATACATTTTTTATGAGCATGGCCTTATTTCTATTACAGCATTTTGGATGACAGTCATTCATATCCATTCACCCAGCTCAATGTAACATGGACAGGTTTAGGCTACTGTATGATACTCTAATTTTCCCTGTATCCATCATAAAGTTGCTACAGCCTAGCCTATGAATGAAGTTTACAACGTAGGTTCACAGGTCGAGAGAAATTTTAGTAATCAAGGTGAAAGACATTGACACATTCAACACCGCCTTGCACACTCTTGCCTGCATCTACCCGATCTAGGGTGTAATCATTAGTCCAACAGTTGCAAACGAGATTGTAAAAATCTTTTGGACAAATTCAGGTATGCTTATCCCCTTTTCATTCCGTTTAAGAATTTATCAACAGAATCGTAGGAATGAATACACCCCTGATCACATGCAAACACAGTTCACCTTCATAGCAGCCACATACAAACTGCATGATCCCTGCATGAATAATTACTTCTCGCATCTACGCGCTCTCCTCCTCTCGACTTTTCCCTTCGCTTGTGGACTTCAGTGCACAACACATCAGCTGTCACATCAGCTGTCTTCATATCATAACCGCTAACCACTACACACAGCCTACATCAGTGTCACCATATTAACGTCATAGTCAACTAGAACTAATGCGTTAGTAAACCCGCTGCAATCATGCAGTACAGTGTACAGTCAGCAAGGAGTTTAGTAGTTACACCGGCGGGCCCTAGTGGCAATAAATTAATAAAACCAAAAGCTTACCTTGACTTGGAAGTGTTCCAGTGTTGGATAGCCATAGCCAGCTAGCTAACATAGCATCCCTCTGTTTGAGCCGGGTGACTGAGTAGGCTAAACTAGCTAGCTGCATTCGTCAGCTAAGTAAGTGAAAGTGAAAAAATAAATACAAAGAAATATAGCTAGCTCTCTTTCTCGCTCTTGCTTCTCCTTCACTTTTAAATAAATACATTTGTTCAAAACTCTTCAACTGTTGTCTTTCTCTCTTTGAGTCAACTACTCACTACATTTTATGCACTGCAGTGCTAGCTAGCTGTAGCTTATGCTTTCAATATTGGGTGGACAACATGTCAGTTCATGCTGCAAGAGCTCTGAAAGGTTAGAGGATGTCCTCCGGAAGTTGTCATAATTACTGTGTAAGTCTATTGAAGGGGGTGAGAACCACGAGCCTCTTAGGTTTTGTATTGAAATCAATGTACCCAGAGGAGAATGGAAGCTAGCTGTCCTCCGGCTACATCATGGTGTTACCCTACAGAGTGCTGTTGAGGCTACTGTAGACTTTAATTGCAAAACTGTGTTTCAATCAATTATTTGGTGACGTGAATATATTTTGTATAGTTTTATCTAAAAAATAATTGTCCTCCCCTTCCTCCTCTGAAGAGCCTCCACTGATGCACACATACGCATGCACACACACGCACGCACACATGCCTATGCTACATCAGATCTATCAGACAAATGTCATCAGGACTTGCTAGCTGTCATGACCTGAGTGCTGAAGTCCGACTCACTTTTCAAGTCTCAAACAGATCTTAATCACCTAGCAAGTCCTTACATTCAATTGAAATGGATGGATATTGCCACATGCATTCACTGAGCAATTTCAAACGTTTGAGGCCTACTATATATTTATTGCTGCTCTGAATCGCAATAGAGAGTCTTTTACATTTCGCTTACTCTCTTTCAAGATGACAGATGGACAAAACCTGATTTGAGCTTTTTCATTTCACATTTAGGCACACTTAATTTAACTATTCGTCTTCTGTGTGACAAAGCAGTTTAGGTATGAGCTAAAGCAGCTGAGGGCTTACCGAAATGAAATAGGAAATTTGTTGTTTATTCCCTCACTGCAACCCCTGCTTGGGATTGGGGGAAAGGGGCGGGGGAGTTCAAACTCAAGCAAACAAAGAGCGGGTGTGTGTTTCAGGATGGGGTGTCTGGATGGCATCAGGCGAGGCAGACCAATTAGGACTGACACAGGTTACTCCAGGGGTCTTTACTGAAAAACACCCCCAAAGCCTGCTGGGAAAAAGGAGCTTTGAATCCCAGGCTAAAAGGGGATGTATGCATGGGCATTCCCTTCTTTTTCAAAATGTTCTGTTTGTTTCTAAAATCATACCACCCCACTATTGGTTGTAGCCGAGCTGTGTTGCAGGTTGCCTTTTTGGGGGTAAGCTAAAATAAACAAAAGATATATGCCTACTTTCTTAAATTATCTGAAACTCACATTTGTTGAAGTAATACAAAGATTTATTTTAGATATAATATTAACTTTAGTGACAAAGTGTTTCATAGGTGTTGCATAAGGGACAGTTTGACATGTACTGGGGTGAGAATGCTGCTCCAAAATAGGGTAAGGTTGTCAAACTGTTTTGTTTGTTTGGTGTTTTGGATTCTGTGTATGTATATAGAGTTGGTCGGAAGTTTACATACACTTAGGTTGGAGTCATTAAAACTCGTTTTTCAACCACTCCACAAATTTCTTGTTAACAAACTATAGTTTTGGCAAGTCGGTTAGGACATCTACTTTGTGCATGACACAAGTAATTTTTCCAACAATTGTTTACAAACAGATTATTTCACTTATAATTCACTGTATCACAATTCCAATGGGTCAGAAGTTTACATACACTATTTTGACTGTGCCTTTAAACAGCTTGGAAAATTTCAGAACATTATGGCTTTAGAAGCTTCTGATAGGCTAATTGACATCATTTGAGTCAATTGGAGGTGTACCTGTGGATGTATTTCAAGGCCTACCTTCAAACTCAGTGCCTCTTTGCTTGACATCATGGGAAAATGAAAAGAAATCAGCCAAGACCTCAGAAAAATAATTGTAGACCTCCACAAGTCTGGTTCATCCTTGGGAGAAATTTCCAAACGCCTGAAGGTACCACGTTCATCTGTACAAACAATAGTACTCAAGTATAAACACCATGGGACCAGGCAGCCGGCATACCGCTCAGGAAGGAGATGCGTTCTGTTTCCTAGAGATGAACGTACTTTGGTGCGAAAAGTGCAAATAAATCCCAGAACAACAGCAAAGGACCTTGTGAAGATGCTGGAGGAAACAGGTACAAAAGTATCTATATCCACAGTAAAACGAGTCCTATATTGACATAACATGAAAGCAGCTCAGCAAGTAAGAAGCCACTGCTCCAAAACCGCCATAAAAAAGCCAGACTACGGTTTGCAACTGCACATGGGGACAAAGATCGTACTTTTTGGAGAAATGTCCTCCGGTCTGATGAAACAAAAATAGAATTGTTTGGCCATAATGACCATCGTTATGTTTGAAGGAAAAAGGAGGAGGCTTGCAAGCCGAAGAACACCATCCCAACCGTGAAGCACGGGGGTGGCAGCATCATGTTGTGGGGGTGCTTTGCTGCAAGAAGGACTGGTGCACTTCACAAAATAGATGGCATCATGACGAAGGAAAATGATGTGGATATATTGAAGCAACATCTCAAGACATCAGTCAGGAAGTTAAAGCTTCGTCGCAAATGGGTCTTCCAAATGGACAATGACCCTAAGCATACTTCCAAAGTTGTGGCAAAATGGCTTAAGGACAACAAAGTCAAGGTATTGGAGTGGCCATCACAAAGCCCTGACCTCAATCCTATAGAAAATGTGTGGGCAAACTGAAAAAGCGTGTGCGAGCAAGGAGGCCTAAAAACCTAACTCAGTTACACCAGCTCTGTCAGGAGGAACCCAACTTATTGTGGGAAGCTTGTGGAAGGCTACCCGAAGGTTTGACCCAAGTTAAACAATTTAAAGGCAATGCTACCAAGTACTAATTGAGTGTATGTAAACTTCTGACCCACTGGGAATGTGATGAAATAAATAAAAGCTTAAATAAATAATTCTCTCTACTATTATTCTGGCATTTCACATTCTTAAAATAATGTTGGGATCCTAACTGACCTAAAACAGGGAATTCTTACTAGAAATAAATGTCAGGAATTGTGAAAAACTGAGTTTAAATGTATTTGGCTAAGGTGTATGTAAACTTCTGACTTCAACTGTATATTGGTGACTATTTTTCAATGAGCCATTTTGCAGGTTTGACTATATGATGTCTTCCATATAGCCACATTTCCATCTGCTTGCATGTACCTCCCCTATCAAGGGGTTTTGGTACGTCCCGTATGCACTAAACCTTTCTGCACGTTTACTAATCCACAGGTCAACATAGTCTACCAGTCAACTGTCTATCCTGCCCTCTATCCATAGAGACAATAGTGGTAGTTGGATCGTTTGTCTAAATCTGCAATAGGTTAACTAGCAATCATACTACAAATAAAAGCATTCAAATCTGCACCAAGTTTCAAAATGAATCCATAAGATTGCGAATGAAAGAACAGTGAAGACACGCAACTCAAAAAGCTACCGTGTTATCATACCCATACTAGCTTACAACACCACAATACAATAAATAATTGCATTATTGTTTTTAAATTTGTACAATTTAGTACAATTCTACTCTAGCCTGTAAACTGCAGTGAAAATGTCATTTGAATGATGGCGCAAAAGCCCTGTTATTTGAATGTTTCATTCCTTTAGTTTCATTTGGATCAATTGTGGGTGTAATTTCGACAGGTTATAGAAAGGCACAGTACTGGACAGTCTGGCTGTATTCTTACTTCTGATACTGTTGCGCTGTCTATTGCCGATCACCATTCTCCCAAGTCATCCTATATAGTGTAGGAACATAGGCATATGCTCCCAGCAGTCCCAGTTATTCAGGAAAGCTTAACACGCGTTCTGCCTGCATTCATCGAATGGCTATTGCGCAGTTTGGATGCTGGAATTATATTAGAGTGGATGAACGTGCGCAGGTAGCCTACAGGAGACTTTTGAAGTAGCCTAATCAGATTAAAACAATGTGACTAGTTGTGTTTATGCCACAAATAAAAGGTAATACATTTTAAAAGTTAAATGACAAATAGGCTATATTGAAGTGCTAGGTTCTAGGTTGAAGAATAGCAGCTCGGATCAGAAAGGAGGCAGAACGCGTGTTAAGATTTCCTGAAAAACTGGGCCTGTTATGACAACTCGAGTTGAACCAGCCCTGTCCCTAATCAACCCTGGTCATTGACATCCTCCTCAATCAATTGTGATTACAGATCAATATCTCCTTTCCCTGGTTTAATCCCCTTAAATCCAAGATGCAATCACTGCTGGCCGCAAACTCGCATGGACACGCACACACATGCACGCACACATTCCGCACACATTTCACTCTTATGGCCAGGTGGCAACTCCTCAGGAAATGGAAAATACTTAAAGATTTGCTGGTGTACTCCCCTTTGATAATTCCCCACAATGCTCCTTGGCAACCCCTGTGATCAACAATTATGAGAAAGACCAGAAATCTGAGAGACAACTACTTAAACTGAGGGAAGAGGAAGCCCCCACAGACCCCTCTCCTCCTGTCTAATTCTCTTGCTCCCTCCATCCCTCTCTAACCAGAATGCCTCAACCCTGTGTTTGTAGGCAGCATCTGGGTTCATTTAGCCAGGCCTAGGAGGGGGACCAATGTCCTCTCAGGTTGCAGGCTTGAGTGTGGGGCCTTGTTGTTTTGGAGAGGGGCTCAAGCCCCACTGCCCGCCTGGACCTTCTCAAACCGCCCATGCGGGAGCATCCGCCCAACCCTCCAGAGGACCAATTCCAGCCCATCCCAGATGCCCCTGAACATGTTTAGTGTAGCTCTTCATCTGAACTGAAAGATGTTAAACAGATTCATCCAGAAGCCAGCAGTCTCATTGAGGTTTGGAGAAGAAGGAGTGGGTGGACGGTGGTGATGAGGGCCGGGGGAGGACTGAGTCTGCAAGTGTGTATGCCTGAGTGTGTGTGTGTGTAGTTAGCGGTGTGAGTGGAGTATGGAATGAGTAGAAAACTAAATAAATAAAGGTATAGTGAATTCATAATGCAAGAATCAAATCCCCAGCGATGTAGGTCAATTAACTTTATCCTCTCCCTCTTATAGTCTTTAAAAAGCTCCTTTAATCTGCTCCGGGGTCAGGTCTTAGCAACAAATCTCTATGAGCCGGGCATCTGTGAGTGTAAACGTTCCTATTCGATCTTCCATCCCATGTCTAACGTCAGAACTATTTATCAGTCTGTTCTTTGAATGGAACCAGAGTGAGTTTGATTGGTTAAGTAAGTTGTTGATGTTATTCAAACACATAATTATTTCAGCGTAAACAAGAAAGTGCTTGTCATGGTCTATTACACATAAAGCACTGCATGTTACAGATGATATTGCTGCATTATGTTTGACATCCCCCTGATTTGATAGATATGGAGAGATACATTGTTGGTTGCTAGGCAGAAAGACATGCTTATACTTTGGGAGACCAAACTATTACACAAATCAATGAATGTTTTGAGATTCAATGTTTTTTTTAAATTTATTTAACTAGGCAAGTCAGTTAAGAACAAATTCTTATTTACAATGACGGCCTACCGGGGAACAGTGGGTTATCTGCCTTGTTCAGGGGCAGAACGACAGATTTTTACCTTGTCAGCTCGGGGATTCGATCCAGCAACCTTTTGGTTACTGGCCCAACTCTCTAACCACTAGGCTACCTGCCGCCCCGAAATGTAGATCCTGTACTCATCTTAAATGTGTTTTTAGATTTATAGATACTGTAAATTCCATTTTATAACCATTATAAAATAAGTAATTTCATAAAATGCCTTCAAATGGCTATTCTAATCATATTCTTACTTTAATGCAAAACACATTTATCTCTCTCAGTCCTCCCATCCACACTATCTGGTCAGCTAGTTTGTATTGTGTTTTGGTACAATAAAGTTATATAAAACCTATTTTTGCATGCTGTCAGAAGGCTTGGTGTAGTACTGCAAAGGAGTCAGGCGCAGGACAGCAGAGATGAGCAACACAAAGTAGTTTACTCAAAATATATAACGTCGAAACAAATACCAAGCCCACCAAATGCACTGACATATCTAATAACAATTACGCACAGAAACAATGGGAAAACATGTAAATAATGAACATGTAATTGGGAAATTGAAACCAGGTGTGTATAAAACAAAGATATAAAACAAATGGAACATGAAAAATGGATTGGTGATGGCCAGTGACGTCGACCACCGAATGCCGCCCGAAAAGGAGAGGGACCGACTTCGGTGGGAGTCGTGACACATGCTGTTGGTTCGCAGGGTTTGTTGTTGTTTGCATTGCGTGTCACATAGCTAACACAACTGGAACTGGCGAGGCCTTGGCTTACAGAGGGTTTTAAAAACCTTTTCTCTGTGATAGAAGGCTAGGCCTTGGACAAATTCATCTGGACTTGAATATTCTCTTTAAAGGTCAAATGCAGCTGTTTTTATCTCAATATCAAATCATTTCTGGGTCACAATTAAGTATCTCACTGTGATTGTTTACAATTAAAATGGCCCAAAAGAAAAGAAAAAAAATAGCTTCTTACCAAAGAGCAATTTTTTCTTAGCAAAATAATTTTGCTAGGACTGTCTGGGAGTGGTCTGACTGGAAAGAGGGAAACTGAAAACTAGCTGTTATTGGCAGAGAGGTTTGGAACTCTCTGTTTCTTATTGGTTTATTAACTACTTTACCTCATGGTGATGTCACCAGGCAGACCAAAACTCCATCCCACCAAAACAAGCTGAAATTTCAGGCGTTTTTTTCAAACAGCTCTTACACTAAAGGGGCATTATAATTTTTACAATTCACAGTGTTATTCCAACCTCAAAGTGGGAAAGTTTATATAAAACCCTCGAATCACATTTTTGACTGTGCTGGGCCTTTAACAAAAAATGTTGGGGTATTGTTTCATATGAGGTAGGCTATGTAAGCTCTGACTGGTAGAGATTGTGTTAATGTGATGATTTATATTTATATCCAGAGGCCGTTCAGGTGTACCAAAAATAGTTAGATAACTTAATTAATGGAAGACTGTAAAGCTGCTGCCGAAAGGTGACCCTTTCCTTCAGGTCAAAAAGTCCACATAACCACATCCACCACACTCCCCTCTGATCTTCCATGATATCTTTCGTCCTAAAAATACAATCCTAAGGCACATCCTACAAGAGAAAAGATACAAGTGAGAGACAAAAGGAGAATAAAGTCTTCAACAAGTGACTTAAAAAAGCAGAACTATGTGAATACACTTAAAGATAAATAAAAATATATTTGAGTGACTGACAGACGACGGCAATAAGTAAGACCAAACTGGTCATTTACAGCGCTATTTGAGAGGCTGCCATTAACCTGTCAGCATTTCAAACCCAAAACACAACTTTTCAAGAACACATTCCCTTGACTCTGTTACTTTTAATAGAAAGTCTTTAACCCCCTTTGACCTCTAGGGTCCACAGTTATTGACCGTTACTAAGGACTGTGTAGTCGGTGGAGAGGCCCAAAGTGGTATAATAATTTGTTTATAACTCTGGGTTTATTTTTGAAACACTGTGTTTAAATGGTTAAAATTAGAAGATGGTCGTCCGTCACTCATCGCTCATTCCGTCAGGACGCGTGGTTCCTCTGGGACTGAGAGGCCGGGAGAGGTGACCCCCCAGGCCAGGAGGTTTCAGAGGTTCCAGAGTTTATCCCCATTATTCAATCACTCATGGGACCTTGGACGAAGACCATTTGGGCTTTTGGATTTGTTTTTGTCATGCAATTCTGTTCCTAAAAATAAAACAGAAACCAGACCAGGGAATTTAATGATTTAGCAACATTGTGTTTCTCAAAGGCCTATTTCTCATGTAAATCCCTCACAATTTGATTATAGATCAATTATTTTTACATGAACAAAGAGTGGATGTAGGCCTATATGCAAAACAGCGAGGTCTCACAGCTCACAAATGCTGAAAATCATAACCGCAACCAGCTATAACACAACTCTGTGTACTACCTACAGTAAATGTCACAAATAAGTAATTTAATACAAGACTGACAGAGATAGGTAATGCCGTGTCAAAGGACCAAATCATTCATGTTTAAATCTTCTCAAATATTGTCCTACAACCAAATTTAATACAGGTTATGAGATTGCATTAGCTCATAAAACGTTACTCACAGCCATTTTTCCAATAAACGATAAACTGTGTGACATAAATATTTGGGAGGGATGTGGGCTATGCCCTGGCGAAGGCCATTTTGAGAGGAGCAGACAGCCTGCTGAGAAAAATACAGTGGTTCATGCTGGTGATCGGGAATCCGAAAAGCCACTGGCAAAAAGCTATGAATTATTTTAAGCGCAAAATGCATTTTCTTTGAAGACCATGTGCCATTAGGGCCCTTTTGCTCCCTTTTAAATTGTTTTTATGCTATGAGTAATGTTAACCTTTGCTTTTGTAGTCATGTAATTCTCTCTCTCTCCCTCTCTCCTTCTCTCCTCCTGACACAAAGCATAGATGGAGGGATGGAATGGCTGGAAATAAAGTAGTGAAACCATTTACTGTGGGGAAGAGGAGGATAAACCTTGTATGCTCTCTTCCATAAATGCCCCTTTTCTGCCTTAGATCTATAGGAGAGGTTCTTTCTCAGAAGCTGTACGTCTGATGTTGAAAATAATTGAAGAACTGCTCTACTCACTGGAGAAATACAAAAGACCATTACAACAGTGCCTTCAGAAAGTATTCATACTTTAGTGCCTAATTGCAAACAGGATGCATGTTTTGGAATATTTGTATTCTGTACAGGCTTCCTTGTTTTCACTTTATCATTTAGGTGAGAATTGTGGACTACAATGTTGTTGATCCATCTACAGTTTTCTTCTATCACAGACATTAAACTCTGTAACTGTTTTAAAGCCACCATTGGCCTCATGGTGAAATCCCTACACAGTTTCCTTCCTCTCTGGGAACTTAGTTAGGAAAGACACCTGTATCTTTGTAGTGACTGGGTGTATTGAGACACCACCCAAAGTGTAATTAATAACTTCACCTTGCTCAAAGAGATATTCAATGTCTGCTTTTTGCTTTTTTAACTACCTACCAATAGGTGCCATTCTTTGCGAGGCATTGGAAAACCTCCCTGGTCTATGTGGTTGAATCTGTGTTTGAAATTTACTGCTAGACTGAGGGACCTTACAGATAATTGTGTGGGGTACAGATGAGGTAGTCTTTCAAAAATCATGTTGAACACTATTATTGCACGCAGAGTCCATGCAATTTATTATGTGACTTATTAAGCACCTTTTTTCTTCCTGAGCTTATTTAGGCTTGCCATAACAATGGGGTTGACTCAAGGCATTTAATCTTTTCATTTATTTATAATAATTTCTAAAAACAATTTCACTTTGACATTATTGGGTATTACGTGTAGGCCAGTGACACACAATCTCAATTTAATCAATTTTAAATTCAGGCTGTAACACAACAAAGTGTGGAAAAAGTTAAGGGTGTGAGTACTTTCTGAAGGCACTGTACATAGATATGGATGGAACAATGTTTTTACATTCTTCACTCAATGGCAGACAGGAAAATTACATATGCCTATTACCAAAATGAATAGTATCAGATCATGTCATAGGTTGTGTAGGCATAGGGCCAATGTCAGTTCTATCCTAGTATAGGTGTACTGGGAGGATACAGAGATCTTATGATGATGATGAGCTTCATAAGAAAGACAGAGAACTTAGAAATAAGGAATGATTGCCAACACCTTACTCTAATACCTGTGTAGTAACAGCGTATTCATGTAATATGAATACACTGTAATACGGATGGTCAGTAATATGGATGGTTACATGACGACCTCTCTACAGCTCCATACCACGTGAACACTTTAGCCGCCTTGATCTCCTCTCTCCACTGCACCTTCAGGCAACCGCGCGTGATTTCCATGGGAACGTCGTCACGCAAAAGGAAATTACCGGGTTTGCTTGGTCAGTGTGCTTGGTTGGTTGACAGTAATCTTACTATGGCTGCAAAGGTAAGCTCACCTTTTCCGAGGAAAAAAATACAGTTTTTGTCAGTAGGTGAACTAGACAATGTCGGAATAGACAACGACACCTTCGAACGCAGGGACGACTTTCTCACACACTGACTTCGTCCTCCATCTATTGATAGATGGCTAGCCAGCTAGCTACTAGTTAGCCTGCTAAGAGGATGTTCGAGGTTAACATTAGCCAGTGGCAATGACATTAGGATTTACAGTGTAGGAGGACGGGGCTACTTGCAGAAGTCAAGGTTGTAATGGGATGCATCCTTTCCCTGTGATGCACTATGTGGAAGCCGGTTATCAGACCAACCTGTCAGTGAAACCAGTGGTCTCTGTCCCTCCCTTTCCCCACGTCCCGTGCAGCCGCCAATTAGCATGTCATTGACTTAAATCCGGCTGTAGCCTGGTAACCTTTGTTAGCATAATGCTACATAAGCTTCTCCCCATACACTACAGTAATATAAGGCTACTGTTGTTGAACGTTCCACTGGGGCCAGTTATTAATTCGCATAATGTGATAGCACGTATCCAAATTCTACAATGTAGATTAGGCACGTGCCCTGTGTCTAGCGCCGTCATCTGCCTCGAGCCACTTTTTGAATGAACAAAGTGTTCCCTCCCCCCAAAATCTATTCATTTATAAACTCACAGCTGAATCCCCTATATCATATAATACTTCCATATAAAGACAATACTATTGACTTGTTGAATCTTAACATTGTCAAATGATAGGTGACATTTGCACATCATCATTGAGACTTATAGTGCCTTGCAAAATTATTCATCCCCCTTGGCGTTTTTCCTATTTTCTTGCATTACAACCTGCTATTGAAATTGATTTTTATTTGGATTTCATGTAATGGACATACACAAAATAGTCCAAATTGGTGAAGTGAAAACCCCCCGGAAAAGTGGTGTGTGAATATGTATTCACCCCTTTGCTATGAAGCCCTTAAATAAGATCTGGTGCAACCAATTACCTTCAGAAGTCACATAATTAGTTAAATAAAGTCCACCTGTGTGCAATCTAAGTGTCACATGATCTCAGTACACACACACACACACACCTGTTCTGAAAGGCCCCAGAGTCTGCAACACCACTAAGCAAGGGGCACCACCAAGCAAGCGGCACCATAAAGACCAAGGAGCTATCCAAACAGGTCAGGGACAAAGTTGTGGAGAAGTACAGATCAGGGTTGGGTTATAAAAAAATATCCTAAACTTTGAACATCCCACGGAGCACCATTAAATCCATTATTTAAAAAACGAAAAGAATATGGCACCACAACAAACCTGGCAAGAGAGGGCCGCTCACCAAAACTCACAGACCAGGCAAAGAGGGCATTAATCAGAGAGGCAACAAAGAGACCAAAGATAACCCTGAAGGAGCTGCAAAGCTCCACAGCGGAGATTGGAGTGTCTGTCCATAGGACAAATTTAAGCTGTACACTCCACAGAGCTGGGCTTTACAGAAGCCAATTCTTAAAGAAAATAAATAAGCAAACACATTTGGTGTTTGCCAAATGGCATGTGGGAGACTCCCCAAACATATGGAAGAAGGTACTCTGGTCAGATGAGACAAAAATGTAGCTTTTTGGCCATCTGGCGCAAACCCAACACCTCTCATCACCCCGAGAACATGTTATTCAGAGGCAGGGACATGGGAAACTGGTCAGAATTGAAGGAATGATGGATGGCGCTAAATACAGGGAAATTATTGAGGGAAATCTGTTTCAGTCTTCCAGAGATTTGAGACTGGGATGGAGGTTCACCTTCCAGCAGACAATGACCCTAAGCATACTGCTAAAGCAACACTTGAGTGGTTTAAGGGGAAACATTTAAATGTCTTGGAATGGCCTAGTCAAAGCCCAGACCTCAATCCAATTGAGAATCTGTGGTATGACTTAACGATTGCTGTACACCAGCAGAACCCATCCAACTTGAAGGAGCTGGAGCAGTTTTGCCTTGAAGAATGGGCAAAAATCCCAGTGGCTAGATGTGCCTGTAATGAATACTCCTGACGACCCAGCGACACCGGAGGGTGGAGCGGGCAGGGGACTAGAGGCGGCCATCCTACCTTGGGGGCGAGGTCCGGCAGGCTAGTCCGACAAGTTTGTGGACTTACTCGACGTTTTGCGTCGAGGCTGATGTCCAGTGGGTCTGTTCAGAGGTCGACCCCGAGGTCGGGGAGCCTGAATCATCTCTGGGTAGAGGATGTCCTGGTCGGGGACCCAGGACCGGTCTTCAGGTGACAGGGTTGATGCGATGTGTTATCTTGAAGGGACCAATGAAGCGAGGACAGACATTTTTGCAGGGGAGGTGGATGTCTCTGGTAGAGAACCATACACACTGTCCGGGTTGAAAGAGTGGCATAGGTCAGCGGCGTCTGACGGCAAAGTGTTTCTGGGTATTAGAGGCTTCCTGCAGATGCTGGTGAGCGGTCTCGCATATCCGCTCACTAAGCCGAAACTAGTCGTTGACAGCTGGGACAGTACCAGGCTCTGCCTCCTAGGGAAACATGGGGGGTTGGTAACCAAGTACACACTGAAACGTAGTAAGGCGGAGGGATGAATGCATGAGTGAGTTCTGAGCGGTTTTGTCCCAGGCCATATACCGACTCGTGTGGAGAGGCAGAACATTGTTGGCGGAGGTACTTCCCCACTTCCCCATTTCTTAGTTCAGCTGTTCCGTCTGCCGGTTGGTCTGGGGATGGTACCCGGAGGAGAGGCTGAGGGCGACCCCCAGTCGTTCACAGAAGGCTCGCCACACCCGAGAGACAAACTGGGGCGCCCGCGGTAAGAGACGATGTCCTCCGGAATCCCATACAGACGGAACACCTGCTGGAACATACACTCAGCCAATTCCATGGCGTTAGGTAAATGAGGAAGAGGAACCAGATGATACATCTACTATGACGACAAGGATGGTGGTGTTACCAGAGGATTCAGGAAGGTCTGTGATGAAGTCAACAGCTATCTGGGACCAGGGTCTGTGAGGGATTGGCAAAGGTTGAAGCTTACCGGAAGGGAGATGAGGGCTTTTGGTTTGGGCGCAGACTGGACAGGAGAGTACGTAATCCCTTACGTCGGATGCCAGTAAGGACCACCAGAACTTACGGGCTAGAAGTTTGGTGGTTCATGAAATGCCCAGATGTCCTGACCTCAAGGACGTGTGACACCATTGCAGCAGTTGGGGTCTAACAGTTGCTGGTACGTAACTCCTCCCAGCTGGTGTCTCAGGAGGAGTTGGGTCTGAGGTTAGGGCTTCTTGTAAAGCAGGGTGAACCTCCCACTGTACCGGTCCCATAATGCAAGAGGAAGGAGGAATGGGTGTAGGGTCTGAGTTACTGGTCAGAAGGTCAAACTGGCAGAGAGAGCATCAGCTTTTACGTTTTTCTTTCCAGGGATGTAAGTAACATGAAAGCGTGTGAAGAAGAGCCCAGCGGGCTTGTCTGGAGTTTAAACTCTTGGCCCCTCTGATATGTTCCAGATTACGATGATCTGTTAGGATGAGAAAGGGATGTTGTGCGCCCTCCAACCAGTAGGCGCCACTCCTCGAGGGCCAGCTTGATGGCAAGGAGTTCTGTTAACCACATCGTAATTCCTCTCAGCAGAGGATAACTTCCGGGAGAAGAATGCACAGGGATGTGATTTTGTAGGTGTTCCCACCCGCCGAAAGAGTATGGCTTCTACTTCTACTTCGGAGGCATCCACCTAGAGGGTGAAAGGAAGGGTCAGATCAGGTTGGAGAAGGACAGGAGCTGAGGTGAAGCGGCGTTTCAAGTTGTTGAAAGCAGTCAGGGCGGTATCAGTCCATTGAAGGGTCCGGGTCTTTTTGGCTGGTAAGGGCAGTGAAGGGAGCGGCAGTAGAACTGAAGTTCAGAATGAACCGGCGATAGTAGTTGGATAACCCAATGAAACGTTGGAGTTCCTTAATGGTGGTGGGTTTGGGCCAGTTACTGACGGCGGTGACTTTGTTCTCATCCATGCTGACCCCTCCAGATGCCAGTACGAAACCGAAGAAGATTACCGAGGTTACATGGAAGGTGCTCTTTTCAGTCTTCACATAAAGTTTATGGTCAAGGAGCTGTTGAAGAACCTTTTGCACATGCTGTATGTGTTCCTTCAGGGAGTGGGAGTAAATCAAGATGTCATCAATGTAGACAATGAGAAAGCGGTTGATCATATCCAGGAAAACCTTGTTCATAAAGGATTGGAAGACGGCGGGGGCGTTAATAAGGCCGTAGGGCATGACCAGGTATTTGTAGTGCCCTCGTGCTGTGATAAAGGCCGTCTTCCATTCGTCACCTTCACTTATACGGACAAGGTTATATGCACTTCTCAGGTCGAGTTTTGTTTAGATGTTGGCGCGGTCCACTTGTTCAAGGGTCGCTGGGATCAGAGGAAGACGGTTCTTGACCGTGACGTCATTCAGGGAACGGTAATCAATACATGGACGGAGACCTCTGTCCTTTTTTCCAACGAAGAAGAAGCTGGACGCAGCCGGGGAAGAAGTACGAATGAAACCATTTGAGTGTTTCATCAATGTAGTTCTCCATTGCCTCGTTTTCCGGGATAGATAGGGGGTAAACACATCCCGTCGGTGGGGACACTCCAGGGAGTAAGTCAATAGCACAGTCCCCTGGCGATGTGGTGGCAGAGTGGAGGCCTTGATTTTGCTGAAGACATTGCTGTACTGGGCGTATTCAGATGGTATGGTGGGTGGCACTGCAGAGGCAGAGTCCTCAATGGTGGTGGCTCTGCAGGGTGGGCTGAGACAACTGGTGAAGCAGGTAGAAGACCAGTAGTTCACCTTGTCGACACGAGATGGCAGGGTAATGAAGCCCGTGCCCAATAGCTGCCTGTCCAGGGTGTTAATCCTTAAGGGAGGGGTGACAGGTGTTAGATCAATGTCAAGCTCTTGCACTAGCTGGTGAACGATAAAATGACCTGCTGCTCTTGAATCTATCAAGCCTTCTACGTACTTAGTAACCCCCTTCACGGTTATCATTACTGGGATGGAGAATTGCTTTTGGGAGATATTTAGAAATAAGGACACACCTATCTGTATGGCAGTGGAGGGACCCTTCTCATCTCTCCGTGGGGGGCGAACAGGGCATTGGCTGAGTAGATTATCTTTCCCTCCACAGTAAAGGTAGAGCCTTTCTTGGATCCGCCTTTGACGTTTGATACACGGGAGAGGTGCAAGTCCCAACTGCATGGACTCTGGAAGACTCGGATGGGATGACGGAATCATGGAAAGAGAAGGTTTCGGGTTCCTGGGTGGCAGAGTTCTTTGGCGGTCTGCGATGAGGTGGTCGATGGAGATAGACATACGAATGTCACCTCTACAGGCCAGCTCCGCCTGAAGTTCCCTGTTGAGCCCTCTTCGGTAGACGGTAAGTAAAGCAGCCTCACTCCATCCACTTCCTGCAGCCATGATGCGGAACTCGAGGGCATACTCGGCAGCTGAATTGCGTCCTTGTTCTATGAGGAGGTCTCCTATAGGACGACCGGAAGGAGAGTGATCGAATACCTCTTTGAAGAGGGTGTGGAAATGGGTCTCGGATCCGAGTTCTGTGCTGTTGGCAGTCCATATGGCGGTGGCCCAATCCAGGGCTTTGCCTGTGAGTAGAGACGCAACAAAACCCACCCTGCTCTTGTCGGTGGCGAAGTTAGTGGGGTTGTGCTCAATGTATTTGCTGCATTGCCTCAGAAACCCCTGACATTTCCCAGGTGAACCGTCATATTTTCCAGGAATGGAAATGAATGAAGGAGGGCTATGGGTTATGATACCTGGCAGGAGGAGTATGGATAGGCTGGCGGAGAAGATGGCAGATTTCCTCCATCCGCTCCTCTTGCTGGGTAGGCGCTGCTGTATTTCCTCTGAATCCATTCTGTTTTTGGGTGAGGTATTCTGTAATAAATACTTCGGGAGAAAAAGGTGTAGATTCACGCGCAGAGCGCGGCAGGTGTTTATTACGCCTTGAATCCTGGTCACAGGCAGGCAATGGTCATACACAGGTAGGCAAACAGGCAGGTGAATCAAAACTAGGACTGAAGGCAATAACTGGTTCTCACAAACGAGATAGGAAAAGGCTTAGTAGAGTCAAAAGGAACAATACCTTACAAAGGCACAAACAGAACGAACTGAACAAAATAAAGAGCTGATGAGACCAGGTGAGTAACTAACACGGGTGAAATCAATGAACAAAAATGAAAGACAGGGCTATTTTCAAGAACACAAAGAAACAACGCTACGTTCAAGAACACAACGAAACAGAACACAAGGTTGACTAAGAAATATATACAGAACCATACAGTGCCAAGCTTATAGAGACATACCCCAAGAGACTTGCAGCTGTAATTGCTGCAAAAGGTGGCTCTAGGGGGTGTATAGTTATGCACGCTCAAGTTTTATTTTTTTTTGTCTTATTCTTGTTTGTTTCACAATAAAAAATATTTTGCATCTTCAAAGTGGTAGGCATGTTGTGTAAATCAAATGATACAAACCCCCAAAAAACTATTTTAATTCCAGCTTGTAAGGCAACAAAATAGGACAAATGTGAAGGGGGATGACTACCTTCGCAAGTCACTGTATGTCTACTATGAAAGGTATAAACAAAAACAGCACAATAAAATTGAAAAGCATAAAACATTTAAAAAAAATCCTACAGTAATTATTAACAGTTTAACAGGGGGATGTTATTATAGTACAAGAATAGCGTGTCTTACCTTTATTGCAAAGTGGGGAAAACATCTTACTGTAACAAGGCATAACATTATCCTAGTAGCCTATGCCTATAGGCCTATCCATTTCATTTTGTATTTTTATTTATTCGCACAAAGAAGACAAGTTACAAACGGTTTATTTTTATTTATTGAACCTTTATTGATCTAGCCAAGTCAGTTATTTACAATGATGGCCTACCAAAAGGCAAAAGGCCTGCGGGAATTAAAATAAAAAAAAGAACAGATGCAGATCAATACCAGGTAAAATGGTGTGCAGGTGAAGACACCCAAGAGGGCTTTAATGAGTGCTTCAACAGAATTGTAAATTAAAGAAGTGTATTAATTTCAGGTTATTACCACAGAGCTTGGTTGTTGATTATGTGATGATAATGTGTATGTAATTTCTTTCTCCAGGGACAAAAGAGGGCTGACCCTACTGAGCTGAAAGCTATTTTCTTAAAGGTCAGTTGTGTAAGAATCAATTTGCCTATGGATCAACAACATTTCCTTAGCTCACTGGATACAAGCCAACGTCATGTAGTGGAAAGCCACTACTAATATTGCATTTATTTGTAGGCTTCTTTTGGTTCAAGTCACAAAAACAAGAGTCAATAGCACATTTATGTTTTTCTCCATTGAGGTCTGAATCCTAACTTGAGATCCCTGCACACAACTTGAATTTCTACCATTGACATCATTGGATGATTTATGACCTATTAAAGTCTTGAGTTACGTGTGAATGATCTCAAGTTAGGTGTCTGCCCAAAGGATTGAAACAGTCAGCGTCAGTGTCTTCCTCGACCAATAGATCACTTATTAACAAATCAATTATGTTTTCTGTCTGTCTGTCTGTCTGTCTGTCTCTGTGTGTGTGTGTGTGTGCATGCATTTTTATGTGCGTGTTTGCTGTTGCAGTATGCCAGCATCCAGAAGAACGATGAGGCCTTCATGTCTCCAGAGGACTTTGTGGCCCGGTTTCTCTATGCACACACTGACATCAGGCTGTCTGACGAGGCCATCTCACTGCTGGCTGGGGTGGTGGACCAGAAGAAAGATGGGTGGGTATGGTGGACAGACATCCAGGGCTCGTATCACAAAGTGTATCAGAGAATGTGTGCTGATCTAGGATCAGTTTGGCCTTTTAACCGTCTCACAAAGCTTTGAGAATACAAGGCCCTGACCAGGAAAAACTCAAGGCTTTATGCCTAGTTATAGGTTGGTTATAACAACGACCTGGATTATTGCTAGGGTTATACCAAGGGCCTGGAGTACTGCTAGGGTTATAGATAGGGCATGGAGTACTGCTAGAGTTATAGATAGGGCCTGGAGTACTGCTAGAGTTATAGATAGGGCCTGGAGTACTGCTAGAGTTATAGATAGGGCCTGGAGTACTGCTAGAGTTATAGATAGGACCTGGAGTACTGCTAGAGTTATATATAGGGCCTGGAGTACTGCTAGAGTTATAGATAGGGCCTGGAGTACTGCCAGAGTTATAGATAGGGCCTGGAGTACTGCCAGAGTTATAGATAGGGCCTGGAGTACTGCTAGAGTTATAGATAGGGCCTGGAGTACTGCTTGTTATAGATAGGGCCTGGAGTACTGCCAGAGTTATAGATAGGGCCTGGAGTACTGCCAGAGTTATAGATAGGGCCTGGAGTACTGCTAGAGTTATAGATAGGGCCTGGAGTACTGCTAGAGTTATAGATAGGGCCTGGAGTACTGCCAGAGTTATAGATAGGGCCTGGAGTACTGCCAGAATTATAGATAGGGCCTGGAGTACTGCTAGAGTTATAGATAGGGCCTGGAGTACTGCTAGAGTTATAGATAGGGCCTGGAGTACTGCCAGAGTTATGGATAGGGCCAGGAGTACTGCCAGAGTTATAGATAGGGCCTGGAGTACTGCCAGAGTTATAGATAGGGCCTGGAGTACTGCTAGAGTTATAGATAGGGCCTGGAGTAATGCTAGAGTTATAGATAGGGCCTGGAGTACTGCCAGAGTTATAGATAGGGCCTGGAGTACTGCCAGAGTTATAGATAGGGCCTGGAGTACTGCCAGAGTTATAGATAGGGCCTGGAGTACTGCTAGAGTTATAGATAGGGCCTGGAGTACTGCCAGAGTTATAGATAGGGCCTGGAGTACTGCCAGAGTTATAGATAGGGCCTGGAGTACTGCCAGAGTTATAGATAAGGCCTGACCCTTATTTTCTAATGCACAGGATGTAACCCCCCAACATTCATTTTTTAGCTTATGATGAATTTATTTACCATTTATTTATTTGATTTATTATGTTTAAAAAAGAAACTCCTCAAAGGCCCTTTGTCAGGTGTTGTTCTGTTCCTTCTGTTGGTTGTTGTACCCTAATTCATCTCATCTTATTCCCTCTCCCCTTAACCCCCATCACCCCTGTGTTTTGCATTAATATGTATGTTTTTAATGATACATAATGACGGGCAATAAAATGTTAGGGTAAGTCTAAAAGAAAAAGTATGTTGCCATGGCAACCACCTGGGCTCTGGCAAAGAGCAGAGTGCATGCGGTCATGTTGCTCACATTATGAAAGCCTGCTTTAAAATGAAGTGGAGGCTGGCTGGCTGCACACATGCACTGTAATTGCCCATGCCATTCAGCACTCCTGCATTGTGCGGCTTTGCGAGCCGGATAAATGGCGGCAGCAGCACTGCTATTAAGGGATAAATCTATTAGGAAACCATGGCTTGGTCTCTGTATCTAAACTTCATTTCGTGTGGTCGGGTGGTGGGTAGGGGATACCAAATGATAAGGAAGCAGAAATGTCTGCTTTGATGGTTTGATCAAAGCCACGAAATCAGAGACCTTTGTTTGAATGCGTCCATTTTGTTTACAGTTGACATCGTAGGTTAGTCGTCACGTATTTTGGTTTAGCTCGTTTTATTTTATTTTTGAAAGACATTCTGATTCCACTAGACAATGAGATGGATGATTATGCCTAGTGCGGAAGAGAGAACAGACAATGGCTACGCGTGTCAACATCACCCCCTTTTATGTTCACGGAAAACAGGAACGCATTTTTTTTCAAGTATTGGCAAGGACCTGTTGAGTGACCTCCCTGAAAGAAAAGAAAGTAAGAAAACAAGCCACTTACACAATCATATTATGATATACTCCCTCTAGTTAAAATTAGAGTATTTTTCGGGATGTGCATACTGCATACATTTTTTCTTGCCAATGTGTCTGCCTCTGTTTTTACTCCAGGTAGGATTCCATTTCACAGAGATGAGTCAGGGCGGGGTAATCGTTTTTGTGAGTAGAGGGGGTTTGGATGTACGTAAACAGTGTAATGCATTTCTTTGCCTCCCTCTGTGACTGTGTAAATCAGGTGATACACTCACTGACAGCCGTCACAGTCTCTCTCTCTGCCTGGAAATCACTTTTTTCTCTTGTTATTCACCCTCCCCAGACTTGGCTGGCTGAGATAGATACACTCCCTCTCTATGTCTGCAAATTACTCATTCAGCACATGTAGACATCCCTACTTCTGTCTCAAAGATGTGTCAGAGATGTTTCCTCTCTCTCTCTCTCTCTCGCTCCTCTCTCTCTCTCTCTCTCTCTCTCTCTCCTCTCTCTCTCTCTCTCTCTCTCTCTCTCTCTCTCTCACACACACTTATTTTTATCTTTCTCTCTTTTTTCCGATGGAAACCTCTTCAAAGTGTGAAACCCTCTGAGGTTAGTCTCTGGGGTTAAAACTTTGTAAAAGAGAGCATGCTGGGAAAATAGCAGTCCTCCCAGCCAGCCATGTGCATTTTGGTGTGGTCTTGGTTGTCTGCTTGGAAGAACCCAAAGCATCCAGCCCACCAGCCGGACAGCTAGCCAGCCAGTCAGTCAGCTAGCCAGCAGTCACCTCTGGGTGGAAGGCTGTCAGTGACAATAGCAGGGACAGGGGTTTTATTGAAGGAAACGTCTTTCCTTTTACTTGCAGGGATAAAACCTGTCGCTCCAGCCTAACCTGCCCAAATGTTTATGCTGTAAACAGTGTTCTAGACCCTCGCTAGCTGCTGAAGATGACAGTAAAGTCTAGACTTTCATAGACACCCTCAAACAAAGACATCAAGGATGTCTACCTACACATCGACTTCGTACAGAGAGACACTTTCAACCTTTGTTGACCTCTGACTCTCTGACTAAGATTTCAAGTGAATAACAATCCCCTCCATGTAGTACAGCATTAACTGCATCCTTTAGGGGTGTACGTCTTTCCTATTTCCCAGAAACACAGTCTCATGTTCGCAAATGCATATGTTTGTGCACTGTTTACTCAGACCATGGACATGCCTAGAAAAAACCTGGTCCCATGCCATATAAGTTGATGGTTGGTAGATACTGTTGGTTGATTTGATAATTGGAGTCTCGGTTTGGTCTGCATTGCAAAGTGATGCCATCTCTTTTTTGGGGGTAATTGTTTCGTAGTAGTCATAGCAATGCTAATCAACCATCATAAGCCTCATCCCTGGCACAATCACCACTGTGTCTGTGTGTGTGTGATATACCCCCTGAACACTCACATCTCCTTCTCCCAAAGTCATCTGAATACCCCTGATAATCAACAGCAGTGTAAGTTACAGTAAAATGCTCATAATCCGTGTCTAGAAAAATACTGAAATGCTAACAACATAAATTCATGTAAGCTGATATGCATACTGTACTTCCTCGTCTTATTTTAGGCATTTTAGACAGTATCTGTTTTCTCCCCTGCACTCCTCTGTATTATTGTCTACAGTAACTCATGGAATTACCTTCCAAATTGATCATTTTTATGTTTCAGAAAATGTTCCTTTTCAACGTTCAATATGCTTCCAGCCACGAGAGCTGTAAATATGTTAGCTTTTCTCTAACAGCCGATGCATGGACTCAGCAGCGCGCTTTTGTACCCCTCCACCCACTCCCTACCAACAGGCCCCTGTTCTAAAACTGTCAGCTAGCTTAGTTAATACAACAATTACTCTTGACTTTTCAACACGGCAGTGTTTTCTACACTGTAAGGCAGGCAGAGCATGCCTACAAGCCCACAGATTCCAAATGAATCCATCTTTGAATTTTATCAGTAACAAAATTAATTAGAGTAGCCAGAAAAATGTAATCATCGCTCCCCTGGAAATTGAAATAGATTAGAGATGCATGCTCAGGGGACTGCTCATTAGGACTGACCCCACGTAATTATAGTATCCATTTGTGAAATTCATAATGGACTTGAGGCAACTTTGAACCGAGCATGAATTAAGACTAGATTGCGCCGTGGTCCCCAGGGCTCCCATGGATCAGTTGGTGTATTCTCCCTTTGTTATAGATGATGTGGGCATATTAGAGAGAAGTGTAGTACAATGGTATTAATGACACATACATTATGTAGCCTACACATCAAGAGAGAAAGAAAGAGAGAAAGGGAGAAAGGGAAAGAGAGAGAAAGAGAGAGAGAGAGAGAAAGAGAGAGAAGAGAGAGAGAGAGAGAGAGAGAGAGAGAGAGAGAGAGAGTTGAGAGAGACGTTACCCACCTAATACCTTGTTGGGCTTGGGCACAAATGTACATTTTTGTGCTGAAATATAGGCAATACAGTAAAAGTGAAAGGATATCCGTTCAAAACTCCCTTTGTGCTTGTACACCTGTTTATAATGGCAGAGGGGGATATGTAAAACGTCATATTTAATCCTTTTTACATGTAAAGTTGCCCGTCACCGTTATAGCAGCCAACTCAGACTGGCACACTATACTGGCATGAAGAATAGAGTTCTTTCAAAACTTTTTTTATGTTTTCATTTTCCTACAGTCCTACTCATTGGATTTAGGACATTTCACTCAGCTGAGAAGTAGCCTACTTGAATTAAGATTGACATATATTGATAGCCTGTTCTGTCGATTGGTTTTGTCACCCAGTAAAGCCCAGTGTTGTACATTGAAACTTGTATAGTTCTCCTCTTAATGATTGCACTACAAATGCTGTAAAATGTGTCATGTATGAACAAGTACAAACTGCTACGTTTGTATCCATTCTTTGCTAGTTTTACTTATAATCCTTCTCTGCTTTTTCATTGTGGAACAGGACATTATCTGTAGACGTTTAGAGGATATCCTAACATTCACCTTCCTGTCCGTCTCACTCCTCTCTCTGTCTCTGTCTCTGTCTCTGTCTCTGTCTCTGTCTCTGTCTCTGTCTCTGTCTCTGTCTCTCTCTCTCTCTCTCTCTCTCTCTCTCTCTCTCTCTCTCTCTCTCTCTCTCTCTCTCTCTCTCTCTCTCTCAATTTCAATTCAGTTAAATTTAAGGGCTTTATTGGCACGTGAAAAATATGTTAACATTGCCAAGGCAAGTGAACTAGATAATAAACAAAAGTGAAATAAAAAATTAAAATGAACAGTAAACATTACACTCACAACATTTCCAAAAGAATGAAGACATCACAAATGTCATATTATGTGCAAATAGTTAAAGTACAAAAGAGCAAATAAATAAACATTGATATGGGTTGTAGTTACAATGGTGTTTGTTCTTTACTGGTTGCCCTTTTCTTGTGGCAACAGGTCACAATTATTGTGTCTCTCTCTGTCTCTCTCTCTTCCCCCTTTGTCTCTCTCTATCTTTGTCTCTCTATCTTTGTCTCTCTATCTTTGTCTCTCTCTCTCTCTCTCTCTCTCTCTCTCTCTCTCTCTCTCTCTCTCTCTCTCTCTCTCTCTCTCTCTCTCTCTCTCTCTCCCTCCCTCCCTCTTTCTCTCTATCAGGTTGATCTCCTTCCAGGAATTTGTGGCCTTTGAGTCGGTCCTCTGTGCTCCAGATGCGCTCTACGTGGTTGCCTTCCTGCTGTTCGACAAGACGGGCAAAGGAGCAGCCACCTACGGTACATAACTTTCCCTCTCTGATTTGATTGACAGCTCTATTTCCAACCCCCAGGTTTGATTTGTGACCGCTGAAGTACAAAACAATGTGGACACTTATAGCTAGGATATTAATATTGAAGTGAAGGAAGAATTTTTAAAGCCGTTCTCAAGTACACTATAAGGTATTTTATTTACTGAAAGTACATTTCATTGGACATTTTTTTATTTTGTTATTTTGGAAGAGGTAAAAAGACATCACTTTTACAAAAAAAAAAAAGGCCCTAAAAAATAATATTGTCACATATAACCATCAGAATCAATGACAGTAACCTTAGCCCCTATGAAGGTGACAGTGTAAGCACTCCTATGGAGATGACAGGATGACAGATATTGGTTTTGGAAAGGTGGAGGGGTGGAGGGGGAGAAGACATGTCTGTCTGTCGGAGAGGAGGGGAGTGTGTTTGTGATTGGGACCATTACCTAGAAGGCTCCAAGCCCAGAGGTGAGAAGAGGAGACATTTGTACGTGATTCACATTTCCCTAATTGATTTAAACAACCCTAATTTTGCCTTCTGTAGGTGTGCCAAATTAGCACATTAGGACTGATTTGAAATGCGGTGCACATATCTTGGGCACAAACAGAGAAAGTAAATTCCGTTCTAATTGTTGGTAGTCGGCAGGGAGTAAGATCATTGTGGTTGATTATGTATGCACATATGTAAATGTTCATATTTAAAAGGAGCAATTAAGACTATTTATCAGTGACGTGGTGTATCTGGTTTGGTAATTAAAAGCTCTGTTGTTTTCTGCCTTCTGAAAGGTTAATGAATATAGCCTACCGTGGCTACGCTAGGAGATGCAACAAGAAGTGGAAAATTGCATGAAAAACATTAGACATGCCCATACACTGCTGTTTATCGCTCACGTTCAGCTACCATTTCACCGAAAGCAAATAACTTGTGATTGAGATTATGGTTTTGTCAAAGTCGCTTTATTGTGATCCATTACCTGGTTTTCTTTCTTTCTTCGATTTTTCATTCGATTAAATGGCCTTCTCCATCTTATCCAAAACAACAAGTCACTCCTTTATAACGTATTGAAAGCATGAATTGCTGCGGCGTAGCTGCATTAAAGACACTTTGTTTTTCCACATCATAAATGGGTTTTGTTATATTTTTGTACGTTGTTTTCTTGTTTGTTAATAACCTGTGTAATTCCTATTAAGTGATCTCGGAAAAACAGATATTTTTACATGAAGGGATGAATGCACTGTTAATTTTAAGTGTTTTATAAAAAATAAATCCATAATTTGGTGGAATAGAGTTAATAAAACTGTGACATGAAACACATTAAAACGTGATGAAAAAAGAGAAGAATGAAAGGTTGCCTGAGTGTTGACAGGTCTATAAAGGCTGATAATAGAACCGGTAGGTCTGGAATAGGGAATGGCACTGCAGTGTTACACTGCCCAGTAAATGCAGCATTTTTATTGCCTCATTAAAGTGTAAAACCTGCTGGAGCTGTCTTGTTCCGAAAGGTATGGCCTGATCTGGCTGGGGAAAAAATCTCTCCCATTTCTGCATCCCCAATGACATAACTATTCCCTAAATAGTGCATCAAAAGTATTTATGGAATAGGGTGAAATTTGGTACGGGTCCCCTCTCTCATTTCTCTTGAAGTTATTCATTCACTGATACATACTAGTAGGTTTGAAACACGTATTTTGTTTTGTGGTGTAATAAGAAATAGGTTTCTCTCTGACTATCTGTTTGTTTTGGTTTCTCTGCTAAGGCTGTAATCATTTGGGCTCGTGTTCAATGTCTCCCACCTACATTACCTCTACTGGATGAGACTCTTACAGAATTAGAAAAGCGTATAATCACATAGCTTTGCATATTTTATAGCTACAGTAGGCCTACAGTACTGCCTAATGGTTCCATCAGATGTCAATCCATCATCGTTGTTTAGACCTATGGTTTCAGGGACCTGTAACTTCCGTCATTATTAACACATACTTTTCTAATATGAAATATATAAAAGAAACTGGTCAATGATGATAGTTTCTACGATTTGATAGAAAATAATAACACATTTCTTCCTGACATAATACACAACATTGTCTCCCATGTCTGCTAGTAACTGAGTCTTGTGAATCAATGCTACTGCTAACCAGCCATCTACAATAGTCTGTTTGTCAACAGTGTCAGAATAAAAACGGGACTGATTTCATTAAAGGTGCTCGTCTTATCTGATCTCTCCTCAGAGGACGTGAAGCAGGTCTTCAGCCAGACCACCAACCATCAGCACATCCCCTTTAACTGGAATTCTGAGTTCATGCGGCTGCACTTTGGCACGGAGAGGACCAAGCACCTCAGCTATGGAGAGTTCACCCAGTTCCTCCTGGTGGGTTGAAATTCTCTATAGCACCTTGCACTCACATAGAGTGACTGTCTCTGTCTCTGTCTCTGTCTCTGTGTCTGTCTGTCTCTCTCTCTCTCTCTCTCTCTCTCTCTCGCCCTCTCTCTCGCTCCTGTCTAAGTAAATGTCTTGCTCTTTTTTGTCCATGTCAATATGTCTCTCTGTCAGTTAGTTTGTCCTTTACCTCCTCTCTCCCTTTGTGTCTGACTCTGTCTATCTGTCGAGTTCTTTTCATTTTGTCTTCAGACCATGCATACCCATTATTTGACAAAGTCAATGAAACCCCATCAGTCTGTGTTAGATCTTTACTCTAACCTGCTTGTCTGTATTCAGACTGTGTGTGATGCCCATGGTGTGTGTGTGTGTGTCTGTATTCAGACTCTGTGTGTTAAAAGCTATGGTGTGTGTCTGTATTCAGTGTACTATTTGATGCCCATCCAGCCTCGACACACACAGACTTAGGTTCCTCTACTTGGTCCTGTTTCCCCAACACAGCTCATCATATTGTCCTGATTCTACTTGGTCCTGTTTCTCCAACACAGCTCATCATATTGTCCTGATTCTACTTGGTCCTGTTTCTCCAACACAGCTCATCATATTGTCCTGATTCTACTTGGTCCTGTTTCTCCAACACAGCTCATCATATTGTCCTGATTCTACTTGGTCCTGTTTCTCCAACACAGCTCATCATATTGTCCTGATTCTACTTGGTCCTGTTTCTCCAACACAGCTCATCATATTGTCCTGATTCTACTTGGTCCTGTTTCCCTAACACAGCTCATCATATTGTCCTGATTCTACTTGGTCCTGTTTCTCCAACACAGCTCATCATATTGTCCTGATTCTACTTGGTCCTGTTTCCCCAACACAGCTCATCATATTGTCCTGATTCTACTTGGTCCTGTTTCCCTAACACAGCTCATCATATTGTCCTGATTCTACTTGGTCCTGTTTCCCTAACACAGCTCATCATATTGTCCTGATTCTACTTGGTCCTGTTTCTCCAACACAGCTCGCCATATTGTCCTGATTCTACTTGGTCTTGTTTCTCCAACACAGCTCGCCATATTGTCCTGAATCTACTTGGTCCTGTTTCTCCAACACAGCTCATCATATTGTCCTGATTCTACTTGGTCCTGTTTCTCCAACACAGCTCGCCATATTGTCCTGAATCTACTTGGTCCTGTTTCTCCAACACAGCTCATCATATTGTCCTGATTCTACTTGGTCCTGTTTCTCCAACACAGCTCGCCATATTGTCCTGATTCTACTTGGTCCTGTTTCTCCAACACAGCTCGCCATATTGTCCTGATTCTACTTGGTCCTGTTTCTCCAACACAGCTCGCCATATTGTCCTGATTCTACTTGGTCCTGTTTCTCCAACACAGCTCGCCATATTGTCCTGATTCTACTTGGTCCTGTTTCTCCAACACAGCTCGCCATATTGTCCTGATTCTACTTGGTCCTGTTTCTCCAACATAGCTCGCCATATTGTCCTGATTCTACTTGGTCCTGTTTCTCCAACACAGCTCATCATATTGTCCTGATTCTACTTGGTCCTGTTTCCCCAACACAGCTCATCATATTGTCCTGATTCTACTTGGTCCTGTTTCCCCAACACAGCTCGCCATATTGTCCTGATTCTACTTGGTCTTGTTTCTCCAACACAGCTCGCCATATTGTCCTGAATCTACTTGGTCCTGTTTCTCCAACACAGCTCATCATATTGTCCTGATTCTACTTGGTCCTGTTTCTCCAACACAGCTCGCCATATTGTCCTGAATCTACTTGGTCCTGTTTCTCCAACACAGCTCATCATATTGTCCTGATTCTACTTGGTCCTGTTTCTCCAACACAGCTCATCATATTGTCCTGATTCTACTTGGTCCTGTTTCTCCAACACAGCTTGCCATATTGTCCTGATTCTACTTGGTCCTGTTTCTCCAACACAGCTTGCCATATTGTCCTGATTCTACTTGGTCCTGTTTCTCCAACACAGCTTGCCATATTGTCCTGATTAGGCATTAATGAAACACTAAGGTTATACTTTAGACCACGCTGGCATTTGTTTTCCATTACAGTTAAGTGACGTAACCACCAATATGAACCCACTCCACCTATACACCCGTTTATCCAAAACAGGTAAACGTGTTCTCTTCCATAAAGGATAGTATCAGCCGTGCTGCTGCTGCTGCCACATTCCTTCTGTATTTGTGGTGTGCTAGCCATTTTCCAATATGATGTCTAGACGTGAAATCGTGGAGAAGAGTGAGAGTGGGGGAGAGGGAGAGTGGAGGAGAGGGCCGTGCCAAGTTTGCATCTACACTCACTATATCTGAATGAGCTTTCTATGTTACACTTAACTTGGACCAGATGGGTTACACTGTGAAGAACTCACTGATATTGTATGTGTGTGTGCGTGTGCCTGTGCGCGCGCGCGCGCGTGTGTGTGTGTGCACGTGCACGCGTGTGTGTTGCAGCCAGTTACATTAGAGAAAATGCTTTGCATTCAGGGCTTTCTGTTCGACTCCAGTGGTTTCCAATACTTCATACCAGAAGTACAGCAGTAATGCTCATAGCTCAACTATGAAATACACATTTCCTATTTCACTCACTTCATTTAGTCAGTTTGCCCCAATTTCATAGCTATTGATTCATGTCATAATAACTGAGTCAGAAAAGTCATTTTTTCTGTGGTTATTATTTAATTCAGGGGCTGTGATTTAAGTGTTTTCCCAGTAGTCGAGGAGAAAATGGTTGTTATATATCCACTTAGACCTGAGCGAAGACCTTTACTGTTATTTTAAGTTATTCAGTTATTTTAATTAACTACTATTTAAAAATACTATAATTTATATTCCCCCTTGTAATGTGATTGATAATACAGATTTAAGCAGTGTATCTCACAGTAAAGTGCAGTAAATGTGTAATAATATATACTTTTATTATACGACAAATAAACTGTATGTACATTCATGGGCCAGTTTATTAGGTACCGGGTCGGACCCCCTTTTTGCCTCCAGAACAGCTTGAATTCTTTGGGCATGGAAACATTGCTCAATTGGTATAAAAGGACCTAACCTGTGCCAGGAAAACATTCCCCACACTCAGTCAACTTACTTGGTAAAATAAGGGTTAAATAAATAAAATAAAAAAATTACACCACCAACATGTACTGTTGACACCAGGCAGGATTACGCCAAATCCTGACTCAACAGGAACTGGGATGCATCGGACCAGGCGATCACGTGCCCACTGGGGCCGCTTCTTCTTGTTTTTAGAGTGGTACCCGGTGTGGTCGTCTGCTGCCATAGCCCATCCGTAACAAGGACTGACGAGTTGTGCATTGCGAGATGCCGTTCTGCACACAACTGTTGTATCTGTTTGTGGCCCACCTGTTAGCTTGCACGATTTTTGACTTTTTGTTTGACCTCTCATCGACAAGCTGTTTTTGCCCACAGTACTGCTGCTGATTGGGTGTTTTTGGTTTGTCGCACCATTCTCTGTAATCCCTAGACACTGTTGTGCGTGAAAAGCCCAGAAGGCCGGCCGTTTCTGAGATACTGGAACCGGCGTGCCTGGCACCAGCAATCATACCACTGCACCACGCTCAAAGTTGCTTAGGTCACTAGTTTTGCCCATTCTAACGTTCAAACAGTAACTGAATGCCTCGATGCCTGTCTGCCTGCTTTATATAGCAAGCCACGGCCACGTGACTCATTGTCTGTAGGAGCAAACCATTTTCGTGAATACCTAATAAACTGGCCACCCAGTATATACAAATTTCTCGCCAATTACTGTCTCGATGGATGCCAGAGATTCTCCAAAATTACATGATTTGCATTTCAAATGGCACCCTATTCCCTATATAGTGCACTACTTTTGACCAGGGCCCATTGGGTACTGGTCAAAAGTAGTGAACTATGTAGTGTATAGAGTGCGATTTGGGATGCAACCATTATTTTTTTCCCACTAGCAGAATCAGAAAGGAGCTTAGGTGGTGGATGTGCAGAGGGCGTGGCAATGGGCACAGTCGGCCAGTCAGCTCGGCTGAATTTTAGAGGCCCCCATCTTGGCTGTGTAGAGAAATGTGTACATTTTTAAGCTTAGAGAAATTATTGCTGTTTTAAAGCTAATTTCCTGCAATTCTACAAAATTTTCCATGGAAGTGAGAATATGTTTCTATTTTGAAGCTAATTTCACGCAATTCTACATGTTCTGCCATGGATCTGAGAGAACATTTAACAGTTTTAAATCTACTTTTATGCAATTCTACACATTTTGCCATGGCTAATGTTGTGTTTCTATGCTCAAACAATAATAAAATCAATACTGCTAAATTCATTGTTTTGGGAATTTTGGCACCAATATACGGTATAGGTCTGTGGCTGGCACACTGAACATGGATGGAGGGCATTAAAGTGGCCTTGTTAAGTTATGTCTGAGCTTTTGAAATTTACAATCTATGATCTGGGGTTGTGTTTTCAATGGTAATTTCAATGCTTGATATTCACCAATTTAGCTGGAAAACCCCAGAATCCCAGACTGGAGCTTTAAGGGTCAGTAATGACTTTAACCTGGTTTGTGTTGATCGGATCCAGAGGGAACAGTTAGAGGGAATCTGTACAGTATTTCTCCTGCAGGTATTCCATTGTTTAAAGACCTTAAACAGCAGGAAAGACGCCAACGCCTCTCGTATTGAATCCCAAAACAGAAGTGGCTCGTCAAATGTTTTTTATTCCGTCCAGTCCAGGGACAATTAAAGTGAGTGTAAATTCCGTGGCGGTCTGTGTATTGGTTGTCAGAGGCTAAGCTGTCCTCCTGAAATGAAAACCATGTCTCTAAAACACTCACAGTTACAATAAAACTGTAAACTGACTAGATTCTGGGCCGCAATTGTTCTGTTGTTCCATGTGGTTGTGGCAGTCCAGGCAGCTCCTAACTCTGCTCAGTGTTGTCCAGCCTATATAGCTCAGGGATATTTTTCCCTTTACACACACGCTTTTATTTTCTCTTTTTCTCCTCCTTTCTCTCTTGTTTTGACTATACCGCTCCAGTTCTCTTTTCATTCGCTGTTTTATCTGTGGTAGGTTCTTTCCGCCCTCACATGTTTATTGGTTTGGACTTATTCATCCCAAGGTTCAAAAACCAACTGAAAAGAGTCTTGGAAATGTCCCATTCCCAAATGATTTGTTTATTTGCGATATGTTCCTTTGGATGGTTTCCATTTTGGACCTCAGTACATTGACTATAACCTCCCCTAATGATGGTTCTCCTAACTGATTGTTAGCTGATGAGCTGATGAGCTCCTATGCAGAATCATAAGTGCTTGTTCCTGACACCCTGCTCTCACAGAAACCTGGTTTGCAGATCGCACCTCTTTTGGGAGAAATGTCTCTACTCATTCTCCCCTTTTGTATTCAGCTTTATGTAGGTGTCAATCTCCTGAAACAGTTTTCTGGAGTTAGTGAGCGTAGCCTGGGGCCTGTTATGTTATCTAAAATGTTAGTCACTCAGACTTAGACACAGGAGTTCTTATGACAAGGAATGGTAGGGAGGAAGTAGAGTTTTTATAGTCAGAATCCATATAAAAATAGCAGTCAATAATATCTCTAATTTACTCAAATAAAGTCAGCAAGTAGCCTATTGTTATTCAAGTTTTACAGTTGTTTGAATTTTGGTCTTTTCAGTATGAGCCCAGAGGAAGCGGTATTGTTTACAGGGTGTCTCACCAGACGTCTGGTCACAGGTACAGTAGTGATAATGGCTTTTAATTTCAAAGCCCCACTGGAGTCTTCCCATGAGCCTGTCTGTTGTCTCTACGGTCCACAGAGGAGGAAGTTGCTGTGCCGTGTGTGTGTTGTGAAATAGTGAGCAGTTAGGTGATTAGCCAGTCTGCATGTGTATCCCCTGGAGTGTCTTAATGGGGGATTTGGACTGGTGAGAGAAACACAAGCGACGCCCCACTGCAGCAGCGTGAGGAGAAAGGAGAGGACAGAGGAGAGGAGAGAGGAGGAGGAGAGGAGAGAAGAGGAGGAGAGAGAAAATTACTGCAGATCCGCCAAACGCTGGCTCCCTGTAACTGAGAGGGAAAATGGCGTCAGGGGGCTCATCAGCGGCAATCCTGCTTCTCCGAGAAGTGTGTGTGTGTGTGTGTGTGTGTGTGTGTGTGTGTTTGTAGGTACACCCTCATCTGAAGTCATTAAAATTTTATAAGAGAACAACATTTTGCACAAAATGTCTAAATCATTTCACAGAAAATAACAGAAAAGGACGATGTCTCTGTTTGTGTCCGTGTGTTTGTTGCTCTATGTCTCTGAAGCTAGGAATGTCTGTCATTTAAAGGGTATCTTAGAAAAAAAGGTGCCATCTAGAACCTAAAAGGGTTCTTCATCTGTCCCCATAGGAGAACCCTTTGAAGAACCCTTGTTGGTTCAAAGTAAAGTAGAATCCTTTGGTTCCAAGTAAACCGTTTTGGGTTCCATGTAGAACCGTTTCCACAGAGGGTTCTACATGGAACCCAAAATGGTTCTATCTGGAACTGAAAAGGGTTTTACCTGGAACCAAGGGTTCAAGGGTTAGTGTTACAATGACGTTAAGGGTTAGGGTTAGGATTAAGATTAGATTTCTGTGTTGGGGTAAGGGTAAGAGTACGGGTTAGGGTTTAGGGAAAATAGGATTTTGAACGGGACTGAATTGTGTGTCCCCACAAGGTTAGCTGTACAAGACTGTGTGTGTGTGTATCTGTCTATGTGTGTTGTTAATCTGTGTGTGTTCCTCTGTCTCCTCCCCAGGAGATGCAGCTGGAACATGCGCGGCAGGCTTTTGTTCAGAGGGACAAGGCCCACAGCGGCTCCATCTCCGCCCTGGACTTCAGGGACATCATGGTCACCATCCGGCCCCACATGCTCACACCCTTTGTGGAGGAGAGCCTGGTGGCGGTGGGTCTGGCTCCCTTGTTCTCCTCCCTCTATCCCTCATCCTTCTCGCTCTCTTCTTCTATAATTCTCCCTTTCCTTCCCCTAACGTGTCATTAAAGCCTTTTACTGCAGTGGGCTAAATCAGGGTCACACAGTGTTTCTTGGTAGTCTCTTAAACAAATCTACTGAAACAAAAGTATCCCCTCACACACATGGTTATGGGCTTAAAAAAGAAGAAACCTGTACCATGTCAGATTTAGAGTTGAAATGTATTCTATTTTGAGTCTGTATCCCAATATTGCATTTTATATACATCACAGAAGACTGAAATATAACAAAACTGTTTGACGTAGAAACACCGGATTTTCAACATAAAAAAAATATATAATGTTTATTAATTTTGGAATTATGAAAAATATTAATAACATTCCACCCATGAGGCCACTAGGTCATTTGACTGCAGGAAAGGGCTACCTTAAACCTCTGGCATCAAACCAGGCGGTTAAATGTCTCTCCCTTCACATGCACACACACACGCATGCACACACACACACACACACACACACACACACACACACACACACACACACACACACAGCTGTTTTGGTGTCCTCTTTTTCTCTCTCTGTGTGTGATAAAAAGAATGAACACAAGTATGGTATTGCATGGATGCATGTATGGTATGTTTGTGTGAGTGAGTATGTACAGTATGTCTAACGTCACATGTTTGTTTGTGTCTCTGTTTTCCTCATGTGTGTGTGTCTTTAGAGTGTGTGCGTCTTTAGAATGTGTCTTTAGAATGTGTGTGTGTGTCTTTAGAATGTGTGTGTGTCTCCCTCCACGTCTAGCCCATTTTATAAACACCTAGTGAACTCTGTCATTTCTCCCACATTGTTTACCTCATAAACCAGCCATCTCAGGGTCCATGTTAGTAAACACACACTCACTGCCATTACAGCAAACGCATTAAAGACAAGGCTGTGTGTGGAACCAAGCCTACACACTATACACACATTTACACACACTCTCTCCCTCTAATCTCTCACACACACCGAAAAATGATAAATAATAAATAGAATGCTCAGTTTTCCCAACTATTTTATTTGCTCTCCCTTTGTGTCCCTGTAGATTTCGTGGCCAGGGCACAGTAATATGATGTTTCAGTGAACAGCGTGAGGCTGCTTGGTTTTTGGACGTAGATAAATGGATATTTTTGTCAGGAGAGGAGAAGCTTCAACCCAAGCAGCCTCTTCCTCCTTCTGCAGATGGCTTCTCTCCCTCACTGCTAGCTGTGTTGGGTGCACTGCTGTGTCTGTAAAGCAAACAGCGCCATCTAGTGAAATGGATGGTTTCCAGTGTTTTTTCCCCACCCCCACAATCTAGAACAGTACAAGATGAATATACACAATATTTCACCTTTGCTACTTTATGTACTTTTAAACAGACTTAAATGGAGAGGCATAATTCCTGTGACAGTGAAAGAGTTGTATTGGCAGGACAGTGTACAGTGAAGAGTTGTGTTGGCAGGACAGTGTACAGTGAAAGAGTTGTGTTGGCAGGACAGTGTACAGTGAAGAGTTGTATTGGCAGGACAGTGTACAGTGAAGAGTTGTATTGGCAGGACAGTGTACAGTGAAAAGTTGTGTTGGCAGGACAGTGTACAGTGAAGAGTTGTGTTGGCAGGACAGTGTACAGTGAAAGAGTTGTGTTGGCAGGACAGTGTACAGTGAAGAGTTGTGTTGGCAGGACAGTGTACAGTGAAAAGTTGTGTTGGCAGGACAGTGTACAGTGAAGAGTTGTGTTGGCAGGACAGTGTACAGTGAAGAGTTGTGTTGGCAGGACAGTGTACAGTGAAGAGTTGTGTTAGCAGGACAGTGTACAGTGAAGAGTTGTGTTGGCAGGACAGTGTACAGTGAAGAGTTGTATTGGCAGGACAGTGTACAGTGAAGAGTTGTGTTGGCAGGACAGTGTACAGTGAAGAGTTGTGTTGGCAGGACAGTGTACAGTGAAGAGTTGTGTTGGCAGGACAGTGTACAGTGAAAGAGTTGTGTTGGCAGGACAGTGTACAGTGAAAGAGTTGTGTTGGCAGGACAGTGTACAGTGAAGAGTTGTGTTGGCAGGACAGTGTACAGTGAAAGAGTTGTGTTGGCAGGACAGTGTACAGTGAAAGAGTTGTGTTGGCAGGACAGTGTACAGTGAAGAGTTGTGTTGGCAGGACAGTGTACAGTG
Organism: Brachymystax lenok tsinlingensis; assembly: GCA_030435695.1. NCBI lineage: Eukaryota > Metazoa > Chordata > Actinopteri > Salmoniformes > Salmonidae > Brachymystax > Brachymystax lenok. The sequence continues at coordinate 27,728,671 of CM059806.1, forward strand.
AAGAGTTGTGTTGGCAGGACAGTGTACAGTGAAGAGTTGTGTTGGCAGGACAGTGTACAGTGAAAGAGTTGTGTTGGCAGGACAGTGTACAGTGAAAGAGTTGTGTTGGCAGGACAGTGTACAGTGAAAAGTTGTGTTGGCAGGACAGTGTACAGTGAAGAGTTGTGTTGGCAGGACAGTGTACAGTGAAAGAGTTGTGTTGGCAGGACAGTGTACAGTGAAAGAGTTGTGTTGGCAGGACAGTGTACAGTGAAAAGTTGTGTTGACAGGACAGTGTACAGTGAAGAGTTGTGTTGGCAGGACAGTGTACAGTGAAAGAGTTGTGTTGGCAGGACAGTGTACAGTGAAAGAGTTGTGTTGGCAGGACAGTGTAAAGTGAAAGAGTTGTGTTGGCAGGACAGTGTACAGTGAAAAGTTGTGTTGACAGGACAGTGTACAGTGAAGAGTTGTGTTGGCAGGACAGTGTACAGTGAAAGAGTTGTGTTGGCAGGACAGTGTACAGTGAAAGAGTTGTGTTGGCAGGACAGTGTACAGTGAAGAGTTGTGTTGGCAGGACAGTGTACAGTGAAGAGTTGTGTTGGCAGGACAGTGTACAGTGAAGAGTTGTGTTGGCAGGACAGTGTACAGTGAAAGAGTTGTGTTGGCAGGACAGTGTACAGTGAAGAGTTGTGTTGGCAGGACAGTGTACAGTGAAGAGTTGTGTTGGCAGGACAGTGTACAGTGAAGAGTTGTGTTGGAAGGACAGTGTACAGTGAAAGAGTTGTGTTGGCAGGACAGTGTACAGTGAAAAGTTGTGTTGGCAGGACAGTGTACAGTGAAGAGTTGTGTTGGCAGGACAGTGTACAGTGAAAGAGTTGTGTTGGCAGGACAGTGTACAGTGAAAGAGTTGTGTTGGCAGGACAGTGTACAGTGAAAGAGTTGTGTTGGCAGGACAGTGTACAGTGAAAGTTGTGTATAGGACAGTGTACAGTGATTGTGTTGGCAGGACAGTGTACAGTGAAAGAGTTGTGTTGGCAGGACAGTGTACAGTGAAAGAGTTGTGTTGGCAGGACAGTGTACAGTGAAAGAGTTGTGTTGGCAGGACAGTGTACAGTGAAAGAGTTGTGTTGGCAGGACAGTGTACAGTGAAAGAGTTGTGTTGGCAGGACAGTGTACAGTGAAAGAGTTGTGTTGGCAGGACAGTGTACAGTGAAAGAGTTGTGTTGGCAGGACAGTGTACAGTGAAAGAGTTGTGTTGGCAGGACAGTGTACAGTGAAGAGTTGTGTTGGCAGGACAGTGTACAGTGAAAGAGTTGTGTTGGCAGGACAGTGTACAGTGAAAGAGTTGTGTTGGCAGGACAGTGTAAAGTGAAAGAGTTGTGTTGGCAGGACAGTGTACAGTGAAAGAGTTGTGTTGGCAGGACAGTGTACAGTGAAGATTGTGTTGGCAGGACGGTGTACAGTGAAAGAGTTGTGTTGGCAGGACAGTGTACAGTGAAAGAGTTGTGTTGGCAGGACAGTGTACAGTGAAGAGTTGTGTTGGCAGGACAGTGTACAGTGAAAGAGTTGTGTTGGCAGGACGGTGTACAGTGAAGAGTTGTGTTGGCAGGACAGTGTACAGTGAAGAGTTGTGTTGGCAGGACAGTGTACAGTGAAGAGTTGTGTTGGCAGGACAGTGTACAGTGAAGAGTTGTGTTGGCAGGACAGTGTACAGTGAAAGAGTTGTGTTGGCAGGACAGTGTACAGTGAAGAGTTGTGTTGGCAGGACAGTGTACAGTGAAGAGTTGTGTTGGCAGGACAGTGTACAGTGAAAGAGTTGTGTTGGCAGGACAGTGTACAGTGAAGAGTTGTGTTGGCAGGACAGTGTACAGTGAAGAGTTGTGTTAGCAGGACAGTGTACAGTGAAGAGTTGTGTTGGCAGGACAGTGTACAGTGAAGAGTTGTGTTGGCAGGACAGTGTACAGTGAAGAGTTGTGTTGGCAGGACAGTGTACAGTGAAGAGTTGTGTTGGCAGGACAGTGTACAGTGAAGAGTTGTGTTGGCAGGACAGTGTACAGTGAAAGAGTTGTGTTGGCAGGACAGTGTACAGTGAAAGATTGTGTTGGCAGGACAGTGTACAGTGAAGAGTTGTGTTGGCAGGACAGTGTACAGTGAAAGAGTTGTGTTGGCAGGACAGTGTACAGTGAAAGAGTTGTGTTGGCAGGACAGTGTACAGTGAAGAGTTGTGTTGGCAGGACAGTGTACAGTGAAGAGTTGTGTTGGCAGGACAGTGTACAGTGAAGAGTTGTGTTGGCAGGACAGTGTACAGTGAAAGAGTTGTGTTGGCAGGACAGTGTACAGTGAAAGAGTTGTGTTGGCAGGACAGTGTACAGTGAAGAGTTGTGTTGGCAGGACAGTGTACAGTGAAGAGAGTTGTGTTGGCAGGACAGTGTACAGTGAAGAGTTGTGTTGGCAGGACAGTGTACAGTGAAGAGTTGTGTTGGCAGGACAGTGTACAGTGAAAGAGTTGTGTTGGCAGGACAGTGTACAGTGAAGAGTTGTGTTGGCAGGACAGTGTACAGTGAAAGAGTTGTGTTGGCAGGACAGTGTACAGTGAAGAGTTGTGTTGGCAGGACAGTGTACAGTGAAGAGTTGTGTTGGCAGGACAGTGTACAGTGAAAGAGTTGTGTTGGCAGGACAGTGTACAGTGAAAGAGTTGTGTTGGCAGGACAGTGTACAGTGAAAGAGTTGTGTTGGCAGGACAGTGTACAGTGAAGAGTTGTGTTGGCAGGACAGTGTACAGTGAAGAGTTGTGTTGGCAGGACAGTGTACAGTGAAGAGTTGTGTTGGCAGGACAGTGTACAGTGAAGAGTTGTGTTGGCAGGACAGTGTACAGTGAAAGAGTTGTGTTGGCAGGACAGTGTACAGTGAAGAGTTGTGTTGGCAGGACAGTGTACAGTGAAGAGTTGTGTTGGCAGGACAGTGTACAGTGAAGAGTTGTGTTGGCAGGACAGTGTACAGTGAAAGAGTTGTGTTGGCAGGACAGTGTACAGTGAAAGAGTTGTGTTGGCAGGACAGTGTACAGTGAAAGAGTTGTGTTGGCAGGACAGTGTACAGTGAAGAGTTGTGTTGGCAGGACAGTGTACAGTGAAAGAGTTGTGTTGGCAGGACAGTGTACAGTGAAAGAGTTGTGTTGGCAGGACAGTGTACAGTGAAAGAGTTGTGTTGGCAGGACAGTGTACAGTGAAGAGTTGTGTTGGCAGGACAGTGTACAGTGAAGAGTTGTGTTGGCAGGACAGTGTACAGTGAAAGAGTTGTGTTGGCAGGACAGTGTACAGTGAAGAGTTGTGTTGGCAGGACAGTGTACAGTGAAAGAGTTGTGTTGGCAGGACAGTGTACAGTGAAAGAGTTGTGTTGGCAGGACAGTGTACAGTGAAAGAGTTGTGTTGGCAGGACAGTGTACAGTGAAAGAGTTGTGTTGGCAGGACAGTGTACAGTGAAAGAGTTGTGTTGGCAGGACAGTGTACAGTGAAAGAGTTGTGTTGGCAGGACAGTGTACAGTGAAAGAGTTGTGTTGGCAGGACAGTGTACAGTGAAAGAGTTGTGTTGGCAGGACAGTGTACAGTGAAGAGTTGTGTTGGCAGGACAGTGTACAGTGAAAGAGTTGTGTTGGCAGGACAGTGTACAGTGAAAGAGTTGTGTTGGCAGGACAGTGTACAGTGAAAGAGTTGTGTTGGCAGGACAGTGTACAGTGAAAGAGTTGTGTTGGCAGGACAGTGTACAGTGAAGAGTTGTGTTGGCAGGACAGTGTACAGTGAAAGAGTTGTGTTGGCAGGACAGTGTACAGTGAAGAGTTGTGTTGGCAGGACAGTGTACAGTGAAAGAGTTGTGTTGGCAGGACAGTGTACAGTGAAGAGTTGTGTTGGCAGGACAGTGTACAGTGAAAGAGTTGTGTTGGCAGGACAGTGTACAGTGAAGAGTTGTGTTGGCAGGACAGTGTACAGTGAAAGAGTTGTGTTGGCAGGACAGTGTACAGTGAAAGAGTTGTGTTGGCAGGACAGTGTACAGTGAAAGAGTTGTGTTGGCAGGACAGTGTACAGTGAAAGAGTTGTGTTGGCAGGACAGTGTACAGTGAAAGAGTTGTGTTGGCAGGACAGTGTACAGTGAAAGAGTTGTGTTGGCAGGACAGTGTACAGTGAAAGAGTTGTGTTGGCAGGACAGTGTACAGTGAAAGAGTTGTGTTGGCAGGACAGTGTACAGTGAAGAGTTGTGTTGGCAGGACAGTGTACAGTGAAAGAGCTAGTTGGCAGGACAGTGTACAGTGAAAGAGGGACAGTGTACAGTGAAAGACAGTTGACAGTGTACAGTGAAAAGTTGCTATTAGGACAGTGTACAGTGAAGAGCAGTAGAGAGGTTAAGTAGGTACAGTGAAGAGCTTGTGTACAGTGAAGGACAGTGTACAGTGAAAGAGGTTCTGGCAGGACAGTGTACAGTGAAAGATTGTGTAGGATTGTACAGTGAAAGAGCAGGATTATGTACAGTGAAAGAGGTTGTGCTATGGACAGTGTACAGTGAAGAGCTAGGCTACAGGACAGTGTACAGTGAAAGAGTTGTGTTGGCAGGACAGTGTACAGTGAAAGATTAGGTTATAGGATTATGTACAGTGAAAGAGTGTGCTGGCAGGACAGTGTACAGTGAAGATTGTGTTGGCAGGACAGTGTACAGTGAAAGAGCTTGATATGGACAGTGTACAGTGAAAGAGTTGTGTTGGCAGGACAGTGTACAGTGAAAGAGATTGTGTTGGCAGGACAGTGTACAGTGAAAGAGCTTGTGTTGGCAGGACAGTGTACAGTGAAGAGTGTTGGCAGGACAGTGTACAGTGAAAGAGTTGTGTTGGCAGGACAGTGTACAGTGAAAGAGTTGTGTTGGCAGGACAGTGTACAGTGAAAGAGCTGTGTTGGCAGGACAGTGAAAGAAGATTGTGCTGGCAGGACAGTGTACAGTGAAAGAGCTAGTGTTGGCAGGACAGTGTACAGTGAAAGAGTTGTGTTGGCAGGACAGTGTACAGTGAAAGAGTTGTGTTGGCAGGACAGTGTACAGTGAAAGAGTTGTGGCAGGAGGACAGTGTACAGTGAAGAGTTGTGTTGATATGGACAGTGTACAGTGAAGAGTTGTGCTTATAGGTACAGGAAAGTGTACAGTGAAAGAGTTAGGCATATGGACAGTGTACAGTGAAGAGTTGATTATGACAGTGTACAGTGAAGAGTTGTGTTGGCAGGACAGTGTACAGTGAAGAGTTGTGTTGGCAGGACAGTGTACAGTGAAAGAGTTGTGTTGGCAGGACAGTGTACAGTGAAGAGTTGTGTTGGCAGGACAGTGTACAGTGAAGAGTTGTGTTGGCAGGACAGTGTACAGTGAAGAGTTGTGTTGGCAGGACAGTGTACAGTGAAAGAGTTGTGTTGGCAGGACAGTGTACAGTGAAAGAGTTGTGTTGGCAGGACAGTGTACAGTGAAAGAGTTGTGTTGGCAGGACAGTGTACAGTGAAGAGTTGTGTTGGCAGGACAGTGTACAGTGAAAGAGTTGTGTTGGCAGGACAGTGTACAGTGAAAGAGTTGTGTTGGCAGGACAGTGTACAGTGAAAGAGTTGTGTTGGCAGGACAGTGTACAGTGAAAGAGTTGTGTTGGCAGGACAGTGTACAGTGAAGAGTTGTGTTGGCAGGACAGTGTACAGTGAAGAGTTGTGTTGGCAGGACAGTGTACAGTGAAAGAGTTGTGTTGGCAGGACAGTGTACAGTGAAAGAGTTGTGTTGGCAGGACAGTGTACAGTGAAGAGTTGTGTTGGCAGGACAGTGTACAGTGAAAGAGTTGTGTTGGCAGGACAGTGTACAGTGAAGAGTTGTGTTGGCAGGACAGTGTACAGTGAAAGAGAGTTGTGTTGGCAGGACAGTGTACAGTGAAGAGTTGTGTTGGCAGGACAGTGTACAGTGAAAGAGTTGTGTTGGCAGGACGGTGTACAGTGAAAGAGTTGTGTTGGCAGGACAGTGTACAGTGAAAGAGTTGTGTTGGCAGGACAGTGTACAGTGAAAGAGTTGTGTTGGCAGGACAGTGTACAGTGAAAGAGTTGTGTTGGCAGGACAGTGTACAGTGAAAGAGAGTTGTGTTGGCAGGACAGTGTACAGTGAAAGAGTTGTGTTGGCAGGACAGTGTACAGTGAAGAGTTGTGTTGGCAGGACAGTGTACAGTGAAAGAGTTGTGTTGGCAGGACAGTGTACAGTGAAAGAGTTGTGTTGGCAGGACAGTGTACAGTGAAGAGTTGTGTTGGCAGGACAGTGTACAGTGAAAGAGTTGTGTTGGCAGGACAGTGTACAGTGAAAGAGTTGTGTTGGCAGGACAGTGTACAGTGAAGAGTTGTGTTGGCAGGACAGTGTACAGTGAAGATTGTGTTGGCAGGACAGTGTACAGTGAAGAGTTGTGTTGGCAGGACAGGTGTACAGTGAAGAGTTGTGTTGGCAGGACAGTGTACAGTGAAGAGTTGTGTTGGCAGGACAGTGTACAGTGAAAGAGTTGTGTTGGCAGGACAGTGTACAGTGAAGAGTTGTGTTGGCAGGACAGTGTACAGTGAAGAGTTGTGTTGGCAGGACAGTGTACAGTGAAAGAGTTGTGTTGGCAGGACAGTGTACAGTGAAAGAGTTGTGTTGGCAGGACAGTGTACAGTGAAAGAGTTGTGTTGGCAGGACAGTGTACAGTGAAAGAGTTGTGTTGGCAGGACAGTGTACAGTGAAGAGTTGTGTTGGCAGGACAGTGTACAGTGAAAGAGTTGTGTTGGCAGGACAGTGTACAGTGAAGAGTTGTGTTGGCAGGACAGTGTACAGTGAAGAGTTGTGTTGGCAGGACAGTGTACAGTGAAGAGTTGTGTTGGCAGGACAGTGTACAGTGAAGAGTTGTGTTGGCAGGACAGTGTACAGTGAAGAGTTGTGTTGGCAGGACAGTGTACAGTGAAGAGTTGTGTTGGCAGGACAGTGTACAGTGAAAGAGTTGTGTTGGCAGGACAGTGTACAGTGAAAGAGTTGTGTTGGCAGGACAGTGTACAATGAAAGAGTTGTGTTGGCAGGACAGTGTGCAGCGCATATGCTTTGAGTCTCTATTTTAAGCGTTAACTCTTATCTATTTTCTCTCCTTTACTACATCCCTCCATCCCACCATCCCACCATCCCTCTATCCCTCCATCCCTCCATCCCACCATTCCACCATCTCTCCATCCCACCGTCCCTCCATCCCTCCATCCCTACATCCCACCGTCTCTCCATCCCACCGTCCCTCCATCCCTCCATCCCTACATCCCACCATCTCTCCATCCCTCCATCCCTACATCCCACCGTCTCTCCGTCCCTCCGTCCCTCCGTCCCACCGTCCCTCCATCCCACCGTCCCTCCATCCCTCCATCCCTACATCCCACCATCTCTCCATCTCACCGTCCCTCCGTCCCTCCATCCCTCCATCCCTCCATCCCTACATCCCACCATCCCACCGTCCCTCCATCCCTACATCCCACCGTCTCTCCATCTCACCGTCCCACCGTCTCTCCGTCCCACCGTCCCTTTGTCCCACCGTCCCTCCGTCCCACCATCCCTCCATCCCTCCATCCCTACATCCCACCATCCCTCCATCCCTACATCCCACCATCCCTCCATCCCACCATCCCTCCATTCCACCGTCCCTCCGTCCCACCGTCTCTCCGTCCCACCGTCCCACCGTCCCTCCATCCCACCATCCATCCATCCCACCGTCCCACCGTCCCACCGTCCCTCCGTCCCACCATCCATCCCTACATCCCGCCGTCCCGCCGTCCCTCCGTCCCACAATCCATCCATCCCTACATCCCACCGTCCCGCCGTCCCTCCGTCCCACCGTCCCTCCATCCCTACATCCCACCGTCCCTCCGTCCCACCATCCATCCATCCCTACATCCCACCGTCCCTCCATCCCTACATCCCTCCATTCCACCATCCCACCATCCCTCCATCCTTGTTAAAGGAGCACTTTTGTTTGAATGGGAATGTCACTTTGTGTGTTTCAGTGCCTCTCTCCCCTCCCTTCCTCTCACTCTCACCTTTCCTCTCTACCTCTCTTTCTCCCCTCCCCTCCTCTCTATCTCTCTCTCTCTCTTTCTCTCACTACCCCTCTCTCTCCCAGGTGGCCGGGGGCAGTACATCTCACCAGGTCAGTTTCTCCTACTTTAACGGCTTCAACTCTCTCCTCAACAACATGGATCTCATTAGGAAGATCTACACCACACTGGCTGGGAGCAGTAGAGTCCTTGAAGTCACTAAAGGTTGGTAGACACACATACGCACACACACGTGCATGAACGCACACACACACACACACACACACACACGTTCATGCACGCACACATGTATACACACACACACACACACACACACACACACACACACACACACACACACACACACACAAACACACAAATACTGTGGTTGTGTGTTGTTGTTTTTCTTTTGTTTGTTTTCTTCTTTCCACTCCTTCCCCCCCTCCTCCACCTCCTCCTCTTGCTCCTCCTCCTCCTCCTCCTTGTCTACATTTGATTGGCCCTGCTGGATGCGTCCCAACAGACACATGGGCTGTTTACCCAGAATGCTCAGCAGCAGTGGCGGGCCTCTCACTGGGCCTGTCTGTGACACATCCTCCTTGGCTCTGGCTAGGAGTTGCCCCTGAGGCACAGATCTAGGATCAGCTAACCCTGCCCAAATTCTACCTTAAACCAGTAAAGGGTGAATGGCCAGTACAGTAGGACCAAACTAACAGTTCTTTCACACATCACAAATATCAGAGAGGAAAGGATTAACATACACAATGTGTAATGATTTGACGTGTTATGACAGTTGACATATCAATTAGCGCAACAGTCCCCCTCAACATCATCCCCCCTCAGAGGCCAGTTGTTGAACTGTACCAATGTCTCTGTAGGCTAGGTTCTCTCTCTCTCTCTGGCTCAGACTGAGCAGGGCGGAGGCTGAGTAGGTCAGTCCACCACATGGCTCTGGGGTTCTGGGTATGTGAATGTGATGCTATCGGGCCTTATCGGGGGTGTGGGCCTGGGCCTGAGTTCCCTTGGCTGTTCCCACCATGGCGTGGCCGTGGCTGGGCTGTGGTGGCCCCTAGCCAGGCCTCGGCCCCCACCCGCCCCCAGCCACAGTCATTAGGCCCTACTGGGACCTGGTCTGTGTGTGCAGAGCTCCTTGTCTCCTTCTCTCTCTTCCTCTCTTTCTCTTGCTCTCTCTCTCTCTCTCTTTCTCTGACCCCCGCCATCCAGCCTGATTGGTTCCGTATGTACGGCGGTTTGGGACGTCATCGCTGTGGTTACCTAGGGCAGGGCTGATTACAACATTACCTTCAATGAAATGAATGCAACACATTCTGTGGTCTACTACATAGAGTATATATGACAGAGACAGGTGATTGTTTTGTATAGATGTAGATGAATGGTAGTCTTCTCTGTGTATGCAGACCGGGGATTTGGGACTAGTACTTAGGCCTGTGTAGATTTAATAGCAACAGGTGATTATAGTGTATACCATTTGGTGATGTTGTGTATCATATATAGACTGGCAGTCATGTAATGTCTGTGTATAGACGGACAGTCAGCTGATCTTTGTGTATAGATAGTTTAGACAGAGTTATCTGTGTGTGTGATCTGTGATTCCCCTGACAGACAGTGTGTTGTGTCAGAGCCTGGGGGTAAACTGAGCTAGCTGATCTCTGTGGGACAACACAGCAAGAACACTTGCTGCTCTTTGAATAAGCTCGTCACTCAATATCGGATACCAGAGCTATAGAAATCACACTGTAAGCCAGCCCTGAGTTGAGTCCCAAATGGAACCCTATTCCCTTTAAAGTGTACTACTTTTGTAGTGCACAAAAGTTGGATGTTGGGAAAGAGAGGTTTTCAACTGAGATCACCTGTATAAATCCCAGATAAATAAAGTGGGAGTATCCATCACACATTATGCAAAGCAAGACTCAGATAAAGTAGAAATACAACTATTATGCACTGATGTTTTAACTCTCCTCTCTCCTCTCTCCTCTCTCCTCTCTCCTCTCTCCTCTCTCTCTCCCTTCTCTCCTCTCTCCTCTCTCCTCTCTCCTCTCTCCTCTCCTCTCTCCTCTCTCCTCTCTCCTCTCTCCTCTCTCCTCTCTCCTCTCTCCTCTCTCCTCTCTCCTCTCTCCTCTCCCTTCTCCTCTCTACTCTCTCCTCTCTCCTCTCTCCTCTCCCTTCTCCTCTCTCCTCTCTCTTCTCTCCTCTCCTTGCCTCTCTCTCCACTCTTCTCCATTCCTCTCTTCTCTCTCTCCTCTCTCTCTCCTCTCATTGCCTCTTTCCTCTCCTCTCCTTCTCTCCTGTAACAGAGGAGTTCATCATTGCGGCCCAGAGGTTTGGTCAGGTGACTCCAATGGAGCTGGACATCCTGTTCCAACTGGCCGACCTCTCTGAGTCCCGGGGGTGAGTCACGCACACGCACACACACACACACACACAAAAGGCCTCAAAATCAAGAGCCCTATTCGGGTTAAATAGCTTCATTACAGTTACGTTCAATATACATAATTATGCAAAACTGATCATACATGATAAGCCCTCTCACCCCCTTTCACTCAACTACGCCTTCAAAACTCAGAGACAACCGTACGCACATACACACACACACACAGAAACACACACACACACACAAACACACACACACACAGGGAAATGGGAATCCACACAATGTACAGCACCCCAGTGGTTCTTCTAATTGTGCACGGCTCACGTTCCCATGCATCTTGCTCCGTAGGGCCGACCTGTGGCGTAGAGTGCCGGTAATTTGTGCCCTCTCCGAGCACCTGATGATTATTCCTGTGCAACGGGATACTTTAATAGTCTCCCCAGCCTCTGATTGGAGATGCAGGAGATAATTGCTCCCAATAATCGGAGGGGATTGAGCTGCTCCCAAATCTGGGAACGCCACAGATATGTTATGTGGAGGCCGAGTTGGAGAGGCCCGGGAATCACAGACAAATGTTTTTGTTTTGAGGGAGAGAGAAAGAGGGAGAGAGAAAGAGGGAGAGAGAAAGAGGGAGAGAGAGGTAGTTGAATATCAGACATTGTTGAAAATCGTACCAGGGTCAGAAGGAAAAAGTCAGAAACACTGAAATGGTATAAACTTTTCAAAGTCTTTCTTGAAATAATAGTTTAAAGCAATTCAACTTTTCCCTCTCTCCTCTCCTCCTCTCTTCCAGCCGTGTTGGTCTGGTGGACATTGACAGGATTGCTCCACTGGAGGAGGGAGCCCTTCCATCCAACCTGGCCGAGGTCCAGAGACAGGTAATATAGAAAGAGAGAGAGAATACTTGTTGATGGTTTTAGCTTTCTTTTCAGACTCAGAGATATAGGCTGGGATTCAGTTCCAGGCTCGCTATAGGGCAGTGGACATAAACAGACTTTTAAAGGTAATTTACGGTTGAGTCGATATGCGTAGCATTTGCCATGAATGTGACCTATGCGTTGCTTTTAAAAGGCGCATTGTCGGCTGTTTAGTGACCTACGCTACAGCGCGCTTTGGATTGAATCCCGGCCGTAGTTATTTTCTAACTGTAGTATAGGAACATCTCCAACAACGTCCTGATAATGGTCAGAGCGTTGATTACTGATGATGTTGTTGGGTATTTCTAAGATGACTTAGCAATACACTAGGACAGATATATCTAACATGAAAACTGAAGAAAAAATCCTCTTTCTACAGTATCCCAAAATACCAGTCCAAATTCCAGCCCACTCGCTCTATTTGTGTCAGACTCTCAAATGAAAGCCATTGAACAAACTGCTAAGGAAAACACAGCTTCTCTCCCGAGAAGAAAATACCATTAGACATCAGAAACCTCTCTGTGACATTATATCTTTATCAATTCAACTTTTAAAACCATGTTAATTCAAGACCAACTGCAGCCGTCCAAATCAGTTATCTCAAATGTATTGAGGGGGGAAATGAAAAATGAGTGAAGGGTGTTTGAAAAAAACAGCTGAAAAAAAAAGAAAGAAAGTTGGATGGATGGATGTTTCTTTTTTCCCCTCCTGTTAGAAGTTCTGCCTGGTCTGCAGAGTGAGACGGCAGCCAGGCTAGGCTCCAGGCCGGGCCGGAGCAGGGGCCCAGGGTAGAGACGCCAGTCCCACCACAATGAGCCACTTTGGGCTGTGTGGTCTGGCCTCCGCGGGCTGGTGGCCAGCTCTCCCTCTGAACCTCCAACCCTCCTCCTCTGGCTCTGACTCAGAGAGAGAAGAGGAAGGAGGGGGGTCCTCTGGCTCTGACTCAGAGAGAGAAGAGGAAGGAGGGGGGTCCTCTGGCTCTGACTCAGAGAGAGAAGAGGAAGGAGGGGGGTCCTCTGGGAGCAAAAAGGGGCAGACAGAGGGGGGTTAGGGGCTCAGATAGTTCCTGACAGGTGGACCTGTTCCAGAGCGGGGCCCCCCTCTTTACTTCCCTTCCCCAGGGACGATGGCTGAGCGCTGGGCACGGCAGGGTATGCTAGCTGGGTATGTGGAGCAGAATGCTTGGATGATGTGGCTTACAGTAACAATCAGCTGATTTTGTGCTCTGATGTGTGCCAATGGCATGGGCAAGGGGTGGCATCCAATCGAACCAGGGCTCCTGATTCTGGTTTTGTTCTACTAACTTCTTACGAGAAATGCTTCTGTGCCCGATTAGAGTTTTTCAAACTAATCCAAAAGTCTCACTAATTCAAGAGGGTTTTAACATTCAAACTGGTGGGAATCGATGCTAGAGGGCAATTAATTTAATCACAGAATAGAGACATAAATGTGAATATATAGCCTATAGTGATGATAAAAATGGAATGATATATCTCGTGTCGTCACATGAGATGACTTGGTACAGTATGGGATGGTGTCTAATCATGTCAGAGTAGACACCAGTGTTTTATTCAGCAGTAAACTCAACGTAACCCTTAAAATCATTCAACTCTTCTAAAGGACTGATGAAATATAGGCAATAAAATGATTCTGATGACGCATGTAATCTGTCTGATCTGAATTTATGTAGGACTGAATGTAAATTTGATTTATAACGGGAAATGAAACAATTAACTTCTCTTGTTACTCTGTGAGAATCAAGATGGGACTAATGGCTCAACTACAGCATGGGAATCAATGGCAGTGCTGACGTCTGATTGAAACATGGGATGTTTTGGTTTGTCATATCTCTTCTCTCTATCTATCTATCTATCTATCTATCTATCTCTCTCTCTCTCTCTCTCTCTCTCTCTCTCTCTCTCTCTCTCTCTCTCTCTCTCTCTCTCTCTCTCTCTCTCTCTCTCTCTCTCTCTCTCTCTCTCTCTCTCTCTCTCTCTCTCTCTCTCTCTCTCTCTCTCACCATCTCTTCTCTCTCTCTCTCTCTCTCTCTCTCTCTCTCTCTCTCTCTCTCTCTCTCTCTCTCTCTCTCTCTCTCTCTCTCTCTCATCTAACAACATTGGCATGGAAACATATGTTTACATTGCCAAAGCAAGTGAAATAGATAATAAACAAAAGTGAAATAAACAATACAAAATGTACAGTAAACATTGTGTCTATATACAGTGTTGTAATGATGTGAAAATAGTTAAAGTACAAAAGAGAAAATAAATAAACATAAATATAGGTTGTATTTACAATGGTGTTTATTCTTCACTGGTTGCCCTTTTCTTGTGGCAACATCCTGCTGCTGTGATGGCACACTGTGGTATTTCACCCAGTAGATATGGGAGTTTATCAAAATTGGATTTGTTTTCAAATTATTTGTGGGTCTGTGTAATATGATGGAAATATGTGTCTCTAATACGGTCATACATTTGGCAGGAGGTTAGGAAGTGCAGCTCAGTTTCCACCTCATTTTGTGGGCAGTGTGCACATAGCCTGTTTTCTCAATAGCAAGGCTGTGCTCACTGAGTCTGTACATAGTCAAAGCTTTCCTTACGTTTGGGACAGTCACAGTGGTCAGGTATTCTGTTTAGGGACAAATATCATTCTAGTTTGCTCAGTTCTTTTGTTAATTCTTATCTCTCTCTCACCATCTCTTCTCCCCCCCTCTCTCACCCTCCCTCTCTCTCTGTTGTGTCTCTCTTTCAGCTGTCCGGTGGTGACCCGTCCCGATCTGTTCTCAGCCAGGTAGCAGAGTCCGCCTACAGGTTTGGCCTCGGCTCCATCGCTGGCGGTAAGTCACGTCTGCGTCTAAAATGCCACCCTAATTCTTATGTAGTGCACTGCTTTTGACCAGATCCCTTAAAGTAGTGCACTAAACAGGGAAAAATTTGCCATTTGGGACAGGCCCCATGTCAAGTTACGGATTATTGTGTCACCACTACCTCCTCACCTGCCCCCCTGACCCTCCCATCACCCTCCATCCCATCACCCTCCACCCCCATCACCCTCCACCCTATCACCCCATCCTCCCATCACCCTCCATCCTCCCATCACCCTCCACCCCATTACCCTCCACCCCCCATCACCCTCCACCCTCATAAGAAAATGAGAAAACAAAGGGCTTCCTATTGCGTTCTGCAGGGGCGATTTCTCCACCACTTAAAGAGGACAGGGGCTCTTTACGCCATGGGAACCTCCCTGTGTTTGGACTCTTTTGTACCTGTGACTGATCAGAGAGAGAGGGCTTTTTGGGGGAGGGGTGCGGTCGTGTCCCTCTCCTCCCTTCCCTCCTCCCCCCATCCTAGAGGAGATGTTACCCCTCCTCCCTCTCTACAGGAGACAGGTTAATAAGGAGGTAGCACCCTCCCCTGACCGTCCCCTCTCTAATTAAACCTGTTGGTCGGTTGGATCCCCTCTTTGTGTCCAGTCGCTGAGCCGTCAGATAACACATGACTGACGAGCCTGGAAACTCCAGACAACTGCGCCTCCATTTTGGATCGTTTGATGTCTCCCAGCATCACCACACACCCTCCTTATCTTCCTTTTTTGTCTCACTCTCCTCATCCCCACCTGTCCCAGGTTGCTGTCAAAGGTGTGATAGCATCCTCACCTGTCCCAGGTTGCTGTCAACAGTGTGACAACATCTTCACCTGTCCCAGGTTGCTGTCAACGGTGTGACAGCATCCTCACCTGTCTCAGGTTGCTGTCAACGGTGTGACAGGATCCTCACCTGTCCCAGGTTGCTGTCAACGGTGTGATAGCATCCCCACCTGTCCCAGGTTGCTGTCAATGGTGTGACAGCACTGTACTTGTTTTCGAAACGTCAATGTGATGTTGCCCACATTGCATGAATGTTATCTGAATGTCTTTGTAACGTCTTCATGACACCTTTATAATGCCTTTACAACACTTCATGGTAACTTAGTAACTTATAATAATGTATTTGTGCCATCACATGTACTTATACACAACCGTTCAAAAGTTTGGTGTCACTTAGAAATGTCCTTGTTTTTTCAAGAAAAGCTCATTTTTGGTCCGTTAATAAAATAACATTTATCAGAAATACAGTGTAGACATTGTTAATGTTGTAAATGACAATTGTAGCTGGTAACGGCTGATTTTTAATGGAATATCTACATAGGTGTACATAGGCCCATTATCAGCAACCATCACTCCTGTGTTCCAATGGCACGTTGTGTTAGCTAATCCAAGTTTATCATTTTAAAAGGCTAATTGATCATTAGAAAACCCTTTTGCAATTATGTTAGCGCAGCTGAAAACTGTTGTTCTGATTAAAGAAGCTATAACAAGTCCTCAACTCAAAGAGACTACTCCGGGATGCTGGCCTTCTAGGCAGAGTTGCAAAGAAAAAGCCATATCTCAGACCAATAAAAAGAAAAGATTAAGATGGGCAAAAGAACACAGACACTGGACAGAGGAACTCTGCCTTGAAGGCTAGCATCCCGGAGTCACCTCTTCACTGTAGACATTGAGACTGGTGTTTTGCGGGTACTATTTAATGAAGCTGCCAGTTGAGGACTTGTGAGACGTCTGTTTCTCAAACTAGACACTCTAATGTACTTGTCCTCTTGCTCAGTTGTGCACCGGGGCCTCACACTCTTCTTTCTATTCTGGTTAGAGCCAGTTTGCGCTGTTCTGTGAAGGGAGTAGTACACAGCGTTGTACGAGATCTTCCGTTTCTTGGCAATTTCTCGCATGGAATAGCCTTAATTTCTGAAAACAAAAATAGACTGACGAGTTTCTGTCACGCCCTGACCGGTAGGAGCCTTTTATGTCTCCTTTTGGTTTGGTCAGGGTGTGATTTGGGGTGGGCATTCTATGCTATAGTTTTTGTATTTCTTTGTTTTGGCTCAGTGTGGCTCTCAATCAGGGACAGCTGTCTATCGTTGTCTCTGATTGGGAACCACACTTAAGCAGCTATTTTTCCCTCCAGCTTTGTGGGAGGTTGACTCTGTTGAGGTGTGTGTATTGTTGGTGCGACACCTGTTTTGATCTTCGTTTGTTGTTTTTGTATTTGAGTGAGTTGACAAAATAAATATGTTTAACTCCACCCGGCACGCTGCGCCTTGGTCCATCCATGAAGATCGTGACAGAACCTCCCACCACCAAGAGACCAAGCAGCGTGCCTACCTAGAGTCCTGGACATGGGAGGAGATCCTGGACGGAAGGGGACCCGGGAGGCAGGCGGGGAAATACTGCCGTCCGGAGGAAGCTAAGAAGGAGCGGCGCTTCTACGGACAAAAATATGCGGGAACACGGCTGGCCTTTAAGCCCGAGAGGCAGCCCCAAATTTTTTTTGGGGGCACACGGGGAGTTTGGCTGGACCAGGTTGGAGACCTGGGCCAGCTCCCCGTGCTTACCAGAGCGAGCAGCACACTGGTAGGGCACCGTGTGAGGCGGTGAAACGCACGGTGTTGCCAGTGCGTGTTCACAGCCCGGTGCGTGACATGCCAGCTTCCCGCATAGTTTTTGTGAGTAGGAGTGTTCAGCCTGGGAGGAGTATGCGGCTCAGCGCTCTTGGCCTCCAGTACGCCTCCTCGGACCAGGATATCCTGCGCCGGCTCTGCGTACTGTGTCTCCGGTGCGTCTCCACAGCCCGGTACGTCCTGTGCCAGCGCCCCGCAGGTTCAGAGCGGAGTTATCCATTCAGCCAGGACGGGTTGTGCAGGCTGTACGCCGGAGACCTCCAGTGCGTCTTCACGGCCCAGTGTATCCTGCCCCTGTTCCACGCTCCAGGATCCCTGTGCGTGTTGGGAGCCCAGCATGCACTGTCCCACGCTCAAGGATCCCTGTGCGTGTTGTGAGCCCAGCATGCACTGTCCCACGCTCCAGGATTCCTGTGCGCCTTCGGAGCCCGGCGAGGCCTGACCCTGCTCCACGCACCAGGCCCCCTGTGCGCCTCCAGAGCCCGGCGAGGCCTGTCCCTGCTCCACGCACCAGGCCCACTGTGCGCCTCCAGAGCCCGGCGAGGCCTGTCCCTGCTCCACGCACCAGGCCCCCTGTGCGCCTTCAGAGCCCGGCACGGCCTGTGCCCGCTCCACGCACCAGGCCCCCTGTGCGCATCGAGAGCCCGGCACGTCCTGTCCCTGCTCCGCGCACCAGGTCCCCTGTGCGCCTCCAGAGCGCAGCGAGGGTGCCCAGTCCGGGGCCCGCAGCGAGGGTGCCCAGTCCGGGGCCCGCAGCGAGGGTGCCCAGTCCGGGGCCCGCAGCGAGGGTGCCCAGTCCGGGCCCGCAACGAGGTTGCCCGCAGCGAGGGTGCCCAGTCCGGGGCCCGCAGCGAGGGTGCCCAGTCCGGGGCCCGCAGCGAGGGTGCCCGCAACGAGGGTGCCCAGTCCGGGGCCCGCAGCGAGGGTGCCCGCAACGAGGGTGCCCAGTCCGGGGCCCGCAGCGAGGTTGCCCGCAACGAGGGTGCCCAGTCCGGGGCCCGCAGCGAGGGTGCCCAGTCCGGGGCCCGCAACGAGGTTGCCCGCAGCGAGGGTGCCCAGTCCGGGGCCCGCAGCGAGGGTGCCCAGTCCGGGGCCCGCAGCGAGGGTGCCCAGTCCGGGGCCCGCAACGGGGGAGCCAGAGGTGGTATTTCTTTGTTTTGGCTGAGTGTGGCTCTCAATCAGGGACAGCTGTCTATCGTTGTCTCTGATTGGGAACCACATTTAAGCAGCTATTTTTCCCTCAAGCTTTGTGGGAGGTTGACTCTGTTGAGGTGTGTGTATTGTTGGTGCGACACCTGTTTTGATCTTCGTTTTTTGTATTTGAGTGAGTTGACAAAATAAATATGTTTAACTCCACCCGGCACGCTGCGCCTTGGTCCATCCATGAAGATCGTGACAGTTTCAGAAGAAAGTTATTTGTTTCTGGCCATTTTGAGCCTGTAATTGAACCCACAAATGCTGATGCTCCAGATACTCAACTAGTCTAAAGAAGGCCAGTTTTATTGCTTCTTTAATCAGAACAATAGTTTTCAGCTGTGCTAACATAATTGCAAAAGGGTTTTCTAAAATCAAATCAAATCAAATTTTATTTGTCACATACACATGGTTAGCAGATGTTAATGCGAGTGTAGCAAAATCCTTGTGCTTCTAGTTCTGACCATGCAGTAGTATCTAACAAGTAATCTAACAAATTCACAACAACTACCTTATACACACAAGAGTAAAGAGTATGTACATATAAATATATGGATGAGCGATGGCTGACCGGCGTAGGTAAGATGCAGTAGATGGTATGGAGTACAGTATATACATATGAGATGAGTAATGTAGGATATGTAAACATTATATAAATGGCATCGTTTAAAATGGCTAGTGATACATTTATTTCATCCAATTATAATTATTAAAGTGGCTAGAGATTTGAGTCGATGGCCGAACGGCATAGGCAAGATTCAGTAGATGGTTTAGACTACAGTGTATACATTTGAAATGAGTAATGTCGAATATGTAAACATTATATACAACATTCTTTTTGGCCTTCCTGTGACATCGGGTGGTGTAGGTGTCCTGGAGGGCAGGTAGTTTACCCCCGGTGATGCGTTGTGCAGTCCTCACTACCCTCTGGAGAGCCTTACGGTTGTGGGCGGAGCAGTTGCCGTACCAGGCGGTGGTACAGCCCGACAGGATGCTCTCGATTGTGCATCTGTAGAAGTTTGTGAGTGTTTTTGGTGACAAGCCGAATTTCTTCAGCCTCCTGAGGTTGAAGAGGCGCTGTTGTGCCTTCTTCACCACGTTGTCTGTGTGGGTGGACCATTTCAGTTTGTCCATGATGTGTACGCCGAGGAACTTCAAACTTTCCACCTTCTCCACTACTGTCCCCGTCGATGTGGATAAGGGGGTGCTCCCTCTCCTGTTTCCTGAAGTCAACGATCATCTCCTTTGTTTTGTTGATTGAGTGAGAGGTTATTTTCCTGACACCACACTCCGAGGACCCTCACCTCCTCCCTGTAGGTCGTCTCGTCGTTGTTGGTAATCAAGCCTACCACTGTAGTGTCGTCAGCAAACTTGATGATTGAGTTGGATGCGTGCTTGGCCATGCAGTCATGGGTAAACAGGGAGTACAGGAGAGGGCTGAGAACGCACCCTTGTGGGGCCCCAGTGTTGAGGATCAGCGGGGTGGAGATGTTGTTTCCTACCCTCACCACCTGGGGCCGGCCAGTCAGGAAGTCCAGGACCCAGTTGTACAGGGCTGGGTCGAGACCCAGGGTCTCGAGCTTAATGACGAGCTTGGAGGGTACTATGGTGTTAAATGCTGAGCTGTAGTCGATGAACAGCATTCTTACATAGGTATTCCTCTTGTCCAGATGGGTTAGGGCAGTATGCAGTGTGATTGCGATTGCGTCATCTGTGGACCTATTGGGACGGTAAGCTAATTGGAGTGGGTCCAGGGTGTCTGGCAGGATGGAGGTGATATGATCCTTGACTAGTCTCTCAAAGCACTTCATGATGACGGAAGTGAGTGCTACGGGGCGATAGTCATTTAGCTCAGTCACCTTAGCTTTTTTAAGTGACCCCAAACTTTTGAACAGTAGTGTAGATCTTGGTGAAGAGCTACATACCGCAATAACAACCTAATGAGGTCTTTCTAACGTCTTTCCTCTCCTCTAACGCCTTCATAACGTTTATGTAACATGTTTTTCCAGCTGTGGGAGCCACAGCAGTGTACCCCATAGACCTAGTGAAGACCAGGATGCAGAACCAGAGGACCACAGGCTCCCTGGTGGAAGAGCTCATGTACAAGAACAGCTTGGACTGCTTCAAGAAGGTTCTGCGCTACGAAGGCTTCTTCGGCCTCTATAGAGGTCAGTACCAGACGGGCTGTGTCCCAAATGGCACCCTATTCCCTATATGGTACACTGCTTTTAGCCAGAGTAGTGCACTATTTAGGATGTAGTGATAGATCATTAGCCTATCGGTTGTGGGCTTCGACTTCATCTCATTCCATCGCAACAACAGATGGGGCTTAGAGGTGTGGTAGAAGAGAGGGGGAAGAGGAGAGGAGGGTGTGTCTGAGTTCACCTTCCCTCTGACCTGGCCTCTTTGAAGTGATTAAAGGTAGTCTCGGGAGTTTCGGGGGGACAATGCACGTCGCATGCAAAGGCCACATACCAGCAGAGCTCTGTCACAATGGTGGTGTGTGACTGCCCCTGCCAGACTTCAACTGGCATTAATATAATAAGTACCTGCACTCAGGGATCGGAAGGTAGGATAGAAAGGGAGCGGAAGGTAGGAGGGAGAGGGAGCGGAAGGTAGGAGGGAGAGGGAGCAGGGGTAGGAAGGAGAGGGAGTGGAGGAGAGAGCGGGAGGTAAGAGGGAGGGAGGGAGGAGGAAGCGGGGTAGGAGGGAGGGGAGGGAGAAGAGAGGTAGGAGGGAGAAGGAGCGGGGGTAGGAGGGAGCAGGTGGGAGGAGGGAGATGGAACGGGGGGTAAGAGGGAGAATCGAGGGAGAGAGCAGGAGGGAGCGGGGGGGAGGAGGGAGATGGAGCGGGAGTCAGGAGGGAGAGGGAGTGAGGTGGTAGGAGGGAGCGGGTGGAAGGAGGGAGAGGGAGGGAGATGGAGTGGGCATCAGGAGGGAGAGGGAGTGAGGTGGTAGGAGGGAGCGGGTGGAAGGAGGGAGATGGAGCGGGAGGGAGAGGTAGGAGGGAGTGGGGGTAGAAGAGAGCGGGGAGAGGAGGGAGAGGGAGGTGGAGGGAGTGGGGATAGGAGGGAGAGGGAGGTAGGAGGGAGAGGGAGGGGTTGGGAGGAGGGAGGGAGAGGGGAGAAGGGGGAGAAGGAGCAGGAGGGGGGGAGAAGGAGCAGGAGGGAGGGAGAGGGAGCAGGAGGGAGGGAGAGGGAGCAGGAGGAAGGAGGGAGGGGGTAGGAAGGTTCTTGAACAACACACTATATCATATGATTTGAAAAGGGGTGACTTTTGGAATTATCTGAATTATGATTGACAGGTGAGTTCTCCCCTGAGGGTTCCATGGAGGAAGTGGGAATCTTTAGTGTCTGTCAGAGGACACCAAGCCTTTAGAGAGGTCTCTGACATTACAGACACACGGTCAGACAGACCTGACTCCAAGGTAGTCGTACATTGGCA
Organism: Brachymystax lenok tsinlingensis; assembly: GCA_030435695.1. Taxonomy (NCBI): domain Eukaryota; kingdom Metazoa; phylum Chordata; class Actinopteri; order Salmoniformes; family Salmonidae; genus Brachymystax; species Brachymystax lenok. Next base: position 27,750,176 of record CM059806.1, read on the forward strand.
GATACCAGCTCTCTGTTCTCCACTCCTCGACATCATGTGACCAAATATCAAACGATACAGTTGTATTTGAATGGCCATCCAGTCACCAGGTCACATGGTACAGTTCCACTACAAAACAAGCTTAGACGAGGAAGACAATTTGAAAGACTCCAGAAGCAAACACATTTGCTTTTTATTAGTTTCTTGAATCTCATATATTGTTATTCGCAATTCCCCCATTAACATGTATCTACTGGGTAGTAAAAGCTGGTTATGTTATATTAGCCACTGAGGAGAGTGTCATAAGCCAACTCAGGGGAAGTTTCTGTTTTAATGTAATGAAGCTGAGCTTTTTCCTTCGCCTCCCCTGTTTCCCATTACTGAATGAGGTGAGCATTAGAATGGTGAGACAGCCAGACCAGAACCAGAACACCACACACTGAAAACACTTGGATGATGTCATCTCGAGACGGGACCCCTTACGTAAACAACGCAGCAACATGAGAAAGCAGTAAGCGTCTAACTACAACTGTGAGCTGTTATAGGCCATTTAATAATAATATAACTTGTGTGTGGTTCTCAGCCTGAGCCCTGCCACAAACACAACTAACGCTCCTGTTTCTGTTTGTGAGTTCCAGCCCAGCTGAAGCCATGCTAATCATTATGTTTGTGCTCCTGTGTCTGACTCTGTGTGGCCTGTTTTGGGCCCTGCGTTCAACACCCCCCTACAACCCCTCCACTATTACGCTTGAGATGGGTCGTCCAACACACTCAAATCAGATTATTTGGTTTATTTTTATCCGCCTGGAAGTCTTTGGGTTGTAATTTAGGACCGCATAAACTTTGGTTAGAGTGTTTTATGTCTTTTTTTGTATTCTGGGAAGGAGTTTCTTTCACTTTGTTAGTCTTTTAAGACCCTGATGTCCACACACCCCACATCAATAGTGTTATTTAGTGTCCGGGGGATCAGGCAGAATTGGATACAGCAGGGTATGTGTTTCATGTGGAGGGGGACTGTACTGTGCTGTGCTGCGGCCTGCCAGTGTGTGTGTGTGTGTGTTGTACTTCCTTGGCCCTTCTCTTTTCTAATCATGTTGTGTCCTAATGATAGGTCTGGTACCACAGCTACTGGGTGTGGCCCCGGAGAAAGCCATAAAGCTGACAGTAAGTGCCTTGTTTCTCCACATGGAGACCAGTCAGGCCCCAGTTACCACAGAGCCCCTCACTGGGCCCTAGTTGAACATTTACCTTTAGTTTTAGTTTAATATACAGTACAGATTTTATGTGCATACCCACACACGCACACACATACACTCACACCAACACACACATGCAGGCACAAACACACACGCGCACAGCTCCACGCACACTCACTCAAACACACACACACCCCACCCCCCCCCTCAATGTATCAAATCAAACCCCAATGTATCAAATCAAGCTTTATTTATACAGCACATTTCAAACATGGAATGCAACGCAATGTGCTTCACGGGAAAAAACGAATAAAAAACAATGAAAATAAAAGCTGAAATATTTACTACACAACAAACATAAGATAAAAAAACTAAAGAATGAGACAAACTGAACAACTAAAAAGCACCCTGAGGAAAAGCAAAGCAAAGAATATGTGTTTATTAGCGGCAGGGACTGGGAGACTTGTCAGGATCTAGGGAAAGATGAACGGAGCAAAGTACAGAGAGATCCTTGATGAAAACCTGCTCCAGAGTGCTCAGGACCTCAGACTAGCGCGAAGGTTCACCTTCCAACAGGACAAAAACCCTAAGCACACAGCCAAGACAACGCAGGAGTGGTTTTGGGACAAGCCTCTGAATGTCCTTGAGTGGCCCAGCCAGAGCCCGGACTTGAACCTTATCGACCATCTCTGGAGAGACCTGAAAATAGCTGTGCAGCAACACTCTCCATCCAACCTGACAGAGCTTGAGAGGATCTGCAGAGAAGAATAGGAGAAACTCCCCAAATAAAGGTCTGCCGAGCTTGTAACGTCATACCCAAGAAGACTCAAGGCTGTAATCGCTGCCAAAGGTGCTTCAACAAAGTACTGAGTACAGGATCTGAATACTTACATAAATGTGTTATTTCAGGTTTTTTATATTTTATAAATTTGCTAAAATGTCTAAACCTGTTTTGGTATTGTGTGTAGATTGATGAGCGGAAAAAAACTATTTAATACATTTTAGAATAAGGTTGTAACGTAACAAAATATGGAAAGGCGTCTGAATACTTTCCAAATGCACTGTAACACCTAGTGTTTTATCTTTATTGCCTGTATCTTTATTGCCTCCCTCTGTGCTTTTGCTCCAACAATAAGTACCTCAGTCTTGTCTAGATTTAGCTGAAGGAAGTTGTGAGCCATCCAAGTATTTAAATCACTAATACAGTCTAATAATTTATCAGTGGAGCTAAAACACTGTGGTGACACAGAAATGTAAAGAAATGTAGAATTGGAACAGAGAGGCCAACCCACCTCTCCAGTTTGTCTAGAAGGACATCATGGTCGACAGTGTTGAATGCAGCACTTAAATCCAAGAGTACAAGGACAGAGAGCAAGATCTGTTTCAATCAGGGTGCAAGATGAAGTACTTACAGTCTACCTCATGTGTGGCACATGTATTAGTAGTCTCACAGTGAAATGTTACTGTTACTACAATCACATTACTAGTGGCCCTTTAGCTTACCAACATCCACTCCCGCTGTATTTTGTCTGTCTGTCTGTGTGTATGTCTGTGTCTTAATGTGTGTCTAATGCTTAGTTTTCTCACCACAGGTGAATGACTTTATCAGAGGGAAGACCAGACAGAAAGATGGATCAATCCCTGTACCTGCTGAGATCCTGGCTGGTGCATGTGTGAGTCTCATCTTATTCATCAACACAGAGACATATTTAGTAGTGACATATTTCTATATTAACCTCCATCAACACAGAGAGAGTAGTACGGCAAACGCTATATCAACCTCCATCAACACAGAGAGAGAGGTACGGTAAACGCTATATCAACCTCCATCAACACAGAGAGAGAGGTATGGTAAACGCTATATCAACCTCCATCAACACAGAGAGAGAGGTATGGTAAACGCTATATCAACCTCCATCAACACAGAGAGAGATGTACGGTAAACGCTATATCAACCTCCATCAACACAGAGAGAGGTATGGTAAACGCTATATCAACCTCCATCAACACAGAGAGAGAGGTATGGTAAACGCTATATCAACCTCCATCAACACAGAGAGAGTTGTACGGTAAACGCTATATCAACCTCCATCAACACAGAGAGGGATGTACGGTAAACGCTATATCAACCTCCATCAACACAGAGAGAGATGTACGGTAAACGCTATATCAACCTCCATCAACACAGAGAGAGAGGTACGGTAAACGCTATATCAACCTCCATCAACACAGAGAGAGGTACGGTAAACGCTATATCAACCTCCATCAACACAGAGAGGGATGTACGGTAAACGCTATATCAACCTCCATCAACACAGAGAGAGAGGTACGGTAAACGCTATATCAACCTCCATCAACACAGAGAGAGAGGTACGGTAAACGCTATATCAACCTCCATCAACACAGAGAGAGATGTACGGTAAACGCTATATCAACCTCCATCAACACAGAGAGAGTTGTACGGTAAACGCTATATCAACCTCCATCAACACAGAGAGGGATGTACGGTAAACGCTATATCAACCTCCATCAACACAGAGAGAGATGTACGGTAAACGCTATATCAACCTCCATCAACACAGAGAGAGGTACGGTAAACGCTTATATCAACCTCCATCAACACAGAGAGAGAGGTACGGTAAACGCTATATCAACCTCCATCAACACAGAGAGAGAGGTATGGTAAACGCTATATCAACCTCCATCAACACAGAGAGAGAGGTAAACGCTATATCAACCTCCATCAACACAGAGAGAGAGGTACGGTAAACGCTATATCAACCTCCATCAACACAGAGAGAGAGGTATGGTAAACGCTATATCAACCTCCATCAACACAGAGAGAGAGGTACGGTAAACGCTATATCAACCTCCATCAACACAGAGAGAGAGGTATGGTAAACGCTATATCAACCTCCATCAACACAGAGAGAGAGGTACGGTAAACGCTATATCAACCTCCATCAACACAGAGAGAGAGGTACGGTAAAGGCTATATCAACATAGAGGGATATTTTTGAAAGCCAAATATCCCTGTTGAAAGACAGAGACTGCTACCTGAGACTGCCCCCTTCCCCCACATCTACCCATCTACACACAGCCTGTGTTTGTTCAGTGAGCTGTCACACACTCTGACCCCCCCACCTCATCCCTTTGGGTCTAGCTATAGTGTCACCCCCTCAACCAATGAATAGAGAGAGGCCTTTCACCACAAACCCGTTTGATGCCGATCACTAAAGCAGAATACTTATGTCATTATGTGACCCGTATACAGCTCAATTAAGGTTATGACTTAAAGATGCACTATGCAGAAATCGTTCCGCCATTTCCTGGTTGCTATAATTATAATAGTTCGACCTAATTTCAATTTATGTGACAAAACAAGCAAGTATAGTGTAGAGAATCATTGTACCATCGAAGCTGCTGTGAAATATCTTTTCCATATCCAAAATAATACCATGGCATTGTGAAGTGAGGATGGATGGATTTTTCCTGTTTTTCACCGTGAGCTGTTCTGACAGCTCCTTTCATCCTGTCTCAGCCCCTGGTGTTAGTGCTGGTGAGCCCTTCTCCTGTTATCACTCTCTCACACAGAGAGACACACATGCTCACAGAGAGACACACACGCATACACAGAAGCAAGGACTCAGACATGCATGCATGCACACACACACACCTACATGCACAAACACACACATGCATGCACACAGACACAGAAACACAGACGTACATACCACATACACACACACACACACACACAAACACAGAGACACACACACAGAGAGATACACACACACACACAGACACACAAACACAGACACACAAACACACACAGACACACAAACACACACACACAGAGACATACACACACACACAGACATACACACACCCTGTTTAGGGAGACTTCAGCCACATCACTTGAAGTCTGTTTATATAATTTGGAAGCTGTGAAAGTGTTGGTTTGGGCTCCGGCGACAGTCCCAGACCATAGTCTGACAGGACAGAAGAAGGGGGGATGAAATACAGAGGAGGGAGGGAAAGAGTGAGGTGTGTAAAAAAGTGTTTAAATTAGGTTTTAACGGCAAAATAAATAATAAATACGGCACAGTCAGTGAGGATCTAGTCAAATTCTGATATCTTCTACTCTCTTCTCCTCTCCTGATCAGTTTTTTCCCATTGCCTTTACACTTTTCTATGCTCCTTTCCATTCACCTTTTTTACCTTCTTCTACCCTCTCCTACCCTTTTCTACCCTGTCCTACCCTCTCCATTCACCTCTTCTACCGTCTCCTACCCTCTTCTACCCTCTCTTACCCTCTTCTACCCTCTCCTACCTTCTTCTACCCTCTACTACCCTGTCCTACCCTCTCCATTCACCTCTCCCACCCTCTTACCCTCTCCTACCCTCTCTTACCCTCCTACCCTCTCTTACCCTCTTCTACCCTCTCTTACCCTCTCCCACCCTCTTCTACCAACTCCTACCCTCTCCATTCACCTCCCCTACCGTCTCTTACCCTCTCCTACCCTCTCTTACCATCCCCTACCCTCTTTTACCCACTCCTACCCTCTCTTACCCTCTTCTACCCTCTCATACCTTCTTCTACCCTCTACTACCCTGTCCTACCCTCTCCATTCACCCCTCTTACCCTCTCTTACCCTCTCTTACCCTCTCTTACCCTCTCCCACCCTCTTCTACCAACTCCTACCCTCTCCATTCACCTCCCCTACCGTCTCTTACCCTCTCCTACCGTCTCTTACCCTCTCCTACCGTCTCTTACCCTCTCCTACCCTCTCTTACCATCCCTACCCTCTTTTACCCACTCCTACCCTCTCTTACCCTCCCCTACCCTCTCTTACCCTCTACTACCCTCTCTTACCCTCCCCTACCCTCTCTTACCCTTTACTACCTTGTCTTACCCTCTTCTACCTTCTTCTCCTCATCTCCGCTCCATTCGGCTGTCCTCCACTCTTCTCAACCTCTTCTCCTTTCCTCTTCTCTCTCCTTTTTTCCTTTCCCCCACTCCTCTCCTTTCCTCCTCATGTCGCCTCTCTTCTCCTCTTTCCCCTAACGGCATCTCTCCTCTGCTCACCTCTCTATTCTCCCCTCCTTCCTCTCTCCCCCGCTCTTTCCTCCCCTCATAATAGCCTCAGAATTAAGCTCAGTGAGGGTTGCCAGGTCTTAATGATTATTTGTTAAGAACGGCATGCTCCGTTTACTGAGACGCTGCTGGCTGGCTGTATGCCTATCAGGCGGTTGCTGGGCTTGGTTACTCCAAATACACACTGGGCCAATGTGGAGGGGGGGGAAGGGAAGGGAAGGGAAGGGAAGGAAGGAGAGAGAGGGAGAGAGAGAGAGAGAGAGAGAGAGAGAGAGAGAGAGAGAGAGAGAGAGAGAGAGAGAGAGAGAGAGAGAGAGAGAGAGAGAGAGAGAGAGAGAGAGAGAGAGAGAGAGAGAGAGAGAGAGAGAGAGAGAGAGAGAGAGAGAGAGAGAGAGAGAGAGAGAGAGAGAGAGAGAGAGAGAGAGAGAGAGAGAGAGAGAGAGAGAGAGAGAGAGAGAGAGAGAGAGAGAGAGAGAGAGAGAGAGAGAGAGAGAGAGAGAGAGAGAGAGAGAGAGAGAGAGAGAGAGAGAGAGAGAGAGAGAGAGAGAGAGAGAGAGAGAGAGAGAGAGAGAGAGAGAGAGAGAGAGAGAGAGAGAGAGAGAGAGAGAGAGAGAGAGAGAGAGAGAGAGAGAGAGAGAGAACAGTGTTGCTTTGTTAGTTTTCACTGTGGCAATTATTCAGTGTAAATCATTTCAATTTGCATGGTTTGATTTTTAAGCCTTTGTAACGGTTTGTTATTCGGCTCCGTTGCGAGTTATAAAACATTTATCACAACGTTTAACATGCACATGAGCACATCAACATAAACACACACAGACTCGTAAATGCATGCACACTTGTGTAATCCTCATTTAAGAATTCTGGCACCTATGATACTGTGAGTGGTTATTAATTGAGGGTGGCTAATGTTTGCTAACTAGTGCTAAACTATTGTTTGCCTTTGAAAAGTAAACTTTTACATAGCTGTTACCCCGAGGATGTGTGTGTGTGTTGGTATGTGTGAAACAAGTTACCAATTTTACTTCAGATTCTGATCTTTATCCACATTTCTCCAAATGTCAAAGTTAAGGGTTAAGGTTTGGGATAGAGTTAAACATTAAGTTCAGGCATTCATTCTGAATGGTTAAGTTAAGGGTTAAGGTTTGGGATAGAGTTAAACATTAAGTTCAGGCATTCATTCTGAATGGTTAAGTTAAGGGTTAAGGTTTGGGATAGAGTTAAACATTAAGTTCAGGCATTCATTCTGAATGGTTAAGTTAAGGGTTAAGGTTTGGGATAGGTTTAAACATTATGTTTAGGCATTCATTCTGAATGGTTAAGTTATGGGTTAATGTTTGGGATAGAGTTAAACATTATGTTTAGGCATTCATTCTGAATGGTTAAGTTAAGGGTTAATGTTTGGGATAGAGTTAAACATTATGTTTAGGCATTCATTCTGAATGGTTAAGTTATGGGTTAATGTTTGGGATAGGTTTAAACATTAAGTTTAGGCATTCATTATGAATGGTTAAGTTAAGGTTTGGGATAGAGTTAAACAACCAGTGTCTACCACTGCGATTGAACATGTGACCTTCGGTCCCGGAGTCATGGGATTCCGCCGTCTGCCCATCTGCCACCCTCGTTCGCAATGCTGTAGCAAAACCCAAGCCTACTTGATGGTAATAGTGCTCACTGTTGGCCCTAGTGGACGGTTTTGAAGGCATTTCCCGATGTCCTCAGGACATGGACAGACATCCAATTTCGAAGTCAATCTTGAGCGATCTGGCTGATGTGTGCACACACACACAAACACACAGAAACACACACACACAGAAACACACACACAAACACACAGAAACACACACGCACACACACACACAGAAACACACACACACACACATAGAAACACACCCACACATACTGCGGCTGTAGTGCTGGAGCGTGTCTGAGGTTCTGACTCTCAAATCCCCTTAGGGGATCACCTTGCCTTGTAATTACCTGGGAATGATCAGCGCGCCACCGACTGTCTCACTCTGTAATCAAATCTCTCCTTCTCTCTCTTTCTGTCTCCCTCTCTCTCCTTTTCTGTTTCTTTCTCTGTCTCACTCTCTGTCTGTTTCTCTCTTGCTCTCTGTCGCCCCCTGTCTCCCTTTCTCTCCCCCCCTCCCCCTGACAGACGTGTCTGTTGTTCTGTCTGTCAGACCTAATTGTGCGGTGGTTTCTCTAACCTGTGATGTTGTTGCTCTCCTTAACATTCAGAAATCTCCCAATTAGTGTCCAATTGATGTGAGCGAGAGCGTTAGCTGCTCAAGTGGCCCTATTTCCAGTTAATCATCTCTGTGTCCAACGGAACCGTAATAAATGCATTGCTATTAGAGGGTCGCTGTAATCAACTATGAATTATAATTTTTCACAGAAATAAATAGTTATAAATTTGTAGCTGTGAGTCGTTAGAATGAAGAATCGGCCCCTACTATTCAATGCCTCTCTTTTAGTTCTGGAAGGGAAATGTTGGTCAGTTCTGCGCCACTATTTAATGTACTACTCCCTTCAATGGGGCGATTATGATCTCTCCCTCAAAATACGGGAACATTTACTTACAAATTCGGGGGCGGCTGTTAAAAAACGCACAAGGCTGCACATTCAGATTGGGGTACTCATTTGATAGCCTTCCCGTAAGATAGAGGGGACACACACAATTACACATTAATAATTCAGAGCAAAGGAGGGGGGAGAGAAAAGTACAACACAACAGTACAGGCCCTATTTAACGTCAGGGAAGGACTCCATGGAAACAGATTTCTATCTAATTGCACTGTGCCACTTTTCAGCCACGGTATCCAGGGGCAACTAGTATGAGAGAGAGAGAGTGTTCCAGAATGGTTGCTGCCTTCCCGGCTAACTATGTCCTGGCTCTCCCTCTCCGTGCCGAGACGAAGTTAGCTACTTCAGCAGCTTTTTTTAAATGATTTTTTATTTAACCTTTATTTAACCAGGCAAATCAATTAACAAATTCCTATTTACTATAACGGCCTAGCAAGATGCAAAAGGCCTCCTTTTTGGCCGGAGGCTAAGATGAACAAATAAAATGTAGACAAAACACGACAAGAGAGACGCCATCACAGTATATAAAGAGAGACCTAAGACAACACAACATGGTAGCATCACAACATGACAACAACACAACATGGTAGCATCACATCACAACATGACAACAACACAACATGGTAGCAACACAACATGACAACAACACAACATGGTAGCATCACAACATGACAACAACACAACATGGTAGCATCACAACATGACAACAACACAACATGGTAGCATCACAACATGACAACAACACAACATGGTAGCATCACAACATGACAACAACACAACATGGTAGCATCACAACATGACAACAACACAACATGGTAGCATCACAACATGACAACAACACAACATGGTAGCATCACAACATGACAACAACACAACATGGTAGCATCACAACATGACAACAGCACAACATGGTAGAATGACAACAACACAACATGGTAGCATCACAACATGACAACAACACAACATGGTAGCATCACAACATGACAACAACACAACATGGTAGCATCACAACATGACAGCGTCACAACATGACAACAACACAACATGGTAGCGTCACAACATGACAACAGCACAACATGGTAGCAACACAACATGACAACAGCACAACATGGTAGCATCACAACATGACAACAACACAACATGGTAGCATCACAACATGACAACAGCACAACATGGTAGCATCACAACATGACAACAGCACAACATAGTAGAAGCACAAACATGGAACAGACAACAGCCGCTGCCACACCGCATCCCCAGCTCCAGATACCGTAGCTGTGCATGAAAGCTGTGGAGACAGAACCCCTCAGGTAGGGTGCAACTGAAGACGGGTGGTTCAGAGACTACAGACAGACCTGGGAGCCAGTCTACAGTGAACACCCAATACTGACAGACCTGGGAGCCTGTCTACAGTGAACACCCAATACTGACAGACCTGGGAGCCTGTCTACAGTGAACACCCATTACTGACAGACCTGGGAGCCTGTCTACAGTGAACACCCATTACTGACAGACCTAGGAGCCTGTCTACAGTGAACACCCAATACTGACAGACCTGGGAGCCTGTCTACAGTGAACACCCAATACTGACAGACCTGGGAGCCAGTCTACAGTGAACACCCATTACTGACAGACCTGGGAGCCTGTCTACAGTGAACACCCATTACTGACAGACCTAGGAGCCTGTCTACAGTGAACACCCAATACTGACAGACCTGGGAGCCTGTCTACAGTGAACACCCAATACTGACAGACCTGGGAGCCAGTCTACAGTAAACACCTATTACTGCCAGTGTAGCCTATTTGAACTGTCCTGTGTGTGAATGACATCAGTCAGACATGTGATGTCCCTATCAGGGCACCATCGGTGTACGCTGATGGGTACCCTCCGTTACATAGCTCCAGTGGTCACTTGTGGTCCAGTTCTCTGCTGCCAATGACTGGAACGAACTACAAAAATCTCTGAAACTGGAGACACTTATCTCCCTCACCAGCTTTAAGCACCAGCTGTCAGAGCAGCTCACAGACCCCTGCACCTGTATATAGCCCATCTGTAAATAGCCCAACCAACTACCTCATCCCCTACCGTATTTATTTATTTATCTTGTTCCTTTGCAGCCCAGTTTTTCTACATTGCACATTCATCTACTGCACATCTACCATTCCAGTGTTTAAATGCTATATTGTAATTACTTTGCCACCATGGCATATTTATTGTCTTACCTTCCTTATCCTACCTCATTTGCACTCTTTGTATATAGATTTGTTTTTCTACTGTATTATTGACTGTATGTTTGTTTTACTCCATGTGTAACTCTGTGTTGTTGTATGTGTCGAACTGCGTTGCTTTATCTTGGCCAGGTCGCAGTTGTAAATGAGAACTTGTTCTCAACTTGCCTACCTGGTTAAATAAAGGTGAAATAAACTTACAGCCCATTCTATTACAGTTGTATTACAAAAATATTCCCCTTGTGCTGCTGCTAATCCAGGTTTCACAAATCACTATACCTTTAATCCCCACTCTGTGTGTGTGTGTGTGTGTCCAGGCGGGTGGATCCCAGGTGATCTTCACCAACCCTCTGGAGATTGTGAAGATCCGCCTGCAGGTGGCTGGAGAGATCACCACCGGCCCACGCGTCAGCGCCATATCTGTCATCAAGGACCTGGGCTTCTTTGGCCTCTACAAGGCAGGTCCTCCTGTACACTACTACACTAAGTACTGTATTCAAAGACAGGGACTATTAGGTCACAGCTGTACTCAAACACTCATTTTAGCAATTTTCTACAGTCTACATGTCTATTCTGATACTTTTGGTTTCTGCCTCTCTTAGCACTTCACTAGCACTACACAGCGTTATCCCCAGTCCTCTACGCAGTGTTATCCCCAGTCCTCTCCCCAGCGTTATCCCCAGTCCTCTATGCAGCGTTATCCCCAGTCCTCTCCCCAGCGTTATCCCCAGTCCTCTACACAGCGTTATCCCCAGTCCTCTACGCAGTGTTATCCCCAGTCCTCTCCCCAGCGTTATCCCCAGTCCTCTATGCAGCGTTATCCCCAGTCCTCTCCCCAGCGTTATCCCCAGTCCTCTATGCAGCGTTATCCCCAGTCCTCTACGCAGCATTATCCCCAGTCCTCTCCCCAGCGTTGTCCCCAGTCCTCTATGCAGTGTTAACCCCAGTCCTCTACGCAGCGTTGTCCCCAGTCCTCTCCGCAGCGTTGTCCTCTCTGCAGCGTTGTCCCCAGGCCTCTCCACAGCGTTGTTCCCAGTCCTCTCCGCAGCCTTGTCTTCTCTGCAGCGTTGTCGCCAGTCCTCTACACCGCGTTGTCCCCAGTCCTCTACACAGCGTTGACCCCAGTCCTCTCCGCAGCGTTGTCCCCAGTCCTCTCCGCAGCGTTGTCCCCAGTCCTCTCCGCAGCGTTGTCCCCAGTCTGCTACACAGCGTTGTCCCCAGTCCTCTACACAGCGTTGTCCCCAGTCCTCTACACAGCATTATCCCCAGTCCTCTCCACAGCGTTGTCCCCAGTCCTCTCCGCAGCGTTGTCCTCTCTGCAGCGTTGTCCCCAGGCCTCTCCACAGCGTTGTTCCCAGTCCTCTCCGCAGCCTTGTCCTCTCTGCAGCGTTGTCGCCAGTCCTCTACACAGCGTTGACCCCAGTCCTCTACACAGCGTTGTCCCCAGTCCTCTCCGCAGCGTTGTCCCCAGTCCTCTCCGCAGCGTTGTCCCCAGTCTGCTACACAGCGTTGTCCCCAGTCCTCTACACAGCGTTGTCCCCAGTCCTCTCCGCAGCGTTGTCCCCAATCCTCCCCGTAGCGTTGTCCCCAGTCCTCTCCGCAGCGTTGTCCTCTCTGCAGCGTTGTCCCCAGTCCGCTACACAGCGTTGTCCCCAGTCCGCTACACAGCGTTGTCCCCAGTCCTCTACACAGCGTTGTCCCCAGTCCTCTACACAGCGTTGTCCCCAGTCCTCTACACAGCGTTGTCCCCAGTCCTCTACACAGCGTTGTCCCCAGTCCTCTACACAGCGTTGTCCCCAGTCCTCTACACAGCGTTGTCCCCAGTCCTCTACACAGCGTTGTCCCCAGTCCTCTACACAGCGTGGTCCCCAGTCCGCTACACAGCGTGGTCCCCAGTCCTCTACACAGCGTTGTCCCCAGTCCTCTACACAGCGTTGTCCCCAGTCCTCTACACAGCGTTGTCCCCAGTCCGCTACACAGCGTTGTCCCCAGTCCTCTACACAGCGTTGTCCCCAGTCCTCTCCCCAGCGTTGTCCCCAGTCCTCTATGCAGTGTTAACCCCAGTCCTCTACGCAGCGTTGTCCCCAGTCCTCTCCGCAGCGTTGTCCTCTCTGCAGCGTTGTCCCCAGGCCTCTCCACAGCGTTGTTCCCAGTCCTCTCCGCAGCCTTGTCCTCTCTGCAGCGTTGTCGCCAGTCCTCTACACAGCGTTGTCCCCAGTCCTCTACACAGCGTTGACCCCAGTACTCTACACAGCGTTGTCCCCAGTCCTCTCCGCAGCGTTGTCCCCAGTCCTCTCCGCAGCGTTGTCCCCAGTCCTCTCCGCAGCGTTGTCCCCAGTCCGCTACACAGCGTTGTCCCCAGTCCTCTACACAGCGTTGTCCCCAGTCCTCTACACAGCATTATCCCCAGTCCTCTCCACAGCGTTGTCCCCAGTCCTCTCCGCAGCGTTGTCCTCTCTGCAGCGTTGTCCCCAGGCCTCTCCACAGCGTTGTTCCCAGTCCTCTCCGCAGCCTTGTCCTCTCTGCAGCGTTGTCGCCAGTCCTCTACACAGCGTTGACCCCAGTCCTCTACACAGCGTTGTCCCCAGTCCTCTCCGCAGCGTTGTCCCCAGTCCTCTCCGCAGCGTTGTCCCCAGTCTGCTACACAGCGTTGTCCCCAGTCCTCTACACAGCGTTGTCCCCAGTCCGCTACACAGCGTTGTCCCCAGTCCTCCCCGTAGCGTTGTCCCCAGTCCTCCCCGTAGCGTTGTCCCCAGTCCTCTCCGCAGCGTTGTCCCCAATCCTCCCCGTAGCGTTATCCCCAGTCCTCTCCGCAGCGTTGTCCTCTCTGCAGCGTTGTCCCCAGTCCGCTACACAGCGTTGTCCCCAGTCCTCTACACAGCGTTGTCCCCAGTCCTCTACACAGCGTTGTCCCCAGTCCTCTACACAGCGTTGTCCCCAGTCCTCTACACAGCGTTGTCCCCAGTCCTCTACACAGCGTTGTCCCCAGTCCTCTACACAGCGTTGTCCCCAGTCCGCTACACAGCGTTGTCCCCAGTCCTCTACACAGCGTTGTCCCCAGTCCTCTACACAGCGTTGTCCCCAGTCCTCTCACCTTCTTCCTTTCCCTTCTTTCCTCCCTTCTGTCCCATGGAAAGAAATAAGTTAGTCCTAAATATAAAAAAAATTTGGGACAAATCACTCACTAAAAACTAAACCTAAACTAAGTCTTGTAATAAATCTATTAGGTACCAAGGTAAGACCCAGATGCAGACCGTGTCAAAGTAACAATGTTTACTACAGCAACAGGGGCAAAGATTGCAGGCAGAGGTCAGGATTGCAGGCAGGCTCAGGATCAGGTCTGGCAGAGGTCGGTAATCCAGAGGTGGGGCAAAGGTACAGGATGGCAGGCAGGCTCAGGGTCAGGCAGAGTGGTCAGGCAGGCGGATACAGAGACGGGACAGGCTAGGGTCAAAACAAGGAGGGCGAGAGAAAAGAGGCTGGGAAAAAACAGGAGCTGACAGGACAAACGCTGGTAACCTTGACAAAACAAGACGAACTGGCAACAGACAAACAGAGAACACAGGTATAAAAACACAGGGGAAAATGGGAAAGATGGGTGACACCTGGAGGGGGGTGGAGACAATCACAAAGACAGGTGAACAGATCAGGGTGTGACAGTAGCATACTTCAGACAACCATGGTGAATGTTACTGATAGATAAAATGTTACAATGATAAAATGTTTGATATCCTTTTTGCCTGACACAATCACTTTGCCTATTCTTAATTATTGCCTAATATGTTGGCATACATAATCTTTTACATTTTTTTTTACAGATTTTGATGGTTGTTAAAAGTGGAAGTTGACAATATTACTGTTATATCAACGCTCTCATCTCTCCCGTTTAGGAACTCTAAATCGCTTTGGCACAGTAGGCATCATTTCACTTGGCGATAATGTTGCATACAATGTTTAAAAGGTATATTATAATCGTTGAACACAATCAAAGTTAACATAAGCCCTAAATGCCTTCAATTGCCCAATCTATAGACATGTCCAATTTAGCCATCTTTTTTAACAACGTGGTATTGCGCTCCAAAGAGAACTTGAAATAACATGATGTCGGTAATTAAATAATCGAAAGAAAAACATGTTTATTTATTAGCCTAGTGTCTATAAATATTTAGGCATATCATGTGAAATAGGCCTTGCGAAATAATTGTAAAAAGCGAAGAGATACTGTTCCATGTAGGTCTAGATTATTTATGGATTAATCATATAGAAATATCAAAACATTCTTTCAACTCTAAAGCAATTGCATGTGGCGCAGGAACCACTGACTGGCTGCCTTTTTCTATTATCAAGACCCCTGCTGGTAACTCTTAACTGGTTGGGATAGCTCATGAGGTCTCCTAAATATGTCAACTAGATTGGACTCTTATGACTAAAGAGGCTTGGATGCATAGCTTATATTTTTACCAATAAGAGTTGGAGAAAAATGTCTCTATTCTTATCACTTTTTGTACTCTGAGACGTTTTGTGGATAGCAGGTGTTATTTTAGGCTTTATTTTAGAACTACCGTGGGTCGTTCTCTTTATGGAGAGGGTACTTTTTAAAAGGGCACCGATGATCAGTGTCTTTGATTCATGAAGCCTTTTAAAGAGTTCTGATTTAGGCTTTTATCACTCGTTAAAACTGTCGGTTTTAACACTTTTTGGGGTTTCATTTAAAAGCTCCAGGTCCTTTATCCAGAGCTTGCAGATTCTACCCCTTTATTTTTCTGTGGCAAAGTTTCAGTTCTCTTTCTTCCCAGGTTCTTCCCATGACAGTCGTCTGTGTTTGTCAATCAGTGTGTGTGTGTGTGTGTGTGTGTGTGTGTGTGTGTGTGTGTGTGTGTGTGTGTGTGTGTGTGTGTGTGTGTGTGTGTGTGTGAGAGAGAGAGAATGCTGAACCTGGTGCCTCCACTTGTCTGTGTCTGTCCGGGTGTGTGTGTGTGCGCACAGACGTGAATATGTTTGCGTCTATAGTATGTCTGCTCCATTATGTCTATAAGAATGCTGAATCCGGTATGACAGTGGTGGTGCCTCCTCTTGTCCTCCCCTGTGTCTGTGTCTCCTGTCCTGCTGCTGAGACAATGTGCATTCAGAGAGAGGAAGAGGGCCCGGGAGAGAGGACTAGCGAGCTCCAGACGGGCTGGCTCCTCAGGGCTGTGCCCAGGCACAGAGCACCCTTTGTCAGGCTAATTACCCTCCCCCTCAGCCTCTCTCTCTCTCTCTCTCTCTCTCTCTCTCTCTCTCTCTCTCTCTCTCTCTCTCTCTCTCTCTCTCTCTCTCTCTCTCTCTCTCTCTCTCTCTCTCTCTCTCTTTGCCTCTTCCTGCTACCTACCTCCGCTCTGCTGCTGGAGGGGCTGACTGGCTGACTAATTTACTGACTGGCTGACTGACTAAATGGCTGACTGACTGAATGGCTCACTGACTGAATGGCTGACTGACTGACCGACTGGTTGACTTGCTGACTGATGCGCTAGTGCCACCACTGCTCACAGTGAGAACTCCAACTAGGATGCTATCACATGTATGGTGTTGCTGTAGGTGCAGTGCAGTATTTATCAAGACAAAGCTATTCACTCATATAAACACATACTTGTATGTACTCCAGTGCTCATACACACAGGCATTCAGATAGACACTCAGTGGCTCCCAAGTGGCGCAGTGGTCTAAGGCACAGCACCTCAGTGCTAGAGGCATCACTACATACCCTGATTCGATCCCAGGCTGTATCACAACCGGCCATGATCGGGAGTCCATTAGGGCGGCGCACAATTAGCCCCGCGTCGTCCGGGTTAGCGGAGGGTTTGGCCGGGGTAGGCCGTCATTGTAAAATAAGAATTTGTTCTTAACTGACTTGCCTAGTTAAATGAAGGTTAAATAGAAGAATAAGACACATACTAACAATCAATCATACTATATGCACCATGTACTACATTCATAGCCTTATACAGAAGGAGATACATACTGTGTATTATGTAGGTATACATTGTCATGCATTCACACAGGTCTGTCACCTCAACTCTTGGCCTGACCATAATTCAGAAAAAGAAGAAACAAGGCATAATAGATTATGGATAAAGTAGAATCACAGTAGATTCACATGAATCACAGAAGAATTACAGTAGATTCACATGAATCACAGTAAAATCACAGTAGATCCACATGAATCACAGTAGAATCATAGTAGAATCACATGAATCATAGTATATTCACATGAATCACATAATCCCAGCCTCTCCAGTCCTAGCAGGCACAAGGATGAGCCTGTCTGTGAATGTGAACCAGGGCCCTGGCGATAGTATCTGCAGCTTTTCAGCAGGCAGTCTGGCATGGCGGCCCTGGCAGGGAGGGGAGGACAGGCAGGAGAGAATGAAGCAAAGCCTTTGAGGACAGAAAAGATACCCGTACAGTGAGGTATCTGTGCAAACTGTGTATGAGTGGTAGGATTAACCCCAGCAGTTAAATGAAGCCTGTCTAAAGCACTTCTCCTGGCAGCGTCCCAATTGGCAACCTACGTGCACTACTTTTGACCAGGGCCCAAAGGGAACCCATATAGGGCTCTGGTCTGGTAGTGTACCATGTAGGGAGTAGGGTGCCATTTGGGATGCAGCCTGGCTTTAAACTACTCTGTTGAAGGGAGAACCCTTCCCTTTCCCTTCCCCTACCTCAACCCCACCTGGATGGCAGCCAAGGGGGGGAATAAGAGGAAACGTAATCTGGCTGAAGATATGGCTTTGTTTATGGTGACGGACAGAAGCAATCTTCCTCCTCTTTCCCTGATGTCTCGTCTTTTACTCTCTCTCTTCATCTCTCTTGTTCTCTCTCTCGCCCTCTCTCTCTTTGTCTCTCTCTCTCTCTCTCTCTCTCTCTCTCTCTCTCTCTCTCTCTCTCTCTCTCTCTCTCTCTCTCTCTCTCTCTCTCTCTCTCTCTCTCTCTCTCTCTCTCTCTCTCTCTCTCTCTCTCTCTCTCTCTCTGTCTCTCTCTCACACACACACTTTAGTCTCTCCAAAGCAGGAGAAGAGAAGTGAGGAGAGTTGATGAGTTGTAGCGAAGGGCTCAGAGTTTTCCCTGGTCAGGTCACATGGTCAGCAGGAAACACTCCTAGCCCTAGTGATGTGTAAGGTACCGGCTTTTCAAACACAGAGGGACAGGAACAGAAAGCAGTCTTAGACATTTTGTGGTTAGAACTCTCGGAAATAAAACCACTAGCTATGCTATGACAAATGATGTTGGAAAACTGGAAAAAGCAAGACTGTTGAAGGTAACATCTTTCCATCCAATAAAACATATTTATTTACAGTATATTTTCCAAATCAGGGATTGAAAGAGGAAAAGTGTTACAGTACTGTATGTGAGTCCTCCTCAAAGAATGTTTGTGTCTCTTAAGAAATGTATTTTCTCTCCCTCCCACCTTATCACTCCCTCCCTTGTCTCTCTTCCTCTTTTTTCACCCCCTCCTTTTCTCTCTTTCTCACTGTCTTCCCCTTTGCTCTCTCTCTTTCTCTCTCCCTTCTTGTCTCCCTCTTCCTCTATTTGGACTCCTCCTTGTTTCTCTGTCCTTCCCCTCTCTCAATCCCCCCTCTCTTTCCTCACCCCTCTGTCTCTTCTGTATCTCTTCACCATCCACAGGGAGCCAAAGCCTGTTTCCTGCGAGACATCCCCTTCTCAGCCATCTACTTCCCCTGCTATGCGCACGTCAAGGCCTACATGAGTGATGAGGATGGGAGGATCGGACCAGGCAAGCTGCTGTTTTCAGGGGCCATAGCAGGTAAGATACCATGTGGTTCAGACCCAGGGTCTTCTGAGAATTGTCTGTCTCTCTGCCTGGTTCCCTCTTTCTGTCGGTCTCTCCCTCTCTCTCTGTATCTGTCTCGATCTCTCATTCGCTCAGCCTATACGATAAAGAATATATACACGTCCAAAAACTTCAGGACAAATGAATAATACAAAAAATACAATGTTTTTCAACCATATTGGTCAATGACGATCAGAAGATGATGATTCAGAAGAAAGAAACAATACTGTTAAAACGTCCCTATCACAGAGAACAGAGAACCATGCATGAGTGTGGTTGGTGAGCCACCACATGGACCCCGGCCCAGACCCAAGGCCCCGGCACAGCCCTCTAACCTCCATTCCTCCATCCCTCTATTCTCCCTTTCCCCCACCCATCCCTCCAGCCTCCATCCCCCTAACCATCCCAACCTCCTGGCTCCAGGCCTAGGGCCCCAGTAGCCGCCGGCGACCGCAGGCTCAATCGTGGTCATCCCTAATTAGAGTGCTCTTTGATTGGCTGGGGGCTGGGGTTTGGACCTGAGCGCTGAGGGAGAAGACAGAGCCCAGAGAGAGAGACCGCTTGCCTGCCTGCCAGCCAACAGGGTCGGGATGGGATGACTTTCCACTGCTAACATATAGGAACTGGGCTGTGTCCCAGCCTGAGCTGTGTCCCAAATTGCACTCTATTCCCTACATAGTGTGTTACTTTTGACCAGGGCCCATAGGGTCCAATGTCTCTCTCTCTGGACCCGTAAGGCATCCAACAGTTTTGATCCACAGTCTTACAGGTCTCTTTCTCCTCTTCGTACACGAAAATATGATCTGGAGCGAGTGTGTATGTATAATATTTTTTATTCGAGTGGGTTGTCTTAGAGAAAACAGTGTATAAAAAGGCGAGTGCGGAAGCCAAGTCAGGGTGGTTTGGAACGTCAAAAGAAAATAATAAATATTTATTTTGAATCCTGAGGGATTATGTTGGTCAGTACTGTAGTTCTGCTCTTCAGCACTGATTGAGCAGCGAGCACGGCGCTTCATGGAAAAGTCATAGAAATCTAAAAAGACATTCCTACTCCCAATTTTCCCCCTCCCTCTTATTTTGGTTATTCCCTCAACCGGGTCTGGGAGCTATGGTTTACAAACCTGAAATTCAGTTTATGATTTTGCATTTGCTCATAGCATTTATCACTCCTTTCTACATTTATCAGCAGCTAAGCCTTTTTGGCAATTAGCGCATAACAGTCGGCGCAGGAAATTGAGTTACACGCTCAGTTTGGGTGGCATTATTTGCCAAGCAGACCCCCTGATCCCAGAACACACTGCAGTGCTGGTCATCTCCTAATTCCTCCTCCTGCTCTCTCTCTCTCTCTCTCTCTCTCTCTCTCTCTCTCTCTCTCTCTCGCGTGCGCTCTCGCTCTTTCTTTCTTTCTCTCTCGCTCTCTTTCTCTCTCCATCTCTCTCTTTCTCTCTCTCCCTCTCTCTCTTTCTCTCTCTCCCTCTCTCTCTTTCTCTCTCTCCCTCTCTCTCGCTCTCTCTATGCCTCTTTCTCTCTCTCTCTCTCTCTCTCTCTCTCTCTCTCTCTCTCTCTCTTTCTCTCTCTCTTTCTCTCTCTTTCTATGGCTGGAGAGGAATATGGTTTCTACTGAGGTAGCTTTGAGAGAGAGATTTAAGACTGCTCTCCATTCTTCTCCTCTCCTGTGAAGGACATCAGTGCAGGTGGTCTCTTCAGCTCTCACAGTGGCAGTGAGTGAGTTGATCAGTGGTTGAATTGAACGGATCGTTTAGACTGAAGACGTGCAGCTAGAAGTCTGTGTGACTAGCTGGTGAAGAGGCCGGTGATGGTAATGACTGTGCATGGAGATCGAAAGCAGCCATTGATGATTAAGGCCATTCATAGCTGAAGTGGCTGGAGAGGGCTGCCCGCATAGGGGCCCACAGTCACCAGTCACCGGCACGTGGGCCACCTTGTGGGTCCTTCTCATTAACAGGTATTGTCTGTCCCTCCAATCTGAGAGGTGAAAACCATGAACGTCCAATGCATTTTTTCTGATCATAAATCACCTTCTGTAAGAAGGATCACTGGTCCTCATTCAGATTACTCAAATTCAACAAATTCAACTCTTTGAAAGAGACACAACAGTTGACCAAACAGGAGTTTGATAAGCCACGGGTGGAAATTCATAGAGTTAGATTATTATCTTTGTATAAGCCAACAGCAGTAACGTATTCAGATTCAGCAGTGATTCAGCGGTGATAGTGATGCAGGTTAGCATAACCACTACATTCACATCCAGTACCAATATCAATCAGTCAATCAAACTTTATTTATAGAGCACATTTCTCACAGGGAATGCATTTCAAAGTGCTTAACAAATATAATAGTAAAAGGCGAGTTAATAGGTGATAAGTACTGAATCAGATGACTGCTGAGTGAGGCGCTCTCTCCTTAGGCATGCCCGCGGCCTCCCTGGTGACCCCGGCCGACGTTATCAAGACCAGGCTACAAGTGGCGGCCCGTGCCGGCCAGACCACGTACACCGGTCTCGCTGACTGCTTCTGGAAGATTCTGAAGGAGGAGGGACCACGGGCCTTCTGGAAAGGAGCAGGAGGTATCGCCATGTTTTTATTAATATCTGATGATGACGATAATGATGATGATGATAATGACGACGAATGATACAAATTACATATTTAGTTTATTTATCTGTTATACATCTGTTAACACCTTTTACAGCTGTATTGTTATCTAGAAAGGTCCTCTGATGTGGCGGGATTATGTAGATTGGTTTAGGTCTTATTTGACTGTGTCGTTTTTTTTATATAACCGTATTCCACTATTATGTACCATGGTAATCTCTAGCTAACTTGCAACCGTTTTTAACCCTTCATACAGCAAATTGTTTAGTTTGAAATCCAGAACCTGTTTTGTGAAAAAATGTCTCTCCTTGTACTATGTGTTTGGCATGATAAAGAGTGTCAAGAAGTGGAATGTTAACACAAACAGACTGGTACCCAGGCTACAGTGGTGTAATAGTGAAATTGTGTTATTGAGCGTTGTTGTTTCTCCCTTTACTATAGCCCGAGTGTTCCGGTCCTCGCCCCAATTTGGGGTCACCCTGGTGACCTATGAACTCCTGCAGAGGTGGTTCTACATTGACTTTGGCGGGCAGTAAGTCAGAACTCCTCCCTCTCCTAATCTTAAACTGAATGAAATGATCCTGGTATCAAGGCTCAGAAGAAGACCCAGATGCAGACAGTTTCGAAGTAACAAAAGTTTATTACAGAAACAAGGGGCAGGCAAACGACAGGTCAAGGGCAGGTAGAGGTCAGTAGTCCAGAGCAGAGTCCGAAAGGTACAGAACGGCAGGCAGGCTCAGGGTCAGAGCAGGCAGAAGTCAGAAATCCAGGGTGGTGTGACAAGGTACAGAACGACAGGCAGGCTCAGGGTCAGGGCAGGCAGAATGGTCAAAAACCAGGAAAGCTAGAAAACAGGAACTAAAGAAAGACAGGCACACGGGAGAAAAACGCTGGTAGGTTTGACGAAACAAAACAAACTGGCAACAGACAAACAGAGAACACAGGTATAAAAACACTGGGGATAATGGGGAAGATGGGCGACACCTGGAGGGGGGTGGAGACAAGCACAAAGACAGGTGAAACAGATCAGGGTGTGACACCTGGCCCGTATTCATAAAGTGTCTCAGCATAGGGCTGAGCTAGGGTCCGGTCCCCCCCCTGTCCATATAATCTCATTCATTACTATTTAAAGACTGATCCTATATCAGCACTCCTTCTCTGAGACACTTCATGAATAAAGGTCCTGATGTCTCATACAGTGGGGCAAAAAAAGTATTTAGTCAGCCACCAATTGTGCAAGTTCTCTCACTTAAAAAGATGAGAGGCCTGTAATTTTCATCATAGGTACACTTCAACTATGACAGACAAAATGAGGAAAAGAAATCCAGAAAATCACATTGTAGGATTTTTAATGAATTTATTTGCAAATTATGGTGGAAAATAAGTATTTGGTCACATACAAACAAGCAAGATTTCTGGCTCTCACAGACCTGTAACTTCTTCTTTAAGAGGCTCCTCTGTCCTCCACTCGTTACCTGTATTAATGGCACCTGTTTGAACTTGTTATCAGTATAAAAGACACCTGTCCACAACCTCAAACAGTCACACTCCAAACTCCACTATGGCCAAGACCAAAGAGCTGTCAAAGGACACCAGAAACAAAATTGTAGACCTGCGCCAGGTTGGGAAGACTGAATCTGCAATAGGTAAGCAGCTTGGTTTGAAAAAATCAACTGTGGGAGCAATTATTAGGAAATGGAAGACATACAAGACCACTGATAATCTTCCTCGATCTGGGGCTCCACACAAGATCTCACCCCGTGGGGTCAAAATGATCACAAGAACGGTGAGCAAAAATCCCAGAACCACACGGGGGGACCTAGTGAATGACCTGCAGAGAGCTGGGACCAAAGTAACAAAGCCTACCATCAGTAACACACTACACCGCCAGGGACTCAAATCCTGCAGTGCCAGACGTGTCACCCTGCTTAAGCCAGTACATGTTCAGGCCCGTCTGAAGTTTGCTAGAGAGCATTTGGATGATCCAGATGAGGATTGGGAGAATGTCATATGGTCAGATGAAACCAAAATAGAACTTTTTGGTAAAAACTCAACTCGTCGTGTTTGGAGGACAAAGAATGCTGAGTTGCATCCAAAGAACACCATACCTACTGTGAAGCATGGGGGTGGAAACATCATGCTTTGGGGCTGTTTTTCTGCAAAGGGACCAGGACGACTGATCCGTGTAAAGGAAAGAATGAATGGGGCCATGTATCGTGAGATTTTGAGTGAAAACCTCCTTCCATCAGCAAGGGCATTGAAGATGAAACGTGGCTGGGTCTTTCAGCATGACAATGATCCCAAACACACCGCCCGGGCAACGAAGGAGTGGCTTCGAAGAAGCATTTCAAGGTCCTGGAGTGGCCTAGCCAGTCTCCAGATCTCAACCCCATAGAAAATCTTTGGAGGGAGTTGAAAGTCCGTGTTGCCCAGCGACAGCCCCAAAACATCACTGCTCTAGAGGAGATCTGCATGGAGGAATGGGCCAAAATACCAGCAACAGTGTGTGAAAACCTTGTGAAGACTTACAGAAAACGTTTGACCTCTGTCATTGCCAACAAAGGGTATATAACAACGTATTGAGATAAACTTTTGTTATTGACCAAATACTTATTTTCCACCATAATTTGCAAATAAATAAATTTAAAATCCTACAATGTGATTTTCTGGATTTCTTTTTCTCATTTCGTCTGTCATAGTTGAAGTGTACCTATGATGAAAATTACAGGCCTCTCTCATCTTTTTAAGTTGGAGAACTTGCACAATTGGTGGCTGACTAAATACTTTTTTGCCCCACTGTATAACATTTTAAATAAAATCAAATTGTATTAGTCACATGTCCCAAATACAACAGGCGTAGACCTTAAAGTGAAATGATTACTTACAAGCCCCTAACCAACAATGCAGTTACAAAAAATATTTACAAGAATAAGAAATAAAAGTGGGGGGGGCAGTGGTTAGTTGAAGTAACATGTACATGTAGGTAGAGTTATTAAAGTGACTATGCATAGATGATAACAATAGAGAGTAGTAGCGGTGTAAAAGAGGGGAGGGGGAGGGACAATGCAAATAGTCTGGGTAGCCATTTGATTAGGTGTTCAGTAGTCTTAGAAGCTGTTTAGAAACCTCTTGGACCTAAACTTGGGGCTCTGGTACCGCTTGCCGTGCGGTAGCAGAGAGAACAGTCTATTTTCTAGGGAGTCTTCAACAATTTTTAGGGCCTTCCTCTGACACCGCCTGGTATAGACGTCCTGGATGGCAGGAAGCTTGGCCCCAGTGATGTACTGGGCCGTTCGCACTACCCTCTGTAGTGCCTTGCGGTCGGAGGCCAAGCAGTTGGCATACCAGGCAGTGATGCAACCAGTCCGGATGCTCTCGATGGTGTAACTGTAGAACCTTTTGAGGATCTGATGACCCATGCCAAATCTTTTCAGTCTCCTGAGGGGGAATAGGTTTTGTTGTGCCCTCTTCACAACAGTCTTGGTGTGCTTGGACCATGTTAGTTTGTTGGTGATGTGGACACCAAGGAACTTGAAGCTCTCAACCTGCTCCACTGCAGCCCCATCGATGAGAATAGGGGTGTGCTCGGTCCTCTTTTTACTGTAGTCCACAATCATCTCCTTTGTATTGATCACGTTGAGGGAGAGGTTGTTGTCCTGGCACCACACGACCAAGTCTCTGACCTTCTCCCTATAGGCTGTCTCGTCGTTGTCGGTGATCAGGCCTACCACTGTTGTGTCATCGGCAAACTTAATAATGGTGTTGGAGTCGTGCCTGGCTTTGCAGTCATGAGTGAACAGGAGGGGACTGAGCACGCACCCCTGAGGGGCCCCTGTGTTAAGGATCAGAGTGGTGGATGTGTTGTTTCATACCCTTACCACCTGGGGGCTGCCCGTCAGGAAGTCCAGGATCCAGGTGCAGAAGGAGGTGTTTAGTCCCAGGGTCTTTAGCTTATTGATGAGCTTTGAGGGCACTATGGTGTTGAACGCTGAGTTGTAGTCAATGAAAAGCATTCTCACATAGGTGTTCCTTTTGTCCAGGTGGGAAAGGGCAGTGTGGAGTGCAATAGAGATTGCATCATCTGTGGATCTGTTGGGGTGGTATGCATATTGGAGTGGGTCTAGGGTTTCTCGGATAATGGTGTTGATGTGAGCCATGACCAGCCTTTCAAAGCACTTCATGGCTAAAGACGTGAGTGCTACGGGTCGGTAGTCGTTTAGGAAGGTTACCTTAGTGTTCTTGGGCACATGCACTATGGTGGTCTGCTTAAAACATGTTGTTATTACAGACTCGGACAAGGAGAGGTTGAAAATGTCAGTGAAGACACTTGCCAGTTGGTCAGCGCATGCTCGCAATACACGTCCTGGTAATCCGTCTGGCCCTGCGGCCTTGTAAATGTTGACCTGTTTAAAGGTCTTACTAACATTGGCTGCGGAGAGCGTGATCACACAATCTTCCAGAACAGCTGGTGCTCTCATGCGTGTTTCATTGTTATTTGCCTCAAAGCGAGCATAGTAGTAGTTTAGCTCGTCTGGTAGGCTTGTGTCACTGGGCAGCTCTCGGCTATTCTTCCCTTTGTATTCTGTAATGGTTTGCAAGCCCTGCCACATCCCATGACCGTCAGAGCCGGTGTAGTACGATTTGATATTGACGCTTCGCCAGTTTGATGGTTCGTCGGGGGCATAGCAGGATTTCTTATAAGCTTCCGGGTTAGAGTCCCGCTCCTAGAAGTGGCAGCTCTAGCCTTTAGCTCAGTGCGGATGTTGCCTGT
The DNA here is from genome assembly GCA_030435695.1 of Brachymystax lenok tsinlingensis. NCBI lineage: Eukaryota > Metazoa > Chordata > Actinopteri > Salmoniformes > Salmonidae > Brachymystax > Brachymystax lenok. Next base: position 27,776,475 of record CM059806.1, read on the forward strand.
AATCCATGGCTTTTGGTTTGGGTATGTACAGTTGAAGTCGGAAGTTTACATACACCTTAGCCAAATACATTTAAAGTCAGATCTTCACAATTCCTGACATTTAATCCTAGTAAAAATTCCCTGTCTTAGGTCAGTTAGGATCACCACTTGATTTTAAGAATGTGAAATGTCAGAATAATAGTAGAGAGAATGATTTATTTCAGCTTTTATTTCTTTCATCACATTCCCAGTGGGTCAGAAGTTTAAATACACTCAATTAGTATTTGATAGCATTGCCTTTAAATTGTTTAACTTGGGTCAAACGTTTTGGGTAGCCTTCCACAAGCTTCCCACAATAAGTTGGGTGAATTTTAGCCCATTCCTCCTGAACAACATGATGCTGCCACCCCTTGCTTCATGGTTGGGATGGGGTTCTTGGACTTGCAAGCCTCCCCCTTTTCCTCCAAACATAACGATGGTCATTATGGCCAAACAGTTCTATTTTTGTTTCATCAGACCGGAGGACATTTCCCCAAAAAGTACGATCTTTGTCCCCATGTGGAGTTGCAAACCGTAGTCTGGCTTTTTTATGGTGGTTTTAGAGCAGTGGTTTCTTCCTTGGTGAGCGGCCATTCACGTTATGTCGATATAGGACTCGTTTTACTGTGGATATAGATACTTTTGTACCTGTTTCCTCCAGCATCTTCACAAGGTCCTTTGCTGTTGTTCTGGGATTGATTTGCACTTTTCGCACCAAAGTACGGTCATCTCTCTCTTCCTGAGCGGTATGACAGCTGCGTGGTCCCATGGTGTTTATACTTGCGTACTATTGTTTGTACAGATGAACGTGGTACCTTCAGGCATTTGGAAATTGCTCCCAAGGATGAACCAGACTTGTGGAGGTCTACAATTTTCGGAGGTCTTGGCTGATTTCTTTTGATTTTCCTATGTCAAGCAAAGAGGCACTGAGTTTGAAGGTAGGCCTTGAAATACATCCACAGGTGCACCTCCAATTGACTCAAATTATGTCAATTGTCCTATCAGAATCTTCTAAAGCCATTACATTATTTTCTGGAATTTTCCAAGCTGTTTAAAGGCACAGTCAACTTAGAAGCGAAATAATGTGTCATGGTGGAAAAATTGGTGGAAAAATTACTTGTGTCATGCACAAAGTAGATGTCCTAACCGACTTGCCAAAACAATAGTTTGTTAACAAGAAATTTGTGGAGTGGTTGAAAAACGAGTTTGATTGACTCCAACCTAAGTGTATGTAAACTTCCGACTTCAACTGTATGTACGGTCTCTGTGGGGACGACGTCATCAATGCACTTATTTATGAAACCAATGACTGATGTGGTGTACTCCTCAATGCCATCGGAGGAATCGTGGAACATATTCCAGTCTGTGCTGCAAAACAGTCCAATAGCTTAGTATCTGCTTCATCTGACCACTTTTTTTATTGATCTAGTCACTGGTGCTTCCTGCTTTAATTTTTGCTTGTAAGCAGGAATCAGGAGGATAGAATCAGATTTGCCAAATGGAGGGCGAGGGAGAGCTTTGTATGCATCTCTGTGTGTGGAGTAAAGGTGGTCCAGAGTTTTTTTCCCTCTGGTTGCACATTTAACATGCTGATCGAAATTTGGTAAAACGGATTTAAGTTTCCCTGCATAAAAGTCCCCGGCTACTAGGAGCGCCTCCTCTGGGTTATTGTTTTCATTACAAATAAATAACAATCCAAGTAGATATATTAGAGTGAGCACCTGTCAGAATGCAGAATATAAATAGGTGGTGTATAGACAGTATATCACCTGTCAGAATGCAGAATATATATAGGTGGTGTATACACGGTATATCACCTGTCAGAATGCAGAATATAAATAGGTGGTGTGTATAGACGGTATATCACCTGTCAGAATGCAGAATATAAATAGGTGGTGTGTATAGACGGTATATCACCTGTCAGGATGCAGAATATAAATAGGTGGTGTGTATAGACGGTATATCACCTGTCAGAATGCAGAATATAAATAGGTGGTGTGTATAGACGGTATATCACCTGTCAGAATGCAGAATATAAATAGGTGGTGTGTATAGACGGTATATCACCTGTCAGAATGCAGAATATAAATAGGTGGTGTGTATAGACGGTATATCACCTGTCAGAATGCAGAATATAAATAGGTGGTGTATACACGGTATATCACCTGTCAGGATGCAGAATATAAATAGGTGGTGTGTATAGACGGTATATCACCTGTCAGAATGCAGAATATAAATAGGTGGTGTGTATAGACGGTATATCACCTGTCAGAATGCAGAATATAAATAGGTGGTGTGTATAGACGGTATATCACCTGTCAGGATGCAGAATATAAATAGGTGGTGTATACACGGTATATCACCTGTCAGAATGCAGAATATAAATAGGTGGTGTATACACGGTATATCACCTGTCAGAATGCAGAATATAAATAGGTGGTGTGTATAGACGGTATATCACCTGTCAGAATGCAGAATATAAATAGGTGGTGTGTATAGACGGTATATCACCTGTCAGGATGCAGAATATAAATAGGTGGTGTGTATAGACGGTATATTGTTTGCAAAGAAAATGTTATCATCAGTATATATCCTTTTCCGGGACACAGAGGGGAAACCGAATTTCCAAACGTACAAATGACTGTTTTACTAGGGGGCAAGAGCTGTGTTTGCTGTGATAGACTATACCTGCACAGTAGTAGGTATTTTAGGATGAGCTATGAGGAGAATACAGTAGATACGTACACAGTGAGTAAACAAAAGTATAGAAACAGAAGAGATTATGATCAGAGGTTAAGATCACTTTTATTGGTCAGTTGCACACAAGGTCCAACCGAAATCCGCTTTTAACTCAACCCCTCCGAAAGACACACATAGATACATACATACATACATACATATATACAGGTTTTGGAGAGGTGCGGGGGGCTGCCACACTAGGTGCCTGGGGAGCTGTTGTTGTGGGGGGTTAAGTGCCTTGCTCATGGGCACAATGGCATCTAGGATTTGATAACGCTTCCCTAACCGCCGCCTCAGAATTTAAGGCATTAGTCTCAAGGTACAGGGCTAGTGATGGCTGTTCAACAGTCTGATGGCCTGGTGATACAAGCTGCTTCTCAGTCTCTCGGTCCCAGCTCTGATGCACCTGTAAGTGTCTTACCACACGATAAGACTGAGAAATACAGAAACGCAAATGTCATAGAAACGTCCAGTCAGGGTTGATAGCTTCTACTGACAGCTGCTGTGTGATACAAAATGATGGTCATTTCTAGCACCACTTTTCTACCAACCTTTTAACAGAGGGAGAGAGCTGTGTAGTTTCACAAAGAACACCATAGGACTCTGGTCAAAAGCAGTGCACTATATAGAGAATAGGTTGCCATTTGGGACGCAGACAATTATTTGGTGGGATGGACGTAACATTTCCTAAACTACAGGGATAGAGTGTGAAGCAGTGCAGAGAGAATCACTTTGACTTGGGATATTTCTCTTTCCAGCTTTTTGGGGTAGAAATGAGCTCATTTTCCCTGGAGGAGCAAATTGGTCACTCTTTAGAATGCACTAATGTTCCTTTGACCAGTAAGAGATAGAGACAGGAGGGGAAGGGGGAGACTGTTAGGACAAGCATCACCAAATACATTCCATTCACTATTATACTGTACATATAGTGGTACTGTCAGAATGTTGTCAATACTTTATACTGTACATATAGCAGTATTGACAGAATGTTGTCAATAATATTATACTGTACATATAGTTGGTATTGACAGAATGTTGTCAATACTTTATACTGTACATATAGCAGTATTGACAGAATGTTGTCAATACTTTATACTGTACATATAGTGGTACTGACAGAATGTTGTCAATACTTTACACTGTACATATAGTGGTATTGACAGAAAATTGACAATACTTTATACTGTACAAATAGTGGTATTGATAGAATGTTGTCAATACTTTATACTGTACATATAGGTGGCATTGAAAGAATGTTGTCAATACTTTATACTGTACATATAGTGGTATTGACAGAATGTTGTCAACACTTTATACTGTATATATAGTGGTATTGACAGAATGTTGTCAATACTTTATACTGTACATATAGGTGGTATTGACAGAATGTTGTCAATACTTTATACTGTACAAATAGTGGTACTGACAGAATGTTGTCAATACTTTATACTGTACATATAGCAGTATTGACAGAATGTTGTCAATACTTTATACTGTACATATAGCAGTATTGACAGAATGTTGTCAATACTTTATACTGTACATATAGTGGTACTGACAGAATGTTGTCAATACTTTATACTGTACATATAGTGGTATTGACAGAAAGTTGTCAATACTTTATACTGTACATATAGTGGTATTGACAGAATGTTGTCAATACTTTATACTGTACATATAGTGGTATTGACAGAATGTTGTCAATACTTTATACTGTACATATAGCAGTATTGACAGAATGTTGTCAATACTTTATACTGTACATATAGGTGGTATTGACAGAATGTTGTCAATACTTTATACTGTACAAATAGTGGTACTGACAGAATGTTGTCAATACTTTATACTGTACATATAGCAGTATTGACAGAATGTTGTCAATAATATTATACTCTACATATAGGTGGTACTGACAGAATGTTGTCAATACTTTATACATTACATGTAGGTGGTACTGACAGAATGTTGTCAATACTTTATACTGTACATATAGCAGTATTGACAGAATGTTGTCAATAATATTATACTGTACATATAGTTGGTACTGACAGAATGTTGTCAATACTTTATACTGTACATATAGCAGTATTGACAGAATGTTGTCAATACTTTATACTGTACAAATAGTGGTATTGACAGAATGTTGTCAATACTTTATACTGTACATATAGCAGTATTGACAGAATGTTGTCAAAACTTTATACTGTACATATAGCGGTATTGACAGAATGTTGTCAATAATATTATACTGTACATATAGGTGGTATTGACAGAATGTTGTCAATACTTTATACTGTACATATAGGTGGTATTGACAGAATGTTGTCAATAATATTATACTGTACATATAGGTGGTCCTGACAGAATGCTGTCATTAATATTATACTGTACATATAGGTGGTACTGACAGAATGTTGTCAATACTTTATACTGTACATATAGGTGGTATTGACAGAATGTTGTCAATACTTTACACTGTACATATAGTGGTATTGACAGAATGTTGTCAATAATATTATACTGTACATATAGGTGCTACTGACAGAATGTTGTCAATACTTTATACTGTACATATAGTGGTATTGACAGAATGTTGTCAATACTTTATACTGTACATATAACAGTATTGACAGAATGTTGTCAATAATATTATACTGTACATATGGTATTGACAGAATGTTGTCAATACTTTATACATTACATGTAGGTGGTACTGACAGAATGTTGTCAATACTTTATACTGTACATATAGCAGTATTGACAGAATGTTGTCAATAATATTATACTGTACATATAGTTGGTACTGACAGAATGTGGTCAATACTTTATACTGTACATATAGCAGTATTGACAGAATGTTGTCAATAATATTATACTGTACATATAGGTGGTACTGACAGAATGCTGTCATTAATATTATACTGTACATATAGGTGGTACTGACAGAATGTTGTCAATACTTTATACTGTAAATATAGGTGGTATTGACAGAATGTTGTCAATACTTTACACTGTACATATAGGTGGTACTGACAGAATGTTGTCAATACTTTATACTGTACATATAGGTGGTACTGACAGAATGTTGTCAATACTTTATACTGTACATATAGGTGGTATTGACAGAAAGTTGTCAATATTATACTGTACATATAGGTGGTACTGACATAATGTTGTCAATACTTTATACTGTACATATAGTGGTACTGACAGAATGTTGTCAATACTTTATACTGTACATATAGTGGTATTGACAGAATGTTGTCAATACTTTATACTGTACATATAGCAGTATTGACAGAATGTTGTCAATACTTTATACTGTACATATAGGTGGTACTGACAGAATGTTGTCAATACTTTATACTGTACATATAGTGGTATTGACAGAATGTTGTCAATGCTTTATACTGTACATATAGCAGTATTGACAGAATGTTGTCAATACTTTATACTGTACATATAGGTGGTACTGACATAATGTTGTCAATACTTTATACTGTACATATAGTGGTATTGACAGAATGTTGTCAATAATATTATACTGTACATATAGGTGGTACTGACAGAATGCTGTTATTAATATTATACTGTACATATAGGTGGTACTGACAGAATGTTGTCAATACTTTATACTGTACATATAGGTGATATTGACAGAATGTTGTCAATACTTTACACTGTACATATAGGTGGTACTGACAGAATGTTGTCAATACTTTATACTGTACATATAGGTGGTATTGACAGAATGTTGTCAATACTTTATACTGTACATATAGGTGGTATTGACAGAAAGTTGTCAATAATATTATACTGTACATATAGGTGGTACTGACAGAATGTTGTCAATACTTTATACTGTACATATAGTGGTACTGACAGAATGTTGTCAATACTTTATACTGTACATATAGTGGTATTGACAGAATGTTGTCAATACTTTATACTGTACATATAGGTGGTACTGACAGAATGTTGTCAATACTTTATACTGTACATATAGTGGTATTGACAGAATGTTGTCAATACTTTATACTGTACATATAGCAGTATTGACAGAATGTTGTCAATACTTTATACTGTACATATAGGTGGTACTGACAGAATGTTGTCAATACTTTATACTGTACATATAGTGGTATTGACAGAATGTTGTCAATAATATTATACTGTACATATAGTTGGTACTGACAGAATGCTGTCATTAATATTATACTGTACATATAGGTGGTACTGACAGAATGTTGTCAATACTTTATACTGTACATATAGGTGGTACTGACAGAATGTTGTCAATACTTTATACTGTACATATAGGTGGTACTGACAGAATGTTGTCAATACGTTATACTGTACATATAGGTGGTACTGACAGAATGTTGTCAATACTTTACACTGTACATATAGGTGGTACTGACAGAATGTTGTCAATACTTTACACTGTACATATAGGTGGTACTGACAGAATGTTGTCAATACTTTATACTGTACATATAGGTGGTACTGACAGAATGTTGTCAATACTTTATACTGTACATATAGCAGTATTGACAGAATGTTGTCAATAATATTATACTGTACATATAGTTGGTATTGACAGAATGTTGTCAATACTTTATACTGTACATATAGCAGTATTGACAGAATGTTGTCAATACTTTATACTGTACATATAGTGGTACTGACAGAATGTTGTCAATACTTTACACTGTACATATAGTGGTATTGACAGAAAATTGTCAATACTTTATACTGTACAAATAGTGGTATTGATAGAATGTTGTCAATACTTTATACTGTACATATAGGTGGCATTGAAAGAATGTTGTCAATACTTTATACTGTACATATAGTGGTATTGACAGAATGTTGTCAACACTTTATACTGTATATATAGTGGTATTGACAGAATGTTGTCAATACTTTATACTGTACATATAGGTGGTATTGACAGAATGTTGTCAATACTTTATACTGTACAAATAGTGGTACTGACAGAATGTTGTCAATACTTTATACTGTACATATAGCAGTATTGACAGAATGTTGTCAATACTTTATACTGTACATATAGCAGTATTGACAGAATGTTGTCAATACTTTATACTGTACATATAGTGGTACTGACAGAATGTTGTCAATACTTTATACTGTACATATAGTGGTATTGACAGAAAGTTGTCAATACTTTATACTGTACATATAGTGGTATTGACAGAATGTTGTCAATACTTTATACTGTACATATAGTGGTATTGACAGAATGTTGTCAATACTTTATACTGTACATATAGCAGTATTGACAGAATGTTGTCAATACTTTATACTGTACATATAGGTGGTATTGACAGAATGTTGTCAATACTTTATACTGTACAAATAGTGGTACTGACAGAATGTTGTCAATACTTTATACTGTACATATAGCAGTATTGACAGAATGTTGTCAATAATATTATACTCTACATATAGGTGGTACTGACAGAATGTTGTCAATACTTTATACATTACATGTAGGTGGTACTGACAGAATGTTGTCAATACTTTATACTGTACATATAGCAGTATTGACAGAATGTTGTCAATAATATTATACTGTACATATAGTTGGTACTGACAGAATGTTGTCAATACTTTATACTGTACATATAGCAGTATTGACAGAATGTTGTCAATACTTTATACTGTACAAATAGTGGTATTGACAGAATGTTGTCAATACTTTATACTGTACATATAGCAGTATTGACAGAATGTTGTCAAAACTTTATACTGTACATATAGCGGTATTGACAGAATGTTGTCAATAATATTATACTGTACATATAGGTGGTATTGACAGAATGTTGTCAATACTTTATACTGTACATATAGGTGGTATTGACAGAATGTTGTCAATAATATTATACTGTACATATAGGTGGTCCTGACAGAATGCTGTCATTAATATTATACTGTACATATAGGTGGTACTGACAGAATGTTGTCAATACTTTATACTGTACATATAGGTGGTATTGACAGAATGTTGTCAATACTTTACACTGTACATATAGTGGTATTGACAGAATGTTGTCAATAATATTATACTGTACATATAGGTGCTACTGACAGAATGTTGTCAATACTTTATACTGTACATATAGTGGTATTGACAGAATGTTGTCAATACTTTATACTGTACATATAACAGTATTGACAGAATGTTGTCAATAATATTATACTGTACATATGGTATTGACAGAATGTTGTCAATACTTTATACATTACATGTAGGTGGTACTGACAGAATGTTGTCAATACTTTATACTGTACATATAGCAGTATTGACAGAATGTTGTCAATAATATTATACTGTACATATAGTTGGTACTGACAGAATGTGGTCAATACTTTATACTGTACATATAGCAGTATTGACAGAATGTTGTCAATAATATTATACTGTACATATAGGTGGTATTGACAGAATGTTGTCAATAATATTATACTGTACATATAGGTGGTACTGACAGAATGCTGTCATTAATATTATACTGTACATATAGGTGGTACTGACAGAATGTTGTCAATACTTTATACTGTAAATATAGGTGGTATTGACAGAATGTTGTCAATACTTTACACTGTACATATAGGTGGTACTGACAGAATGTTGTCAATACTTTATACTGTACATATAGGTGGTACTGACAGAATGTTGTCAATACTTTATACTGTACATATAGGTGGTATTGACAGAAAGTTGTCAATATTATACTGTACATATAGGTGGTACTGACAATGTTGTCAATACTTTATACTGTACATATAGTGGTACTGACAGAATGTTGTCAATACTTTATACTGTACATATAGTGGTATTGACAGAATGTTGTCAATACTTTATACTGTACATATAGCAGTATTGACAGAATGTTGTCAATACTTTATACTGTACATATAGGTGGTACTGACAGAATGTTGTCAATACTTTATACTGTACATATAGTGGTATTGACAGAATGTTGTCAATGCTTTATACTGTACATATAGCAGTATTGACAGAATGTTGTCAATACTTTATACTGTACATATAGGTGGTACTGACATAATGTTGTCAATACTTTATACTGTACATATAGTGGTATTGACAGAATGTTGTCAATAATATTATACTGTACATATAGGTGGTACTGACAGAATGCTGTTATTAATATTATACTGTACATATAGGTGGTACTGACAGAATGTTGTCAATACTTTATACTGTACATATAGGTGATATTGACAGAATGTTGTCAATACTTTACACTGTACATATAGGTGGTACTGACAGAATGTTGTCAATACTTTATACTGTACATATAGGTGGTATTGACAGAATGTTGTCAATACTTTATACTGTACATATAGGTGGTATTGACAGAAAGTTGTCAATAATATTATACTGTACATATAGGTGGTACTGACAGAATGTTGTCAATACTTTATACTGTACATATAGTGGTACTGACAGAATGTTGTCAATACTTTATACTGTACATATAGTGGTATTGACAGAATGTTGTCAATACTTTATACTGTACATATAGGTGGTACTGACAGAATGTTGTCAATACTTTATACTGTACATATAGTGGTATTGACAGAATGTTGTCAATACTTTATACTGTACATATAGCAGTATTGACAGAATGTTGTCAATACTTTATACTGTACATATAGGTGGTACTGACAGAATGTTGTCAATACTTTATACTGTACATATAGTGGTATTGACAGAATGTTGTCAATAATATTATACTGTACATATAGTTGGTACTGACAGAATGCTGTCATTAATATTATACTGTACATATAGGTGGTACTGACAGAATGTTGTCAATACTTTATACTGTACATATAGGTGGTACTGACAGAATGTTGTCAATACTTTATACTGTACATATAGGTGGTACTGACAGAATGTTGTCAATACGTTATACTGTACATATAGGTGGTACTGACAGAATGTTGTCAATACTTTACACTGTACATATAGGTGGTACTGACAGAATGTTGTCAATACTTTACACTGTACATATAGGTGGTACTGACAGAATGTTGTCAATACTTTATACTGTACATATAGGTGGTACTGACAGAATGTTGTCAATACTTTATACTGTACATATAGGTGGTATTGACAGAATGTTGTCAATACTTTATACTGTACATATAGGTGGTATTGACAGAATGTTGTCAATAATATTATACTGTACATATAGGTGGTACTGACAGAATGCTGTCATTAATATTATACTGTACATATAGGTGGTACTGACAGAATGTTGTCAATACTTTATACTGTACATATAGGTGGTATTGACAGAATGTTGTCAATAATATTATACTGTACATATAGGTGCTACTGACAGAATGTTGTCAATACTTTATACTGTACATATAGTGGTATTGACAGAATGTTGTCAATACTTTATACTGTACATATAGCAGTATTGACAGAATGTTGTCAATAATATTATACTGTACATATGGTATTGACAGAATGTTGTCAATACTTTATACATTACATGTAGGTGGTACTGACAGAATGTTGTCAATACTTTATACTGTACATATAGCAGTATTGACAGAATGTTGTCAATAATATTATACTGTACATATAGTTGGTACTGACAGAATGTGGTCAATACTTTATACTGTACATATAGCAGTATTGACAGAATGTTGTCAATACTTTACACTGTACATATAGGTGGTACTGACAGAATGTTGTCAATACTTTATACTGTACATATAGGTGGTACTGACATAATGTTGTCAATACTTTATACTGTACATATAGTGGTACTGACAGAATGTTGTCAATACTTTATACTGTACATATAGTGGTATTGACAGAATGTTGTCAATACTTTATACTGTACATATAGCAGTATTGACAGAATGTTGTCAATACTTTATACTGTACATATAGGTGGTACTGACAGAATGTTGTCAATACTTTATACTGTACATATAGTGGTATTGACAGAATGTTGTCAATACTTTATACTGTACATATAGCAGTATTGACAGAATGTTGTCAATACTTTATACTGTACATATAGGTGGTACTGACATAATGTTGTCAATACTTTATACTGTACATATAGGTGGTACTGACAGAATGTTGTCAATACTATTATACTGTACATATAGGTGGTATTGACAGAATGTTGTTATTAATATTATACTGTACATATAGGTGGTACTGACAGAATGTTGTCAATACTTTATACTGTACATATAGGTGGTATTGACAGAATGTTGTCAATACTTTATACTGTACATATAGGTGGTACTGACAGAATGTTGTCAATACTTTATACTGTACATATAGGTGGTACTGACAGAATGTTGTCAATACTTTATACTGTACATATAGGTGGTACTGACAGAATGTTGTCAATACTTTATACTGTACATATAGGTGGTACTGACAGAATGTTGTCAATACTTTATACTGTACATATAGGTGGTACTGACAGAATGTTGTCAATACTTTATACTGTACATATAGGTGGTACTGACAGAATGTTGTCAATACTTTATACTGTACATATAGGTGGTACTGACAGAATGTTGTCAATACTTTATACTGTACATATAGGTGGTACTGACAGAATGTTGTCAATACTTTATACTGTACATATAGGTGGTACTGACAGAATGTTGTCAATACTTTATACTGTACATATAGGTGGTACTGACAGAATGTTGTCAATACTTTATACTGTACATATAGGTGGTACTGACAGAATGTTGTCAATACTTTATACTGTACATATAGTGGTATTGACAGAATGTTGTCAATAATATTATACTGTACATATAGGTGGTACTGACAGAATGTTGTCAATACTTTATACTGTACATATAGGTGGTACTGACAGAATGTTGTCAATACTTTATACTGTACATATAGGTGGTACTGACAGAATGTTGTCAATACTTTATACTGTACATATAGGTGGTACTGACAGAATGTTGTCAATACTTTATACTGTACATATAGGTGGTATTGACAGAATGTTGTCAATACTTTATACTGTACATATAGGTGGTACTGACAGAATGTTGTCAATACTTTACACTGTACATATAGGTGGTACTGACAGAATGTTGTCAATACTTTATACTGTACATATAGGTGGTACTGACAGAATGTTGTCAATACTTTATACTGTACATATAGGTGGTACTGACAGAATGTTGTCAATACTTTATACTGTACATATAGTGGTATTGACAGAATGTTGCCAATAATATTATACTGTACATATAGGTGCTACTGACAGAATGTTGTCAATACTTTATACTGTACATATAGGTGGTACTGACAGAATGTTGTCAATACTTTATACTGTACATATAGCAGTATTGACAGAATGTTGTCAGTAATATTATACTGTACATATGGTATTGACAGAATGTTTTGTCAATACTTTGGGGCTCTTCCAGAAAGCAGGATCAATGAGTTAACTGACCATAGTATCCTTAATATTCTTTAACAGAAATATAGACTTGAAATTGGCATGGTATAATTGACTCCACCATCAACAACTCTTACTTACTAAACCTGGAAATCAAGTATATTGGACTGTTTACAGCCCTTTGGAAAGTCAGAACAACTTCCATTTAGTATGCAAAACACTATGTACTGTAAATATCCAATGTGCATACTGTGTTGTCTTCACAGACTTTGCTTTGTTCAATATGAATACAGTACTGCTGGACGGTGTAGTGTGGGTTTGAAATATGTTCCTTGTCCGTATTGGAAAGATGAAGGGAGTATGAAACCATTGTGGGATATTCATTTATTTCTGGTTCGAGTGCTCTGGGGAAAAATAGACTTCTCGACCAGTCTTAATATTCGAATAAGATGTTTATTTTTTGTGGTGGACAATGTTTAATATAAAATCTCTTGCCTCTCTCTCTCTCCTTCTCTTGTCCCTTCCACTTTCGGTTTCTCTTTTTTCGGTCTCTCTCTTTCTCTCCTCTCTCCTTGCCTCTCTCCCCCGTTCTCCTTCCTTTTGTCTCTCCCTTTCTACTCCCTCCCTCTCTTTCTCCTCCTCCCGTTTTCTCTCATCCTCCCTCCCTCCCGCTGTCCTTGTCCCCCCCTCCCTCCCGCTCTCCTCATCCCTCCCCGCTCTCTTTCCACACCACAGAAAGCCGTCTGGCTCGGAGCCGACTCCCAAGTCTCGGATCAGCCTGCCGGCGCCCAGCCCCGACCACATTGGAGGTTTCAGGTTGGCCGTGGCCACGTTTGCTGGCACCGAGAGCAAATTTGGACTCCACCTCCCAAGATACAACGTTCAAATAACCCCCCCGTCCAAGGAGGACGCCCCTTGAATTGAACCCCCTCTGCCCACACGTAGGGGGCAGAAGAGAGCACACGTGCAATCATTACACCCCCGCCCAGAACTTGGAATATTCCACCCGAAAGAGAAGTACATTGTGAGTAGTATGATTTGCCTCTAGGCTTTAAAGATAAATATGTATCTGTTTTAGTTGATGAGAATTTTTTTTAAACCTATTATGATCTTCTGGAATGTACCTTTGTACATCATGGTCTAGAAACACAAAAAAGTAGTTTTAGCTTCTGTTTTAGTCTTAGCTACCCGTAAAGATTACTTTTTGAGTCAGTCTTATTGTGAAGATCAAGTGATATCTACAGTACTGACAATGTGTGTCTAGAGTAGTGTTGTTCCAGCTTCGGCTTCCTTTCATTACATCATCACTAAGGCCGGGACTCATTCAAAAGTGCATTGTCAACATGTGCATTGCACTTGCTTTTAAAGGTCATTTACACTTGAGCCGACATGTACCGTATTTACCATGAAGGCCATCTCTTTAAAAGACACTTGACAGTTCAATGTGCTTGTCTACAACGTGCCTTTGATTGAATCTCGGCCTGACCATCACTTTATATGATGGTGCTTTTACTGTCTTCCACCTGAGAGTCTGATAGATACCAAACAGAATGAGCCCTATCTGCAGGATGGGGATAGTAGCACAAGTACGCACATCCAAATGAAGGTTCTACTGTACATATGAGAATGGAACAGAGACATCTGAATGACGGTTCTACTGTACATATGAGAATGGAACAGAGACACATCCAAATGACGGTTCTACTGTACATATGAGAATGGAACAGAGACACATCTGAATGACGGTTCTACTGTACATATGAGAACGGAACAATGAGACACATTTACATATTGATACAGTTCACCGAGTCGCTTTTTGGATACTGAGAAGAAACTAATAATCTTGATCATGAACTTTATTTGCGAGAAAACAGAAAAGATTGACCAACCAAAACGCTTGAATGTAATATACTGTTCAGTATTACCACCACTTGCACAAGGAATTACTACTACTACTACTACTATGGTATTGTAGTGACTGTCTGTTATCCTATGTTGTCTCAGTCAGATCAAACTGGGCTGTGTGTTGTATACACTTCTATATAAAGAATCATCAGGGTACAGCAGAGCAGGGGGAGAGAGTAGAGAGATGTGGGTTATTCCAGAAAGCAGGATTATGAAATTATCCAGTTAACTTTGATAAACAACCACGTTATTTTCCAGTTTATTAAGAACGCTACATTTGTATACTGGTTGTTGTTGCCGAGTCAGTTATATCTTGTCAATTTTAAGGGCTCTATTCAATCCATATCACAGAAGTTCAGCTTTATAGCGTGATTGACAATTAAAGGCAATGTTCTTGCGGTCACAGAGACTGCATTCACCGTAAACGCTGCGTATGTCGGCCCTATCAGAAATTATCTTTACATTTCTAGTGCGCAATCTGTACCGCTTCAGCAATACAGACTGAACAGAGCCTTAAGTCTATATTTCTCAAAACATCTCATTATTTTAAGTAATGTTGGACAGTTAGCTGGCTAACTCATTTATCCAGTTTTCTGGAACAGCCCGATGGTGTCACGAAAGACGTCCGTGTTTAAACTTGTACAGTACAGGAGAGAAGTAGAATATGGTGTGATAATTGTGCCTTACTCTATGTATGGCAGCAATATGTATATGTACTAATGAAATTAAACGTTAGTGAACAAAGTGTGTGTGCGTGTGTTCTTTGACAAGGTGGTATGTTATGTTGCGACAAGTCAGAGAAAAGCTTGACGCCTGGCACTGGAGACGAGGACAGAATCACAACAGCCAACTTGTGACACTATAATTACAGTAGTTAAACAACCAGAAGAAGTAAGCTAACAGTTCTTCAGCCATGATCTATTGGTGGATATCACGATAGACAGCAGCTTATGATATGTCTCTTTTGTTCATTCCAGTTCACGTAGCACTTACACAAAATAAAGTGCTAAACTAGAATTTGTTGCTTAGGCCTGTAGCCATTGAACAGTGCAATAACCCTCACATATGTACATTATAGTCCTATAACATTGACATAAAGCAGTTATATACATCCACTACATATGCTGACATGTCTAGGAAGCTGTATGAACCCATAAATGTGTTGCATGCAGGGGGTTTGGTACAGAGAAAAGCACAACAAAAGCACTGTGAACATGACTTTTGAAACATGACAATATAGAGCTCTATAAGCCCTGTCTTAATAGTTCTCACTGCTCGTTTCATAGGGCTTCACAACTGTAGTAGGACCTATGATTTGATAGGGAGTTCATTTAGGTTATAAGCAATACCGCTGAATGACAACTGACCACATAAATTAAGTAAATCAATCAATTATTAAAATGAAAAGAAGCTAGATGTTCTCTTGTTAGTCTCATACGACTAACATAAATTACTACAAAAATAAATCCCCCCCCCCAAAAAAAACAGTGATGCAAATAGAGTAGAGAAATGGGGGCCTAGCCTGGACGCAGCGCTGTTTAGTAGCTGTCACAGAGACTGAAGGGGCGGGGTCTAGAACACATGCTGCTGCTTAGATAAGTCTGTGGAATGATGTCATAAAGGTGTAAGAACAAAGCCTTCTGATAGGCATGATCCTCTAGTGATCTTCCCACTGTGCCTGTCGACGCTTGGATGGTGATTGGATCCCACGGTAGGTGATCCATCCAATCCTATGGCGTCAGTTCCACAGGCCCTTCCTCCTCCCCGTTGGCCCGGTTGGCTTTGAGCTCCATCAGGGTGTGGGTGAAGTGTGCCCAGTCCTCACTGTGGGGCACTGCCAGCTGAGAGGAAACACAGAGAGAAAAACAATGTATCCACTCACACGTATCCATACCCCCAATGGTATTTTGTATACTAAGGATTATGTTTTAATCAATTACTTTGTCAGGATCAAATTGGCTGGTTTAGCCTCATGAGCAAATCCAGTCCATTATATGTACGGTTCTGTCTATGTTCTACCCTCAAGGATAGAGGACACTACAAATAATACTTCTTGAGCTTTTAGTTGAAGCTTCATGCTGATCTAGTCAATCGTCAAGTGACGATCGTCGTTACACACTCATATCTATGTTTCATTCGTTACAAGTTCTATGTGACTGTGACTTCTCGTAACGTGTCATGGCGGAGCACTGAGGTGAAAGTCAAATGAGAAGGCCGCTTGGTTAGTTACCACTCTGCAGGCTATAATTAACCAGCAATAAGGAGGTGGGAGGGGACCGCGACCAAGCGGGGCCCGGTTGCATAAAACAAAGTTAATTTCCCCCTTATCTTTTCCCTTAAAATTAACTCTGTTGCACAAAACATTTTAATGTGGATTTCCCCCTTAAATTAAGTGAAAACGTTAAGGGTGCCCATGAGGCCCTTTAACTGCACCTATCAGTATGGATATCAATGTAAACAGCATTTGTGGAGGTGAATGTTGCTTTCATCTGCTCTGGTTAGCTAGCTAGCTACTTAGCTAAACAATGGAAGGTAGAGTGGCCAGATGGAAGCAACTCCTCAGTAAAAGGCACATGACAGCCCATTTGGAGTTTGCCAAAAGGCACCTAAAGACTCTCAGACCATGAGAAACAAGATGATCTGGTCTGATGAAACCAAGTTTGAACTCTTTGCCCTGAATGCCAAGCGTCACGTCTGGAGGAAACCTGGCACCATGCCTACGGTGAAGTATGTTGGTGGCAGCATCATGCTCTAGGGATATTTATTAGCGGCAGGGACTGGGAGACTTGTCAGGATATAGGGAAAGATGAACGGAGCAAAGTACAGAGAGATCCTTGATGAAAACCTGCTCCAGAGCGCTCAGGACCTCAGACTGGGGTGAAGGTTCACCTTCCAACAGGACAACGACCTTAAGCACACAGCCATGACAACGAAGGAGTGGCTTCGGGACAAGTCTCTGAATGTCCTTGAGTGGCCCAGCCAGAGCACGGACTTGAAAACCGCTGCAGAGACCTGAAAATAGCTGTGCAGCGACGCTCCCCATCCAACCTGACAGTTTGAGAGGATCTGCAGAGAAGAATGGGAGAAGCTCCCCAAATATAGGCGTGCCAAACTTGTAGCGTCATACCCAAGAAGACTCGAGGCTGTAATTGCTACCAAAGGTGCTTCAACAAAGTACTGAGTAAAGGGTCTGAATACTTATGTAAATGTAATATTTCCAGTTTTTTATTTTTATACATTTGCTTCGTCATTATGGGTTATTGTTTGTAGATTGATGTGGGAAAAAAACAATTTAATCAATTTTAGAATAAGGCTGAAACGTAACAAAATGTGGAAAAAGTCAAGAGGTCTGAATACAAAGTACTGCGTAAAGGGTCTGAATACTTATATAAATGTGATATCAGTTTTTTATTATAAATACATTTGCAAACATTTATAAAAAACAGTTTTTGCTTTGTCATTATGGGGTACTGTGTGTAGATTGATGAGGGGGGAAAAAACTATTGATTCAATTTTAGAATAATGCTGTAACGTAAGAAAATATGGAAAATGCGCTGTATGCCCTTACCTAAAGAAATATTTGAGGGGCTTTATGCAACGCTCTTAAACAATTCCCTTAGGTACTATTATTCTTTAAGGTAAACCCTTAAGGAAAACACTTAAGATGTTTTCTGTGACAAGGCCCAGAGCTTTTAGAGGACACCAGGTCCTAAATGGCACCCTATTCCCTATTTAGTGCACCACTTTTAACCAGAGCCCATAGTAGTGCACTAAATAGGGAATAGGGTGTTATTTGGGACGAAGAGCATAGAAGAGCATATACATTTCTTTTTTATTCCACCTTTATTTAACCAGGTAGGCCAGTTGAGAACAAGTTCTCATTTACAACTGCGACCTGGCCAAGATAAAGCACAGCTGTGTGACAAAAACAACAACACAGAGTTACACATAAACAAAAGTACAGTCAATAACACAAAAGAAAAATAGAAAAATGTAACCAGAGAGGGAGAGTGTGCCATGTCATGTCATAGCCTATTGTTCTACGAAGATCTTCGATTGGATATTGTAGTGCTTCATATAGCCTATGAGTTTTGCTAAGGAACATCTTTTATAGACCTGGGTATCTGATTGCTTGATTGTTTTTGTATTCAACGGCTCTAGCTACGTGGTTTGGCAAGACGGCGACAAGTCAAGTTGGCTAAAGCAGAAACTCACTGGCACCCAGGGTATAGTTTTAAGGGAATTACAATCAATTATAAGTTACAAGGAAAGACAATTAAGGTATTTACTGAGCACTTAACGAGGTCACGCAACATGAACACAAAACAAAACAGTGACAAGAAATTTCAGTGTGTTTGCCATCTCACACAGCAGGGATATTATATCCCCTGAAAATGCAATTCAGGATATTAAAGTATATCATTAAATGATAGAATATATATTTAATCTTTATTTAACCAGGTAAGTCTTCGAGAACAACTTTGTTTTTACATAAACGACCTGGTGATGTAATATTACTAGAATATACTGTACCGGTAATGATATCATTGATTTAGAAAATAATATAATTGAGCCATAAACGGCCTACTATGACAGAGGGAAGATCTTTATGTCCTCTCTCCTCGTCTCCTTCTCAAAACCCATTGGAGGAGAAGATCAGAGGGGAGGGACCTCTGGCCTTCTCATCCAATGGGTTTTGAGAAGGAGACGAGGAGAAAGGACGTGAGGAGTATTCCCTACACACTGGTACACAACTTTTGACGAAAGCCCCATAGGCCTTGGTCAAAAGTAGTGCACTATATAGGGAATAGTGTGGCATTTGGGACGTAGCCTATAACTAACAGCTCAGCAGGACTCTTGCTAATCCACCATTCCATTTCCCCATATGTTGCTAGACCTTTTATTTAAAAAATTATAATAATGTAACCTTTATTTAACTAGGCAAGTCAGTTAAGAACAAATTCTCATTTACAATGACTGCCTACCCCAGCCAACGCTGAGCCAATTGTGCGCCACCCTATGGGACTCCCAATCATGGCCGGATGTGATACAGCCTGGATTTGAACCAGGGACTGTAGTGACGCCTCTTGCACTGAGATGCAGTGCCTTAGACCGCTGCACCCCTCAGGAGCCCCACAATCCATTCTAGTTTTAACTCTTTTTTTCCCTTTTTTTTTTAGGAGTTCGCTAGCTTCACTCTCTTCAGGACATAAAAACCTTTCAAACTTCACTGGAGGCCGCCAGAGAGAGAGTGAGAGTTCCAAATGGTATCCTATTCCCTACATAGTGCACAACTTTTGACCAGAGCCCTGGTCAAACTAGTGCACTAAATAGGGAATAGGATGCCATTTGGGACGCAGGCATGGCGGGACCACACGTTAAACCCAGCCTCTCTCCAATTACCACATTACAGAGGACTAAATTTAGAAGACACCTCACACAGCACACACACAAAGCACAAACCAGAGCCCAAAAATACTTTGCGGTAGAGGTAAAAGTAATGTGGATGCTGTTTTAAAAGAACGAAGGATATAGGAAGGATAGAGGAGGAATTCAAATACAAACATCCATGGCAATGCTGCCTGACGGGTTAATAAACACACAGTAAAAGAGATGAAACACGTATCAGGCCCTTAAATGGAGCTTAGAGGACATTTTCCAAAAGAACGGGTTGTATACTTAAAGGCCCAGTGCAGTCGAAAAAACATGATCTCCTGTGTTTTATATGCACACTATGAAGTAGGAATAATACTGTGGAATTGTGAAAATGATGATAGGGCAGTTTTAGTGTTAGAGCTGATTGAAAAGAGCCTGAAATATCTGCCTCTTTTGGTGGAATGAAGTTTTGGCTTGCCTGGCAACATCACCAGGCGGTATAAGTTAATAGACCAATAACAAAGAGTTTCAAACCTCTCTGCCAATAACATTTCGTTTCCAGGTTACATATCTCTCCCATTATGCTCGTCCAATTAGGCCCTAACTCAGACCACTCCCAGACAGTCCTAGCAAAATTCTTGCTTGAGCTCTTTGCGAAGAAGATATTTTTGTTTGTTTTTGACCATTTTAATCAAATAAAAAAAACAGTAAGGTACTTAATTGTTACCCAGAAATGATTTCATATTGAGATAAAAATGACTGCATTGGACCTTTATGACTTAAGACTCTACAGACTGTTCTTGTTACTCATTAAAATGGCATCCTATCCATACACAATGGGCCAAGGTCAAAAGTAGTGCACTATGTAGGTTGCCATTTGTTCATATCATACCTCTCCTGCATCGTAGATCCACAGACGGCCCTCCGAGTCACCCACGGCTACCTCCTTGCCCCCTGACCCCCAACGTACCCTGTTTAGGGCGCAGGCTCCCTCGATAGTCACACTGGCTGTGGGGACCTTGGGCACACAGGGTTACAACAGTCAATTAATCAATTCATACATCCACCCATCCATCCAGTTTCATCCGCATAGTATATTAAAGACAGTTTTACAAACATGCTCATTCCTAAGAACTGCCAAAGAGCAAGCGAAGGTGACAGTGGTAAAAACCTCAACACTACTATTTCAGGTTTCACTCATAGCGGTAACAGTATAATAACATTAGCACCAGCAGATTGGTGCATGTTTAGTACATTCTCAGACAGACTGATGTCTTCATCCAGTAGACTATGGCTACTTCAGCTCCATGTGAAATAACAATATGAAACTTTTAATGAGCCATATAAATCTCCATAAAGCCCTCCACTACACTCAGGACTCAGGCTTTAGGCTGCTCAGGAGGAATGAACACAGATGATCCAGGATGCGTCCCAAATTGCACCCTATTCCCTACACAGTTCACTACTTTTGACCTGGGCCCATAGGACTCTTGTCAAAAGAAGTACACTATGTAGGTAATACGGTGCCATTTGGGACGTAGACCCAGAGTAATAGCCTGATCCCAGATCAGTATGTGCATTAGCTATCGCAGTCCAGCCAGAGGGGTTGTCGAAAGCACAATCAAGATCTGGGACCAGTCTATATATGATTATGTCTGCTATCAGGGCCTGCTGAAGAACTATTGCACTTGACAGATAATACTAGTTTATGACACATGTCGTCGTTGGAGACAGAAGCCTCGGCATCACGTCGGCTAATACGACATCTTCCCCGCTCCAGAGCAGGGCTAACCACAGACTGGCTGCTATTAGACTGACTGGAAGCTTCCACCAGACTAGCGGCTGTGTGTTTGTGAAGGGGAAATTAGAACCAGGCCCTCCACCGCTAGGCTAATGCCGTTATGATGACTGTTGCAACATTGTGGGCTCCTCGCATTCTATCTATCTAGCAGTGTTTGTGTGTGTGTTTGTGTGTGTTTGAGAGAGACAGAGAGAGAGAGAGAGAGAGAGAGAGAGGGTCTGTGTGTATTTGTCTGTGTGTGTGTATGTGTGTGTCTCCAAATGTTTCTCATAAAGCACATTGTTGGAGAAGTCAGTCCATCCTTAATGAACTCTTCCTCCAGACTACACTGAAAAGCTAGCTGTGCTTGAGTGATACAATGGAACCAATGGCAAACCCCAAGACCCAAATGTCACAGCTACTATCACGGAGCTGGATCAGGGGTTGGGGTTAAACATGGGAGAGAGGAATGGTGGAGAAAGGGAGAGGTAAAGAACACAGAGAGAGAGAGAATATCAATCATGGACCAGATTTATAATTAGAGAGGAGGGTCTGTGGACATGGTATCCTTGGAAATGCCAAAAAGAGAGGGAGTGGTCGCCCCTTTCATCTCGACCTGGGCCATGAAAGGGTGACCTCTGTGCCCCCCAGCGCCCCTCCTCGCCCCTCAGTAACTCAACGTAGACAGAGGGCAGTAGCCTCTGGGGGAGAGAGGCAGTGTTTTGGTTACTCCACCTTAGGAAGGTTTAGTTTGTTGTGACAGGACAGTACTGGAGGGAGCCCTCCTACCTGGGAGAGACTACTGCTGGGATTCAATCCAATGCATGTTATAGAGCAGTGATCTCAATTCATTTACGCTTCACCTGAAATGCGCAGCGGTTACTGTGAATGTGATCTACGCAAACGTTGTGGAAAAAGCCTTTAAAAGGTGCATTGTTCAGCTGTCTAGTGTGCTGTTCAATAAAGCGCCTTGGATTAAACCCTGGCCTAAGGGGACTTTTGTGACCAGCATCACATTGACAGACCGACTAGCCAAAATCTAAAACCTAACCTTACCATAACCATAACGTTAACCCCCTAACCTAACCTAATTTAAACAAATTCTGAAATTCAACATCGGTTTTCTGATCAGGCACGTCCCCTCCTACCTATGGGTGAGGTACCTAGATGTCAATCACTGCTATGTAGTGATTGTAGACTTGCCAAACAAGGCGAGGCAAAGACCAAGGACTGGGCTAGAAAGGCAACATACTGGCACCAAGAGGTTACTGATGGAGTAACCTAGCAGAGCTTTACCCCGACAATACATGCCAGAAATAACTCTTAAATATCTCTTCAGTTGTGATCAATCACTATAGCTGCAACCCAAATGGCACACTACACTCTATGTAGTGCATAGGGTGCCATTTTGGATGGACTCTGGTCAAAAGTAGTACACTATAGCGAATAGGGTGCCATTTGGGACGTATCCACGATGACAGGATGGATAGAAGCCAACAAGGGTCAAGTGAGATGATCCGATTGGTGCTTAGATCTAAAAGGTGTATTTTTATATTCTGCATGGGACTGAAGAAGAGGTCTGTGGACAGCTGTGGGCTGGTGGGAACGGCTTGGACAGGGTTGGAGTGGAGGAGAGCCTTATGGGGTGGTTGGAGAAGAGTTAGATGATGGTTGTGAGAGCATTTGATTACTGGTGTCACAGCTTTTGAGTGGGGAGGAGAGGGGAGTGTTAGGGGATGGTTGTGGGAACGTTGAGGGGGCGTTTGGTGGAGGGGATGGTTGTGGGAGCCTTTGAGCATTGCTGTCACAAGGTTCCAGTGGGTAGGAGAAGGGAGCGTTATGATGATGGTTGTGGAAGCGTTGGTGCGTTTGGTGGGAGTGGGTGAGGAGATGTCACCGGGCTGATTTAGGGAGAGCTTGTGGGGAGGGGAACGCCCACACAAAGAGGTGGCTGCTGGGAATGCTGGTGTTTGGCTGTGTGGTTTGGCTCCAGTCCAACATGAGAGGCCCTGGGGACACGCTCTGACACACACGCAAAAACGGATACAAACACACAAACAAGCACAAACACACAGATGAGGACACACACACGCATGCAATACTGTGACAAAGCATGAGGCATGTCTTTCTCTCTCCATAACACACACACACACACGTGTCATCACCTCTGTGTCATTATTGAGGTTCCACAGATCCAGGCGGCCAATCCCGTCCACGGCGGCAAACAGAGCCGGGTGCACAGGAGACCACATGACATCATAGACGTAGTCAGCGTTGTCCTCAAAGGAATAGAGGGGTTTATTGTGCTGAAACACACAGAGAGCGATGGGAGTGTGAGTCAGACAGGGAGGTGGAGAGAGAGAGAGATGATTTAGTCACATGCACAGGGTCCCAGATGTAGTTGCAGTGAAATACTTAAGGTGTGAATGAAACAAATAACAAAATCTGCAGAGAGAGCAAGAGAGAGAGAGAGAGAGAGAGAGAGAGCAAGAGAGGGGGGATGCAGTGAGAGCGAGAGGGGCAGAGAGAGAGAGGGAGATGCAGAGAGAGCGAGAGAGGGGTATGCAGTGAGAGAGGGGTGCAGAGAGAGAGAGAGAGAGAGAGAGAGAGAGAGAGAGAGAGAGAGAGAGAGAGGGGGATGCAGTGAGAGAGAGGGGGGATGCAGAGAGAGAGAGAGAGAGAGAGAGAGAGAGAGAGAGAGAGAGAGAGAGAGAGAGAGAGAGAGAGAGAGAGGGGATGCAGTGAGAGCGAGAGGGGCAGAGAGAGAGATACAGTGAGAGAGAGGGAGATAGGACTAAATATCAGCAACACAGGTAGCTTTCACATGGCTGTGAACGAGCTGAGAGACAAAGCAACAAGAGCTTTCTATGCCATTAAAAGAAACATTAAAATCAAATCAACATCAAAATGGCAGCGAAGTATGGGGTCCCCTCTCTAATAATGAATTCACCTAATGGGACAAACATCCAATCAAAATACTGCATTCAGAGTTTTGCAAGTGCAAAGAAAACCTCCAAATAACTCATGTAGAGCAGATTTGGGCCAATAGCCCTCCTTATTAGAATAGAACAAATAAGCAACCCTGAAACATATCATCACACAGCCCTACAATGTCAAGAGATGAAACAAGAGAAGAGTCCCCTCAGACGGTTCTGATGCTCAGATAACTAACCCAAACCAACTCCATAGAGCCTCAGGACAGCACTCAGAAAATATGGCCCAACCAAATTATCACAAAGCAAAAATAAAAATATATCACCTATTGGAAGGACACCACAAAAAATCGAAGTCAACTTCAATACTACTTGCCTCTAAACAGACAGTACATGGTGGCAGACTATCTGACCACCGTGACTGATAGAAAACTGAGGAAAACACTGACTAGGTACAGACTCAGTGGGCAGTCTGGCTATAGAGACCGGTGGTCACAGGCAAACCTGGCTGCCCAGAGAGGACAGGCTGTGCTCACTCTGCTCCACGGGAGAGGTAGAGACAGAGCTGCATTTCATATTACACTGTGACAAATACTCAGACCTAAGAGAATATTTCTTTCCCAAAATGATCATTCAGTAGAAATAATTTGAAACTATAAAAGACAAAATGTGCAATGTTTTGGCAGCCAAATATGTGTCCTCCTGCCACAACCTGAGGGACGAGCAGTGCAATGTAATGTCAATAATATTTCCCATTTCGTTTTGGTTTTCATACCATGTCTTCTCAGTCAGGTTGAGACTGGTCTACTACTACTGCTTTAATGTATCATTCTCATTAATATTGTTGTTGTAGTTGCTGTAAATGGTAATACCATTTCCACTACTACTCCTACTATATTATTGATGCCTTATTGCTGTTGGTCCCACCATTGTTGTTATATGTGCACTTTGACAATGTAAGTAATATAACTTGCCATGTCAATAAAGTATAATGAATTAAAAGAGAGCGAGAGAGGGAGGATGCAGTGTGTGAGAGAGAGAGAGAGAGAGAGAGAGAGAGAGAGAGAGAGAGAGAGAGAGAGAGAGAGAGAGAGAGAGAGAGAGAGAGAGAGAGTTAGAGAGAGAGAGAGAGAGAGAGAGAGAGTTGAGAGAGAGAGAGAGAGAGAGAGAGAGAGAGAGAGAGAGAGAGAGAGAGAGAGAGAGAGAGAGAGAGAGAGAGAGAGAGAGAGAGAGGGGGAGAGAGAGAGAGCAGACTGAGTGGCGCTACTGCAGCCTTGGGGTTTGTCTGGGAAAGGCCTAATTAAAAAGCTTTGCACATTCACAGTCATAAAAAACAGAAGACATGAAAGTCTCCCTCTCCAAAGGTGTACTGTAACCTTAGTGGAACATCTGTCTGAGGGGAAGAATCAAAGAACAAACCGAGGGAGAGAAAGAGTGGGAAGAGAGAGAGAGAGAAAGAGACAGAAAGGGAGAGAGAGAGAAAATCCCCCTTCTTCCCCTCCTCCCACGTCTGTCAAAGAGAATTCCAGAGGTTTGCTAAATGCATTCTGGACAGGTAGGGGAGTGGGAGTCAGGTAGACTAGGTTAGGACATAACGACAGACAGCCAGTGAGGAATGTACTCTGTCTTTCCTCTCTCCTCCCTCCTCTCTTCTCTTCCCTCCCCTCCTCTCTTCCCTTCCCTCCCCTCCTCTCTTCCCTGCCCTCCTCCTCCTCTCTTCCCTTCCCCCTCCTCTCTTCCCTGCCCTCCCCTCCTCTCTTCCCTTCCCTCCCCTCCTCTCTTCCCTGCCCTCCCCTCCTCTCTTCCCTCCCCTCCTCTCTTCCCTTCCCTCCCCTCCTCTCTTCCCTTCCCTCCCCTCCCCTCCTCTCTTCCCTTCCCTTCCCTCCCTCCTCTCTTCCCTGCCCTCCCCTCCTCTCTTCCCTCCCCTCCTCTCTTCCCTTCCCTCCCTCCTCTCTTCCCTTCCCTCCTCCTCTCTTCCCTTCCCCCTCCTCTCTTCCCTGCCCTCCCCTCCTCTCTTCCCTTCCCTCCCCTCCTCTCTTCCCTGCCCTCCCTCCTCTCTTCCCTGCCCTCCCCTCCTCTCTTCCTCCTCCTCCTCTCTTCCCTGCCCTCCCTCCTCTCTTCCTCCCTCCTCTCTTCCCTTCCCTCCCCTCCTCTCTTCCCTTCCCTCCCTCCTCTCTTCCCTGCCCTCCCTCCTCTCTTCCCTCTCTTCCCTCCCCTCCCTCCTCTCTCTCTCTTCCCTTCCCCTCCCTCCTCTCTTCCCTGCCCTCCCTCCTCTCTTCCCTGCCCTCCCTCCTCTCTTCCCTCCCTCCTCTCTTCCCTTCCCTCCTCTCTTCCCTTCCCTCCCTCCTCTCTCTTCCCTCTCCTCCTCCCTCCTCTCTTCCCTCCCCTCCTCTCTTCCCTTCCCCTTCCCTCCTCTCTCTCTTCCCTTCCCTCCCCTCCTCCTCTCTTCCCTTCCCTCCCTCCTCTCTTCCCTGCCCTGCCCTCCCTCCTCTCTTCCCTGCCCTCCCTCCTCTCTTCCCCTCCCCTCCTCTCTTCCCTTCCCTTCCTCCCTCCTCTCTTCCTTCCCTTCCCTCCCTCCTCTCTTCCCTTCCCTCCCTCCTCTCTTCCCTGCCCTCCCTCCTCTCTTCCCTGCCCTCCCTCCTCTCTTCCCTCCCTCCTCTCTTCCCTCCCCTCCCCTCCCCTCCTCTCTTCCCTGCCCTCCCTCCTCTCTTCCCTCCTCTCTTCCCTCCCTCCTCTCTTCCCTCCCTCCTCTCTTCCCTTCCCTCCCTCCTCTCTTCCCTTCCCTCCCTCCTCTCTTCCCTCCCCTCCTCTCTCTTCTCTTCCCTCCCCTCCTCTCTTCCCTTCCCTCCCCTCCTCTCTTCCCTTCCCTCCCCTCCTCTCTTCCCTGCCCTTCACTCCTCTCTCTTCCCCTCTCCTCTCTCCCAGCTCAGCCAGGCGACAGCAAATATGAGAGTCTGTGAGAACCACAGGGAGGGACAGGAATGCACACACACCTGACCAGAGACACACACACACACACCTGACCAGAGACACACACACACACACACCTGACCAGAGACACACACACACACACCTGACCAGAGACAAACACACACCTGACCAGAGACACACACACACACCTGACCAGAGACACACACACACACACACCTGACCAGAGACACACACACACACCTGACCAGAGACAAACACACACCTGACCAGAGACACACACACACACACACACCTGACCAGAGACACACACACCTGACCAGAGACACACACACACACCTGACCAGATACACACACACACACCTGACCAGAAACACACACACACACCTGACCAGAGACACACACACAATTGACCAGAGACACACACACCTGACCAGACACACACACACACCTGACCAGACACACACCTGACCAGAGACGCACACACACACACACCTGACTAGACACACACACACACACACACACACCTGACTAGAGACACACACACACACCTGACCAGAGACACACACACACCTGACCAGTGACACACACACACAAATAACTGACCAGAGACACACACACACAAACACCTGACCAGACACACACACACACACCTGACCAGAGACACACACACACACCTGACCAGAGACACAACCAGAGACACACACACACCTGACCAGACACAAACACACACACCTGACCAGACACAAACACACCTGACCAGACACACACACACACACCTGACCAGACACACACACACACTCCTGACCAGACACACACACACACCTGACCAGACACACACACACACACGCGCGCCTGACCAGACACACACACACACGCCTGACCAGACACACACACACACCTGAACAGACACACACACACATACCTGACCAGACACACACACACACACACCTGACCAGCCATACACACACCTGACCAGTGACACACACACACCTGACCAGACACACACACCTGACCAGACACACACACACACACACACCTGACCAGAGAGACACACACACACACCTGACCAGAGACACACACACACACCTGACCAGAGACACACACACAATTGACCAGAGACACACACACCTGACTAGACACACACACACACCTGACCAGACACACACCTGACCAGAGACGCACACACACACACCTGACTAGAGACACAAACACACACCTGACCAGAGACACACACACACCTGACCAGTGACACACACACACAAATAACTGACCAGAGACACACACACACAAACACCTGACCAGACACACACACACACCTGACCAGAGACACACACACACCTGACTAGAGACACACACACACACCTGACTAGAGACACACACACACACCTGACCAGAGACACACAGACACCTGACCAGTGATACACACACACAAACACCTGACTAGAGACACACACCTGACTAGAGACACACACACACACACACCTGACCAGAGACACACACACATAAACACCTGACAAGAGACACACACACACACACCTGACCAGAGACACACACACCTGACCAGACACACACACACACACACCTGACTAGAGACAGACACACACAAACACCTGACCAGAGA
Source organism: Brachymystax lenok tsinlingensis (assembly GCA_030435695.1). Taxonomy (NCBI): domain Eukaryota; kingdom Metazoa; phylum Chordata; class Actinopteri; order Salmoniformes; family Salmonidae; genus Brachymystax; species Brachymystax lenok. Next base: position 27,806,241 of record CM059806.1, read on the forward strand.
CACACACACACACCTGACCAGAGACACACACACAGACACCTGACCAGAGACACACACACACACCTGACCAGTGACACACACACACAAACACCTGACTAGAGACACACACACACACACCTGACTAGAGACACACGCACACACACCTGACCAGAGACACACACAAACACACACACCTGACTAGAGACACACACACACACCTGACCAGACACACACACACACCTGACCAGACACACACACACACCTGACTAGAGACACACACACACACCTGACCAGACACACACACCTGACCAGACATACACACACACACACCTGACCAGACACACACACACACCTGACCAGACACACACACACACACACACCTGACCAGAGACACACACACACACACACACCTGACCAGAGACACACACACACACACACACCTGACCAGAGACACACACACACACACACCTGACCAGAGACACACACACCTGACCAGAGACACACACACACACCTGACCAGATACACACACACACACCTGACCAGATACACACACACACACCTGACCAGAGACACACACACAATTGACCAGAGACACACACACCTGACTAGAGACACACGCACACACACCTGACCAGAGACACACACAAACACACACACCTGACTAGAGACACACACACACACCTGACCAGACACACACACACACCTGACCAGACACACACACACACCTGACTAGAGACACACACACACACCTGACCAGACACACACACCTGACCAGACATACACACACACACACCTGACCAGACACACACACACACCTGACCAGACACACACACACACACACACCTGACCAGAGACACACACACACACACACACCTGACCAGAGACACACACACACACACACACCTGACCAGAGACACACACACACCTGACCAGAGACACACACACACCTGACCAGAGACACACACACCTGACCAGAGACACACACACACACCTGACCAGATACACACACACACACCTGACCAGATACACACACACACACCTGACCAGAGACACACACACAATTGACCAGAGACACACACACCTGACCAGACACACACACACACCTGCCAGACACACACCTGACCAGAGACGCACACACACACACCTGACTAGACACACACACACACACACACACCTGACTAGAGACACACACACACACCTGACCAGACACACACACCTGACCAGACACACACACCTGACCAGACACACACACACACACCTGACCAGAGACACACACACCTGACCAGACACACACTCACCTGACCAGAGACACACACACCTGACCAGAGACACACACAAACAAACACACAAACACACAAACACACACGACAGGAGACACACACACACACCTGACCAGAAACACACACCCACACCTGACCAGAAACACACACACACCTGACCAGAGACACACACACACACCTGACCAGAGACACACAAACACACACCTGACCAGAGACACACACACCTGACCAGAGACACACACACACACCTGACCAGACACACACACACACCTGACCAGACACACACACACACCTGACTAGAGACACACACACACACCTGACCAGACACACACACCTGACCAGACATACACACACACACACACACCTGACCAGACACACACACACACCTGACCAGAGACACACACACACCTGACCAGAGACACACACACACACACACCTGACCAGAGACACACACACACACACACACACACACACACACACACCTGACCAGAGACACACACACACCTGACCAGAGACACACACACACACACACACCTGACCAGAGACACACACACACCTGACCAGAGACACACACACACACCTGACCAGATACACACACACACACCTGACCAGATACACACACACACACACCTGACCAGAGACACACACACTTGACCAGAGACACACACACCTGACCAGACACACACACATACCTGACCAGACACACACCTGACCAGAGACGCACACACACGACTCCACATTGACCCTGAGACACACACATGACACACACACTGACACACACACAGACTAGACACACACCTGACCAGACACACACCTGACCAGAGACACACACACACCTGACCTGACAGAGACACACACACCTGACTAGAGACTGTAGACACACACTACCTGACCAGACACACACACACCTGACCAGAGACACACACACTTGACCAGACACACACACACACACCTGACCAGAGACACACAGCCACACCTGACCAGACACACACACACACCTGACCCAGAGACAAGGCACACACCTGACTAGAGACACACACACACCTGACCAGAGACACACACACAGACACCTGACCAGACACACACACATTAGGAGACACACACACACACCAGACACACCTGACTAGAGACACACACACCTGACTAGAGACACACTGACCAGACACACTGACCACCAGACACACACACACACACCTGACCAGACACACACACCACACACCTGACCAGACACACACACACCTGACCAGAGACACACACACACACACACTCTGACCAGAGACACACACACACACACTGACCAGACACACACACCTGACCAGAGACACACACACACCTGACTGACCAGACACACACACACCTGACCAGAGACACACACACACACACACCTGACCAGAGACACACACACACACACTGACCAGAGGGCACACACACACACACACCTGACCAGAGACACACACACACACCTGACCAGAGACACACACACACACACACCTGACCACACACACACACCTGACCAGACACACACACACACCTGACCAGAGGCCTTGCACACACACACACCTGACCAGACTAGACACACACACACACCACCTGACTAGAGACACGCCCACACACTCACACACACCTGACTAGACACACACACACACCCTGCTAAGGGGACACACACACCTGACCAGAGACGCACACACACACACCTGACTAGACACACACACACACACACACACCTGACTAGAGACACACACACACACTCTGACCAGAGACACACACACCTGACCAGGACACACACACCTGACCACACACACACACACACCCTGACCAGAGACACACACACCTCTCTTCACCTGACCAGACACACAGGCACCTGACCAGAGACACACACACACCTGACCAGAGACACACACAAACAAACACACAAACACACAAACACACACGACAGGAGACACACACACACACCTGACCAGAAACACACACCCCACACCTGACCAGAAACACACACACACCTGACCAGAGACACACACACACACCTGACCAGAGACACACAAACACACACCTGACCAGAGACACACACACCTGACCCTAGACACACACACACCCTGACCAGACACACACACACCTGACCAGAGACACACACACACCTGGACTAGAGACACACACACACACCTGACCAGACACACACACCTGACCAGACATACACACACACACACACACCTGACCAGATGCACACACACCACACCTGACCAGAGACACACACACACCTGACCAGAGACACACACACACACACCTGACCAGAGACACACACACACACACACACACACACACACACACACCTGACCAGAGACACACACACACCGACCAGGAGACACACACACACACACACACCTGACCAGAGACACACACACCTGACCACTAGAGACACACACACACACCTGACCAGATACACACACACACACCTGACCAGATACACACACACACACACCTGACCAGCACACACACACCTTGACCAGAGACACACACACACACACCTGACCAGAGACACACACACACACACCTGACCAGAGACACACACACACACACCTGACCAGAGACAAACACACACCTGACCAGAGACACACACACACACACACCTGACCAGAGACACACACACACACCTGACCAGAGACAAACACACACCTGACCAGAGACACACACACACACACACACCTGACCAGAGACACACACACCTGACCAGAGACACACACACACACCTGACCAGATACACACACACACACCTGACCAGAAACACACACACACACCTGACCAGAGACACACACACAATTGACCAGAGACACACACACCTGACCAGACACACACACACACCTGACCAGACACACACCTGACCAGAGGCACACACACACACACCTGACTAGACACACACACACACACACACACACCTGACTAGAGACACACACACACACCTGACCAGAGACACACACACACCTGACCAGTGACACACACACACAAATAACTGACCAGAGACACACACACACAAACACCTGACCAGACACACACACACACACCTGACCAGAGACACACACACACACCTGACCAGAGACACAACCAGAGACACACACACACCTGACCAGACACAAACACACACACCTGACCAGACACAAACACACCTGACCAGACACACACACACACACCTGACCAGACACACACACACACTCCTGACCAGACACACACACACACCTGACCAGACACACACACACACACGCGCGCCTGACCAGACACACACACACACGCCTGACCAGACACACACACACACCTGAACAGACACACACACACATACCTGACCAGACACACACACACACACACACCTGACCAGCCATACACACACCTGACCAGTGACACACACACACCTGACCAGACACACACACCTGACCAGACACACACACACACACACACCTGACCAGAGAGACACACACACACACCTGACCAGAGACACACACACACCTGACCAGAGACACACACACAATTGACCAGAGACACACACACCTGACTAGACACACACACACACCTGACCAGACACACACCTGACCAGAGACGCACACACACACACCTGACTAGAGACACAAACACACACCTGACCAGAGACACACACACACCTGACCAGTGACACACACACACAAATAACTGACCAGAGACACACACACACAAACACCTGACCAGACACACACACACACCTGACCAGAGACACACACACACCTGACTAGAGACACACACACACACCTGACTAGAGACACACACACACACCTGACCAGAGACACACAGACACCTGACCAGTGATACACACACACAAACACCTGACTAGAGACACACACCTGACTAGAGACACACACACACACACACCTGACCAGAGACACACACACATAAACACCTGACAAGAGACACACACACACACACCTGACCAGAGACACACACACCTGACCAGACACACACACACACACACCTGACTAGAGACAGACACACACAAACACCTGACCAGAGACACACACACACACCTGACCAGAGACACACACACAGACACCTGACCAGAGACACACACACACACCTGACCAGTGACACACACACACAAACACCTGACTAGAGACACACACACACACCTGACTAGAGACCTGCGCACACACACCTGACCAGAGACACACACAAACACACACACCTGACTAGAGACACACACACACCTGACCAGACACACACACACACCTGACCAGACACACACACACACCTGACTAGAGACACACACACACACCTGACCAGACACACACACCTGACCAGACATACACACACACACCTGACCAGACACACACACACACCTGACCAGACACACACACACACACACCTGACCAGAGACACACACACACACACACACCTGACCAGAGACACACACACACACACACACCTGACCAGAGACACACACACACACACACACCTGACCAGAGACACACACACCTGACCAGAGACACACACACACACCTGACCAGATACACACACACACACCTGACCAGATACACACACACACACACCTGACCAGAGACACACACACAATTGACCAGAGACACACACACCTGACCAGACACACACACACACACCTGCCAGACACACACCTGACCAGAGACGCACACACACACACACCTGACTAGACACACACACACACACACACACCTGACTAGAGACACACACACACACCTGACCAGACACACACACCTGACCAGACACACACACCTGACCAGACACACACACACACACCTGACCAGAGACACACACACCTGACCAGACACACACTCACCTGACCAGAGACACACACACACCTGACCAGAGACACACACAAACAAACACACAAACACACAAACACACACGACAGGAGACACACACACACCTGACCAGAAACACACACCCACACCTGACCAGAAACACACACACACCTGACCAGAGACACACACACACACCTGACCAGAGACACACAAACACACACCTGACCAGAGACACACACACCTGACCAGAGACACACACACACACCTGACCAGACACACACACACACCTGACCAGACACACACACACACCTGACTAGAGACACACACACACACCTGACCAGACACACACACCTGACCAGACATACACACACACACACCTGACCAGACACACACACACACCTGACCAGAGACACACACACACCTGACCAGAGACACACACACACACACCTGACCAGAGACACACACACACACACACACACACACACCTGACCAGAGACACACACACACCTGACCAGAGACACACACACACACACACACCTGACCAGAGACACACACACCTGACCAGAGACACACACACACACCTGACCAGATACACACACACACACCTGACCAGATACACACACACACACACCTGACCAGAGACACACACACAATTGACCAGAGACACACACACCTGACCAGACACACACACATACCTGACCAGACACACACCTGACCAGAGACGCACACACACACACACCTGACTAGACACACACACACACACACACCTGACTAGAGACACACACACACACCTGACCAGACACACACACCTGACCAGACACACACACTTGACCAGACACACACACACACACCTGACCAGAGACACACACACCTGACCAGACACACACTCACCTGACCAGAGACACACACACACCTGACCAGAGACACACACACACACCTGACCAGAGACACACACACAGACACCTGACCAGAGACACACACACACACCTGACCAGTGACACACACACACAAACACCTGACTAGAGACACACACACCTGACTAGAGACACACGCACACACACCTGACCAGAGACACACACAAACACACACACCTGACTAGAGACACACACACACACCTGACCAGACACACACACACACCTGACCAGACACACACACACACCTGACTAGAGACACACACACACACCTGACCAGACACACACACCTGACCAGACATACACACACACACACCTGACCAGACACACACACACACCTGACCAGACACACACACACACACACACACCTGACCAGAGACACACACACACACACACACCTGACCAGAGACACACACACACACACACACCTGACCAGAGACACACACACACCTGACCAGAGACACACACACACACCTGACCAGAGACACACACACCTGACCAGAGACACACACACACACCTGACCAGATACACACACACACACCTGACCAGATACACACACACACACACCTGACCAGAGACACACACACAATTGACCAGAGACACACACACCTGACCAGACACACACACACACACCTGCCAGACACACACCTGACCAGAGACGCACACACACACACACCTGACTAGACACACACACACACACACACACACCTGACTAGAGACACACACACACACCTGACCAGACACACACACCTGACCAGACACACACACCTGACCAGACACACACACACACACCTGACCAGAGACACACACACCTGACCAGACACACACTCACCTGACCAGAGACACACACACACCTGACCAGAGACACACACAAACAAACACACAAACACACAAACACACACGACAGGAGACACACACACACACCTGACCAGAAACACACACCCACACCTGACCAGAAACACACACACACCTGACCAGAGACACACACACACACCTGACCAGAGACACACAAACACACACCTGACCAGAGACACACACACCTGACCAGAGACACACACACACACCTGACCAGACACACACACACACCTGACCAGACACACACACACACCTGACTAGAGACACACACACACACCTGACCAGACACACACACCTGACCAGACATACACACACACACACACACCTGACCAGACACACACACACACCTGACCAGAGACACACACACACCTGACCAGAGACACACACACACACACCTGACCAGAGACACACACACACACACACACACACACACACACACACACCTGACCAGAGACACACACACACCTGACCAGAGACACACACACACACACACACCTGACCAGAGACACACACACCTGACCAGAGACACACACACACACCTGACCAGATACACACACACACACCTGACCAGATACACACACACACACACCTGACCAGAGACACACACACAATTGACCAGAGACACACACACCTGACCAGACACACACACATACCTGACCAGACACACACCTGACCAGAGACGCACACACACACACACCTGACTAGACACACACACACACACACACCTGACTAGAGACACACACACACACCTGACCAGACACACACACCTGACCAGACACACACACTTGACCAGACACACACACACACACCTGACCAGAGACACACACACCTGACCAGACACACACTCACCTGACCAGAGACACACACACACCTGACCAGAGACACACACACAAACAAACACACAAACACACAAACACACACGACAGGAGACACACACACACACCTGACCAGAAACACACACCCACACCTGACCAGAAACACACACACACCTGACCAGAGACACACACACCTGACCAGAGACACACACACACACCTGACCAGAGACACACAAACACACACCTGACCAGAGACACACACACTTGACCAGAGACACACACACACACCTGACCAGAGACACACACACACCTGACTAGAGACACACACACACACCTGACTAGAGACACACACACACACACCTGACCAGAGACACACAGACACCTGACCAGTGATACACACACACACACACCTGACCAGAGACACACACACACCTGACTAGAGACACACACACACACCTGACTAGAGACACACACACACACACACCTGACCAGAGACACACACACATAAATACCTGACAAGAGACACACACACACACACACACCTGACCAGAGACACACACACCTGACCAGAGACACACACACACACCTGACTAGAGACAGACACACACAAACACCTGACCAGAGACACACACACACACCTGACCAGTGACACACACACACACACACCTGACTAGAGACACACGCACACACACCTGAACCAGAGACACACACAAACACACACACCTGACTAGAGACACACACACACACCTGACCAGACACACACACACACCTGACCAGACACACACACACACCTGACAAGAGACACACACACACACCTGACCAGACACACACACCTGACCAGACATACACACACACACACCTGACCAGACACAAACACACACCTGACCAGACACAAACACACACCTGACCAGACACACACACACACCTGACCATACACACACACACACCTGACCAGACACACACACACACACCTGACCAGTGACACAAACACCTGACCAGACACACCTGACCAGACACACCTACACACCTGGCCAGACCAGACACCCCTGGCCAGACACACACACACCTGACCAGACACACACACACCTGACCAGACACACACACACCTGACCAGTGACACACACACACACACCTGACCAGACACACACACACCTGACCAGTGACACAAACACCTGACCAGACACACACACCTGACTAGACACACCTGGCCAGACCAGACACCCCTGGCCAGACACACACACACCTGACCAGACACACACACACCTGACCAGAGACACACACACACAAACACCTGACCAGAGACACACACACCTGACCAGAGACACACACACACACCTGACCAGAGACACACACACACACCTGACCAGTGACACACACACACAAACACCTGACTAGAGACACACACACACACACCTGACTAGAGACACACGCACACACACCTGACCAGAGACACACACACACAAACACCTGACCAGAGACACACACAAACACACACACCTGACCAGAGACACACACAAACACACACACCTGACTAGAGACACACACACACACCTGACCAGACACACACACACACCTGACCAGACACACACACACACCTGACCATACACACACACACACCTGACCAGACACACACACACCTGACCAGTGACACAAACACCTGACCAGACACACACACCTGACTAGACACACCTGGCCAGACCAGACACCCCTGGCCAGACACACACACACCTGACCAGACACACACACACCTGACCAGAGACACACACACACAAACACCTGACCAGAGACACACACACACACCTGACCAGAGACACACACACACACACACACCTGACCAGAGACACACACACACACCTGACCAGTGACACACACACACAAACACCTGACTAGAGACACACACACACACACCTGACTAGAGACACACGCACACACACCTGACCAGAGACACACACACACAAACACCTGACCAGAGACACACACAAACACACACACACCTGACCAGACACACACACACACACCTGACCAGACACACACACACACACACACACACCTGACCAGACACACACACACCTGACCAGACACACACACACCTGACCAGTGACACACACACACACACACCTGACCAGAGACAGACACACCTGACTAGACACACACACCTGACCAGACACACACACACCTGTCCAGTGACACACACACCTGACCAGAGACACACACACCTGACTAGAGACACACACACACACACCTGACCAGTGACACACACACACAAATACCTGACCAGAGACACACACAAACACACACACCTGACTAGAGACACACACACACACCTGACCAGACACACACACCTGACCAGACACACACACACACCTGACCAGACACACACACACACCTGACCATACACACACACACACACCTGACCAGACACACACACACACACACCTGACCAGTGACACAAACACCTGAACAGACACACACACCTGACCAGACACACCTTGCCAGACCAGACACCCCTGGCCAGACACACAAACACCTGACCAGACACACACACACACCTGACCAGACACACACCTGACCAGTGACACACACACACACACACCTGACCAGAGACACACACACCTGACTAGACACACACACCTGACCAGACACACACACACCTGTCCAGTGACACACACACACCTGACCAGAGACACACACACCCGACCAGACACACACACACACTTGACCAGAGACACACACACCTGACCAAACACTTCCTTTACAGTGTATGATAAGGTAGGAGGCCTTGCCTGCAACCATTAGTCCACACACACACACATACACACACACACACACACACCTGACTAGACACACACACACACACCTGACCAGTGACACACACCTGACCAGTGACACACACACACACACACCTGACTAGACACACACACACACACCTGACCAGTGACACACACACACCTGACTAGACACACACACACACACACCTGACTAGACACACACACACCTGACCAGACACACACACACCTGACTAGACACACACACACACCTGACCAGACACACACACACCTGACCAGACACACACACACACCTGACCAGACACACACACACCTGACCAGACACACACACACCTGACCAGACACACACACACCTGACCAGACACACACACCTGACCAGACACACACACACACACACCTGACCAGACAAACACACACACACACACACACACACACACACACACACACACACCTGACCAAAGACACGCACGCACACACACCTGACCAGAGACACACACACACACCTGACCAGACACACACACACACACCTGACCAGACACACACACACACACACACAAACACACACACACACCTGACCAGACGAACACACACACACACACACCTGACCAAAGACACACACACACCTGACCAAAGACACGCACACACACCTGACCAGAGACACCCACACACCTGACCAGACGGAAGAGACGTCACAGAGGGCAGCACATACTAGCCTACATACTAAGAAAAAATAATACTACATACTAAGAAAAAGACAAACATGAAAACCTTAAGAGAGAACCAATTTCAAGCCTCAATTGAAATGGTTTGCCAGCTATTAACATGATGTTAAAGGTCAACATTTCTTCATTTTCCTTTTCTATCAGTCTATGGGCTGAGTGAGTGACTCAACACTGTCTCTCCCCTCTCTCTATCTTCTCTCTCTCTCTCTTGCTCTCTGTCAGACTTGTTCTGAGTCACATACTATATAACTGTCTATGTAATCTGAATGTAGCTTTTAGGATCTCAGTATCTAATCCACAGCAACACATCCAGATCCCAGCGGCGCCGGCATTGAGGCTGCCCCCCCACACACACAAGTTCTGATTCTGAATTGGCTCTTGCTCCAAATAAAACCACAGATCGCAGAGAATCCCACCCTATAGATTCTAAACTGGACTTCCAACACAGAGAATACCACCCTGTAGGTTCTAAACTGGACTTCCAGCAGAGAGAATCCCACCCTGTAGATTCTAAACTGGACTTCCAACAGAAAGAATTCCACCCTGTAGAATCTAAACTGGACTTCCAGCAGAGAACTCCCCCCCTGTAGATTCTAAACTGGACTTCCAACAGAGAGAATCCCACACTGTAGATTCTAAACTGGACTTCCAAGAGAGAACTCCCATCCTGTAGATTCTAAACTGGACTTCCAACAGAAAGAATTCCACCCTGTAGAATCTAAACTGGACTTCCAACAGAGAGAAAACCACCCTGTAGATTCTAAACTGGACTTCCAACAGAGAGAAACCCACCCTGTAGATTCTAAACTGGACTTCCAACAGAGAGAAACCCACCCTGAAGATTCTAAACTGGACTTCCAACAGAGAGAATCCCACCCTGTAGATTCTAAACTGGACTTCCAGCAGAGACCTCCCACCCTGTAGATTCTAAACTGGACTTCCAACAGAGAGATCCCACCCTGTAGATTCTAAACTGGACTTCCAGCAGAGAACTCCCACCCTGTAGATTCTAAACTGGACTTCCAACAGAGAACTCCCACCCTGTAGATTCTAAACTGACTTCCAACAACAGAGAGAATCCCACCCTGTAGATTCTAAACTGGACTTCCAGCAGAGAACTCCCCACCTGTAGATTCTAAACTGGACTTCAGACAGAGAGAATCCCACCCTGTAGATTCTAAACTGGACTTCCAACAGAGAACTCCCACCCTGTAGATTCTAAACTGGACTTCCAACAAAGAACTCCCACCCTGTAGATTCTAAACTGGACTTCCAACAGAGAGAATCCCACCTTGTAGATTCAAAACTGGACTTCCAACAGAGAGAATCCAACCTGTAGATTCTAAACTGGACTTCCAACAGAGAGAATCCCACCCTGTAGATTCTAAACTGGACTTCCAACAGAGAGAATCCCACCTGTAGATTCTAAACTGGACTTCCAACAGAGAGAATCCCACCCTGTAGATTCTAAACTGGACTTCCAACAGAGAGAATCCCACACCGTAGACTCTAAACTGGACTTCCAAGAGAGAACTCCCATCCTGTAGATTCTAAACTGGACTTCCAACAGAGAGAAACCCACCCTGTAGATTCTAAACTGGACTTCCAACAGAGAGAATCCCACCCTGTAGATTCTAAACTGGACTTCCAACAGAGAACTCCCACCCTGTAGATTCTAAACTGGACTTCCAACAGAGAGAAACCCACCCTGTAGATTCTAAACTGGACTTCCAACAGAGAGAATCCACCTGTAGATTCTAAACTGGACTTCCAGCAGAGAGAATCCCACCCTGTAGATTCTAAACTGGACTTCCAGCAGAGAACTCCCACCCTGTAGATTCTAAACTGGACTTCCAACAGAGAGAATCCCACCCTGTAGATTCTAAACTGGACTTCCAACAGAGAACTCCCACCCTGTAGATTCTAAACTGGACTTCCAACAGAGAGAAACCCACCCTGTAGATTCTAAACTGGACTTCCAACAGAGAGAATCCCACCTGTAGATTCTAAACTGGACTTCCAACAGAGAGAATCCCACCCTGTAGATTCTAAACTGGAGTTCCAACAGAGAGAATCCCAGCCTGTAGATTCTAAACTGGACTTCCAACAGAGAGAATTCCACCCTGTAGATTCTAAACTGGACTTCCAACAGAGAACTTCCACCCTGTAGATTCTAAACTGGACTTCAACAGAGAGAATCCCACCCTGTAGATTCTAAACTGGACTTCCAGCAGAGAACTCCCACCCTGTAGATTCTAAACTGGACTTCCAACAGAGAACTCCCACCCTGTAGATTCTAAACTGGACTTCCAACAGAGAGAATCCCACCCTGTAGATTCTAAACTGGACTTCCAACAGAGAGAATCCCAGCCTGTAGATTCTAAACTGGACTTCCAACAGAGAGAATCCCACCCTGTAGATTCTAAACTGGACTTCCAACAGAGAACTCCCACCCTGTAGATTCTAAACTGGACTTCCAACAGAGAGAATCCCACCCTGTAGATTCTAAACTGGACTTCCAACAGAGAACTCCCACCCTGTAGATTCTAAACTGGACTTCCAACAGAGAGAATCCCACCCTGTAGATTCTAAACTGGACTTCCAACAGAGAACTCCCACCCTGTAGATTCTAAACTGGACTTCCAACAGAGAACTCCCACCCTGTAGATTCTAAACTGGACTTCCAACAGAGAACTCCCACCCTGTAGATTCTAAACTGGACTTCCAACAGAGAACTCCCACCCTGTAGATTCTAAACTGGACTTCCAACAGAGATAATCCCACCCTGTAGATTCTAAACTGGACTTCCAGCAGAGAACTCCCACCCTGTAGATTCTAAACTGGACTTCAGACAGAGAATCCCACAATGTAGATTCTAAACTGGACTTCCAACAGAGAACTCCCACCCTGTAGATTCTAAACTGGACTTCCAACAAAGAACTCCCACCCTGTAGATTCTAAAATGGACGTCTAACAGAGAGAATCCCACCTTGTAGATTCAAAACTGGACTTCCAACAGAGAGAATCCAACCTGTAGATTCAAAACTGGACTTCCAACAGAGAGAATCCCACCCTGTAGATTCTAAACTGTAGTTCCAACAGAGAGAATCCCACCCTGTAGATTCTAAACTGGACATCCAACAGAGAGAATCCCACCCTGTAGATTCTAAACTGGACTTCCAGCAGAGAACTCCCACCCTGTAGATTCTAAACTGGACTTCCAACAGAGAACTCCCACCATGTAGATTCTAAAATGGACGTCCTTCAGAGAGAATCCCACCCTGTAGATTCAAAACTGGACTTCCAACAGAGAGAATCCAACCTGTAGATTCTAAACTGGACTTCCAATAGAGAACTCCCACCCTGAAGATTCTAAACTGGACTTCCAAGAGAGAACTCCCACCCTGTAAATTATAAACTGGACTTCAAACAGAGAGAATCCAGGCCTGTAGATTCTAAACTGGACTTCCAACAGAGAGAATCCCACCATGTAGATTCTAAACTGGACTTCCAACAGAGAACTCCCACCCTGTAGATTCTAAACTGGACTTCCAACAGAGAGAATCCCACCCTGTAGATTCTAAACTGGACTTCCAACAGAGAACTCCCACCCTGTAGATTCTAAACTGGAGTTCCAACAGAGAGAATCCAGGGCTGTAGATTCTAAAATGAACTTCCAACAGAGAGAATCCAACCTGTAGATTCAAAACTGGACTTCCAACAGAGAGAATCCCACCCTGTAGATTCTAAACTGTAGTTCCAACAGAGAGAATCCCAGCCTGTACATTCTAAACTGGAGTTCCAACAGAGAGAATTCCACCCTGTAGATTCTAAACTGGACTTCCAACAGAGAACTTCCACCCTGTAGATTCTAAACTGGACATTCAACAGAGAGAATCCCACCCTGTAGATTCTAAACTGGACTTCCAGCAGAGAACTCCCACCCTGTAGATTCTAAACTGGACTTCCAACAGAGAACTCCCACCCTGTAGATTCAAAACTGGACTTCCAACAGATAGAATCCCACCCTGTAGATTCTAAACTGTAGTTCCAACAGAGAGAATCCCAGCCTGTACATTCTAAACTGGAGTTCCAACAGAGAGAATTCCACCCTGTAGATTCTAAACTGGACTTCCAACAGAGAACTTCCACCCTGTAGATTCTAAACTGGACATTCAACAGAGAGAATCCACCCTGTAGATTCTAAACTGGACTTCCAGCAGAGAACTCCCACCCTGTAGATTCTAAACTGGACTTCCAACAGAGAGAAACCCACCCTGTAGATTCTAAACTGGAATTCCAGCAGAGAACTCCCACCCTGTAGATTCTAAACTGGACTTCCAACAGAGAGAAACCCACCCTGTAGATTCTAAACTGGACTTCCAGCAGAGAACTCCCACCCTGTAGATTCTAAACTGGACTTCCAACAGAGAGAATCCCACCCTGTAGATTCTAAACTGGACTTCCAGCAGAGAACTCCCACCCTGTAGATTCTAAACTGGACTTCCAACAGAGAACTCCCACCCTGTAGATTATAAACTGGACTTCCAACAGAGATAATCCCACCCTGTAGATTCTAAACTGGAATTCCAGCAGAGAACTCCCACCCTGTAGATTCTAAACTGGACTTCAGACAGAGAGAATCCCACAATTTAGATTCTAAACTGGACTTCCAACAGAGAACTCCCACCCTGTAGATTCTAAACTGGACTTCCAACAAAGAACTCCCACCCTGTAGATTCTAAAATGGACGTCTAACAGAGAGAATCCCACCTTGTAGATTCAAAACTGGACTTCCAACAGAGGGAATCCAACCTGTAGATTCAAAACTGGGCTTCCAACAGAGAGAATCCCACCCTGTAGATTCTAAACTGTAGTTCCAACAGAGAGAATCCCAGCCTGTACATTCTAAACTGGAGTTCCAACAGAGATAATCCCACCCTGTAGATTCTAAACTGGACTTCCAACAGAGAACTCCCACCCTGTCGATTCTAAACTGGACTTCCAACAGAGAACTCCCACCCTGAAGATTCTAAACTGGACATCCAACAGAGAGAATCCCAGCATGTAGATTCTAAACTGGAGTTCCAACAGAGAGAATCCAGGGCTGTAGATTCTAAAATGAACTTCCAACAGAGAGAATCCCACCCTGTAGATTCTAAACTCGACTTCCGGCAGAGAACTCCCACCCTGTAGATTCTAAACTGGACTTCCAACAGAGAGAAACCCACCCTGTAGATTCTAAACTGGACTTCCAACAGAGAACTCCCACCCTGTAGATTCTAAAATGGACGTCTAACAGAGAGAATCCCACCTTGTAGATTCAAAACTGGACTTCCAACAGAGAGAATCCAACCTGTAGATTCAAAACTGGACTTCCAACAGAGAGAATCCCACCCTGTAGATTCTAAACTGTAGTTCCAACAGAGAGAATCCCAGCCTGTACATTCTAAACTGGAGTTCCAACAGAGAGAATTCCACCCTGTAGATTCTAAACTGGACTTCCAGCAGAGAACTCCCACCCTGTAGATTCTAAACTGGACTTCCAACAGAGAACTCCCACCCTGTAGATTCAAAACTGGACTTCCAACAGATCCCACCCTGTAGATTCTAAACTGTAGTTCCAACAGAGAGAATCCCAGCCTGTACATTCTAAACTGGAGTTCCAACAGAGAGAATTCCACCCTGTAGATTCTAAACTGGACTTCCAACAGAGAACTTCCACCCTGTAGATTCTAAACTGGACATTCAACAGAGAGAATCCCACCCTGTAGATTCTAAACTGGACTTCCAGCAGAGACCTCCCACCCAGTAGATTCTAAACTGGACTTTCAACAGAGAGAATCCCACCCTGTAGATTCTAAACTGGACTTCCAACAAAGAACTCCCACCCTGTAGATTCTAAACTGGACTTCCGACAGAGAGAATCCCACAATGTAGATTCTAAACTGGACTTCCAACAGAGAACTCCCAACCTGTAGATTCTAAACTGGACTTCCAACAAAGAACTCCCAACCTGTAGATTCTAAAATGGACGTCGAACAGAGAGAATCCCACCTTGTAGATTCAAAACTGGCCTTCCAACAGAGAGAATCCACCCTGTAGATTCTAAACTGGAGTTCCAACAGAGAGAATCCAGGCCTGTAGATTCTAAACTGGACTTCCAGCAGAGAACTCCCACCCTGTAGATTCTAAACTGGACTTTCAGCAGAGAGAATCCCACCCTGTAGGTTCTAAACTGGACTTCCAACAAATAACTCCCACCCTGTAGATTCTAAACTGGACTTCCAACAGAGAACTCCCACCCTGTAGATTATAAACTGGACTTCCAACAGAGATAATCCCACCCTGTAGATTCTAAACTGGAATTCCAGCAGAGAACTCCCACCCTGTAGATTCTAAACTGGACTTCAGACAGAGAGAATCCCACAATTTAGATTCTAAACTGGACTTCCAACAGAGAACTCCCACCCTGTAGATTCTAAACTGGACTTCCAACAAAGAACTCCCACCCTGTAGATTCTAAAATGGACGTCTAACAGAGAGAATCCCACCTTGTAGATTCAAAACTGGACTTCCAACAGAGGGAATCCAACCTGTAGATTCAAAACTGGGCTTCCAACAGAGAGAATCCCACCCTGTAGATTCTAAACTGTAGTTCCAACAGAGAGAATCCCAGCCTGTACATTCTAAACTGGAGTTCCAACAGAGAGAATTCCACCCTGTAGATTCTAAACTGGACTTCCAACAGAGAACTCCCACCCTGTCGATTCTAAACTGGACTTCCAACAGAGAACTCCCACCCTGAAGATTCTAAACTGGACTTCCAAAAGAGAGAATCCCAGCATGTAGATTCTAAACTGGAGTTCCAACAGAGAGAATCCAGGTCTGTAGATTCTAAACTGAACTTCCAACAGAGAGAATCCCACCCTGTAGATTCTAAACTGGACTTCCAGCAGAGAACTCCCACCCTGTAGATTCTAAACTGGACTTCCAACAGAGAGAAACCCACCCTGTAGATTCTAAACTGGACTTCCAACAGAGAACTCCCACCCTGTAGATTCTAAAATGGACGTCTAACAGAGAGAATCCCACCTTGTAGATTCAAAACTGGACTTCCAACAGAGAGAATCCAACCTGTAGATTCAAAACTGGACTTCCAACAGAGAGAATCCCACCCTGTAGATTATAAACTGTAGTTCCAACACAGAGAATCCCAGCCTGTACATTCTAAACTGGAGTTCCAACAGAGAGAATTCCACCCTGTAGATTCTAAACTGGACTTCCAACAGAGAACTTCCACCCTGTAGATTCTAAACTGGACATTCAACAGAGAGAATCCCACCCTGTAGATTCTAAACTGGACTTCCAGCAGAGAACTCCCACCCTGTAGATTCTAAACTGGACTTCCAACAGAGAACTCCCACCCTGTAGATTCAAAACTGGACTTCCAACAGATAGAATCCCACCCTGTAGATTCTAAACTGTAGTTCCAACAGAGAGAATCCCAGCCTGTAGATTCTAAACTGGACATTCAACAGAGAGAATCCCACCCTGTAGATTCTAAACTGGACTTCCAGCAGAGACCTCCCACCCAGTAGATTCTAAACTGGACTTTCAACAGAGAGAATCCCACCCTGTAGATTCTAAACTGGACTTCCAACAAAGAACTCCCACCCTGTAGATTCTAAACTGGACTTCCGACAGAGAGAATCCCACAATGTAGATTCTAAACTGGACTTCCAACAGAGAACTCCCAACCTGTAGATTCTAAACTGGACTTCCAACAAAGAACTCCCAACCTGTAGATTCTAAAATGGACGTCGAACAGAGAGAATCCCACCTTGTAGATTCAAAACTGGCCTTCCAACAGAGAGAATCCACCCTGTAGATTCTAAACTGGAGTTCCAACAGAGAGAATCCAGGCCTGTAGATTCTAAACTGGACTTCCAACAGAGAACTCCCACCCTGTAGATTCTAAACTGGACTTCCAACAGAGAACTCCCACCCTGTAGATTCAAAACTGGACTTCCAACAGATAGAATCCCACCCTGTAGATTCTAAACTGTAGTTCCAACAGAGAGAATCCCAGCCTGTACATTCTAAACTGGAGTTCCAACAGAGAGAATTCCACCCTGTAGATTCTAAACTGGACTTCCAACAGAGAACTTCCACCCTGTAGATTCTAAACTGGACATTCAACAGAGAGAATCCCACCCTGTAGATTCTAAACTGGACTTCCAGCAGAGAACTCCCACCCTGTAGATTCAAAACTGGACTTCCAACAGAGAGAAACCCACCCTGTAGATTCTAAACTGGACTTCCAGCAGAGAACTCCCACCCTGTAGATTCTAAACTGGACTTCCAACAGAGAGAAACCCACCCTGTAGATTCTAAACTGGACTTCCAGCAGAGAACTCCCACCCTGTAGATTCTAAACTGGACTTTCAACAGAGAGAATCCCACCCTGTAGATTCTAAACTGGAATTCCAGCAGAGAACTCCCACCCTGTAGATTCTAAACTGGACTTCCAACAGAGAACTCCCACCCTGTAGATTCTAAACTGGACTTCCAACAGAGATAATCCCACCCTGTAGATTCTAAACTGGAATTCCAGCAGAGAACTCCCACCCTGTAGATTCTAAACTGGACTTCAGACAGAGAGAATCCCACAATTTAGATTCTAAACTGGACTTCCAACAGAGAACTCCCACCCTGTAGATTCTAAACTGGACTTCCAACAAAGAACTCCCACCCTGTAGATTCTAAAATGGACGTCTAACAGAGAGAATCCCACCTTGTAGATTCAAAACTGGACTTCCAACAGAGGGAATCCAACCTGTAGATTCAAAACTGGGCTTCCAACAGAGAGAATCCCACCCTGTAGATTCTAAACTGTAGTTCCAACAGAGAGAATCCCAGCCTGTACATTCTAAACTGGAGTTCCAACAGAGAGAATTCCACCCTGTAGATTCTAAACTGTACTTCCAACAGAGAGAATCCCACCCTGTAGATTCTAAACTGGACTTCCAACAGAGAACTCCCACCCTGAAGATTCTAAACTGGACATCCAACAGAGAGAATCCCAGCATGTAGATTCTAAACTGGAGTTCCAACAGAGAGAATCCAGGGCTGTAGATTCTAAAATGAACTTCCAACAGAGAGAATCCCACCCTGTAGATTCTAAACTGGACTTCCAACAGAGAACTCCCACCCTGTAGATTCTAAACTGGACTTCCAACAGAGAGAAACCCACCCTGTAGATTCTAAACTGGACTTCCAACAGAGAACTCCCACCCTGTAGATTCTAAACTGGACGTCTAACAGAGAGAATCCCACCCTGTAGATTCAAAACTGGACTTCCAACAGAGAGAATCCAACCTGTAGATTCTAAACTGGACTTCCAACAGAGAGAATCCCACCCTGTAGATTCTAAACTGGACTTCCAACAGAGAGAATCCCAGCCTGTAGATTCTAAACTGGAGTTCCAACAGAGAATTCCACCCTGTAGATTCTAAACTGGACTTCCAGCAGAGAACTCCCACCCTGTAGATTCTAAACTGGACTTCCAACAGAGAACTCCCACCCTGTAGATTCTAAACTGGACTTCCAACAGAGAGAACTCCCACCCTGTAGATTCTAAACTGTAGTTCCAACAGAGAGAATCCCAGCCTGTACATTCTAAACTGGAGTTCCAACAGAGAGAATTCCACCCTGTAGATTCTAAACTGGACTTCCAACAGAGAACTTCCACCCTGTAGATTCTAAACTGGACATTCAACAGAGAGAATCCCACCCTGTAGATTCTAAACTGGACTTCCAGCAGAGACCTCCCACCCTGTAGATTCTAAACTGGACTTTCAACAGAGAGAATCCCACCCTGTAGATTCTAAACTGGACTTCCAACAAAGAACTCCCACCCTGTAGATTCTAAACTGGACTTCCAACAGAGAGAATCCCACAATGTAGATTCTAAACTGGACTTCCAACAGAGAACTCCCAACCTGTAGATTCTAAACTGGACTTCCAACAAAGAACTCCCAACCTGTAGATTCTAAAATGGACGTTGAACAGAGAGAATCCCACCTTGTAGATTCAAAACTGGCCTTCCAACAGAGAGAATCCACCCTGTAGATTCTAAACTGGAGTTCCAACAGAGAGAATCCAGGCCTGTAGATTCTAAACTGGACTTCCAGCAGAGAACTCCCACCCTGTAGATTCTAAACTGGACTTTCAACAGAGAGAATCCCACCCTGTAGATTCTAAACTGGACTTCCAACAAATAACTCCCACCCTGTAGATTCTAAACTGGACTTCCAACAGAGAACTCCCACCCTGTAGATTCTAAACTGGACTTCCAACAGAGATAATCCCACCCTGTAGATTCTAAACTGGAATTCCAGCAGAGAACTCCCACCCTGTAGATTCTAAACTGGACTTCAGACAGAGAGAATCCCACAATTTAGATTCTAAACTGGACTTCCAACAGAGAACTCCCACCCTGTAGATTCTAAACTGGACTTCCAACAAAGAACTCCCACCCTGTAGATTCTAAAATGGACGTCTAACAGAGAGAATCCCACCTTGTAGATTCAAAACTGGACTTCCAACAGAGGGAATCCAACCTGTAGATTCAAAACTGGGCTTCCAACAGAGAGAATCCCACCCTGTAGATTCTAAACTGTAGTTCCAACAGAGAGAATCCCAGCCTGTACATTCTAAACTGGAGTTCCAACAGAGAGAATTCCACCCTGTAGATTCTAAACTGGACTTCCAACAGAGAACTCCCACCCTGTAGATTCTAAACTGGACTTCCAACAGAGAACTCCCACCCTGAAGATTCTAAACTGGACTTCCAACAGAGAGAATCCCACCCTGTAGATTCTAAACTGGAGTTCCAACAGAGAGAATCCAGGTCTGTAGATTCTAAACTGAACTTCCAACAGAGAGAATCCCACCCTGTAGATTCTAAACTCGACTTCCGGCAGAGAACTCCCACCCTGTAGATTCTAAACTGGACTTCCAACAGAGAGAAACCCCACCCTGTAGATTCTAAACTGGACTTCCAACAGAGAACTCCCACCCTGTAGATTCTAAACTGGACGTCTAACAGAGAGAATCCCACCTTGTAGATTCAAAACTGGACTTCCAACAGAGAGAATCCAACCTGTAGATTCAAAACTGGACTTCCAACAGAGAGAATCCCACCCTGTAGATTCTAAACTGTAGTTCCAACAGAGAGAATCCCAGCCTGTACATTCTAAACTGGAGTTCCAACAGAGAGAATTCCACCCTGTAGATTCTAAACTGGACTTCCAACAGAGAACTTCCACCCTGTAGATTCTAAACTGGACATTCAACAGAGAGAATCCCACCCTGTAGATTCTAAACTGGACTTCCAGCAGAGAACTCCCACCCTGTAGATTCTAAACTGGACTTCCAACAGAGAACTCCCACCCTGTAGATTCAAAACTGGACTTCCAACAGATAGAATCCCACCCTGTAGATTCTAAACTGTAGTTCCAACAGAGAGAATCCCAGCCTGTACATTCTAAACTGGAGTTCCAACAGAGAGAATTCCACCCTGTAGATTCTAAACTGGACTTCCAACAGAGAACTTCCACCCTGTAGATTCTAAACTGGACATTCAACAGAGAGAATCCCACCCTGTAGATTCTAAACTGGACTTCCAGCAGAGACCTCCCACCCAGTAGATTCTAAACTGGACTTTCAACAGAGAGAATCCCACCCTGTAGATTCTAAACTGGACTTCCAACAAAGAACTCCCACCCTGTAGATTCTAAACTGGACTTCCGACAGAGAGAATCCCACAATGTAGATTCTAAACTGGACTTCCAACAGAGAACTCCCAACCTGTAGATTCTAAACTGGACTTCCAACAAAGAACTCCCAACCTGTAGATTCTAAAATGGACGTCGAACAGAGAGAATCCCACCTTGTAGATTCAAAACTGGCCTTCCAACAGAGAGAATCCACCCTGTAGATTCTAAACTGGAGTTCCAACAGAGAGAATCCAGGCCTGTAGATTCTAAACTGGACTTCCAGCAGAGAACTCCCACCCTGTAGATTCTAAACTGGACTTTCAACAGAGAGAATCCCACCCTGTAGATTCTAAACTGGACTTCCAACAAATAACTCCCACCCTGTAGATTCTAAACTGGACTTCCAACAGAGAACTCCCACCCTGTAGATTCTAAACTGGACTTCCAACAGAGATAATCCCACCCTGTAGATTCTAAACTGGAATTCCAGCAGAGAACTCCCACCCTGTAGATTCTAAACTGGACTTCAGACAGAGAGAATCCCACAATTTAGATTCTAAACTGGACTTCCAACAGAGAACTCCCACCCTGTAGATTCTAAACTGGACTTCCAACAAAGAACTCCCACCCTGTAGATTCTAAAATGGACGTCTAACAGAGAGAATCCCACCTTGTAGATTCAAAACTGGACTTCCAACAGAGGGAATCCAACCTGTAGATTCTAAAACTGGGCTTCCAACAGAGAGAATCCCACCCTGTAGATTCTAAACTGTAGTTCCAACAGAGAGAATCCCAGCCTGTACATTCTAAACTGGAGTTCCAACAGAGAGAATTCCACCCTGTAGATTCTAAACTGGACTTCCAACAGAGAACTCCCACCCTGTAGATTCTAAACTGGACTTCCAACAGAGAACTCCCACCCTGAAGATTCTAAACTGGACTTCCAACAGAGAGAATCCCAGCATGTAGATTCTAAACTGGAGTTCCAACAGAGAGAATCCAGGTCTGTAGATTCTAAACTGAACTTCCAACAGAGAGAATCCCACCCTGTAGATTCTAAACTCGACTTCCGGCAGAGAACTCCCACCCTGTAGATTCTAAACTGGACTTCCAACAGAGAGAAACCCACCCTGTAGATTCTAAACTGGACTTCCAACAGAGAACTCCCACCCTGTAGATTCTAAAATGGACGTCTAACAGAGAGAATCCCACCTTGTAGATTCAAAACTGGACTTCCAACAGAGAGAATCCAACCTGTAGATTCAAAACTGGACTTCCAACAGAGAGAATCCCACCCTGTAGATTATAAACTGTAGTTCCAACACAGAGAATCCCAGCCTGTACATTCTAAACTGGAGTTCCAACAGAGAGAATTCCACCCTGTAGATTCTAAACTGGACTTCCAACAGAGAACTTCCACCCTGTAGATTCTAAACTGGACATTCAACAGAGAGAATCCCACCCTGTAGATTCTAAACTGGACTTCCAGCAGAGAACTCCCACCCTGTAGATTCTAAACTGGACTTCCAACAGAGAACTCCCACCCTGTAGATTCAAAACTGGACTTCCAACAGATAGAATCCCACCCTGTAGATTCTAAACTGTAGTTCCAACAGAGAGAATCCCAGCCTGTACATTCTAAACTGGAGTTCCAACAGAGAGAATTCCACCCTGTAGATTCTAAACTGGACTTCCAACAGAGAACTTCCACCCTGTAGATTCTAAACTGGACATTCAACAGAGAGAATCCCACCCTGTAGATTCTAAACTGGACTTCCAGCAGAGAACTCCCACCCTGTAGATTCTAAACTGGACTTCCAACAGAGAGAAACCCACCCTGTAGATTCTAAACTGGAATTCCAGCAGAGAACTCCCACCCTGTAGATTCTAAACTGGACTTCCAACAGAGAGAAACCCACCCTGTAGATTCTAAACTGGACTTCCAGCAGAGACCTCCCACCCAGTAGATTCTAAACTGGACTTCCAACAGAGAGAATCCCACCCTGTAGATTCTAAACTGGACTTCCAACAAAGAACTCCCACCCTGTAGATTCTAAACTGGACTTCCGACAGAGAGAATCCCACAATGTAGATTCTAAACTGGACTTCCAACAGAGAACTCCCAACCTGTAGATTCTAAACTGGACTTCCAACAAAGAACTCCCAACCTGTAGATTCTAAAATGGACGTCGAACAGAGAGAATCCCACCTTGTAGATTCAAAACTGGCCTTCCAACAGAGAGAATCCACCCTGTAGATTCTAAACTGGAGTTCCAACAGAGAGAATCCAGGCCTGTAGATTCTAAACTGGACTTCCAACAGAGAGAATCCCACCCTGTAGATTCTAAACTGTAGTTCCAACAGAGAGAATCCCAGCCTGTACATTCTAAACTGGACTTCCAACAGAGAGAATTCCACCCTGTAGATTCTAAACTGGACTTCCAACAGAGAACTCCCACCCTGTCGATTCTAAACTGGACTTCCAACAGAGAACTCCCACCCTGAAGATTCTAAACTGGACTTCCAACAGAGAGAATCCCAGCATGTAGATTCTAAACTGGAGTTCCAACAGAGAGAATCCAGGTCTGTAGATTCTAAACTGAACTTCCAACAGAGAGAATCCCACCCTGTAGATTCTAAACTGGACTTCCAACAGAGAACTCCCACCCTGTAGATTCTAAACTGGACTTCCAACAGAGAGAATCCCACCCTGTAGATTCTAAACTGGACTTCCAACAGAGAACTCCCACCCTGTAGATTCTAAAATGGACGTCTAACAGAGAGAATCCCACCTTGTAGATTCAAAACTGGACTTCCAACAGAGAGAATCCAACCTGTAGATTCAAAACTGGACTTCCAACAGAGAGAATCCCACCCTGTAGATTCTAAACTGTAGTTCCAACACAGAGAATCCCAGCCTGTACATTCTAAACTGGAGTTCCAACAGAGAGAATTCCACCCTGTAGATTCTAAACTGGACTTCCAACAGAGAACTTCCACCCTGTAGATTCTAAACTGGACATTCAACAGAGAGAATCCCACCCTGTAGATTCTAAACTGGACTTCCAGCAGAGAACTCCCACCCTGTAGATTCTAAACTGGACTTCCAACAGAGAACTCCCACCCTGTAGATTCTAAACTGGACTTCCAACAGATAGAATCCCACCCTGTAGATTCTAAACTGTAGTTCCAACAGAGAGAATCCCAGCCTGTACATTCTAAACTGGAGTTCCAACAGAGAGAATTCCACCCTGTAGATTCTAAACTGGACTTCCAACAGAGAACTTCCACCCTGTAGATTCTAAACTGGACATTCAACAGAGAGAATCCCACCCTGTAGATTCTAAACTGGACTTCCAGCAGAGAACTCCCACCCTGTAGATTCTAAACTGGACTTCCAACAGAGAGAAACCCACCCTGTAGATTCTAAACTGGAATTCCAGCAGAGAACTCCCACCCTGTAGATTCTAAACTGGACTTCCAACAGAGAACTCCCACCCTGTAGATTCTAAACTGGACTTCCAGCAGAGACCTCCCACCCTGTAGATTCTAAACTGGACTTTCCAACAGAGAGAATCCCACCCTGTAGATTCTAAACTGGACTTCCAACAAAGAACTCCCACCCTGTAGATTCTAAACTGGACTTCCGACAGAGAGAATCCCACAATGTAGATTCTAAACTGGACTTCCAACAGAGAACTCCCAACCTGTAGATTCTAAACTGGACTTCCAACAAAGAACTCCCAACCTGTAGATTCTAAAATGGACGTCTAACAGAGAGAATCCCACCTTGTAGATTCAAAACTGGACTTCCAACAGAGAGAATCCACCCTGTAGATTCTAAACTGGAGTTCCAACAGAGAGAATCCAGGCCTGTAGATTCTAAACTGGACTTCCAGCAGAGAACTCCCACCCTGTAGATTCTAAACTGGACTTTCAACAGAGAGAATCCCACCCTGTAGGTTCTAAACTGGACTTCCAACAAATAACTCCACCCTGTAGATTATAAACTGGATTTCCAACAGAGATAATCCCACCCTGTAGATTCTAAACTGGAATTCCAGCAGAGAACTCCCACCCTGTAGATTCTAAACTGGACTTCAGACAGAGAGAATCCCACAATTTAGATTCTAAACTGGACTTCCAACAGAGAACTCCCACCATGTAGATTCTAAAATGGACGTCCTTCAGAGAGAATCCCACCCTGTAGATTCAAAACTGGACTTCCAACAGAGAGAATCCAACCTGTAGATTCTAAACTGGACTTCCAATAGAGAACTCCCACCCTGAAGATTCTAAACTGGACTTCCAACAGAGAGAATCCCAGAATGTAGATTCTAAACTGGAGTTCCAACAGAGAGAATCCAGGTCTGTAGATTCTAAACTGAACTTCCAACAGAGAGAATCCCACCCTGTAGATTCTAAACTGGACTTCCAACAGAGAACTCCCACCCTGTAGATTCTAAACTGGACTTCCAACAGAGAGAAACCCACCCTGTAGATTCTAAACTGGACTTCCAACAGAGAACTCCCACCCTGTAGATTCTAAAATGGACGTCTAACAGAGAGAATCCCACCTTGTAGATTCAAAACTGGACTTCCAACAGAGAGAATCCAACCTGTAGATTCTAAACTGGACTTCCAACAGAGAGAATCCCACCCTGTAGATTCTAAACTGTAGTTCCAACAGAGAGAATCCCAGCCTGTACATTCTAAACTGGAGTTCCAACAGAGAGAATTCCACCCTGTAGATTCTAAACTGGACTTCCAACAGAGAACTTCCACCCTGTAGATTCTAAACTGGACATTCAACAGAGAGAATCCCACCCTGTAGATTCTAAACTGGACTTCCAGCAGAGAACTCCCACCCTGTAGATTCTAAACTGGACTTCCAACAGAGAGAATCCCACCCTGTAGATTCTAAACTGTAGTTCCAACAGAGAGAATCCCAGCCTGTACATTCTAAACTGGAGTTCCAACAGAGAGAATTCCACCCTGTAGATTCTAAACTGGACTTCCAACAGAGAACTTCCACCCTGTAGATTCTAAACTGGACATTCAACAGAGAGAATCCCACCCTGTAGATTCTAAACTGGACTTCCAGCAGAGAACTCCCACCCTGTAGATTCTAAACTGGACTTCCAACAGAGAGAAACCCACCCTGTAGATTCTAAACTGGAATTCCAGCAGAGAACTCCCACCCTGTAGATTCTAAACTGGACTTCCAACAGAGAGAAACCCACCCTGTAGATTCTAAACTGGACTTCCAGCAGAGACCTCCCACCCAGTAGATTCTAAACTGGACTTTCAACAGAGAGAATCCCACCCTGTAGATTCTAAACTGGAATTCCAGCAGAGAACTCCCACCCTGTAGATTCTAAACTGGACTTCCAACAGAGAACTCCCACCCTGTAGATTCTAAACTGGACTTCCAACAGAGATAATCCCACCCTGTAGATTCTAAACTGGAATTCCAGCAGAGAACTCCCACCCTGTAGATTCTAAACTGGACTTCAGACAGAGAGAATCCCACAATTTAGATTCTAAACTGGACTTCCAACAGAGAACTCCCACCCTGTAGATTCTAAACTGGACTTCCAACAAAGAACTCCCACCCTGTAGATTCTAAAATGGACGTCTAACAGAGAGAATCCCACCTTGTAGATTCAAAACTGGACTTCCAACAGAGAATCCAACCTGTAGATTCAAAACTGGGCTTCCAACAGAGAGAATCCCACCCTGTAGATTCTAAACTGTAGTTCCAACAGAGAGAATCCCAGCCTGTACATTCTAAACTGGAGTTCCAACAGAGAGAATTCCACCCTGTAGATTCTAAACTGGACTTCCAACAGAGAACTCCCACCCTGTAGATTCTAAACTGGACTTCCAACAGAGAACTCCCACCCTGAAGATTCTAAACTGGACATCCAACAGAGAGAATCCCAGCATGTAGATTCTAAACTGGAGTTCCAACAGAGAGAATCCAGGGCTGTAGATTCTAAAATGAACTTCCAACAGAGAGAATCCCACCCTGTAGATTCTAAACTCGACTTCCGGCAGAGAACTCCCACCCTGTAGATTCTAAACTGGACTTCCAACAGAGAGAAACCCACCCTGTAGATTCTAAACTGGACTTCCAACAGAGAACTCCCACCCTGTAGATTCTAAAATGGACGTCTAACAGAGAGAATCCCACCCTTGTAGATTCAAAACTGGACTTCCAACAGAGAGAATCCAACCTGTAGATTCAAAACTGGACTTCCAACAGAGAGAATCCCACCCTGTAGATTCTAAACTGTAGTTCCAACAGAGAGAATCCCAGCCTGTACATTCTAAACTGGAGTTCCAACAGAGAGAATTCCACCCTGTAGATTCTAAACTGGACTTCCAACAGAGAACTCCCACCCTGTAGATTCTAAACTGGACTTCCAACAGAGAACTCCCACCCTGTAGATTCTAAACTGGACTTCCAGCAGAGAACTCCCACCCTGTAGATTCTAAACTGGACTTCCAACAGAGAACTCCCACCCTGTAGATTCTAAACTGGACTTCCAACAGAGAGAATCCCACCCTGTAGATTCTAAACTGTAGTTCCAACAGAGAGAATCCCAGCCTGTAGATTCTAAACTGGATTCCAACAGAGAGAATTCCACCCTGTAGATTCTAAACTGGACTTCCAACAGAGAGAATCCCACCCTGTAGATTCTAAACTGGACTTCCAACAGAGAGAGAATCCCACCTGTAGATTCTAAACTGGACTTCCAACAGAGAGAATCCCACCCTGTAGATTCTAAACTGGACTTCCAACAGAGAACTCCCACCCTGTAGATTCTAAACTGGACTTCCAACAGAGAGAATCCCACCCTGTAGATTCTAAACTGGACTTCCAACAGAGAGAATCCCACCCTGTAGATTCTAAACTGGACTTCCAAGAGAGAACTCCCATCCTGTAGATTCTAAACTGGACTTCCAACAGAGAGAATCCCACCCTGTAGATTCTAAACTGGACTTCCAACAGAGAGAATCCCACCCTGTAGATTCTAAACTGGACTTCCAACAGAGAGAATCCCACCCTGTAGATTCTAAACTGGACTTCCAACAGAGAACTCCCACCCTGTAGATTCTAAACTGGACTTCCAACAGAGAGAATCCCACCCTGTAGATTCTAAACTGGACTTCCAACAGAGAGAACTCCCACCCTGTAGATTCTAAACTGGACTTCCAACAGAGAACTCCCACCCTGTAGATTCTAAACTGGACTTCCAACAGAGAGAATCCCACCCTGTAGATTCTAAACTGGACTTCCAACAGAGAACTCCCACCTGTAGATTCTAAACTGGACTTCCAACAGAGAACTCCCACCCTGTAGATTCTAAACTGGACTTCCAACAGAGAACTCCCACCCTGTAGATTCTAAACTGGACTTCCAACAGAGAACTCCCACCTGTAGATTCTAAACTGGACTTCCAACAGAGAGAATCCCACCTGTAGATTCTAAACTGGACTTCCAACAGAGAACTCCCACCCTGTAGATTCTAAACTGGACTTCCAACAGAGAACTCCCACCCTGTAGATTCTAAACTGGACTTCCAACAGAGAGAATCCCACCCTGTAGATTCTAAACTGGACTTCCAACAGAGAGAATCCCACCCTGTAGATTCTAAACTGGACTTCCAACAGAGAGAGAACTCCCACCCTGTAGATTCTAAACTGGACTTCCAACAGAGAACTCCCACCCTGTAGATTCTAAACTGGACTTCCAACAGAGAGAATCCCACCCTGTAGATTCTAAACTGGACTTCCAACAGAGAGAATCCCACCCCGTAGATTCTAAACTGGACTTCCAAGAGAGAACTCCCATCCTGTAGATTCTAAACTGGACTTCCAACAGAGAGAATCCCACCCTGTAGATTCTAAACTGGACTTCCAACAGAGAGAATCCCACCCTGTAGATTCTAAACTGGACTTCCAACAGAGAATCCACCCTGTAGATTCTAAACTGGACTTCCAACAGAGAGAATCCCACCCTGTAGATTCTAAACTGGACTTCCAACAGAGAGAATCCCACCCTGTAGATTCTAAACTGGACTTCCAACAGAGAACTCCCACCCTGTAGATTCTAAACTGGACTTCCAACAGAGAGAATCCCACCCTGTAGATTCTAAACTGGACTTCCAACAGAGAACTCCCACCCTGTAGATTCTAAACTGGACTTCCAACAGAGAACTCCCACCCTGTAGATTCTAAACTGGACTTCCAACAGAGAGAATCCCACCCTGTAGATTCTAAACTGGACTTCCAACAGAGAACTCCCACCCTGTAGATTCTAAACTGGACGTCCAACAGAGAGAATCCCACCCTGTAGATTCTAAACTGGACTTCCAACAGAGAACTCCCACCCTGTAGATTCTAAACTGGACTTCCAACAGAGAGAATCCCACCCTGTAGATTCTAAACTGGACTTCCAACAGAGAACTCCCACCCTGTAGATTCTAAACTGGACTTCCAAAAGAGAACTCCCACCCTGTAGATTCTAAACTGGACTTCCAACAGAGAGAATAGCACCCTGTAGATTCTAAACTGGACTTCCAGCAGAGAACTCCCACCCTGTAGATTCTAAACTGGACTTCCAACAGAGAGAATCCCACCCTGTAGATTCTAAACTGGACTTCCAACAGAGAGAATCCCACCCTGTAGATTCTAAACTGGACTTCCAGCAGAGAACTCCCACCCTGTAGATTCTAAACTGGACTTCCAACAGAGAGAATCCCACCCTGTAGATTCTAAACTGGACTTCCAACAGAGAACTCCCACCCTGTAGATTCTAAACTGGACTTCCAACAGAGAGAATCCCACCCTGTAGATTCTAAACTGGACTTCCAACAGAGAGAATCCCACCCTGTAGATTCTAAACTGGACTTCCAACAGAGAGAATCCCACCCTGTAGATTCTAAACTGGACTTCCAACAGAGAGAATCCCACCCTGTAGATTCTAAACTGGACTTCCAACAGAGAGAAACCCACCCTGTAGATTCTAAACTGGACTTCCAACAGAGAGAAACCCAACCTGTAGATTCTAAACTGAACTTCCAACAGATAACTCCCACCCTGTAGATTCTAAACTGGACTTCCAACAGAGAACTCCCACCTGTAGATTCTAAACTGGACTTCCAACAGAGAGAATCCCACCCTGTAGATTCTAAACTGGACTTCCAACAGAGAACTCCCACCCTGTAGATTCTAAACTGGACTTCCAACAGAGAACTCCCACCCTGTAGATTCTAAACTGGACTTCCAACAGAGAGAATCCCACCCTGTAGATTCTAAACTGGAGTTCCAACAGAGAGAATCCCAGCCTGTAGATTCTAAACTGGACTTCCAACAGAGAGAATCCCACCCTGTAGATTCTAAACTGGACTTCCAACAGAGAACTCCCACCCTGTAGATTCTAAACTGGACTTCCAACAGAGAGAATCCCACCCTGTAGATTCTAAACTGGACTTCCAAAAGAGAACTCCCACCCTGTAGATTCTAAACTGGACATCCAACAGAGAGAATAGCACCCTGTAGATTCTAAACTGGACTTCCAGCAGAGAACTCCCACCCTGTAGATTCTAAACTGGACTTCCAACAGAGAGAATCCAACCTGTAGATTCTAAACTGGACTTCCAACAAATAACTCCCACCCTGTAGATTCTAAACTGGACTTCCAAGAGAGAACTCCCACCCTGTAAATTATAAACTGGACTTCCAACAGAGAGAATCCCACCTGTAGATTCTAAACTGGACTTCCAACAGAGAGAATCCCACCCTGTAGATTCTAAACTGGACTTCCAACAGAGAACTCCCACCCTGTAGATTCTAAACTGGACTTCCAACAGAGAGAATCCCACCCTGTAGATTCTAAACTGGAGTTCCAACAGAGAGAATCCCACCCTGTAGATTCTAAACTGGACTTCCAACAGAGAACTCCCACCCTGTAGATTCTAAACTGGACTTCCAACAGAGAACTCCCACCTGTAGATTCTAAACTGGACTTCCAACAGAGAGAATCCCACCCTGTAGATTCTAAACTGGACTTCCAACAGAGAGAACTCCCACCCTGTAGATTCTAAACTGGACTTCCAACAGAGAACTCCCACCCTGTAGATTCTAAACTGGACTTCCAACAGAGAACTCCCACCCTGTAGATTCTAAACTGGACTTCCAACAGAGAGAATCCAACCTGTAGATTCTAAACTGGACTTCCAACAGAGAACTCCCACCCTGTAGATTCTAAACTGGACTTCCAACAGAGAACTCCCACCCTGTAGATTCTAAACTGGACTTCCAACAGAGAGAATCCCACCCTGTAGATTCTAAACTGGACTTCCAACAGAGAACTCCCACCCTGTAGATTCTAAACTGGACTTCCAACAGAGAGAATCCCACCCTGTAGATTCTAAACTGGACTTCCAACAGAGAACTCCCACCCTGTAGATTCTAAACTGGACTTCCAACAGAGAACTCCCACCCTGTAGATTCTAAACTGGACTTCCAACAGAGATAATCCCACCCTGTAGATTCTAAACTGGACTTCCAACAGAGAACTCCCACCCTGTAGATTCTAAACTGGACTTCCAACAGAGAGAAACCCACCCTGTAGATTCTAAACTGGACTTCCAACAGAGAGAATCCCACCCTGTAGATTCTAAACTGGACTTCCAACAGAGAGAATCCCACCCTGTAGATTCTAAACTGGACTTCCAAGAGAGAACTCCCACCCTGTAGATTCTAAACTGGACTTCCAACAGAGAACTCCCACCCTGTAGATTCTAAACTGGACTTCCAACAGAGAGAATCCCACCCTGTAGATTCTAAACTGGACTTCCAACAGAGAGAATCCCACACTGTAGATTCTAAACTGGACTTCCAACAGAGAATCCCACCCTGTAGATTCTAAACTGGACTTCCAACAGAGAACTCCCACCCTGTAGATTCTAAACTGGACTTCCAACAGAGAGAATCCCACCCTGTAGATTCTAAACTGGACTTCCAAGAGAGAACTCCCATCCTGTAGATTCTAAACTGGACTTCCAACAGAGAGAATCCCACCCTGTAGATTCTAAACTGGACTTCCAACAGAGAGAATCCCACCCTGTAGATTCTAAACTGGACTTCCAACAGAGAGAATCCCACCCTGTAGATTCTAAACTGGACTTCCAACAGAGAGAATCCCACCCTGTAGATTCTAAACTGGACTTCCAACAGAGAACTCCCACCCTGTAGATTCTAAACTGGACTTCCAACAGAGAACTCCCACCCTGTAGATTCTAAACTGGACTTCCAACAGAGAACTCCCACCCTGTAGATTCTAAACTGGACTTCCAACAGAGAACTCCCACCCTGTAGATTCTAAACTGGACTTCCAACAGAGAACTCCCACCCTGTAGATTCTAAACTGGACTTCCAACAGAGATAATCCCACCCTGTAGATTCTAAACTGGACTTCCAACAGAGAACTCCCACCTGTAGATTCTAAACTGGACTTCCAACAGAGAGAATAGCACCCTGTAGATTCTAAACTGGACTTCCAGCAGAGAACTCCCACCCTGTAGATTCTAAACTGGACTTCCAACAGAGAGAATCCAACCTGTAGATTCTAAACTGGACTTCCAACAGAGAGAATCCCACCCTGTAGATTCTAAACTGGACTTCCAACAGAGAGAACTCCCACCCTGTAGATTCTAAACTGGACTTCCAACAGAGAACTCCCACCCTGTAGATTCTAAACTGGACTTCCAACAGAGAGAATCCCACCCTGTAGATTCTAAACTGGACTTCCAACAGAGAACTCCCACCCTGTAGATTCTAAACTGGACTTCCAACAGAGAGAAACCCACCCTGTAGATTCTAAACTGGACTTCCAACAGAGAGAAACCCACCCTGTAGATTCTAAACTGGACTTCCAACAGAGAGAAACCCACCCTGAAGATTCTAAACTGGACTTCCAACAGAGAGAATCCCACCCTGTAGATTCTAAACTGGACTTCCAACAGAGAACTCCCACCCTGTAGATTCTAAACTGGACTTCCAACAGAGAACTCCCACCCTGTAGATTCTAAACTGGACTTCCAACAGAGAACTCCCACCCTGTAGATTCTAAACTGGACTTCCAACAGAGAGAATCCCACCTGTAGATTCTAAACTGGACTTCCAACAGAGAGAATCCCACCCTGTAGATTCTAAACTGGACTTCCAACAGAGAGAATCCCACCTGTAGATTCTAAACTGGACTTCCAACAGAGAGAATCCCACCTGTAGATTCTAAACTGGACTTCCAACAGAGACCCCCACCCTGTAGATTCTAAACTGGACTTCCAACAGAGAGAATCCCACCCTGTAGATTCTGAACTGGACTTCCAAGAGAGAACTCCCACCCTGTAGATTCTAAACTGGACTTCCAACAGAGAGAAACCCACCCTGTAGATTCTAAACTGGACTTCCAACAGAGAACTCCCACCTGTAGATTCTAAACTGGACTTCCAACAGAGAACTCCCACCCTGTAGATTCTAAACTGGACTTCCAACAGAGAACTCCCACCCTGTAGATTCTAAACTGGACTTCCAACAGAGAGATCCCACCCTGTAGATTCTAAACTGGACTTCCAACAGAGAACTCCCACCCTGTAGATTCTAAACTGGACTTCCAACAGAGAGAATCCCACCCTGTAGATTCTAAACTGGACTTCCAACAGAGAGAATCCAACCTG
The DNA here is from genome assembly GCA_030435695.1 of Brachymystax lenok tsinlingensis. Lineage (NCBI taxonomy): Eukaryota > Metazoa > Chordata > Actinopteri > Salmoniformes > Salmonidae > Brachymystax > Brachymystax lenok. The sequence goes on from CM059806.1 coordinate 27,842,916, forward strand.
TAGATTCTAAACTGGACTTCCAACAGATAACTCCCACCCTGTAGATTCTAAACTGGACTTCCAAGAGAGAACTCCCACCCTGTAGATTCTAAACTGGACTTCCAACAGAGAGAAACCCACCCTGTAGATTCTAAACTGGACTTCCAACAGAGAGAATCCCACCCTGTAGATTCTAAACTGGACTTCCAACAGAGAGAATCCCACCCTGTAGATTCTAAACTGGACTTCCAAGAGAGAACTCCCACCCTGTAGATTCTAAACTGGACTTCCAACAGAGAGAATCCCACCCTGTAGATTCTAAACTGGACTTCCAACAGAGAACTCCCACCCTGTAGATTCTAAACTGGACTTCCAACAGAGAGAATCCCACCCTGTAGATTCTAAACTGGACTTCCAACAGAGAGAATCCCACACTGTAGATTCTAAACTGGACTTCCAACAGAGAACTCCCACCCTGTAGATTCTAAACTGGACTTCCAACAGAGAGAATCCCACCCTGTAGATTCTAAACTGGACTTCCAACAGAGAACTCCCACCCTGTAGATTCTAAACTGGACTTCCAACAGAGAACTCCCACCCTGTAGATTCTAAACTGGACTTCCAACAGAGAGAATCCCACCTGTAGATTCTAAACTGGACTTCCAACAGAGAGAATCCCACCCTGTAGATTCTAAACTGAACTTCCAACAGATAACTCCCACCCTGTAGATTCTAAACTGGACTTCCAACAGAGAACTCCCACCCTGTAGATTCTAAACTGGACTTCCAACAAAGAACTCCCAACCTGTAGATTCTAAACTGGACTTGAAAGAGAGAATCCCACAATGTAGATTCTAAACTGGACTTCCAACAGAGAGAATCTCAACCTGTAGATTCTAAACTGGACATTCAACAGAGAGAATCCCACCCTGTAGATTCTAAACTGTAGTTCCAACAGAGAGAATCCCAGCCTGTACATTCTAAACTGGAGTTCCAACAGAGAGAATTCCACCCTGTAGATTCTAAACTGGACTTCCAACAGAGAACTCCCACCCTGTAGATTCTAAACTGGACTTCCAACAGAGAACTCCCACCCTGTAGATTCTAAACTGGACTTCAAACAGAGAACTCCCACCCTGTAGATTCTAAACTGTAGTTCCAACAGAGAGAATCCCAGCCTGTAGATTCTAAACTGGAGTTCCAACAGAGAGAATCCAGGGCTGTAGATTCTAAACTGGACTTCCAACAGAGAACTTCCACCCTGTAGATTCTAAACTGGACATTCAACAGAGAGAATCCCACCCTGTAGATTCTAAACTGGACTTCCAGCAGAGACCTCCCACCCAGTAGATTCTAAACTGGACTTTCAACAGAGAGAATCCCACCCTGTAGATTCTAAACTGGACTTCCAACAAAGAACTCCCACCCTGTAGATTCTAAACTGGACTTCCAACAGAGAGAATCCCACAATGTAGATTCTAAACTGGACTTCCAACAGAGAACTCCCAACCTGTAGATTCTAAACTGGACTTCCAACAAAGAACTCCCAACCTGTAGATTCTAAAATGGACGTCGAACAGAGAGAATCCCACCTTGTAGATTCAAAACTGGCCTTCCAACAGAGAGAATCCACCCTGTAGATTCTAAACTGGAGTTCCAACAGAGAGAATTCCACCCTGTAGATTCTAAACTGGACTTCCAACAGAGAACTTCCACCCTGTAGATTCTAAACTGGACATTCAACAGAGAGAATCCCACCCTGTAGATTCTAAACTGGACTTCCAGCAGAGAACTCCCACCCTGTAGATTCTAAACTGGACTTCCAACAGAGAACTCCCACCCTGTAGATTCAAAACTGGACTTCCAACAGATAGAATCCCACCCTGTAGATTCTAAACTGTAGTTCCAACAGAGAGAATCCCAGCCTGTACATTCTAAACTGGAGTTCCAACAGAGAGAATTCCACACTGTAGATTCTAAACTGGACTTCCAACAGAGAACTTCCACCCTGTAGATTCTAAACTGGACATTCAACAGAGAGAATCCCACCCTGTAGATTCTAAACTGGACTTCCAGCAGAGAACTCCCACCCTGTAGATTCTAAACTGGACTTCCAACAGAGAGAAACCCACCCTGTAGATTCTAAACTGGAATTCCAGCAGAGAACTCCCACCCTGTAGATTCTAAACTGGACTTCCAACAGAGAGAAACCCACCCTGTAGATTCTAAACTGGACTTCCAGCAGAGACCTCCCACCCAGTAGATTCTAAACTGGACTTTCAACAGAGAGAATCCCACCCTGTAGATTCTAAACTGGACTTCCAACAAAGAACTCCCACCCTGTAGATTCTAAACTGGACTTCCGACAGAGAGAATCCCACAATGTAGATTCTAAACTGGACTTCCAACAGAGAACTCCCACCCTGTAGATTCTAAACTGGACTTCCAACAAAGAACTCCCAACCTGTAGATTCTAAAATGGACGTCGAACAGAGAGAATCCCACCTTGTAGATTCAAAACTGGCCTTCCAACAGAGAGAATCCACCCTGTAGATTCTAAACTGGAGTTCCAACAGAGAGAATCCAGGCCTGTAGATTCTAAACTGGACTTCCAGCAGAGAACTCCCACCCTGTAGATTCTAAACTGGACTTTCAACAGAGAGAATCCCACCCTGTAGGTTCTAAACTGGACTTCCAACAAATAACTCCCACCTTGTAGATTCTAAACTGGACTTCCAACAGAGAACTCCCACCCTGTAGATTATAAACTGGACTTCCAACAGAGATAATCCCACCCTGTAGATTCTAAACTGGAATTCCAGCAGAGAACTCCCACCCTGTAGATTCTAAACTGGACTTCAGACAGAGAGAATCCCACAATTTAGATTCTAAACTGGACTTCCAACAGAGAACTCCCACCCTGTAGATTCTAAACTGGACTTCCAACAAAGAACTCCCACCCTGTAGATTCTAAAATGGACGTTTAACAGAGAGAATCCCACCTTGTAGATTCAAAACTGGACTTCCAATAGAGGGAATCCAACCTGTAGATTCAAAACTGGGCTTCCAACAGAGAGAATCCCACCCTGTAGATTCTAAACTGGACTTCCAGCAGAGAACTCCCACCCTGTAGATTCTAAACTAGACTTCCAGCAGAGAAATCCCACCCTGTAGATTCTCAACTAGACTTCCGACAGAGAGAATCCCACAATTTAGATTCTAAACTGGACTTCCAACAGAGAACTCCCACCCTGTAGATTCTAAACTGGACTTCCAACAGAGAACTCCCACCCTGTAGATTCTAAAATGGACGTCTAACAGAGAGAATCCCACCTTGTAGATTCAAAACTGGACTTCCAACAGTGAGAATCCAACCTGTAGATTCAAAACTGGACTTCCAACAGAGAGAATCCCACCCTGTAAATTCTAAACTGTAGTTCCAACAGAGAGAATCCCAGCCTGTACATTCTAAACTGGAGTTCCAACAGAGAGAATTCCACCCTGTAGATTCTAAACTGGACTTCCAACAGAGAGAATCCCACACTGTAGATTCTAAACTGTAGTTCCAACAGAGAGAATCCCAGCCTGTACATTCTAAACTGGAGTTCCAACAGAGAGAATTCCACCCTGTAGATTCTAAACTGGACTTCCAACAGAGAACTTCCACCCTGTAGATTCTAAACTGGACATTCAACAGAGAGAATAGCACCCTGTAGATTCTAAACTGGACTTCCAGCAGAGAACTCCCACCCTGTAGATTCTAAACTGGACTTCCAACAGAGAACTCCCACCCTGTAGATTCTAAACTGGACTTCCAACAGAGAGAAACCCACCCTGTAGATTCTAAACTGGAATTCCAGCAGAGAACTCCCACCCTGTAGATTCTAAACTGGACTTCCAACAGAGAGAAACCCACCCTGTAGATTCTAAACTGGTCTTCCAGCAGAGACCTCCCACCCTGTAGATTCTAAACTGGACTTTCAACAAAGAACTCCCACCCTGTAGATTCTAAACTGGACTTCCGACAGAGAGAATCCCACAATGTAGATTCTAAACTGGACTTCCAACAGAGAACTCCCAACCTGTAGATTCTAAACTAGACTTCCAACAAAGAACTCCCAACCTGTAGATTCTAAACTGGACTTCCGACAGAGAGAATCCCACAATGTAGATTCTAAACTGGACTTCCAACAGAGAACTCCCAACCTGTAGATTCTAAACTGGACTTCCAACAAAGAACTCCCAACCTGTAGATTCTAAAATGGTAGTCGAACAGAGAGAATCCCACCCTGTAGATTCTAAACTGGACTTCCAACAGAGAGAATCCACCCTGTAGATTCTAAACTGGAGTTCCAACAGAGAGAATCCAGGCCTGTAGATTCTAAACTGGACTTCCAGCAGAGAACTCCCACCCTGTAGATTCTAAACTGGACTTTCAACAGAGAGAATAGCACCCTGTAGATTCTAAACTGGACTTCCAACAAATAACTCCCACCCTGTAGATTATAAACTGGACTTCCAACAGAGAACTCCCACCCTGTAGATTCTAAACTGGACTTCCAACAGAGAGAAACCCACCCTGTAGATTCTAAACTGGAATTCCAGCAGAGAACTTCCACCCTGTAGATTCTAAACTGGACTTCCAACAGAGAGAAACCCACCCTGTAGATTCTAAACTGGTCTTCCAGCAGAGACCTCCCACCCTGTAGATTCTAAACTGGACTTTCAACAAAGAACTCCCACCCTGTAGATTCTAAACTGGACTTCCGACAGAGAGAATCCCACAATGTAGATTCTAAACTGGACTTCCAACAAAGAACTCCCAACCTGTAGATTCTAAACTGGACTTCCAACAAAGAACTCCCAACCTGTAGATTCTAAACTGGACTTCCGACAGAGAGAATCCCACAATGTAGATTCTAAACTGGACTTCCAACAGAGAACTCCCAACCTGTAGATTCTAAACTGGACTTCCAACAGAGAACTCCCACCCTGTAGATTCTAAACTGTAGTTCCAACAGAGAGAATCCCAGCCTGTACATTCTAAACTGGAGTTCCAACAGAGAGAATTCCACCCTGTAGATTCTAAACTGGACTTCCAGCAGAGAACTCCCACCCTGTAGATTCTAAACTGGACTTCCAACAGAGAACTCCCACCCTGTAGATTCAAAACTGGACTTCCAACAGATCCCACCCTGTAGATTCTAAACTGTAGTTCCAACAGAGAGAATCCCAGCCTGTACATTCTAAACTGGAGTTCCAACAGAGAGAATTCCACCCTGTAGATTCTAAACTGGACTTCCAACAGAGAACTTCCACCCTGTAGATTCTAAACTGGACATTCAACAGAGAGAATCCCACCCTGTAGATTCTAAACTGGACTTCCAGCAGAGACCTCCCACCCAGTAGATTCTAAACTGGACTTTCAACAGAGAGAATCCCACCCTGTAGATTCTAAACTGGACTTCCAACAAAGAACTCCCACCCTGTAGATTCTAAACTGGACTTCCGACAGAGAGAATCCCACAATGTAGATTCTAAACTGGACTTCCAACAGAGAACTCCCAACCTGTAGATTCTAAACTGGACTTCCAACAAAGAACTCCCAACCTGTAGATTCTAAAATGGACGTCGAACAGAGAGAATCCCACCTTGTAGATTCAAAACTGGCCTTCCAACAGAGAGAATCCACCCTGTAGATTCTAAACTGGAGTTCCAACAGAGAGAATCCAGGCCTGTAGATTCTAAACTGGACTTCCAGCAGAGAACTCCCACCCTGTAGATTCTAAACTGGACTTTCAACAGAGAGAATCCCACCCTGTAGGTTCTAAACTGGACTTCCAACAAATAACTCCCACCCTGTAGATTCTAAACTGGACTTCCAACAGAGAACTCCCACCCTGTAGATTATAAACTGGACTTCCAACAGAGATAATCCCACCCTGTAGATTCTAAACTGGAATTCCAGCAGAGAACTCCCACCCTGTAGATTCTAAACTGGACTTCAGACAGAGAGAATCCCACAATTTAGATTCTAAACTGGACTTCCAACAGAGAACTCCCACCCTGTAGATTCTAAACTGGACTTCCAACAAAGAACTCCCACCCTGTAGATTCTAAAATGGACGTCTAACAGAGAGAATCCCACCTTGTAGATTCAAAACTGGACTTCCAACAGAGGGAATCCAACCTGTAGATTCAAAACTGGGCTTCCAACAGAGAGAATCCCACCCTGTAGATTCTAAACTGTAGTTCCAACAGAGAGAATCCCAGCCTGTACATTCTAAACTGGAGTTCCAACAGAGAGAATTCCACCCTGTAGATTCTAAACTGGACTTCCAACAGAGAACTCCCACCCTGTCGATTCTAAACTGGACTTCCAACAGAGAACTCCCACCCTGAAGATTCTAAACTGGACTTCCAAAAGAGAGAATCCCAGCATGTAGATTCTAAACTGGAGTTCCAACAGAGAGAATCCAGGTCTGTAGATTCTAAACTGAACTTCCAACAGAGAGAATCCCACCCTGTAGATTCTAAACTCGACTTCCGGCAGAGAACTCCCACCCTGTAGATTCTAAACTGGACTTCCAACAGAGAGAAACCCACCCTGTAGATTCTAAACTGGACTTCCAACAGAGAACTCCCACCCTGTAGATTCTAAACTGGATGTCTAACAGAGAGAATCCCACCTTGTAGATTCAAAACTGGACTTCCAACAGAGAGAATCCAACCTGTAGATTCAAAACTGGACTTCCAACAGAGAGAATCCCACCCTGTAGATTATAAACTGTAGTTCCAACACAGAGAATCCCAGCCTGTACATTCTAAACTGGAGTTCCAACAGAGAGAATTCCACCCTGTAGATTCTAAACTGGACTTCCAACAGAGAACTTCCACCCTGTAGATTCTAAACTGGACATTCAACAGAGAGAATCCCACCCTGTAGATTCTAAACTGGACTTCCAGCAGAGAACTCCCACCCTGTAGATTCTAAACTGGACTTCCAACAGAGAACTCCCACCCTGTAGATTCAAAACTGGACTTCCAACAGATAGAATCCCACCCTGTAGATTCTAAACTGTAGTTCCAACAGAGAGAATCCCAGCCTGTACATTCTAAACTGGAGTTCCAACAGAGAGAATTCCACCCTGTAGATTCTAAACTGGACTTCCAACAGAGAACTTCCACCCTGTAGATTCTAAACTGGACATTCAACAGAGAGAATCCCACCCTGTAGATTCTAAACTGGACTTCCAGCAGAGAACTCCCACCCTGTAGATTCTAAACTGGACTTCCAACAGAGAGAAACCCACCCTGTAGATTCTAAACTGGAATTCCAGCAGAGAACTCCCACCCTGTAGATTCTAAACTGGACTTCCAACAGAGAGAAACCCACCCTGTAGATTCTAAACTGGACTTCCAGCAGAGACCTCCCACCCAGTAGATTCTAAACTGGACTTTCAACAGAGAGAATCCCACCCTGTAGATTCTAAACTGGACTTCCAACAAAGAACTCCCACCCTGTAGATTCTAAACTGGACTTCCGACAGAGAGAATCCCACAATGTAGATTCTAAACTGGACTTCCAACAGAGAACTCCCAACCTGTAGATTCTAAACTGGACTTCCAACAAAGAACTCCCAACCTGTAGATTCTAAAATGGACGTCGAACAGAGAGAATCCCACCTTGTAGATTCAAAACTGGCCTTCCAACAGAGAGAATCCACCCTGTAGATTCTAAACTGGAGTTCCAACAGAGAGAATCCAGGCCTGTAGATTCTAAACTGGACTTCCAGCAGAGAACTCCCACCCTGTAGATTCTAAACTGGACTTTCAACAGAGAGAATCCCACCCTGTAGGTTCTAAACTGGACTTCCAACAAATAACTCCCACCTTGTAGATTCTAAACTGGACTTCCAACAGAGAACTCCCACCCTGTAGATTATAAACTGGACTTCCAACAGAGATAATCCCACCCTGTAGATTCTAAACTGGAATTCCAGCAGAGAACTCCCACCCTGTAGATTCTAAACTGGACTTCAGACAGAGAGAATCCCACAATTTAGATTCTAAACTGGACTTCCAACAGAGAACTCCCACCCTGTAGATTCTAAACTGGACTTCCAACAAAGAACTCCCACCCTGTAGATTCTAAAATGGACGTCTAACAGAGAGAATCCCACCTTGTAGATTCAAAACTGGACATCCAACAGAGGGAATCCAACCTGTAGATTCAAAACTGGGCTTCCAACAGAGAGAATCCCACCCTGTAGATTCTAAACTGGACTTCCAGCAGAGAACTCCCACCCTGTAGATTCTAAACTAGACTTCCAGCAGAGAAATCCCACCCTGTAGATTCTCAACTGGACTTCCGACAGAGAGAATCCCACAATTTAGATTCTAAACTGGACTTCCAACAGAGAACTCCCACCCTGTAGATTCTAAACTGGACTTCCAACAGAGAACTCCCACCCTGTAGATTCTAAAATGGACGTCTAACAGAGAGAATCCCACCTTGTAGATTCAAAACTGGACTTCCAACAGAGAGAATCCAACCTGTAGATTCAAAACTGGACTTCCAACAGAGAGAATCCCACCCTGTAAATTCTAAACTGTAGTTCCAACAGAGAGAATCCCAGCATGTACATTCTAAACTGGAGTTCCAACAGAGAGAATTCCACCCTGTAGATTCTAAACTGGACTTCCAACAGAGAGAATCCCACACTGTAGATTCTAAACTGTAGTTCCAACAGAGAGAATCCCAGGCTGTACATTCTAAACTGGAGTTCCAACAGAGAGAATTCCACCCTGTAGATTCTAAACTGGACTTCCAACAGAGAACTTCCACCCTGTAGATTCTAAACTGGACATTCAACAGAGAGAATAGCACCCTGTAGATTCTAAACTGGACTTCCAGCAGAGAACTCCCACCCTGTAGATTCTAAACTGGACTTCCAACAGAGAACTCCCACCCTGTAGATTCTAAACTGGACTTCCAACAGAGAGAAACCCACCCTGTAGATTCTAAACTGGAATTCCAGCAGAGAACTCCCACCCTGTAGATTCTAAACTGGACTTCCAACAGAGAGAAACCCACCCTGTAGATTCTAAACTGGTCTTCCAGCAGAGACCTCCCACCCTGTAGATTCTAAACTGGACTTTCAACAAAGAACTCCCACCCTGTAGATTCTAAACTGGACTTCCGACAGAGAGAATCCCACAATGTAGATTCTAAACTGGACTTCCAACAGAGAACTCCCAACCTGTAGATTCTAAACTGGACTTCCAACAAAGAACTCCCAACCTGTAGATTCTAAACTGGACTTCCGACAGAGAGAATCCCACAATGTAGATTCTAAACTGGACTTCCAACAGAGAACTCCCAACCTTTAGATTCTAAACTGGACTTCCAACAAAGAACTCCCAACCTGTAGATTCTAAAATGGTAGTCGAACAGAGAGAATCCCACCCTGTAGATTCTAAACTGGACTTCCAACAGAGAGAATCCACCCTGTAGATTCTAAACTGGAGTTCCAACAGAGAGAATCCAGGCCTGTAGATTCTAAACTGGACTTCCAGCAGAGAACTCCCACCCTGTAGATTCTAAACTGGACTTTCAACAGAGAGAATAGCACCCTGTAGATTCTAAACTGGACTTCCAACAAATAACTCCCACCCTGTAGATTATAAACTGGACTTCCAACAGAGAACTCCCACCCTGTAGATTCTAAACTGGACTTCCAACAGAGAGAAACCCACCCTGTAGATTCTAAACTGGAATTCCAGCAGAGAACTCCCACCCTGTAGATTCTAAACTGGACTTCCAACAGAGAGAAACCCACCCTGTAGATTCTAAACTGGTCTTCCAGCAGAGACCTCCCACCCTGTAGATTCTAAACTGGACTTTCAACAAAGAACTCCCACCCTGTAGATTCTAAACTGGACTTCCGACAGAGAGAAGCCCACAATGTAGATTCTAAACTGGACTTCCAACAAAGAACTCCCAACCTGTAGATTCTAAACTGGACTTCCAACAAAGAACTCCCAACCTGTAGATTCTAAACTGGACTTCCGACAGAGAGAATCCCACAATGTAGATTCTAAACTGGACTTCCAACAGAGAACTCCCAACCTTTAGATTCTAAACTGGACTTCCAACAAAGAACTCCCAACCTGTAGATTCTAAAATGGTAGTCGAACAGAGAGAATCCCACCCTGTAGATTCTAAACTGGAGTTCCAACAGAGAGAATCCAGGCCTGTAGATTCTAAACTGGACTTCCAGCAGAGAACTCCCACCCTGTAGATTCTAAACTGGACTTTCAACAGAGAGAATCCCACCCTGAAGATTCTAAACTGGACTTCCAACAAATAACTCCCACCCTGTAGATTCTAAACTGGACTTCCAACAGAGAACTCCCACCCTGTAGATTATAAACTGGACTTCCAACAGAGATAATCCCACCCTGTAGATTCTAAACTGGAATTCCAGCAGAGAACTCCCACCCTGTAGATTCTAAACTGGACTTCAGACAGAGAGAATCCCACAATTTAGATTCTAAACTGGACTTCCAACAGAGAACTCCCACCCTGTAGATTCTAAACTGGACTTCCAACAAAGAACTCCCACCCTGTAGATTCTAAAATGGACGTCTAACAGAGAGAATCCCACCTTGTAGATTCAAAACTGGACTTCCAACAGAGGGAATCCAACCTGTAGATTCAAAACTGGGCTTCCAACAGAGAGAATCCCACCCTGTAGATTCTAAACTGTAGTTCCAACAGAGAGAATCCCACCCTGTAGATTCTAAACTGTAGTTCCAACAGAGAGAATCCCAGCCTGTACATTCTAAACTGGAGTTCCAACAGAGAGAATTCCACCCTGTAGATTCTAAACTGGACTTCCAACAGAGAACTCCCACCCTGTAGATTCTAAACTGGACTTCCAACAGAGAACTCCCACCATGTAGATTCTAAAATGGACGTCCTTCAGAGAGAATCCCACCCTGTAGATTCAAAACTGGACTTCCAACAGAGAGAATCCAACCTGTAGATTCTAAACTGAACTTCCAATAGAGAACTCCCACCCTGTAGATTCTAAACTGAACTTCCAACAGAGAGAATCCAGGCCTGTTGATTCTAAACTGAACTTCCAACAGAAAGAATCCAGGCCTGTAGAGTCTAAACTGGACTTCCAACAGAGAGAATCCCACCCTGTAGATTCTAAACTGGACTTCCAGCAGAGAACTCCCACCCTGTAGATTCTAAACTAGACTTCCAGCAGAGAAATCCCACCCTGTAGATTCTCAACTGGACTACCAGCAGAGAACTCCCAACCTGTAGATTCTAAACTGGACTTCCAACAGAGAACTCCCACCCTGTAGATTCTAAACTGGACTTCCAGCAGAGAACTCCCACCCTGTAGATTCTAAACTGGACTTCCGACAGAGAGAATCCCACAATTTAGATTCTAAACTGGACTTCCAACAGAGAACTCCCACCCTGTAGATTCTAAACTGGACTTCCAACAGAGAACTCCCACCCTGTAGATTCTAAAATGGACGTCTAACAGAGAGAATCCCACCTTGTAGATTCAAAACTGGACTTCCAACAGAGAGAATCCAACCTGTAGATTCAAAACTGGACTTCCAACAGAGAGAATCCCACCCTGTAAATTCTAAACTGTAGTTCCAACAGAGAGAATCCCAGCATGTACATTCTAAACTGGAGTTCCAACAGAGAGAATTCCACCCTGTAGATTCTAAACTGGACTTCCAACAGAGAGAATCCCACACTGTAGATTCTAAACTGTAGTTCCAACAGAGAGAATCCCAGGCTGTACATTCTAAACTGGAGTTCCAACAGAGAGAATTCCACCCTGTAGATTCTAAACTGGACTTCCAACAGAGAACTTCCACCCTGTAGATTCTAAACTGGACATTCAACAGAGAGAATAGCACCCTGTAGATTCTAAACTGGACTTCCAGCAGAGAACTCCCACCCTGTAGATTCTAAACTGGACTTCCAACAGAGAACTCCCACCCTGTAGATTCTAAACTGGACTTCCAACAGAGAGAAACCCACCCTGTAGATTCTAAACTGGAATTCCAGCAGAGAACTCCCACCCTGTAGATTCTAAACTGGACTTCCAACAGAGAGAAACCCACCCTGTAGATTCTAAACTGGTCTTCCAGCAGAGACCTCCCACCCTGTAGATTCTAAACTGGACTTTCAACAAAGAACTCCCACCCTGTAGATTCTAAACTGGACTTCCGACAGAGAGAATCCCACAATGTAGATTCTAAACTGGACTTCCAACAGAGAACTCCCAACCTGTAGATTCTAAACTGGACTTCCAACAAAGAACTCCCAACCTGTAGATTCTAAACTGGACTTCCGACAGAGAGAATCCCACAATGTAGATTCTAAACTGGACTTCCAACAGAGAACTCCCAACCTTTAGATTCTAAACTGGACTTCCAACAAAGAACTCCCAACCTGTAGATTCTAAAATGGTAGTCGAACAGAGAGAATCCCACCCTGTAGATTCTAAACTGGACTTCCAACAGAGAGAATCCACCCTGTAGATTCTAAACTGGAGTTCCAACAGAGAGAATCCAGGCCTGTAGATTCTAAACTGGACTTCCAGCAGAGAACTCCCACCCTGTAGATTCTAAACTGGACTTTCAACAGAGAGAATAGCACCCTGTAGATTCTAAACTGGACTTCCAACAAATAACTCCCACCCTGTAGATTATAAACTGGACTTCCAACAGAGAACTCCCACCCTGTAGATTCTAAACTGGACTTCCAACAGAGAGAAACCCACCCTGTAGATTCTAAACTGGAATTCCAGCAGAGAACTCCCACCCTGTAGATTCTAAACTGGACTTCCAACAGAGAGAAACCCACCCTGTAGATTCTAAACTGGTCTTCCAGCAGAGACCTCCCACCCTGTAGATTCTAAACTGGACTTTCAACAAAGAACTCCCACCCTGTAGATTCTAAACTGGACTTCCGACAGAGAGAATCCCACAATGTAGATTCTAAACTGGACTTCCAACAAAGAACTCCCAACCTGTAGATTCTAAACTGGACTTCCAACAAAGAACTCCCAACCTGTAGATTCTAAACTGGACTTCCGACAGAGAGAATCCCACAATGTAGATTCTAAACTGGACTTCCAACAGAGAACTCCCAACCTTTAGATTCTAAACTGGACTTCCAACAAAGAACTCCCAACCTGTAGATTCTAAAATGGTAGTCGAACAGAGAGAATCCCACCCTGTAGATTCTAAACTGGACTTCCAACAGAGAGAATCCACCCTGTAGATTCTAAACTGGAGTTCCAACAGAGAGAATCCAGGCCTGTAGATTCTAAACTGGACTTCCAGCAGAGAACTCCCACCCTGTAGATTCTAAACTGGACTTTCAACAGAGAGAATCCCACCCTGAAGATTCTAAACTGGACTTCCAACAAATAACTCCCACCCTGTAGATTCTAAACTGGACTTCCAACAGAGAACTCCCACCCTGTAGATTATAAACTGGACTTCCAACAGAGATAATCCCACCCTGTAGATTCTAAACTGGAATTCCAGCAGAGAACTCCCACCCTGTAGATTCTAAACTGGACTTCAGACAGAGAGAAACCCACAATTTAGATTCTAAACTGGACTTCCAACAGAGAACTCCCACCCTGTAGATTCTAAACTGGACTTCCAACAAAGAACTCCCACCCTGTAGATTCTAAAATGGACGTCTAACAGAGAGAATCCCACCTTGTAGATTCAAAACTGGACTTCCAACAGAGGGAATCCAACCTGTAGATTCAAAACTGGGCTTCCAACAGAGAGAATCCCACCCTGTAGATTCTAAACTGTAGTTCCAACAGAGAGAATCCCAGCCTGTACATTCTAAACTGGAGTTCCAACAGAGAGAATTCCACCCTGTAGATTCTAAACTGGACTTCCAACAGAGAACTCCCACCCTGTAGATTCTAAACTGGACTTCCAACAGAGAACTCCCACCATGTAGATTCTAAAATGGACGTCCTTCAGAGAGAATCCCACCCTGTAGATTCAAAACTGGACTTCCAACAGAGAGAATCCAACCTGTAGATTCTAAACTGGACTTCCAATAGAGAACTCCCACCCTGTAGATTCTAAACTGAACTTCCAACAGAGAGAATCCAGACCTGTTGATTCTAAACTGAACTTCCAACAGAAAGAATCCAGGCCTGTAGATTCTAAACTGGACTTCCAACAGAGAGAATCCTACCCTGTAGATTCTAAACTGGACTTCCAGCAGAGAACTCCCACCCTGTAGATTCTAAACTAGACTTCCAGCAGAGAAATCCCACCCTGTAGATTCTCAACTGGACTACCAGCAGAGAACTCCCACCCTGTAGATTCTAAACTGGACTTCCAACAGAGAACTCCCACCCTGTAGATTCTAAACTGGACTTCCAACAGAGAGAATCCAGGCCTGTAGAGTCTAAACTGGATTTCCAACAGAGAACTCCTATCCTGTAGATTCTAAACTGGAGTTCCAACAGAGAGAATCCAGGCCTGTAGATTCTAAACTGGACTTCCGACAGAGAGAATCCCACAATTTAGATTCTAAACTGGACTTCCAACAGAGAACTCCCACCCTGTAGATTCTAAACTGGACATCCAACAAAGAACTCCCACCCTGTAGATTCTAAAATGGACGTCTAACAGAGAGATTCCCACCTTGTAGATTCAAAACTGGACTTCCAACAGAGAGAATCCCACCCTGTAGATTCTAAACTGTAGTTCCAACAGAGAGAATCCCAGCCTGTACATTCTAAACTGGAGTTCCAACAGAGAGAATTCCACCCTGTAGATTCTAAACTGGACTTCCAACAGAGAACTCCCACCCTGTAGATTCTAAACTGGACTTCCAACAGAGAACTCCCACCATGTAGATTCTAAAATGGACGTCCTTCAGAGAGAATCCCACCCTGTAGATTCAAAACTGGACTTCCAACAGAGAGAATCCAACCTGTAGATTCTAAACTGGACTTCCAATAGAGAACTCCCACCCTGTAGATTCTAAACTGAACTTCCAACAGAGAGAATCCAGGCCTGTTGATTCTAAACTGAACTTCCAACAGAAAGAATCCAGGCCTGTAGATTCTAAACTGGACTTCCAACAGAGAGAATCCTACCCTGTAGATTCTAAACTGGACTTCCAGCAGAGAACTCCCACCCTGTAGATTCTAAACTGGACTTCCAGCAGAGAAATCCCACCCTGTAGATTCTCAACTGGACTACCAGCAGAGATCTCCCACCCTGTAGATTCTAAACTGGACTTCCAACAGAGAACTCCCACACTGTAGATTCTAAACTGGACTTCCAACAGAGAACTCCCACCCTGTAGATTCTAAACTGGACTTCCAACAGAGAGAATCCAGGCCTGTAGAGTCTAAACTGGATTTCCAACAGAGAACTCCTATCCTGTAGATTCTGAACTGGAGTTCCAACAGAGAGAATCCAGGCCTGTAGATTCTAAACTGGACTTCCGACAGAGAGAATCCCACAATTTAGATTCTAAACTGGACTTCCAACAGAGAACTCCCACCCTGTAGATTCTAAACTGGACATCCAACAAAGAACTCCCACCCTGTAGATTCTAAAATGGACGTCTAACAGAGAGATTCCCACCTTGTAGATTCAAAACTGGACTTCCAACAGAGAGAATCCCACCCTGTAGATTCTAAACTGTAGTTCCAACAGAGAGAATCCCAGCCTGTACATTCTAAACTGGAGTTCCAACAGAGAGAATTCCACCCTGTAGATTCTAAACTGGACTTCCAACAGAGAACTCCCACCCTGTAGATTCTAAACTGGACTTCCAACAGAGAACTCCCACCATGTAGATTCTAAAATGGACGTCCTTCAGAGAGAATCCCACCCTGTAGATTCAAAACTGGACTTCCAACAGAGAGAATCCAACCTGTAGATTCTAAACTGGACTTCCAATAGAGAACTCCCACCCTGAAGATTCTAAACTGGACTTCCAACAGAGAGAATCCCAGCATGTAGATTCTAAACTGGAGTTCCAACAGAGAGAATCCAGGTCTGTAGATTCTAAACTGAACTTCCAACAGAGAGAATCCCACCCTGTAGATTCTAAACTGGACTTCCAGCAGAGAACTCCCACCCTGTAGATTCTAAACTGGACTTCCAACAGAGAGAAACCCACCCTGTAGATTCTAAACTGGACTTCCAGCAGAGACCTCCCACCCTGTAGATTCTAAACTGGACTTTCAACAGAGAGAATCCCACCCTGTAGATTCTAAACTGGAGTTCCAACAGAGAGAATCCAGGCCTGTAGATTCTAAACTGTAGTTCCAACAGAGAGAATCCCAGCCTGTACATTCTAAACTGGAGTTCCAACAGAGAGAATTCCACCCTGTAGATTCTAAACTGGACTTCCAACAGAGAACTCCCACCCTGTAGATTCTAAACTGGACTTCCAACAGAGAACTCCCACCATGTAGATTCTAAAATGGACGTCCTTCAGAGAGAATCCCACCCTGTAGATTCAAAACTGGACTTCCAACAGAGAGAATCCAACCTGTAGATTCTAAACTGGACTTCCAACAAAGAACTACCACCCTGAAGATTCTAAACTGGACTTCCAACAGAGAGAATCCCAGCATGTAGATTCTAAACTGGAGTTCCAACAGAGAGAATCCAGGTCTGTAGATTCTAAACTGAACTTCCAACAGAGAGAATCCCACCCTGTAGATTCTAAACTCGACTTCCGGCAGAGAACTCCCACCCTGTAGATTCTAAACTGGACTTCCAACAGAGAGAAACCCACCCTGTAGATTCTAAACTGGACTTCCAGCAGAGACCTCCCACCCTGTAGATTCTAAACTGGACTTTCAACAGAGAGAATCCCACCCTGTAGATTCTAAACTGGAGTTCCAACAGAGAGAATCCAGGCCTGTAGATACTAAACTGAACTTCCAACAGAGAGAATCCAGGCCTGTAGATTCTAAACTGTAGTTCCAACAGAGAGAATCCAGGCCTGTAGATTCTAAACTGGAGTTCCAACAGAGAGAATCCAGGCCTGTAGATTCTAAACTGAACTTCCAACAGAGAGAATCCAGGCCTGTAGATTCTAAACTGGACTTCCGACAGAGAGAATCCCACAATTTAGATTCTAAACTGGACTTCCAACAAAGAACTCCCACCCTGTAGATTCTAAAATGGACGTCTAACAGAGAGATTCCTACCTTGTAGATTCAAAACTGGACTTCCAACAGAGAGAATCCCACCCTGTAGATTCTAAACTGTAGTTCCAACAGAGAGAATCCCAGCCTGTACATTCTAAACTGAAGTTCCAACAGAGAGAATTCCACCCTGTAGATTCTAAACTGGACTTCCAACAGAGAACTCCCACCCTGTAGATTCTTAACTGGACTTCCAACAGAGAACTCCCACCATGTAGATTCTAAACTGGACTTCCAACAGAGAGAATCCACCCTGTAGATTCTAAACTGGAGTTCCAACAGAGAGAATCCAGGCCTGTAGATTCTAAACTGGACTTCCAGCAGAGAACTCCCACCCTGTAGATTCTAAACTGGACTTTCAACAGAGAGAATAGCACCCTGTAGATTCTAAACTGGACTTCCAACAAATAACTCCCACCCTGTAGATTATAAACTGGACTTCCAACAGAGAACTCCCACCCTGTAGATTCTAAACTGGACTTCCAACAGAGAGAAACCCACCCTGTAGATTCTAAACTGGAATTCCAGCAGAGAACTCCCACCCTGTAGATTCTAAACTGGACTTCCAACAGAGAGAAACCCACCCTGTAGATTCTAAACTGGTCTTCCAGCAGAGACCTCCCACCCTGTAGATTCTAAACTGGACTTTCAACAAAGAACTCCCACCCTGTAGATTCTAAACTGGACTTCCGACAGAGAGAATCCCACAATGTAGATTCTAAACTGGACTTCCAACAAAGAACTCCCAACCTGTAGATTCTAAACTGGACTTCCAACAAAGAACTCCCAACCTGTAGATTCTAAACTGGACTTCCGACAGAGAGAATCCCACAATGTAGATTCTAAACTGGACTTCCAACAGAGAACTCCCAACCTTTAGATTCTAAACTGGACTTCCAACAAAGAACTCCCAACCTGTAGATTCTAAAATGGTAGTCGAACAGAGAGAATCCCACCCTGTAGATTCTAAACTGGAGTTCCAACAGAGAGAATCCAGGCCTGTAGATTCTAAACTGGACTTCCAGCAGAGAACTCCCACCCTGTAGATTCTAAACTGGACTTTCAACAGAGAGAATCCCACCCTGAAGATTCTAAACTGGACTTCCAACAAATAACTCCCACCCTGTAGATTCTAAACTGGACTTCCAACAGAGAACTCCCACCCTGTAGATTATAAACTGGACTTCCAACAGAGATAATCCCACCCTGTAGATTCTAAACTGGAATTCCAGCAGAGAACTCCCACCCTGTAGATTCTAAACTGGACTTCAGACAGAGAGAATCCCACAATTTAGATTCTAAACTGGACTTCCAACAGAGAACTCCCACCCTGTAGATTCTAAACTGGACTTCCAACAAAGAACTCCCACCCTGTAGATTCTAAAATGGACGTCTAACAGAGAGAATCCCACCTTGTAGATTCAAAACTGGACTTCCAACAGAGGGAATCCAACCTGTAGATTCAAAACTGGGCTTCCAACAGAGAGAATCCCACCCTGTAGATTCTAAACTGTAGTTCCAACAGAGAGAATCCCACCCTGTAGATTCTAAACTGTAGTTCCAACAGAGAGAATCCCAGCCTGTACATTCTAAACTGGAGTTCCAACAGAGAGAATTCCACCCTGTAGATTCTAAACTGGACTTCCAACAGAGAACTCCCACCCTGTAGATTCTAAACTGGACTTCCAACAGAGAACTCCCACCATGTAGATTCTAAAATGGACGTCCTTCAGAGAGAATCCCACCCTGTAGATTCAAAACTGGACTTCCAACAGAGAGAATCCAACCTGTAGATTCTAAACTGGTCTTCCAATAGAGAACTCCCACCCTGTAGATTCTAAACTGAACTTCCAACAGAGAGAATCCAGACCTGTTGATTCTAAACTGAACTTCCAACAGAAAGAATCCAGGCCTGTAGATTCTAAACTGGACTTCCAACAGAGAGAATCCTACCCTGTAGATTCTAAACTGGACTTCCAGCAGAGAACTCCCACCCTGTAGATTCTAAACTAGACTTCCAGCAGAGAAATCCCACCCTGTAGATTCTCAACTGGACTACCAGCAGAGAACTCCCACCCTGTAGATTCTAAACTGGACTTCCAACAGAGAACTCCCACCCTGTAGATTCTAAACTAGACTTCCAGCAGAGAAATCCCACCCTGTAGATTCTCAACTGGACTTCCGACAGAGAGAATCCCACAATTTAGATTCTAAACTGGACTTCCAACAGAGAACTCCCACCCTGTAGATTCTAAACTGGACTTCCAACAGAGAACTCCCACCCTGTAGATTCTAAAATGGACGTCTAACAGAGAGAATCCCACCTTGTAGATTCAAAACTGGACTTCCAACAGAGAGAATCCAACCTGTAGATTCAAAACTGGACTTCCAACAGAGAGAATCCCACCCTGTAAATTCTAAACTGTAGTTCCAACAGAGAGAATCCCAGCATGTACATTCTAAACTGGAGTTCCAACAGAGAGAATTCCACCCTGTAGATTCTAAACTGGACTTCCAACAGAGAGAATCCCACACTGTAGATTCTAAACTGTAGTTCCAACAGAGAGAATCCCAGGCTGTACATTCTAAACTGGAGTTCCAACAGAGAGAATTCCACCCTGTAGATTCTAAACTGGACTTCCAACAGAGAACTTCCACCCTGTAGATTCTAAACTGGACATTCAACAGAGAGAATAGCACCCTGTAGATTCTAAACTGGACTTCCAGCAGAGAACTCCCACCCTGTAGATTCTAAACTGGACTTCCAACAGAGAACTCCCACCCTGTAGATTCTAAACTGGACTTCCAACAGAGAGAAACCCACCCTGTAGATTCTAAACTGGAATTCCAGCAGAGAACTCCCACCCTGTAGATTCTAAACTGGACTTCCAACAGAGAGAAACCCACCCTGTAGATTCTAAACTGGTCTTCCAGCAGAGACCTCCCACCCTGTAGATTCTAAACTGGACTTTCAACAAAGAACTCCCACCCTGTAGATTCTAAACTGGACTTCCGACAGAGAGAATCCCACAATGTAGATTCTAAACTGGACTTCCAACAGAGAACTCCCAACCTGTAGATTCTAAACTGGACTTCCAACAAAGAACTCCCAACCTGTAGATTCTAAACTGGACTTCCGACAGAGAGAATCCCACAATGTAGATTCTAAACTGGACTTCCAACAGAGAACTCCCAACCTTTAGATTCTAAACTGGACTTCCAACAAAGAACTCCCAACCTGTAGATTCTAAAATGGTAGTCGAACAGAGAGAATCCCACCCTGTAGATTCTAAACTGGACTTCCAACAGAGAGAATCCACCCTGTAGATTCTAAACTGGAGTTCCAACAGAGAGAATCCAGGCCTGTAGATTCTAAACTGGACTTCCAGCAGAGAACTCCCACCCTGTAGATTCTAAACTGGACTTTCAACAGAGAGAATAGCACCCTGTAGATTCTAAACTGGACTTCCAACAAATAACTCCCACCCTGTAGATTATAAACTGGACTTCCAACAGAGAACTCCCACCCTGTAGATTCTAAACTGGACTTCCAACAGAGAGAAACCCACCCTGTAGATTCTAAACTGGAATTCCAGCAGAGAACTCCCACCCTGTAGATTCTAAACTGGACTTCCAACAGAGAGAAACCCACCCTGTAGATTCTAAACTGGTCTTCCAGCAGAGACCTCCCACCCTGTAGATTCTAAACTGGACTTTCAACAAAGAACTCCCACCCTGTAGATTCTAAACTGGACTTCCGACAGAGAGAATCCCACAATGTAGATTCTAAACTGGACTTCCAACAAAGAACTCCCAACCTGTAGATTCTAAACTGGACTTCCAACAAAGAACTCCCAACCTGTAGATTCTAAACTGGACTTCCGACAGAGAGAATCCCACAATGTAGATTCTAAACTGGACTTCCAACAGAGAACTCCCAACCTTTAGATTCTAAACTGGACTTCCAACAAAGAACTCCCAACCTGTAGATTCTAAAATGGTAGTCGAACAGAGAGAATCCCACCCTGTAGATTCTAAACTGGACTTCCAACAGAGAGAATCCACCCTGTAGATTCTAAACTGGAGTTCCAACAGAGAGAATCCAGGCCTGTAGATTCTAAACTGGACTTCCAACAGAGAACTCCCACCCTGTAGATTCTAAACTGGACTTTCAACAGAGAGAATCCCACCCTGAAGATTCTAAACTGGACTTCCAACAAATAACTCCCACCCTGTAGATTCTAAACTGGACTTCCAACAGAGAACTCCCACCCTGTAGATTATAAACTGGACTTCCAACAGAGATAATCCCACCCTGTAGATTCTAAACTGGAATTCCAGCAGAGAACTCCCACCCTGTAGATTCTAAACTGGACTTCAGACAGAGAGAAACCCACAATTTAGATTCTAAACTGGACTTCCAACAGAGAACTCCCACCCTGTAGATTCTAAACTGGACTTCCAACAAAGAACTCCCACCCTGTAGATTCTAAAATGGACGTCTAACAGAGAGAATCCCACCTTGTAGATTCAAAACTGGACTTCCAACAGAGGGAATCCAACCTGTAGATTCAAAACTGGGCTTCCAACAGAGAGAATCCCACCCTGTAGATTCTAAACTGTAGTTCCAACAGAGAGAATCCCAGCCTGTACATTCTAAACTGGAGTTCCAACAGAGAGAATTCCACCCTGTAGATTCTAAACTGGACTTCCAACAGAGAACTCCCACCCTGTAGATTCTAAACTGGACTTCCAACAGAGAACTCCCACCATGTAGATTCTAAAATGGACGTCCTTCAGAGAGAATCCCACCCTGTAGATTCAAAACTGGACTTCCAACAGAGAGAATCCAACCTGTAGATTCTAAACTGGACTTCCAATAGAGAACTCCCACCCTGTAGATTCTAAACTGAACTTCCAACAGAGAGAATCCAGACCTGTTGATTCTAAACTGAACTTCCAACAGAAAGAATCCAGGCCTGTAGATTCTAAACTGGACTTCCAACAGAGAGAATCCTACCCTGTAGATTCTAAACTGGACTTCCAGCAGAGAACTCCCACCCTGTAGATTCTAAACTAGACTTCCAGCAGAGAAATCCCACCCTGTAGATTCTCAACTGGACTACCAGCAGAGAACTCCCACCCTGTAGATTCTAAACTGGACTTCCAACAGAGAACTCCCACCCTGTAGATTCTAAACTGGACTTCCAACAGAGAGAATCCAGGCCTGTAGAGTCTAAACTGGATTTCCAACAGAGAACTCCTATCCTGTAGATTCTGAACTGGAGTTCCAACAGAGAGAATCCAGGCCTGTAGATTCTAAACTGGACTTCCGACAGAGAGAATCCCACAATTTAGATTCTAAACTGGACTTCCAACAGAGAACTCCCACCCTGTAGATTCTAAACTGGACATCCAACAAAGAACTCCCACCCTGTAGATTCTAAAATGGACGTCTAACAGAGAGATTCCCACCTTGTAGATTCAAAACTGGACTTCCAACAGAGAGAATCCCACCCTGTAGATTCTAAACTGTAGTTCCAACAGAGAGAATCCCAGCCTGTACATTCTAAACTGGAGTTCCAACAGAGAGAATTCCACCCTGTAGATTCTAAACTGGACTTCCAACAGAGAACTCCCACCCTGTAGATTCTAAACTGGACTTCCAACAGAGAACTCCCACCATGTAGATTCTAAAATGGACGTCCTTCAGAGAGAATCCCACCCTGTAGATTCAAAACTGGACTTCCAACAGAGAGAATCCAACCTGTAGATTCTAAACTGGACTTCCAATAGAGAACTCCCACCCTGTAGATTCTAAACTGAACTTCCAACAGAGAGAATCCAGGCCTGTTGATTCTAAACTGAACTTCCAACAGAAAGAATCCAGGCCTGTAGATTCTAAACTGGACTTCCAACAGAGAGAATCCTACCCTGTAGATTCTAAACTGGACTTCCAGCAGAGAACTCCCACCCTGTAGATTCTAAACTGGACTTCCAGCAGAGAAATCCCACCCTGTAGATTCTCAACTGGACTACCAGCAGAGATCTCCCACCCTGTAGATTCTAAACTGGACTTCCAACAGAGAACTCCCACACTGTAGATTCTAAACTGGACTTCCAACAGAGAACTCCCACCCTGTAGATTCTAAACTGGACTTCCAACAGAGAGAATCCAGGCCTGTAGAGTCTAAACTGGATTTCCAACAGAGAACTCCTATCCTGTAGATTCTGAACTGGAGTTCCAACAGAGAGAATCCAGGCCTGTAGATTCTAAACTGGTCTTCCGACAGAGAGAATCCCACAATTTAGATTCTAAACTGGACTTCCAACAGAGAACTCCCACCCTGTAGATTCTAAACTGGACATCCAACAAAGAACTCCCACCCTGTAGATTCTAAAATGGACGTCTAACAGAGAGATTCCCACCTTGTAGATTCAAAACTGGACTTCCAACAGAGAGAATCCCACCCTGTAGATTCTAAACTGTAGTTCCAACAGAGAGAATCCCAGCCTGTACATTCTAAACTGGAGTTCCAACAGAGAGAATTCCACCCTGTAGATTCTAAACTGGACTTCCAACAGAGAACTCCCACCCTGTAGATTCTAAACTGGACTTCCAACAGAGAACTCCCACCATGTAGATTCTAAAATGGACGTCCTTCAGAGAGAATCCCACCCTGTAGATTCAAAACTGGACTTCCAACAGAGAGAATCCAACCTGTAGATTCTAAACTGGACTTCCAATAGAGAACTACCACCCTGAAGATTCTAAACTGGACTTCCAACAGAGAGAATCCCAGCATGTAGATTCTAAACTGGAGTTCCAACAGAGAGAATCCAGGTCTGTAGATTCTAAACTGAACTTCCAACAGAGAGAATCCCACCCTGTAGATTCTAAACTCGACTTCCGGCAGAGAACTCCCACCCTGTAGATTCTAAACTGGACTTCCAACAGAGAGAAACCCACCCTGTAGATTCTAAACTGGACTTCCAGCAGAGACCTCCCACCCTGTAGATTCTAAACTGGACTTTCAACAGAGAGAATCCCACCCTGTAGATTCTAAACTGGAGTTCCAACAGAGAGAATCCAGGCCTGTAGATTCTAAACTGTAGTTCCAACAGAGAGAATCCCAGCCTGTACATTCTAAACTGGAGTTCCAACAGAGAGAATTCCACCCTGTAGATTCTAAACTGGACTTCCAACAGAGAACTCCCACCCTGTAGATTCTAAACTGGACTTCCAACAGAGAACTCCCACCATGTAGATTCTAAAATGGACGTCCTTCAGAGAGAATCCCACCCTGTAGATTCAAAACTGGACTTCCAACAGAGAGAATCCAACCTGTAGATTCTAAACTGGACTTCCAATAGAGAACTACCACCCTGAAGATTCTAAACTGGACTTCCAACAGAGAGAATCCCAGCATGTAGATTCTAAACTGGAGTTCCAACAGAGAGAATCCAGGTCTGTAGATTCTAAACTGAACTTCCAACAGAGAGAATCCCACCCTGTAGATTCTAAACTCGACTTCCGGCAGAGAACTCCCACCCTGTAGATTCTAAACTGGACTTCCAACAGAGAGAAACCCACCCTGTAGATTCTAAACTGGACTTCCAGCAGAGACCTCCCACCCTGTAGATTCTAAACTGGACTTTCAACAGAGAGAATCCCACCCTGTAGATTCTAAACTGGAGTTCCAACAGAGAGAATCCAGGCCTGTAGATACTAAACTGAACTTCCAACAGAGAGAATCCAGGCCTGTAGATTCTAAACTGTAGTTCCAACAGAGAGAATCCAGGCCTGTAGATTCTAAACTGGAGTTCCAACAGAGAGAATCCAGGCCTGTAGATTCTAAACTGAACTTCCAACAGAGAGAATCCAGGCCTGTAGATTCTAAACTGGACTTCCGACAGAGAGAATCCCACAATTTAGATTCTAAACTGGACTTCCAACAAAGAACTCCCACCCTGTAGATTCTAAAATGGACGTCTAACAGAGAGATTCCTACCTTGTAGATTCAAAACTGGACTTCCAACAGAGAGAATCCCACCCTGTAGATTCTAAACTGTAGTTCCAACAGAGAGAATCCCAGCCTGTACATTCTAAACTGAAGTTCCAACAGAGAGAATTCCACCCTGTAGATTCTAAACTGGACTTCCAACAGAGAACTCCCACCCTGTAGATTCTTAACTGGACTTCCAACAGAGAACTCCCACCATGTAGATTCTAAAATGGACGTCCTTCAGAGAGAATCCCACCCTTTAGATTCAAAACTGGACTTCCAACAGAGAGAATCCAACCTGTAGATTCTAAACTGGACTTCCAATAGAGAACTCCCACCCTGAAGATTCTAAACTGGACTTCCAACAGAGAGAATCCCAGCATGTAGATTCTAAACTGGAGTTCCAACAGAGAGAATCCAGGTCTGTAGATTCTAAACTGAACTTCCAACAGAGAGAATCCCACCCTGTAGATTCTAAACTCGACTTCCGGCAGAGAACTCCCACCCTGTAGATTCTAAACTGGACTTCCAACAGAGAGAAACCCACCCTGTAGATTCTAAACTGGACTTCCAGCAGAGACCTCCCACCCTGTAGATTCTAAACTGGACTTTCAACAGAGAGAATCCCACCCTGTAGATTCTAAACTGGACTTCCAACAAAGAACTCCCACCCTGTAGATTCTAAACTGGACTTCCGACAGAGAGAATCCCACAATGTAGATTCTAAACTGGACTTCCAACAGAGAACTCCCAACCTGTAGATTCTAAACTGGACTTCCAACAAAGAACTCCCAACCTGTAGATTCTAAACTGGACTTCCAACAAAGAACTCCCACCCTGTAGATTCTAAAATGGACGTCTAACAGAGAGAATCCCACCTTGTAGATTCAAAACTGGACTTCCAACAGAGAGAATCCACCCTGTAGATTCTAAACTGGAGTTCCAACATTGAACTTCCACCCTGTAGATTCTAAACTGGACTTTCAACAGAGAGAATCCCACCCTGTAGATTCTAAACTGGACTTCCAGCAGAGAACTCCCACCCTGTAGATTCTAAACTGGACTTCCAACAGAGAACTCCCACCCTGTAGATTCTAAACTGGACTTCCAACAGAGAGAATCCACCCTGTAGATTCTAAACTGGAGTTCCAACAGAGAGAATCCCACCCTGTAGATTCTAAACTGGACTTCCAGCAGAGAACTCCCACCCTGTAGATTCTAAACTGGATTTATAGTATATAAGATACAGGATATAGTACATAAGATATAGGATGAGATATAAGATATAAGTTACAGGATAAGATACAGGATATAGGACATACAAGGACATTATATTCTTCCTCTTTTATGTTTTGAATGCCGTCTGAGGCCACAGATTGCAGGGTTGGGTTTCAGTGTGCTGCAGCTCCTCAAATAAAATCAAATAAAATTTGATTCGTCACATACACATAGTTAGCAGATGTTAATGCGAGTGTAGCGAAATGCTTGTGCTTCTAGTTCCGACCATGCAGTAGTATCTAACAAGTAATCTAACAAATTCACAACAACTACCTTATACACAGAAGAGTAAAGGAATGAATACGAGTATATACATATACATTTATGGATGAGCGATGGCTGACCGGCGTAGGCAAGATACAGTATATGGTATGGAGTACAGTATATACATATGAGATGAGTAATGTAAGATATGTAAACATTATATAAATGGCATCGTTTAAAGTGGCAGTGATACATTTATTTCATCCAATTATAATTATTAAAGTGGCTAGAGATTTGAGTCGATGGCCGAACGGCATAGGCAAGATTCAGTAGATGGTTTAGAGTACAGTGTATACATTTGATATGAGTAATGTCTGATATGTTAACATTATATAGAAAATTGTTTAAAGTGGCTAGTGATACATTTGTTACATCCAATCCTATTATTTAAAGTTGCTAGAGATTTAAGTCAGTATGTAGGCAGCAGCCACTCAATCCCACCCTGTTGATTCTAAACTGAACATCCAACAGAGAATCCCAGCCTGTAGATTCTAAACTGGAGTTCCAATAGAGAGAATTCAGGCCTGTAGATTCTAAACTGGAGTTCCAACAGAGAGAATGCAGGTCTGTAGATTCTAAACTGTACTTCCAACAGAGAATCCAGGCCTGTAGATTCGAAACTGGAATTCCAACAGAGAGAATCCTGGTATGTCTTCCTCCTGTGTTTCCATTCACTCTCTGTCTCCAACAACCATCTCTCACCAAGTCCACGCTTGCATCCCAAATTAATTAAATCAAAACTGGACTTCCAACAGAGAGAATCCAACCTGTAGATTCTAAACTGGACTTCCAATAGAGAACTCCCACCCTGAAGATTCTAAACTGAACTTCCAACAGAGAGAATCCTGGCCTGTAGATTATAAACTGGATTTACAACGGAGAGAATCCTGGCCTGTAGACTCTAAACTGCACTTCCAACAGAAAGAATCCTGGCCTGTAGATTCCAAACTGGACTTTCAACAGAAAGAATCCAGGCCTGTAGATTCTAAACTGAACTTCCAACAGAAAGAATCCTGGCCTGTAGATTCTAAATTGGAGTTCCAACAGAGAGAATCCAGACCTGTAGATTCTAAACTGGAGTTCCAATTGAGAGAATCCTGGCCTGTAGATTATAAACTGGACTTCCAACATAGAGAGTCCAGGCCTGTAGATTCTAAAATGGAGTTCCAACAGAAAGAATCCAGGCCTGTAGATTCTAAACTGGACTTACAACAGAGAGAATCCTGGCCTGTAGATTCTAAACTGGACATTCAACAGAAAGAATCTAGACCTGTAGATTCCAAACTGGACTTCCAACAGAAAGAATCCCACCCTGTAGATTCTAAACTGCACTTCCAACATAAAGAATCCTGACCTGTAGATTCTAAACTAGACTTTCAACAGAAATAATCTTGGCCTGTAGATTCCAAACTGGACTTCCAACATAGAGAGTCCAGGCCTGTAGATTCTAAACTGGACTTCCAAAAGAGAGAATCCCGGCCTGTAGATTCTAAACTGGACTTTCAACAGAGAGAATCCCACCCTGTAGATTCTAAACTGGAGTTCCAACAGAGAGAATCCAACCTGTAGATTCTAAACTGGAGTTCTAACAGAGAGAATCCCGGCCTGTAGATTCTAAACTGGAGTTCCAACAGAGAACTCCCATCCTGTAGATTCTAAACTGGACTTCTAACAGAGAGAATCCAACCTGTAGATTCTAAACTGGAGTTCCAACAGACAGAATCCCGGCCTGTAGATTCTAAACTGGACTTCCAACATAAAGAATCCTGACCTGTAGATTCTAAACTAGACTTTCAACAGAAATAATCTTGGCCTGTAGATTCCAAACTGGACTTCCAACAGAAAGCATCCAGGCCTGTAGATTCTACATTGGAGTTCCAACAGAGAGAATCCTGGCCTGTAGATTCTAAACTGGACTTCCAAAAGAGAGAATCCTGGTATGTCTTCCTCCTGTGTTTCCATTCACTCTCTGTCTCCAACAACCATCTCTCACCAAGTCTACGCTTGCATCCCAAATTACACCCTATTCCCTATTTAGTGCACTACATTTGACCAGGGCCCATAGTGCCATTAGGGACGCATCCTACAGTACAACTGCTGGGAAACAGAAGGGGCAGAGAAGTCACACAGAAATAATCTTGGCCTGTAGATTCCAAACTGGACTTCCAACATAGAGAGTCCAGGCCTGTAGATTCTAAACTGGACTTCCAAAAGAGAGAATCCCGGCCTGTAGATTCTAAACTGGACTTTCAACAGAGAGAATCCCACCCTGTAGATTCTAAACTGGAGTTCCAACAGAGAGAATCCAACCTGTAGATTCTAAACTGGAGTTCTAACAGAGAGAATCCCAGCCTGTAGATTCTAAACTGGAGTTCCAACAGAGAACTCCCATCCTGTAGATTCTAAACTGGACTTCTAACAGAGAGAATCCAACCTGTAGATTCTAAACTGGAGTTCCAACAGACAGAATCCCGGCCTGTAGATTCTAAACTGGACTTCCAACATAAAGAATCCTGACCTGTAGATTCTAAACTAGACTTTCAACAGAAATAATCTTGGCCTGTAGATTCCAAACTGGACTTCCAACAGAAAGCATCCAGGCCTGTAGATTCTACATTGGAGTTCCAACAGAGAGAATCCTGGCCTGTAGATTCTAAACTGGACTTCCAAAAGAGAGAATCCTGGTATGTCTTCCTCCTGTGTTTCCATTCACTCTCTGTCTCCAACAACCATCTCTCACCAAGTCTACGCTTGCATCCCAAATTACACCCTATTCCCTATTTAGTGCACTACATTTGACCAGGGCCCATAGTGCCATTAGGGACGCATCCTACAGTACAACTGCTGGGAAACAGAAGGGGCAGAGAAGTCACTATGAAGAACTTCCTAAATGTGATCTGGACTTCCAACATAGAGAGTCCAGGCCTGTAGATTCTAAACTGGAGTTCCAACAGTAAGCATCCAGTGTAGCCTAGTGGTTAGAGTGTTGGACTAGTAACCAAAAGGCTGCAAGTTCAAATCCCCAAGCTGACAAGGTACAAATCTGTTCTGCCCCTGAACAGGCAGTTAACCCACTGTTCCTAGGCTGTCATTGAAAATAAGAATTTGTTCTTAACTGACTTTCCTAGTAAAATAAAGGTAAAATATGTACAAATTACCTTGAGTAACCTGTACCCCCGCACATTGACTCGGTACTGGTACCCCCTGTATATAGCCTCCGTACTGTAATTTTATTGTGTTACTTAAAAAAAAAAAAATTACTCTATTTTCTTAAAACTACACTGTTGATTAAAGGCTTGTAAGTAGGCATTTCAGTTTAAGGTCTACACCAATTGTATTCGGTGCATGTGACAAATAACATTTGATTTGGTTTTATTTGATATAGGGAATAGGGTGCCATTTCATACTCAGAAACTTTTTTCTATGGTCACAACTAGATACATTCTCAGTCTCTAGACGTCTCCCTGTCAACATCAGTCTAGCAGCTCACAACCTGAACCTACATGTTTTCACAACCACAATATTTGCAACATTCCGACTTCTGCATTCGGGCCTTTTTGTCTCTGTGGAGAGAGCGGTGTCTTTTGATGGTGTTGATTGGCAAGATGAAGGTAAACCTCAAGGGAAGCCTTAGGTAAGCAAAGGCTAGCCAGCTAAGGTGTGCCCACATCCACACACACGCTCATGCACACACACACACACACACACACACACACACACACACACACACACACACACACACACACACACACACACACACACACACACACACACACACACACACACACACACACACACACACACACACACACACACACACACACACACACACACACACACACACACACACACACACACACACACTCACTCACTCACTCACTGGGACAGAAGACAAACATACATTCCTGTGGTACACCTCAAAGGGGAGGAGATTCCTCAACCCCAAAAATAACCCACTCCTGCAGAGTTTTATTATCCATCATGATATACTTCACATATGAGTTATAGACTTGGTGCATCTTCACGTTGAACATATCACTGAATAATACATACATTTGCAGTATCTGAGCTTTGAGTGTATCTGTTGAGTGTACCATGACACATACACACATTAATATGTCACACGTTAAAAAAACAAAAAAACTATGTTAGAGTTTACTCTATATCAAATTGATCCAGGCTGAAGATGAACATGTTTTTATTGTCTGTTTTCTATTTTAGGTTTGTATTTATTTTGGTTTGGTATTCATTTTGGTTTTCATGCTATCTTGGGCTTTCAGTGGAGTGAGTCT
The DNA here is from genome assembly GCA_030435695.1 of Brachymystax lenok tsinlingensis. Lineage (NCBI taxonomy): Eukaryota > Metazoa > Chordata > Actinopteri > Salmoniformes > Salmonidae > Brachymystax > Brachymystax lenok. The sequence goes on from CM059806.1 coordinate 27,874,002, forward strand.
TTTGATGGGGTCCTCTCCTCTACCCTCCTCCCCTCTACCCTCCTCTTCTCTTCTCTACCCTCCTCTTCTCTACCCTCCTCCCCTCTACCCTCCTCTCCTCTTCTCTACCCTCCTCTCCTCTCCTCTTCTCTACCCTCCTCTCCTCTTCTACTAATCTCTTCTCGTCTCTTCCCTCCTCGTCTCTTCTTCCTAAACCAGCCCTGTGGCCTTCTAGCCAGATGGATTACTCCCTCCATTCCTCCCTCTTTCCTCTCTCTGTCAGTCTCTGTGGTGGTTGTGGTGCGCTCCTCTGTCTCCAGACAGAAAGGCCAGAATGGGAGAGAGAGGACTTCCACAGCAGTCTGCAGCCACCATGGCCCCCGCTGCTTCTCTGTGGTTTGAACCCCAGTCAACAGCCTCACTCCTCCCCTTCTCTCCATCCCTCATTCCCTTTCTTCATCCATACTTCGCTTCCTCGCTGCACAGTCCAGTCCAGTCGGTTCACTGCCACGGACACATAACCTCCTTCCCTCCTCCCTCTTTCTCTCCTTCCCTCCTCCCTTCAAAAATGTATCCAGTTTAGCTCCCCTCAGTCAAGTCCATTCACATTGACGTTTGAACCAGACAGTGAAAGGAGACCTGAAGGACACAAGTTGAAATGAAGAGATCTTCTTACCTCAGTGTTCCACAGTTTGACAGTCCAGTCGAACGACGAGGTGACAAAGAGGTGGGAGAAGTCTACGGGGCCAACGGCGTTGTGACAGCTGAGGCCCGTCACAGGCCCATGGTGGCCCTCGAACATTTCACAGATCCCCGCCTTGCTGCAAAGGAGCATGGGAGAGAGAGAGAACAGAGGACACATTTTGGGGGGCAGGAGCTTGTAGCTGGTATTATTACGGTTATGAGATACACTGCATAAAAACATTAAGCTTAAAGTGTGTGTGTGTTCCTCTAACCTGCCGTGTCTGGATGCGGTGTACACGGGCCCCTCCTCACTCCCCACCACATAATTATTGATGTCTCCAGTGGGGAACGCCATGCCTGTCACAGCCACCGCTTTAGACTTGTTGTACACCAGCTCCATGCTCTCCTACAACACACACACACACACACACACACACACACACACACACACACACACACACACACACACACACACACACACACACACACACACACACACACACACACACACACACACACACACACACACACACACACACACACACAGGGTTAAATAGTTCAACCTCATGTTCAAGAAAAACACAATTATCGTACGGTAGTCTGTACATGGCTGCTATCATCATGTACTTTCGGAAGTGTTAAGATTGTTTGTGCTGACCTAGTTACAATGAGTCTAACATACATCACATAGACATACAGTTATATAGTAATATAGTTCATATTGTGTTTGATAGGGCTTTGTCATGGAATTAGTTACACTGTTTGATAGGGTTTTGTCATGGAATTAGTTACACTGTTTGATAGGGCTTTGTCATGGAATTAGTTACACTGTTCGATAGGGCTTTGTCATGGAATTAGTTACACTGTTTGATAGGGCTTTGTCATGGAATTAGCTACACTGTTTGTATGAGTCAGTTATAGTACCATTCTCTTTAATGACAATATGCAGTATGTCATACACAGTACCAGTCAAAAGATTGGGCACACCTACTCATTAAAAGGTTTTTCTTTATTTTTACTTTTTTCTACATGGAAGCTGGTTGAGAGAATACCAAGAGTGTGCAAAGCTGTCATCAAGGCAAAGGGTGGCTACTTTGAAGAATCTTAAATCCATCTTGATTTGTTTAACACTTTTTTCGTTATTACATGATTCCATATGTGTTATTTCATAGTTTTTATGTCTTCACTATTATTCTATAATGTAGAAAATAGTAAAAATGACCCTGGAATGAGTATGTGTGTCCACATTTTTGACTGGTACTGTATATGATAATCTAATATCTTTGAGATTACTGACTGTGAATCCGTGTGAAGAGATGGCCCTTAAATGGTACAGATTCCTGACTGTGGATCAATTTGAAGAAATGGGCCTTAATTCTACAGATTGCCGACTGTGGATCAGTCTGAAGAGTTGGGCCTTAATGCTACAGGTCAGGTAGGACTGACCCTGGAACAGCTTTTACCTGTGGCTGAGAGAGCATTTCAAGACTCCAGGAGCACATCCTGCCGTCTGTGGACACGGTGATCAGGTTGTTGGCATTCTGGGTTCCCACCACGTTTACACAGTACACCGGGTGCTATAGTGCAGACAGGAAAAACAGGAAGGACAGACACATGAAGAGAATGGCCATTTGTAAACACACTGGATGCTTTCAGAATCATCTTTCATTTGCCAAATACATTTGCATGCACAAGAATTTGACTTGGTGAAATGGTGCTGCTACGATAAACAGAATACACAGACAACATACTGTATGTAGAAGCAGTTTCAAATAAACATCAGGAATGTACACTGTACGCTAATAAGTACAAGCTTCATATAGCACTAAGCTACATTATACCACTGAAGTTCCAATTCAGTTATTTAATTCATATCTACATACTAGTGTTGTTTCTTAAATAGCTCTACACTTAATACTTTCAATAAGCTGTAGTGCATTTCACATGTATTTTCCTCCACAAACTGTAATATCCTACGAAAGACATTAGCAGGTATGAAGTGAATCTGCACATCCATCTACAATAGGTCTTCCTATAACCCTGAGACGACACAAAGCTCTTATTGAGTGATGAGATGCCAATGTGCAACAGACCCTTACTCCAACTTGGCACCGTCATCCGGCGCTGTACAAATACAGCGGGTTGTGTGAAACCATTATGTAATTATTGCCCTCAAATTGATTTTTGTTTGGCGCCCACAAAGGCCTCTTTCAGAAGGCCTAGACATAGTCTCTCATTATTGGGGGCATGTATGGCATCCAGGGGCAGTGTGTGTGTGTGTGTGTGTGTGTGTGTGTGTGTGTGTGTGTGTGTGTGTGTGTGTGTGTGTGTGTGTGTGTGTGTGTGTGTGTGTGTGTGTGTGTGTGTGTGTGTGTGTGTGTGTGTGTGTGTGTGTGTGTGTGTGTTTGTGTGTGTGTTGTGTGTGTGAAGCTACAATGATTCCCCCCTACTCCCACCACCACCAATAAACTTTATTGCCTTCCTTGGGTGGTATTCACAATGTGTTGATGTGTTTGTTGGGGATGAAGTATAGGACAGGACAAAGTATAGGATAGGATATAGTATATAAGATATAGGATATAAGATATAGGATATAGAATAGGATAGGATATACGATATAGGATATAGTATATAAGATATAGGATATAGAATTAGATATAAGATATAGAATAAAAGATATAGGATATTGTATATCAGATACAGGATATAAGATATAAGATATAGGATATAGCGTTTAAGATATACGATTAGATATCCGATATAGTATAAAAGATACAGGATATAGTACATAAGATATAGGATGAGATATAAGATATAGGATATAAGTTACAGGATAAGATACAGGATATAGGACATACAAGGACATTATATTCTTCCTCTTATATGTTTTGAAGGCCGTCTGAGGCCACAGATTGCAGGGTTGGGTTTCAGTGTGCTGCAGCTCCTCAAATAAAATCAAATTTGATTTGTCACATATACATGGTTAGCAGATGTTAATGCGAGTGTAGCGAAATGCTTGTGCTTCTAGTTCCGACCATGCAGTAGTATCTAACAAGTAATCTAACAATTTCACAACAACTACCTTATACACACAAGAGTAAAGGAATGAATCTGAGTATGTACATATAAATATATGGATGAGCGATGGCTGACTGGCGTAGGAAAGATGCAGTAGATGGTATGGAGTACAGTATATACATATGAGATGAGTAATGTAGGATATGTAAACATTATATAAATGGCATCGTTTAAAGTGGCTAGTGATACATTTATTTCATCCAATTATAATTATTAAAGTGGCTAGAGATTTAAGTCGATGACCGAACGGCATAGGCAAGATTCAGTAGATAGTTTAGAGTACAGTGTATACATTTGATATGAGTAATGTCGGATATGTAAACATTATATAGAAAATTGTTTAAAGTGGCTAGTGATACATTTGTTACATCCAATTCCTATTATTAAAAGTGGATAGAGATTTAAGTCAGTATGTTGGCAGCAGCCACTCAATGTTAGTGATGGCTGTTTAACAGTCGGATGGCCTTGAGATAGAAGCTGTTTTTCAGTCTCTCGGGTCCCAGCTTTGATGCACCTATACTGACCTCGCCTTCTGGATGATAGCGGGGTGAACAGGCAGTGGCTCGGGTGGTTGTTGTCCTTGATGATCTTTTTGGCCTTCCTGTGACATCTGGTGGTGTAGGTGTCCTGGAGGGCAGGTAGTTTACCCCCGGTGATGCGTTGTGCAGTCCTCACTACCCTCTGGAGAGCCTTACGGTTGTGGGCGGAGCAGTTGCCGTACCAGGCGGTGATACAGCCCGACAGGATGCTCTCGATTGTGCATCTGTAGAGGTTTGTGTGTTGTTGGTGACAAGCTGAATTTCTTCAGCCTCCTGAGGTTGAAGAGGCGCTGTTGCGCCTTCTTCACCACGCTGTCTGTGTGCGTGGACCATTTCAGTTTGTCCGTGATGTGTACGCCGAGGAACTTATAACTTTCCACCTTCTCCACTACTGTCACGTCGATGTGGATAGGGGGGTGCTCCCTCTCCTGTTTCCTGAAGTCCACGATCATCTCCTTTGTTTTGTTGACGTTGAGTGAGAGATTATTTTCCTGACACCACACTCCGAGGGCCCTCACCTCCTCCCTGTAGGCCGTCTTCGCGTTGTTGGTAATCAAGCCTACCACTGTAGTGTCGTCAGCAAACTTGATGATTGAGTTGGATGCGTGCTTGGCCACGCAGTCATGGGTAAACAGGGAGTACAGGAGAGGGCTGAGAACGCACCCTTGAGGATCAGCGGGGTGGAGATGTTGTTACCTACCCTCACCACCTGGGGCCGGCCCGTCAGGAAGTCCAGGACCCATTTGCACAGGGCTGGGTCGAGACCTAGGGTCTCGAGCTTAATGACGAGCTTGGAGGGTACTATGGTGTTAAATGCTGAGCTGTAGTCGATGAACAGCATTCTTACATAGGTATTCCTCTTGTCCAGATGGGTTAGGGCAGTATGCAGTGTGATTGCGATTGCGTCGTCTGTGGACCTATTGGGACGGTAAGCAAATTGGAGTGGGTCCAGGGTGTCTGGCAGGATGGAGGTGATATGATCCTTGACTAGTCTCTCAAAGCACTTCATGATGACGGAAGTGAGTGCTACGGGGCGATAGTCATTTAGCGCAGTTACCTTAGCTTTCTTGGGAACAGGAATAATGGTGGCCCTCTTGAAGCATGTGGGAACAGCAGACTGGGATAGGAACTGATTGAATATGTCCGTAAACACACCAGCCAGCTGGTCTGCGCATGCTCTGAGGACACGGCCAGTGATGCCATCTGGGCCGGCAGCCTTGCGAGGGTTAACACATTTAAATGTTTACTCACGTTGGCTGCGGTGAAGGTGAGCCCGCAGGTTTTGGTAGCGGGCCGTGTCGGTGGCACTGTATTGTCCTCAAAGCGAGCAAAGAAGATGTTTAGTTTGTCTGGGAGCAGGACGTCGTGGTCCGCGACGAGGATGGTTTTCTTTTTGTAGTCCGTGATTGACTGTAGACCCTGCCACATTCCTCTCGTGTCTGAGCCATTGAATTGTGAATCTACTTTGTCTCTACATTGACGCTTAGGTTGTTTGATTGCCTTGCGGAGGGAATAGCTGCACTGTTTGTATTCAGTCATGTTTCCGGTCGCCTAACCCTGGTTAAAAGCAGTGGTTCGTGCATTCAGTTTTGGGCGAATGCTGCCATCAATCCATGGTTTCTGGTCGGGGAAGGTTTTAATAGTTGCTATGGGTACAACATCACCAATGCACTTGCTAATAAACTCGCTCACCGAATCAGCGTATACATCAATGTTGTTGTCTGATGCTATCCGGAACAAATCCCAGTCCACATGCTCAAAGCAATCTTGCAGCGTGGAATCAGATTGGTCGGACCAGCGTTGAACAGACCTGAGAACGGGCGTTTCCTGTTTTAGTTTCTGTCTGTAGGCTGGGAGCAACAAAATGGAGTCATGGTCAGACTTGCCGAAAGGAGGGCGGAGAATAGCCTTGTACGCATCACGGAAATTAGAATAACAATGATCCAGGATTTTACCAGCCCGGGTGGCACATTCTATATGCTGATAAAATTTTGGGAGCCTTTTTTTCAGATTAGCCCCGGCCTCAGGATATGTGGTTTCCAATTTATATAGATTCCAGGGGATTTCTTTCAGTGCCGTCGATGTGTCAGCTTGAGGGGGGATATACACGGCTGTGCTTATAATCAAGGAGAATTCTCTTGGTAGATAATGCGGTCGGCATTTGATTGTAAGGAATTCTATGTGAGGTGAACAAAAGGACTTGAGTTCCTGTATGTTGTTATGATCACACCACGACTCGTTAATCATAAGACACACACCCCGCCCTTCTTCTTACCAGATAGATGTTTGTTTCTGTCGGCGCGATGCGTGGAGAAACCATGTGGCTGTACCGACTCAGATAACGTGGTCCTGAGTGAGCCATGTTTCCATGAAGCAAAGAACGTTGCAGTTGCCGATGTCTCTCTGGAAGGCAAGTCTTGGTCGTATTTCGTCCACCTTGTTGTCCAGAGACTGGACATTGGCAAGTAAAATACTCGGGAGAGGTGCACGATGTGCCCATCTATGTAGCCTGACCAGAAGACCGCCGCGTTTCCCCCTTCTCCGGCGCCGCCGTTGTTTTGAGTCGCCGGCTGGGATCCAGTCTATTGTCCTGGTTGGTGGACCAAACAGAGGATTTGCTTCTGGAAAGTCGTATTCCTGGTCGTAATGTTGGTAAATTGATGTTGCTCTTATATGCAATAGTTCCTCACGGTTGTATGTAATAAAATGTTATATTTCCTGGGGTAACAATGTAAGAAGTAATACATAAAAAAAAAAAATACTGCATATTTTCCTGAGAACGTGAAGCGAGGCGGCCATCTCTGTTGGCGCCGGAAGTGTATCTGTATTACTGCTTTAAGCTAAAATAAACTAACGGTCCATTTCTGTTACAGGGTGCTGGGTGGGTGTCTCAGTGTTTCAGTGCATATGGACACTTAGTGTGCATCCCAAGTGGCACCTATTCCCTATAGGGCTCTGGTCAAAAGAAGTGCACTTCACTATATAGGGAATAGGGTGCCATTGAGGATGCACAGTGGACTTACCGTGTGAGCTGCAGCTGAGAGGAGGGTTCTCTGTACAGGAGTCCTGCGGTGGCTGCGGTTGTCCCACAGGACTGCCAGAGTAAGTTCCCCCCACCACCAGGTTAGGATGGAACCGGGCAAAGCCCACTGAAGACTAGAGGAGAGAGGGAGAGATAGAGAGGATGGGTTAGAAGGAGAGAAAAAGCAGAAGACAGGGGGGGAAGTGAGAAAGAGAGATAGCGAGAGAGAAGAGAGTAAGAAAGATAGAGAGGAAAGAGAAAGAGAGGGGGGGAGAGAGAGAGGGGGGGAGAAGAGGAGAGAGAGAGAAAAAAGAGAGCAAAAGAAAAAGGAGAGAGGGGGGAGAGAGAGAGAGAGAGAGAAGGAAAAAAGGGAAAGAGAGAGTGAGAAGGGGGGAAGTGAGAGAGAAAGCGAAAGAGGAGAGAGAGTGATAGAGGAGAAAGAGAGAAGAGAGGAGAGAGAAGACATGAGAGCGAGAAAGAGGAGAGAAAGAGAGAGAAGAGAGGAGAGAGAGAAGAGAGAGAGAGAAAGAGGAGAGAAAGAGAGAAGAGAGGAGAGAGAGAAGAGATGAGAGAGAGAAAGAGGAGAGAGAAAGGAAGGTGGGAAGAGAGCACAACAGTTGTTTTGAGTAAGGAGGGAAAGAGCGTGAGAGAGAAGTTGAGTAGCGAGGGAGGGGGTAGGAGAGAGGGAGAGAGATTATGAGTTGACTGTACAGGGTCTACTGAGGAGAGGGGTGACGTAGGGGTAACAACAGAGACAATGTGGAGGATTGTGGCCCCAGACGTTTTATATTACAGCATCAAACCCTGCAGGAGCCAGTGGAGCGCAAAGTGTAGCCTCCATCATGACAAGCGTGGCCTTGAACCCCCTCTCTTTGACGCTGTGTTTATTGAGTTCTGGTTCCTCTTCACTGAGCCTCACATATGGCTTCTTCCACAGTATCAGCATGCAGATTGTATAGTAGCCTCTACTCTACATGGGTATCCCCAAATGGCACCCTATTCCTTTATAGTGCCCTGGTCAACAGTAGTGCACTATTAATGAATAGGGTGCCATTTGGGACTTAACCCTTCTCCTCTCCTATAACCAGTGATTAGTTGATCATGACTAGGGCCCTGAGTTTTACTGACCACAATGTGACCTGGTCAGGTAAAACTCTGGGCTCTAGTCCTAATCATAAGAGAATGTTACAGTGAGTACAGCACTGTCTTTCAAGAGCTGACACTATTTAACAATTCAATATCTACTCTTTCTGTGTTGACCCAAGTTGCACTTGAACCAGAACTAAACCAGACACGGTCAGTCCACTGGCAGTACTTTCCCCTGTTTACACACTGAGAAGACCCCATTTGATCTGGTTCAACTGAAATAGGGATGAAGTGTGGCGGCATTGTTTTCTTTTCTCTTTCGGATCTACTGTTTTATGAGTGAATAAAAGAAAGAGAAGAGAGACTCCATATCTCTCTCTCTCTCCGTATCTCTTCCCCCGTCTCTCTCTCTCCCCCCGTCTCTCCCCCCGTCTCTCTCTCCCTCCGTCTCTCTCTCTCTCCCTCCCCGTCTCACTCTCACTCTCTCTCTCCCTCCCCCGTCTCTCTCTCTCTCCCTCCCCGTCTTGCTCTCTCTCTCTCCCTCCCCGTCTCGCTCTCTCTCTCCCTCCCCTGCCTCGCTCTCTCTCTCCCTCCTACATCTCTCTCTCTCTCCCTCCACCCGTCTCTCTCTCTCCCCTGTCTCTCCCCCCGTCTCTCTCTCCCTCTCTCTCTCTCTCTCCCTCCCCGTCTCTCTCTCTCTCTCTCCCTCCCCGTCTCTCTCTCTCTCCCTCCCCTGTCTTGCTCTCTCTCTCCCTCCCCCGTCTCGCTCTCTCTCTCCCTCCCACATCTCTCTCTCTCTCCCTCCACCCATCTCTCTCTCTCCCCCTGTCTCTCCCCCCGTCTCTCTCTCCCTCCGTCTCTCTCTCTCTCCCTCCCCGTCTCACTCTCACTCTCTCTCTCCCTCCCCTGTCTCTCTCTCTCTCCCTCCCCGTCTCGCTCTCTCTCTCCCTCCCACATCTCTCTCTCCCTCCACCCATCTCTCTCTCTCCCTCCCCCCGTCCTAGCCCTCTCCCTCCCTCCCCGTCTCTCTCTCTCTCTGTCTCTCCCTCCCCGTCTCTCTCTCTCTCCCAGTCTCTCTCTCCCGTCTCTCTGTCTTTCCCTCCCGTCTCTCTCTCTCTCTCTCTACCTCCCCCTCCCCGTCTCTCTGTCTCTCCCTCCCCGTCTCTCTCTCTCTCCCTCCCCGTCTCTCTCGCTCTCCCTCTCTGTCTCTCCCGCTCTCCCTCCCTGTCTCTCTCTCTCCCTCCCCGTCTCTCTCTCTCTCTCCCTCGCGTCTCTCTCTCTCCCTCACTGTCTCTCTCGCTCTCCCTCTCTGTCTCTCTCTCTCTCTCTCTCTCTCTCTCTCTCTCTCTCTCTCTCTCTCTCTCTCTCTCTCTCTCTCTCTCTCTCCCTCCCTCCCTGTCTCTCTCTCCCCCACCACACCATGTGCAACCGCCAAGTCCTGTACCCAGAGTTCATTTTAAAGGACTGAAAAACAAACCAGAGAAAAAGAAAACCCTCTTCTCTTTCTTTTCTTCCTTTCTTTCTTTCTCTCCTTCTTTCCCTCTGAAGAAACCCAGCTTCCAGAATGGCTACAGAAGAGCCTCGGATGTGAAGTGGTTTTTAAAACAGAGACTCAAAATAAACTGAGCTTGAGGGGTAAAAATAAAGTATTGTGTTGGCCATCAGAAACCATCCCTGAGAAGTATATTTACCCACAGGGCCGGCTCTAGCCTTTTGTGGGGGCCCTAAGCGAGATTTGGCAATTGTTTTTAGTGACCTCCTCTTGATGGCGGGAAGAGAAATGTACGTTTTAAAGTTCAATTCATGCAATTCTAGTCATTTTGCCATGGGGCATACATTTATTTTTGCAGTTTTAAAGCCAATTTCCTGCAATTCTACCCATTTTGTCATGGGGTGGAGAGAAATGTTTGCAGTTTTAAAGTTAATTTCCGGCAATTCTACACGTTACCATGACTTATGCCATGTTAATTATATCAATGGGGGCCCACTGGAGGTCAGGGCCCCTGGGCCAGGTTGGTATTCGGCAATGACTACTCCAAGTTTAGATAACTGGCTAGACTAAATTACCAATCTAAAAATTGTTAGCGGGCATGGCTAAGTGAGTGACTGCTGATGAGAAAAACTGCTGATGCACAACCAAATTTCGAACTTGCACCTTGTGTATTCTACTATTCTCTCTCTCGACAGTAAGTTGAGACCGCTTATGTCACTTATGCCTGTTGACCCACGGGGAACTGCAGGGGAATCTGGATTAAGGTTTAAACACATTAATACACAATGTTCGATGGTCTAATATTTCGATATTTCGATTTGTGTGAGTTAATAAAGATTTGAATGGGTAACTGGGTTTTCATGTAAAAGTAAGTAGTGCTATAGAATGATATAAATATATAGCCTAAAAATAAAAGACATACTGTACAAAACAATGAAACACATAGTGTATTATAAAGTCAGATACAATAGACTGTTGATCAATTGATCAACTTCTTAATAAGATATAATTGTATTCTTGTTCCCTAGCCTTGTGTACTGTAGGAAAGCCTAGAAGTGTGGCATGCAAGGAATAATAAACTCAGCAAAATAAGAAACGTCCCTTTTTCAGGACCCTGTCTTTCAAAGATAATAACTTCACAGATCTTCATTGTAAAGGGTTTAAACACTGTTTCCCATGCTTGTTCAATGACCCATAAACAATTAATGAACATGCACCTGTGAAACAGTCGTTAAGACACTAACAACTTACAGACGGTAGGCAATTAAGGTCACAGTTATGAAAACTTAGGACACTAAAGAGGCCTTTCTACTGACTCTGAAAAACACCAAAAAGAAAGATACCCAGGGTCCCTGTTCATCTGTGTGAACGTGCCTTAGGCATACTGCAAAGAGGCATGAGGACTGCAGATGTGGCCAGGGGAATAAATTGCAATGTCCGTACTGTGAGACGCCTAAGACAGCGCTACAGGAAGACAGGACGGACAGCTGATCGTCCTCGCAGTGGCAGACCACGTGTAACAACACCTGCACAGGATCGGTACACCCGAACATCACATCTGCGGGACAGGTACAGGATGGACTGAGGGCTTGTAGGCCTGTTGTAAGGCAGGTCCTCACCAGACATCACCGGCAACAACGTCGCCTATGGGCACAAACCCACCATTGCTGGACCAGACAGGACTGGCAAAAAAGTGCTCTTCACTGACGAGTCGCGGTTTAGTCTCACCAGGAGTGATGGTCGGATTCGCGTTTATCGTCAAAGGAATGAGCGTTACACCGAGGCCTGTTCTCTGGAGTGGGATCGATTTGGAGGTGGAGGGTCCGTCATGGTCTGGGGCGGTGTGTCACAGTATCATCAGACTGAGCTTGTTGTCATTGCAGGCAATCTCAACGCTGTGCGTTACAGGGAAGACATCCTCCTCCCTCATATGGTACCCTTCCTGCAGGCTCATCCTGACATGACCCTCCAGCATGACAATGACAACAGCCATACTGCTCGTTCTGTGCGTGATTTCCTGCAAGACAGGAATGTCAGTGTTCTACCATAGCCAGTGAAGAGCCCGGATCTCAATCCTATTGGAGGGTGAGGGCTAGGGCCATTCCCCCCAGAAATGTCCAGGAACTTGCAGGTTCCTTGGTGGAGGAGTGAGGTAACATCTCATGTACTTAATGCAGCTGGTGGCCACACCAGATACTGACTGTTACTTTTGATTTTCACCCCCCCTTTGTTCAGGGACACATTCCATTTCTGTTAGTCACATGTCTGTGGAACTTGTTCAGTTTATGTCTCAGTTGTTGAATCTTGTTATGCTCATACAAATATTTACACGTTAAGTTTGCTGAAAATAAAAGCAGTTGAAAGTGAGAGGACGTTTCTTTTTTTTGCTGAGTTTATAATGCTGACACTTTCACTCAAAACTTATGACATATCTGTTCCCCCCTCACACACATACAGACGAAGCACACTTCTTTGAGTGAGAAGTTCTTCATCATCCATCTAAACCAAGTCTGTTCCTCTCTTCTCTTTTGGCATTAAAAGGGCACTCTGCGATTGGTACATGTATTTTTGGACTATAGTTTTGTTGTTGAATGAATCCCAGATTGCCCCTTCAATACAGCCCTCATCGGTTCCTAAATGCTAACTTCGCTACGCTAGCCCTCGACAAGGCCCTTAAGCCCCATCTCTGACGTAGATGTACGTCTGTCATTTCAAATCAGAGCATCAGAGGCCCCGGGCCTGACCTTTGACCCTTTGGCTGTCTGTGGTTGGGCTTGCCGTCAGAGCCACGCTCCTCAGACAGGGCTGCTTCATTACGGGGCTAATGATAATGAATGCCCGGGCCTGGTGGGGTCACCACAACAAGAGGGTCACCACTACCCTACCAAGACATTCATCAGAGGACTAATGAAGGAGAGTAACCCAAAACCCCCAACGGAGAAGAGAGGAATACTTAGCCACAGAGCAGACCATCTCTCTCTCTCTCTCTCTCTCTCTCTCTCTCTCTCTCTCTCTCTCTCTCTCTCTCTCTCTCTCTCTCTCTCTCTCTCTCTCTCTCTCTCTCTCTCTCTCAAGAGATGAATAAGTTGCTAAAAGTCTGAGTGTCTATCCCTCTCGAAAGGGATATTTGTTATAGCATACTTTGTTACAAAGATAAATAAATGGTGTTTACTGCCACTTATTCCTGCATGACTTTGAAGAATTGAGGTGAATTAGGAGAAACCTGGCTTTGACTAAGACAAGCAGGTTCACTGCTCATTAGAATGAGGTTGAGGTATAATACCACTATCCATCTCTCTGAGTCTCTGTAATAACCATGAAAATACTCACTTTAAATCTTCTATATTAGAAGTCATCAATTATACTGTTCCATAAACATACATGTCTGGAAGCTCCTCTGCTCGCAATATGACATGATGTACTCTCTTTGCCAGAGTTATCAGGAGTTACCATATGTTCTGCAGACTTCTGACCCTATCAAGCGCTTCATCTAAAGTGGAGAAATCCTTTAACTAAATTCAGAGTTCCCACTCTTTAAAGTTTAATCCGCACCCTATTTCACCACTATCCTCGTCTGTAGGCCTACGGAATCAACTACTGACATTACCGCTGTTTCTCCCTAAAGTGCAGTTTGCGGCATCTGCCAGAAATTCGCATTATCCTTTATTCTTAAGTCATATATCAACATGTGTGGTCGTGAGTTACCCTGACTGTACTGTCTATCATTAGCTACTGAAGACTGGTTCTATTGTCCCCATAAAACAATTGATGACTTCTGCCCAGGGGGAATTGGTCAACACTTTAAAGTATTTCCCCATTCAGATGTCATGTTGTGTTATAAACAGATAAGGTAATATAAGGCAGAGGCTACGTCCCAAATGGCACCCTATTCTCTACATAGTGCACTACTTTTGATCAGAGCCGTATGGACCCTGGACAAAAGTAGTGCACCATATAGGGAATAGGGTACAATTGGGATACAGAAGGTGATATTAGGGGCCAGATTCAATCTTCATTTCACTGTAGGAAAAGAGCTACTGTATGTTTATATACACTAAGTATACACAACTTTAAGGACACCTGCTCTTTCCATGACACAGACTGACCAGGTGAATCCAGGTGAAAGCTATGATCGCTTATTGATGTCACTTGTTAAATCCACTTCAATCAGTGTAGATGAAGGGGGGAGGAGGCAGGTTAAAGAAGGATTTTTAAGCCTTCAGACATGTATTGTCTGAAGGCTTTCAGAGGGTGAATTGACGTGCCTTTGAACGGGGTACGGTAGTAGGTGCCAGGTGCACCGTTTTGTATCAAGAACTGCAGTTCAATATTAGGAAGATGTTTGTGTTCCTAATTTTTTGGTATACTCATTGTACAACTGAATGTACAGTCTCATGAGTACCTTGGATATTCCAGTAAATATAGGCCCTTGCAACTGTCTAAAGGTTCCTATATAAAACCCATATCGCACACTTCTCTGTGCAAAGCCTGTATTATGATTATACCTCAATAATATTACTTTCTTTCAACCAAATCAGACATTCATTTCCTAAGTTAAGTAGCTCTGAGACCATTTCTAATCTTTCTCAAGGTCCGTTCAGCGTGAGTCCGTATCCTGCAAAGTCATCTGGCGGTAGCCCAGAACCGAACGGATGTTTAAACTGACAGCTCCACTGAAAAACCCCAGTGAAAGTCATTTTTCTGCATCAACTCTCAATTGAAACGCGATGGTAAAACTCAAGCCGAGAGCCCAGCACCTACAGAGCAAAAGGGTTTTTCCTTCCCCAAGCCAGCTGTTTAAATCATCTCAGAGAAGTGAAGTGCTAGTGACAGACCCTATTATATTAATGGGAAGTGTTCTGTACAGAATAATACACAAGGCTAACCCATGATGAGAGATGGCACGGAGCGAGGGATTATGGAGAAGAGAAACGAACACTCCCTCCTTTGTTGCCTCCCTCCTTACCGGAGGAAAAATGCTCCCGGAGTTCGGGTCGGGGGAGGGAGGGAGTAGGAGGAGGGGGGATAGATGACTGAGTAAGAGACAGTATATTCTCCTCTCACTGTACCACCACACTCATCTGGTTTTCAGCAGGGCTTATGAGGACCAGATGGACTGAACCCTCTTCTCTTGGCATCCCTCGCTCTTTTTCTGCCTGTCTTTTTTATGACACCCCGCAGATTTTGTCACTCTGTGGTCTCTGGCACAGCCGGTGTAATACCATATCTCTGTTTCATTAAATAAAGAAAAGGAGGCTCTGTGAATACAAGCAGCCTTTCTC
This sequence comes from Brachymystax lenok tsinlingensis, assembly GCA_030435695.1. Taxonomy (NCBI): domain Eukaryota; kingdom Metazoa; phylum Chordata; class Actinopteri; order Salmoniformes; family Salmonidae; genus Brachymystax; species Brachymystax lenok. The sequence continues at coordinate 27,889,164 of CM059806.1, forward strand.
TCCTCTCTGCCTACTCTCCTTCTCTCTGCCCTCTCTCTGCCTCTCTGCCTTCTCTCTGCCTTCTCTGATTCTCTCTGCCCTCTCTCTTTCTTTCCTTTTCATCTCTGTTACTCTTTCTTCTTCCCTCTTCAGTGGCTGTGACCTTAGTCATACTGACATAGGACAAGTAGCGAAAACAGATGAATTCGCTTTTAAAAACGATTGAATTGATCAAGTATGATTAAAAAAATTGCTTTAACACAATGACAGACTGCTAAGTAAGTCTTAAAAGGTTAATCTACCTAGCTTTGCCATAGTCCAGGAACATAAAGAATGCTGGAACAAGAACAACCCACCATAATGGAGGTAGAATCTCTAACTAGCTGCTGAAAGAACATCTTATATACAAGTCTACTATAAAAACCCCACAGACACAAGGTCTTTGCCCTCTCTCTTACAAAGCTAACAGTGGCTTTTATAGGATTTCTCCAGTAAGCTTTATGAGCAAATGCAACTCCATCCACCACTATAATTTGGAGTGGGAATCTCTCCAGAAAGCATCTCTCTCTCTCACTCTCTCCATCCGGCACAGGGAGCAGGTCACGGCGAGTCATTGTGTTTAAAGAAAACCTAGAGATATTAATAAAAATATGGCTGAGTGGGATGGGAGCTGACAGTGTCAGCAGGGGTGCCGGCGGGCTGAGGGGTGAGGGGGAGGTTTTCAGGGCGTGCTATTGATGTGGAGTGACCCAGCCCACTTGAGAGGGTCCTGTGATGTTACCGGAGCGCCGGGGGTTTGGGGCGATGGCGGGTCAACCGACGGGGCTGTAAAGAGAGAAGCAGCACATCAACCTCCTCACATCAACCCACCCAGGATGACGTGCCTGAGGGGGCATTTTAAATCCATGGGGAGGGCACAGCTAGTATTGCTTTAGAGCCCTGATAACACAACGTAGATTGGTACTACTACTGTTCAAATGTGCCTAAATGTATCTGAAATGTAGCTGAATACATCAACAACCGTCGATTTATATAATAACACCCCATTTTAACATGTGTATCTGAAATGCAGCTGAACACATCAACAACCGTCCCTTTATATAATAACACCCCATTTTAACGTGTATCTGAAATGCAGCTGAACACATCAACAACCATCCCTTTATATAATAACACCCCATTTTAACATGTGTATCTGAAATGCAGCCTTAGCTGCGTAAGGCCTACACATCATTTGTGCCTACCAACACGCACAGATCAGCTGACAGGATGAGCAACACTAGCTTATCAAAGATTCTTACAAGCTTCATAGCTTAAACTTCAATCATTAGGACAAATAAAAAACTTAACCCTAATTCTAACCTTAACTCTAAACCTCCTAGAAATAGCATTTGACCTTGTGGGGACCAACAAAATGTCATAACAGAGTGAAACTTTGCCAATTGATTTTAGTAGGCTACACATGCTACTGGTCCTACATACAACATGTACAAAAATGTAGGCCTATCTGAAATACAGCCATATACACAACAACTGTCCTTTTGCACACAAGAAAGCACATGATGTTGAAGAGAAGCCCCACGAAGACTGGTAGCCTGATATGCGCTCATTAAAACGGCACACATCGTAAGCATTGATTCAGGACCATGGACAGAAGGCTACCGCCAGTCAGCACAATGAAAGCATAACTTTAGATGCACTGCCAATTTCAGCATCACCTCAGAGCACAACCAATATGCTACTTTGGTCATCGTCCCTATACCCGTCAAATAACATAAAACTGTATATCTACGTTGCATTTGTAAAGTATTCAGACCCCTTGAGTTTTTCCACATTTTGTTACGTTACAGCCTTATTCTAAAATTGATTCATTTACTTTTTTCCTCATCAATCTACACACAATACCCCATAACGACAAAGATACAACAGGTTTAGAGTTTTTTGCTAATTTATTACAAATGAAAAGCAGAAATACATTATTTACATAACTGACTCTTTGCTATAAGACTCGAAATTGAGCTCAGGTGCATCCAGTTTCCATTCATCATACTTGAGATGTTTCTACAACTTGATTGGAGTCCACCTGTGGTAAAATCAATTGATTGGACATGACTTGGAAAGCGACACACTTGTCTATATAAGGTCCTACAGTTGACAGTGCATGTCAGAGCAAAAACCAAGCCTGTTGAGGCACATATCTGGGGAAGGGTATCAAACAATTTCTGCAGCATTGAAGGTCCCCAAGAACACAGTGGTTTTCATCATTCTTAAATGGAAGAAGTTTGGAACCATCAAGACTCTTCCTAGAGCTGGCCGCCTGGCCAAACTGAGCAATCGGGGGAGAAGGGACTTGGTAAGGGAGGTGAACCCGATGGTCACTCTGACAGAGCTCCAGAGTTCCTCTGTGGAGATAGGAGAACCTTCCAGAAGGACAACCATCTCTGCAGCACTCCACCAATCAGGCCTTTATGGTAGAGTGGCCAGATGGAAGCCACTCCTCAGTAAAATGACAGCCCATTTGGAGTTTGCCAAAAGGCACATAAAGGACTCTCAGACCATGAGATACAAGATTCTCTGGTCTGATGAAACCAAGATTGAATTCTTTGGCCTGAATGCCACGCCATCCCTACGGTGAAGCAGGGTGGTGGCAGCGTCATGCTGGGGGGATGTTTTTGCTAGGCCATGGCTCTTCTCGATCTTGTTGGTCAGAAGGCAGTGTTCATCTGGAGAGAGAGGGGAGAAAGAGGTCAAGCCGTAAGCTAGTTCTGTGTGAGTGGGACCAGTGGACTCAATAGGCTGATTGAATGAGGAGTAGATGTCGCCAACCTTCTTTCAAAGTGGTTGACAAAGTCGTATGCAGAGAGGGAGGAGGGAGGGGAAGGGGTGGAGCATTAAGGAGGAAAATTGTTTAATAGGGTTAGATGCAGAAGCTTGAAATGTACAGTGATACAAAGTGGCTTTAGCAGCAGATACAGAGAAACAGAAGGTAGAGAGGAGGGAGTGAAAGAAAGGATGATAGGCCCTCCGGGAGTTTAGTTTCCCTTTATTTTCGCTCAGCTGTCCGCAGCACTGTTCTGTAAGCTCGCAAAGAGTCACTCAGCCACAGAGTGGAAGGGGAGGGCCAGGTCGGCTGGGAGGAAAGGGGACAGTGCGGGTCATAGTACGCGGAAAGGGAGGAGAGTAGGGCCGAAGAGGGAGAATCAGGAGACAGGAGGAAGAAAGATTTAGCAGAAGGGAGAGATGAGGTGTCAAGAGAAGTGACAGTAACAGCATGGAATTCAAATGGGCAGATCAAATCAAATCAAATTAGTCATATGCTCCGAATACAACAGGTGTAGACCTTACAGCGAAATGCTTACTTACGAGCCCCAAACCGACAGTGCAGTTTAAAAAAATACGTATAAGAATAAGAGAGAAAAGTAACAATTAATTAAACAGGTTAGTTGAGGTAGTATGTACAGTTGAGCTCGGAAGTTTACATACACCTTGGCCAAATACATTTAAACTCAGATTTTCACAATTATTGACATTTTAATCCTAGCAAAAATTCCCTGTTTTGGGTCAGTTAGGATCACCACTTTATTTTAAGAATGTGAAATGTCAGAATAATAGTGGAGAGAATGATTTATTTCATATTTTATTTCTTTCATCACATTCCCAGTGGGTCAGAAGTTTACATACACTCAATTAGTATTTGGTAGCATTGCCTTTAAATTGTTTAACTTGGGTCAAACGTTTCGGGTAGCCTTCCACAAGCTTACCACAATAAGTTGGGTGAATTTTGGCCCAATCCTCCTGACAGAGCTGGTGTAACTGATTAAGGTTTGTAGGACTCCTTCCTTTCACACGCCTTTTCAGTTCTGCCCACAAATGTTCTATAGGATTGAGGTCAGGGCCTTGTGATGGCCACTCCAATACCTTGACTTTGTTGTCCTTAAGCCATTTTGCCACAACTTTGGAAGTATGCTTGGGGTCATTGTCCATTTCGAAGACCCATTTGTGACCAAGCTTTAACTTCCTGACGGATGTCTTGAGATGTTGCTTCAATATATCCACATCATTTTCCTTCCCTCGTGATGCCATCTATTTTGTGAAGTGCACCAGTCCCTCCTGCAGCAAAGCACCCCCACAACATGATGCAGCCACCCCCGTGCTTCACGGTTGGGATGGTGTTCTTCGGCTTGCAAGCCTCCCCCTTTTTCCTCCAAACATAACGATGGTCATTATGGCCAAATAGTTATATTTTTGTTTCATCAGACCAGAGGATATTTCTCCAAAAAGTATGATCTTTGTCTCCATGTGCAGTTACAAACCGTAGTCTGGCTTTTTTATGGCGGTTTTGGAGCAGCGGCTTCTTCCTTGCTGAGCAGCCTTTCAGGTTATGTCGATATAGGACTCGTTTTACTGTGGATGTAGATACTTTTGTACCAGTTTCCTCCAGCATCTTCACAAGGTCCTTTGCTGTTTGTTCTGGAATTTAATTGCACTTTTCGCACCAAAGTACGTTCATCTCTAGGAGACAACGAGTCTCCTTCCTGAGCGGTATGACGGCTGTGTGGTCCCATGGTGTTTATACTTGCATACTATTGTTTGTACAGATGTGGTACTTTTAGGCGTTTGGAAATTGCTCCCAAGGATGAACCAGACTTGTGGAGGTCTACAATTCTTTTCTGAGGTCTTGGCTGATTTCTTTTGATTTTCCCATGATGTCAAGCAAAGAGACACTGAGTTTGAAGGTAGGCCTTGAAATAAATCCACAGATACACCTCCAATTGACTCAAATTATGTCAATTAGCCTATCAGAAGCATCTAAAGCCATGACATAATTTTTGGGAATTGTCCAAGCTGTTTAAAGGCACAGTCAACTTTGTGTATGTTAACCTCTGACCCACTGGAATTGTGATACAGTGAATTATAAGTTAAATAATCTGTCTGTAAACAATTCTTGGAAAAATTACTTGTGTCATGCACAAAGTAGATGTTCTAACCAACCTTCCAAAACTATAGTTTGTTAACAAGACATTTGTGGAGTGGTTCAAAAACTAGTTTGATTGACACCAACCTAAGTGTATGGAAACTTCCGACCTCAACTGTACACGTAGGTAGAGTATATTAAAGTGACTATGCATAGATGACAACAGAGAGTGGCAGTTGTGTGGAGAGGGGAAGGGGGCAATGCGGGTAGTCTTGGTAGCCAGTTGACTAGATTTTCAGGAGTCTTATGGCTTGGGGGTAGAAGCTGTTTAGAAGCCTCTTGGACCTAGACTTGGCGCTCCGGTACTGCTTGCCGTGTGGTAGCAGAGAGAACATGACTAGGGTGGCTGGAGTCTATGACATTTTTAGGGCCATCCTCTGACACCGCCTGGTATAGTGGTCCTGGATGGCAGGAAGCTTGGCCCCAGTAATGTACCTCTGTAGTGCCTTGCGGTCGGAGGCCAAGCAGTTGCCATACCAGGCAGTGATGCAACCAGTCAGGATTCTCTCGATGGTGCAGCTGTAGAACCTTTTGAGGATATGAGGACCCATGCCAAATCTTTTCAGTCTCCTAAGGGGGAATAGGTTTTGTCGTGCCCTCTTCACGACCCTCTTGGTGTGCTTGGACCATGTTTGTTGGTGATGTGGACACCAAGGAACTTGAAGCTCTCAATCTGATTCACTGCAGCCCCGTCGATGAGAATGGGGGCGTGCTCGGTCCTCTTTTTCCTGTAATCTACAATCATCTCATTTGTCTTGACCACGTTGAGGGAGAGGTTGATGTCCTGGCACCACACGGCCAGGTCTCTGACCTCCTCCCTATAGGCTGTCTTGTTGTTGTCAGTGATCAGGCCTACCACTGTTGTGTCATCGGCAAACATAATGATGGTGTTGGAGTCGTGCCTGGCCGTGCAGTCATGAGTGAACAGGGAGTACAGGAGGGGGCTGAGTACGCACCCCTGAGGGGCCCCTGTGTTGAGGATCAGCGTGGCGGATGTGTTGTTACCTACCCTTACCACCTGGGGGCGGCCCGTCAGGAAGTCCAGTTGCAGAGGGAGGTGTTTAGTCCTAGGGTTGTTCTCTTGGGTGACCCATGTCTCCGTCAGGGCCAAAAGGATAGGCTAAAATGAACTTGGCGTTCTTGACTGCAGATTGGCAGTTCCAAAGACCCGAAATTCGACATGGGTTGTGCGTGCAGGGTACACTAAACTAGAAGGGTTGCTGCCAAGGGGAGGGGAGCATGTGTAAAGCCTACAGGGAGAGGAGCGAAAAGGTATAGAAAACACACACATAGTTGCAAAAGAGCAAAATAAGATAATCCGAAAATAACTAGGTAAGATACTCAAGTGACACAAAAAAAGATTGTAGTTTTGAAACTGCAGTAAAAGTGCAGTAACTGCAGTCGACTGTGGTATTTTGGAAGCAGTAATTGCAAAATAGTTATCCTACACTCTCACAGTTTGACTGCAAAAAAATGTCTTAAGGGGAGAGTGGTGTGGAGCCTTCCTCTTTTTCCTTCCACAAATAACTCCGCAGAACCGTCTTTGTTTTGGCGGTGGTCTAGTTTTGCCAACGAGACCGCCACTGACACGACCGCCGCTTACAGCTGCCACTGAGAAGCCAGGGGAGACTGAAGTACTAACACTAATTAATAATTGCCTAGCAGAGGTGAAGAATACACCTCCCTGTACTAATTGCTGATTGCCTAGGAGAGGAGAAACCACTCCCTCGACAATACAGCCACTGATTACCAAAACAAGTCCCAAATTGCCCTGCCTCTTGATCCTGGTTGATGTGTCAACAATCATCTACAAGTTATGAGCGGTCAGCAGTTCACACACCAAGTAGACCAGTGGGAAGACAGGCAGCACTTAAAGTAGATGGCCCTAGCTAGCAAAAAGACAGTACTAGACAACAAGAGATAGGAAACAGACAGAAATTATACTATAGAATGAAGAGAGAACGGAGTAGAGAGAGAGAGAGATAATGAAGTACATAGAATGGAGTAGAGAGAGAGAATTAAGTACAGAGAATGGAGTAGAGAGAGAGATAAATGAAGTACAGAGAATGGGAGTATGAGAGAGAAATAATGAGGTAGAGAGAATGGAATAGAGAGAGAGAGATAATGAAGTACAGAGAATGGAGTATGAGAGAGAGAGATAATGAAGTACAGAGAATGGAGTAGAGAGAGAGAGAATGAAGTATAGAGAATGGTGTAGAGAGAGAGATAATGAGATAGAGAAACAACTACTTCAAGGTCTCAGTAATAGACAATAGGAAAAGTGGTGGAGAGGAGCGAGAGAGAGAGAGAGAGAGAGAGAGAGAAACAACTACTTCAAGGTCTCAGAGTGATTGAAATGCTACTAGCGTGCACCGCTATCTAGCTAACCCTTTCACACCAGTCACACTTGCATCCATTTCCATATGGGTGGCCCCAGCAGGAATAGAATCCATGACAACTGTCAGTTAAGAGGGGAACATAGAAAACAGCATGGGTAAAGAACCACTGCTGTCTTAAAGCAGTCAAACCCAATGGGAGCTGAAGAGGTCACATAGAAACACAGACCGTCCAGGCCCAGCACAGCACAGCATTCACTTCACACTCACTGTTGTTTAACACATGAACATGCAACGAAGGGGGAGGGAAATATGTTGAAATTCAAGTTCAATATAGAGCAAAGGAGGGGAGGAGAAAAAGGTAGAAAGAGGTAACTATCCACAGGAATGAAACCATATTCCATCGCCTTCAAGCACACATCAGATGGCAAATATTACTAAGTAACTCCATGGACGGAAGCCATATTTGACAGAGAGAGAGAGAAAGAAAGAGAACCTCCTGCCAAATGTATGACCATATTAGAGACACATATTTCCCTCAGATTACACAGACCCATAAAGAATTTGAAAACAAATCCAATTTTGATAAATTGGGTGAAATATTGAAGTGTGCAATCACAGCAGCAAGATTTGTGACCTGTTGCCACAAGAAAAGGGCAACCAGTGAAGAACAAACACCATTGGAAATACAACCCTTATTTATTTTCCCTTTTTACTTGAACTATTTGCACAGTTACAGCACTGTATATAGACATAATACGACATTTCTTCATTCTTTTGGAACTTGTGTGAGTGTAATATTTACTGTTCACTTTTTTATTGTTTATTTCACTTGCTTTGGCAATGTACACATATGTTTCCAATGCCAACAAGCACCTTGGAGAGAGAGAGAGAGAGAGAGAGATGGTCTGCTCTGTGGCTAAGTGCTTCTCTCTTCTCCGTTGGGGGTTTTGGGTTACTCTCCTTCATTAGTCCTCTGATGAATGTCTTGGTAGGGGAGTGGTGACCCTCTGTGGGCAGATCTGAAAAAATGGCTGAATTGAAGAAACACTGCCTGAGTCCTCTCTGGTCCCTGCCAAGCCAAGAGTGACAGAGCCCTAACATAACCCTGGCAGATCACTAACAGAGCCCTAACATAGTCCTAACAGAGCAGAGCCCTAGCAGAGCCCTAGCAGAGCCAAAGCAGAGCCCTAGCAGAGCAGAGCCCTAACAGAGCCCAAGCAGAGCCCAAGCAGAGCCCAAACAGAGCCCAAGCAGAGCCTTAGCAGAGCAGAGCCCTAACAGAGCCCGAGTGGAGCCCTAGCAGAGCCCGAGCGGAGCCCTAGCAGAGCCCTAGCAGAGAAGAGCCCTAGCAGAGCAATAGCAGAGCCCTAACAGAGCCCGAGCGGAGCCCTAGCAGAGCCCTAGCAGAGAAGAGCCCTAGCAGAGCAATAGCAGAGCCCTAACAGAGCAGAGCCCAAACAGAGCCCTAACATAGCCCTAACAGAGCAGAGCCCTAGCAGAGCAATAGCAGAGCCCCGGCAGAACCCTAGCAAAGCCCCAACAGAGCCCTAAAAGTGCCCTAGCAGAGCCCTAACAAAGGCCTAACAGAGCCCTAAAAGAGCCCTGGCAGAGCAGAGTCCTAGCAGAGCCCCAACAGAGCCCTAGCAGCCCTAACAGAGCAGAGCCCTAACAGATCAGAGCCCTAAAAGTGCCCTAGCAAAGGCCTAGCAGAGCCCTGGCAGAGCCCTAACAGAGCCCTGGCAGAGCCTGAACAGAGCCCGGCGGAGCTGAGCATGTGTAATTGAAGAGAGGATAATTGTTATTTGTTATTTACTGCTGCTCTTTAATTATTTGTTATTCTTATCTCTTACTTTTTTGGGGGTATTTTATTAAAACTGCATTGTTGGTTAAGGGCTTGTAAGTAAGCATTTCACTGTAAGGTCTACATCTGTTGTATTTGGCGCATATGACAAATACGAATTGATTTGATTTGACAAAGGATGAGTGTGTGCGTCTACCTCAGGAAGAGGAGAAGAGAGAAAACAGAAATGGGGCCTGTGGTTTGGGGGGTTAAATGGTAGAACATGCTCGCACATTAATATCCATCTGATCTCTGGGTAACTAGAAAGGAACGCCTCTGTTTGTAATAGACCCCGGAGCGAAAAACAATATCTCTTCTCCCCCGACCACTCCTGCCTCCTTTCATCCCTCTCCAGCACAAAAAAACGGAGGAGGCCCGTGCCAAACGATTGGAGATTGACTCCTTCTCTCTCTTTCTTTTATTTAATTATTTATCACGTTCATTCTGTGATTTTTCTTCCCATCCTGATGAAAAGACATGGCACATCCCCAGGACACACTCATACTGACTGACACAAGGGGGCCTGGGAGGTGTCATTTTGGTTTTCCTTTCATTTTTTTATATAATTTCATCCAGCACACATTTTCTCAACAGCGTCAATCACTTACCCAAACTGACCCCTTTCCTGAGAGAAGCAATGTGCGTGTGCGTGCGTGTGCACGTGCGTGTGTCAAAGAACAAGAGGCATGCAAGGTTAGACTTTATCAGTTCATATCTATAGGGTGGATTTAAAGGTCCATTCCTCACCCTGAAAGTAGTCTATGGACCAGGAGAAACAGTCACCCTGAATAAACTGAAATCAACTACGTGATTCTGTTTGACATTTGACCTTTTATTTTTTATGCCCCTGTCACTTTTATAGATTTGTAGCTAGCGGTGGATAAAGTTAGCTGAAGTTTGCAGTGGCTGTTTAAAGAACCCATACAGTTCCCCCTGGCCCAGAGACTACTTTCAGGGTGAGGAACCAACTATTAAGTTGTAAAATGTTGAACTTGTCCTTTAAAGGGGCAATCTGCAGTTGCTACATCCATTTTCTGACTTGAAGAATGTAAGTTATACTCATTCAGAACCCAAAATATTAACTTGTTTAACAAAGTAAATCAGAAACAGTAAACTAAAGAGCCTCAAAACATGGTTATAACTATCATTTGGATGGTCAGTCCTTGCATCCATAGCTTTGTCTATGAATTTGAGAGTGGTTACATTTCTCCAGCCCCATCCCTCAGCTTTTTACCCAAACACTGGGGAAAATGCTTTGTTTTTGTTCCAACTGCTGATTGCCACTTTAACTGTGTGGACTATTTTAACTTCTCTTCAATACTCAGTTTATCACTGCCAAAAACAGAACATACAAATTTACAACCACGTAAAGTGTGTCTATGGTTGCTGTCAACTCCTCTCACAACCTCTGATGCCATTGACGACACACACACACATCATTTTGCTATAGAAACCCGTGTTGACAACAGAGTCAAGCTTTCAGACTACAATATGGAAGCAAACCAATGACTCCAGTAATCATTGTAGCTGTACTGTAGTACTGTTATATCTATACCAGACCACTTAGGCATGAACATGCATGAATAATAGTAGTGGAATAAAAGTCTTTAAAATCCATTATCTCCTAACTTCTACAACCCATTTCTACAGAAATATTAGGACTGTGGTCTGCTAAAACATCTGCCAAATGGCGTATATTGGTCTGCAGTGTGGGAGTGGGTGGCTGTGCATGTGTCTGTCTGTGACTCTGTGTGTGAGTCTATAACTCAGTGTGTGTGTGTGTGTGTGTGGTGTGTGCGTGTGCGTGTGTGTGTGTGTGTGTGTGTATGAGGTAGACTCTGAGCGTAGGAAACAGAGTCAAGCAGCACATGCGATTGGTGGATCCACGTGGGTGGGTGAACATGTGGCCTGCTGGATTAGGAAGTGGTAAACCACATCTTTTTATTACGGAGACGTCTCTATAATCCCCCTCTCTCGGGAGTGGGGAGGCCCTCTAACTTTCCTCCCCGGCCCTCAGTCGCCTCCCCATCACTCCCTCAAAACACACACACACACCTAAAAATGCGCCCTGGAGTCTATAATAATTAGCATCAGGACCAACCGGAAGGTATTTTCTGCACCAAAACCTCCACATTTTTTAGTCACCAGTGAGCGAACATGTTCTGTAATATCATGTTCTGCCCAAGTAGGCCAAAGCCCAGGAACCCCTGAAGAACTGCTTTCATTAAATAGCACTCCTTATTTTTTATCTCTAGTGTAATCGTTGAAGCGGTGGAGTGGTGCGTCCTCCTAGTCTTAGGCCAGCATCTCAAATGGAACCCTATTCCATTCATAGTGCACTACTTTTGGCCAGACCCCTATGGGAGCCCTAGGGGAGCCCAGGTCAAAAGTAGTGCACTATTTAGGGAATAGGGTACCATTTGGGTACACAAAATGCAGTAGCTCTACCCAAGTTGTATCAGGCATTAAACAACTGGAGGGAAATATTGTAACTTTTTGTCAGATATTGGCAGGACACATTAAAAGTAAAAATGCTGTGAAATGTTTTTATTTTGGCTCTGTTGAGACCCAAAACACAATTCTAAATCAGACTGTTGTTAAATATATAGACATATACATCAAACAAATCCAGTATCTGTATCCCGTGGGGAACAGTTAAATAGCAACCTAGATCAGACACTTTGTGAATACAGGCCCTGTACTCAACAGATTTATAGACGTGTACCTGAAACAGATTTTACCTGGCAGTGAAAGACATACTCAGGTGTGTTCTTGTTAAACTTCATGTTCCAGACCAGAGCTACACCGTCAGGCTCATGAGGAGCATCCTCATTGTTGTTGTAGGATGCCACCAACAGCTCTGGGTACTGGGCAGGAAGAGGAAGAGAAGGAAAAAGAGAGAGGAGAAGATCAAATAAAATGGAGAGATAGAGGAGCGGAAGGAAAGAGGGAAAATTAAAGGAGGATTAGGGGAGGAGGAAGAGGAGGTAGAGGATGGAAAGAAGGAAAAGGATGGAGAGGAGGAAGAGGATGGAGAGTACAGAAGTTAAAATACAACGATTGTCGAGTCAGTGATGACAGACACATGCACCCTCCCTCCAAAACACACACACGGGTACTTGCAGTGTAGGGTGAAGTTACATCTAAATGCTGTTCTTGGGTCAGTTTAGCATTTTCCCCACTATTGATGAGGTTAGGATTGGGGAGGGGAAGCTGATCCTAGAACTGTACATAAGGGAAACTTCACCCCAAAGCAGTCCTTACCTGAGGGGACCAGTCCAGACATGTGATGACTCAATGTTTGGACCAGTGATCGTCATAGAACAACCTACTGAGGGACAGACTGGACCCGCCTTGTAAGTCCCTGTGGCAAATAGAAACAGGGGTCAGAGGTCACTGGGTGATGTCATTGTATGTGAGGTCAAATGGGGTTCTGAGAGGATGATGACACCATGAGGAGGGCATGTGTTTGAAGAACAATGAGGAGTCACATCCTGATTGACACCAAAGGCATTACTCCATGAGGCCATTAGCAGCCCCATAGACATGCATACACTCACCAATGTTCCTTCTACAGTGAGGGAAAAAAGTATTTGATCCCCTGCTGATTTTGTACGTTTGCCCACTGACAAAGAAATGATCAGTCTATAATTTTAATGGTAGGTTTATTTGAACAGCGAGAGACAGAATAACAACACAAAAAATTGATTTGCATTTTAATGAGGGAAATAAGTATTTGACCCCTCTGCAAAACATGACTTAGTACTTGGTGGCAAAACCCTTGTTGGCAATCACAGAGTTCAGACGTTTCTTGTAGTTGGCCACCAGGTTTGCACACATCTCAGGAGGGATTTTGTCCCACTCCTCTTTGCAGATCTTCTCCAAGTCATTAAGGTTTCGAGGCTGACATTTGGCATCTCAAACCTTCAGCTCCCTCCACAGATTTTCTATGGGATTAAGTGGCTAGGCCACTCCAGGACCTTAATGTGCTTCTTCTTGAGCCACTCCTTTGTTGCCTTGGCCATGTGTTTTGGGTCATTGTCATGCTGGAATACCCATCCACGACCCATTTTCAAGGTTCTCGCCCAAGATTTGACGTTACATGGCCCTGTCCATCGTCCCTTTGATGGGGTGAAGTTGTCCTGTCCCCTTAGCAGAAAAACACCCCCAAAGCATAATGTTTTCACCTCCATGTTTGACGGTGGGGATGGTGTTCTAGGGGTCATAGGCAGCATTTCTCCTCCTCCAAACACGGCGAGTTGAGTTGATGCCAAAGAGCTCCATTTTGGTCTCATCTGACCACAACACTTTCACCCAGTTGTCTTCTGAATCATTCAGATGTTCATTGGCAAACTTCAGACGGGCATGTATATGTGCTTTCTTGAGAATGGGGGACCTTGCGGGCGCTGCAGGATTTCAGTCCTTCACGGCGTAGTGTGTTACCAGTTGTTTTCTTGGTGACTATGGTCCCAGCTGCCTTGAGATCATTGACAAGATCCTCCTGTGTAGTTCTGGGCTGATTCCTCACCGTTCTCATGATCATTGCAACTGCCCCAAGGGGTAAGATCTTGCATGGAGCCCCAGGCCGAGGGAGATTGACAGTTCTTTTGTGTTTCTTCCATTTGCGAATAATCGCACCAACTGTTGTCACCTTCTCACCAAGCTGCTTGGAGATGGTCTTGTAGCCCATTCCAGCCTTGTGTAGGTCTACAATCTTGTCCCTGACATCCTTGGAGAGCTCTTTGGTCTTGGCCATGGTGGAGAGTTTGGAATCTGATTGATTGATTGCTTCTGTGGACAGGTGTCTTTTATACAGGTAGCAAACTGAGATTAGGAGCACTCCCTTTAAGAGTGTGCTCCTAATCTCAGTTTGTTACCTGTATAAAAGACACCTGGGAGCCAGAAATCTTTCTGATTGAGAGGGGGTCAAATACTTATTTCCCTCATTAAAATACAAATAAATTTCTAACATTTTTCACATGCGTTCTTCTGGATTTTTTTGTTGTTATTCTGTCTCTCACTGTTCAAATAAACCTACCATTAAAATTATAGACTGATCATTTCTTTGTCAGTGGGCAAACGTACAAAATCAGCAGGGGATCAAATACTTTTTCCCCTCACTGTACAGACCTCACAACAGATAGACACACGCATGCACGCACGCAAGCACACACACTCACCAAATACCCTTTACCTGAAACACACACGCACACACATATTCTTACCCCTCCTTGTCATCCAGGTCTTGTCCACTGTAGTCGAAGAAGATGTCTGATTCCTGGGCCAGGGCTCTCTCCATCACCCCGATGCTGCAGTCAAAGAAACTGAGGAACTCCTCTGATTGGAGGATCTGCTGCTTCTCTTCCTCTGTCAGCTCCCTGCAGGGGTAGCCTGACACACACACACAGGAAGAGGTCAAAATTGGTAAACAACAATATGCAGAGACACACACGGCCCAGACACAGCCATCTGTGGTAGCCTGAGTCACAAATAAATAAACACACAACACTCACACTCTTAGAAATATAACTATACACTTGTCATGCCAAACACCCACCCATTCCCAAAACACTACCCTGAACTGGCACTAAATACACTACAGTGAGTGTATACCCAAATAAACATGATTCAAACTCCACACACACAAAGACAACAGTCTGGTTGCAAATATATTCTGTTGATACACTACATAGTTTAACAATTACAATAATTCAAGATCATTACATCAAATCACTGAAGTCACTTCCATCTCGGAGAGAGTAAAGTCTTCGATACAACACACTACCTCATACATCATAGTAGTAAATGACCAGCTGCAAAATAATTCACTTGGTAAATAAGAATAAACAAAGTCCTCTGAGGTCCTCTTCCTCCCCTCCTCTCCTCCTCCCCTGTAATAACGGCAGGCCCAGTGAGATGCTGGTTGTGATGTCCCTCTGCATGATGTCATTTTGTCTGTCCCTATGCAGTCCCCATTATAGGGCTGACTCTTTGATCTCTGCCCACTTGATCCTCTGGGTCCTGTTTCTGACAACTCATAAGGACGACAAAGGGGTGATCAAAGTCAGGGTACAATGGAACCCTGGACGTGTGCAAGGGTGTGAGTGTGCCTATATCTCTGTGTGTTTAAACAGGGCCAGCCCCTGGCCTCAACAAAGACGCATTCTACCCTCCTTTAGTGAAGTTATTTACTCCTTGCACCAGCCTTGCCTCACAAAGAATGCCCTCTCCGTCCCCCCTCTCCGTCCCCCCTCTCCGTCCCCCCTCAGTCTCCTCCGTTGTCTTTGAAGTCCTCCAGAGGGTCAAGTGACACGTTTTTAATCAGGTTTGACCCGCAGTGCCACGGGCCGATAAGCTGGACCTCGGCCACAGAGATTGGCATCCGATACGCCAGCGGGTGTCACACGCGAGTGACCGCTCACTCACGCTTCAACGGCTTTGTTTAGTGACAGTTTGACTGGAGATGTGGGAGATAAAAAGGCTAGTGCTGGGCTGAGGACGTCTCCCAAATTACACCCTATTCCCTTCATAGTTCATTATTTTTGAGCAGGGCCCATAGGTCTCTGGTCAATAGCCGTGCACTACATAGGGAATAGGGTTCCATTTAGGATGCAAGCATTCCCTTCAGCTTAAACTAGAGTTGCCTTCACCATTCCTTCATCTTTCATCTTTCCCCGTCTTCACTGTAAATGATTTAATTACACCCAATCCCCCTCTTCTTACCCTCTTTCGTCTCCTTGCTGTCCTCCTCCTCCTGCTGGTCAGATTCTGGACCAGGCTTCAGATCTGTGATCACTTCATCCTCCTCTTCCTCCTCTGCAAAGAGAGAGACAGAGAGACAGAAAACAGAGGGTGTGGGAATGGGGAGAGAGTGGTAGGAGATAGAGAGAGAGAAGGGAGGTAGAGAGGGAGAGAGAGAGAGGAGCGAGCAATGGGAGATAGAGGGAGAGAGAGAAAGCCATGTCATGTTAATCAGCAGCTGTTCCAAGAATCCCAAACTAAAACCCCCCCTTCTCTACACCTCCACCCCCCATCCCTCCATACTGGTTGCAGTATTTGTAAACTACTACACTACAGGTCAATTAAGTTGTGGTTGGATATTATTATTATTTTTTTACTTTGTATTATCGGCTGAGATACCACATAGAGCTTAGAGAAAACACCTGACCAACCCCACTCCCTCTCAACATGATGACTAGTAACATGACCAACCCCACTCCCTCTCAACATGATGACTAGTAACATGACCAACCCCACTCCCTCTCAACATGATGACTAGTAACATGACCAACCCCACTCCCACTCAACATGATGACTGGTAACATGACCAACCCCACTCCCTCTCAACATGATGACTAGTAACATGACCAACCCCACTCCCTCTCAACATGATGACTGGTAACATGACCAACCCCACTCCCTCTCAACATCATGACTGGTAACGTGACCAACCCCACTCCCTCTCAACATGATGACTGGTAACATGACCAACCCCACTCCCTCTCAACATGATGACTGGTAACATGACCAACCCCACTCCCTCTCAACATGATGACTAGTAACATGACCAACCCCACTCCCACTCAACATGATGACTGGTAACATGACCAACCCCACTCCCTCTCAACATGATGACTAGTAACATGACCAACCCCACTCCCTCTCAACATGATGACTGGTAACATGACCAACCCCACTCCCTCTCAACATGATGACTGGTAACGTGACCAACCCCACTCCCTCTCAACATGATGACTGGTAACATGACCAACCCCACTCCCTCTCAACATGATGACTGGTAACGTGACCAACCCCACTCCCTCTCAACATGATGACTGGTAACATGACCAACCCCACTCCCTCTCAACATGATGACTAGTATAACATGACCAACCCCACTCCCTCTCAACATGATGACTGGTAACATGACCAACCCCACTCCCTCTCAACATGATGACTGGTAACATGACCAACCCCACTCCCTCTCAACATGATGACTGGTAACATGACCAACCCCACTCCCTCTCAACATGATGACTGGTAACATGACCAACCCCACTCCCTCTCAACATGATGACTAGTAACATGACCAACCCCACTCCCTCTCAACATGATGACTAGTAACATGACCAACCCCACTCAACATGATGACTGGTAACATGACCAACCCCACTCCCTCTCAACATGATGACTAGTAACATGACCAACCCCACTCCCTCTCAACATGATGACTGGTAAAATGACCAGCCCCACTCCCCTCCCATCACACAGGCCTTGAACCACATGGCCTGCACGTGTGACTCCTCGTTCCTCATCAGAAATTAAGTTAACACACACAGCAGGAAGTGCCTCTCTGAGTGGCGTGCATGCTCTTGACTCTGTTCTGACCTCTGACCTTGAGATCCAACGATCCCCTCACACACTCCACCCTAACCTCGACCCTGTAATTATCCCTGACTCCCTCCGTTGAAGGGGGCAACAGAGGGGGTAACATCCACAGGCACCTGCCATTCTCCCCCTCTCCCTGCCCCCTTCCCTTCCCTCCCTCCTCCAGGCATGTGTTGGTAACCCCCTCCGCCCTCGCTCATCACCCTGGAAACAGATGGTGAGAAGGCCTCAAAAGACCCCTCAACACTCCACCAGACACCTGTGGCTGCAAACGCGCAAACACACACACTCTCTGCACGCTCACACACACCCGAATCCTCAGTGGGCTCGTTGTCAAGTTGACCCCTGGGTCGGAGGTTAACTGGGTAGGGGTTGCGATGACAGTGGGCGCCCAGTTCACAGGAGGAAGTGTTTCCATCTCGCCAGACGTGTCACGTCTCACACGCTCAACTCAACACCAGTGTTGTTTGTTTTCAGGGGTGAGTGAGTGACTGAGTGACTGAGTGAGTGAGTGTGTGTATGACACAGTTTGAGTATGCCCTAAGGCCTATTAAAATCACTGGCTCAAGAGCATTGTTGACACCAAAATGTAGGCCTACTGCCTATTACCTCTGCTGTTCTGAACCTTCTAAACTTCTAGACTTTTTTTGTAAATAAATATATGATAACTGTGATTCCAAACACCAAAAATGTGATATCAAATCAAATTTTATTTGTCACATACACATGGTTAGCAGATGTTAATGCGAGTGTAGCGAAATGCTTGTGCTTCAAGTTCTGACCATGCAGTAGTATCTTACAAGTAATATAACAATTTCACAACAACTACCTAATACACATCGTATTCATTCCTTTACACAGACAAGTGTAAAGGAATGAATACGAGTATGTACATATAAATATATGGATGAGCAATGGCCGACCGGCAAAGGCAAGATGCAGTAGATGGTATAGAGTACAGTATATACATATGAGATGAGTAATGTAGGATATGTAAACATTATATAAAGTGGCATCGTTTAAAGTGCCAAGTGATACATTTATTACATCCAATATTAAATTATTAAAGTGGCTAGAGATTTGAGTCGGTGGCCGGAAGGGCATAGGCAAGGTGCAGTAGATATAGAGTACAATATATACAATATACAAAGTGGGGGGGGGAAAAAGTATTTAGTCAGCCACCAATTGTGCAAGTTCTCTAACTTAAAAATATGAGAGAGGCCTGTAATTTTCATCATAGGTACACTTCAACTATGACAGACAAAATGAGGAAAAACAATCCAGAAAATCACATTGTAGGATTTTTTATGAATTTATTTGCAAATTATGGTGGAAAATAAGTATTTGGTCACATACAACAAGCAAGATTTCTGGCTCTCACAGACCTGTAACTTCTTCTTTAAGAGGCTCCTCTGTCCTCCACTTGTTACCTGTATTAATGGCACCTGTTTGAACTTGTTATCAGTATAAAAGACACCTGTCCACAACCTCAAACAGTCACACTCCAAACTCCACTATGGCCAAGACCAAAGAGCTGTCAAAGGACACCAGAAACAAAATTGTAGACCTGCACCAGGTTGGGAAGACTGAATCTGCAATAGGTAAGCAGCTTGGTTTGAAGAAATCAACTGTGGGAGCAATTATTAGGAAATGGAAGACATACAAGACCACTGATAATCTTCCTCGATCTGGGGCTCCACGCAAGATCTCACCCCGTGGGGTCAAAATGATCACAAGAACGGTGAGCAAAAATCCCAGAACCACACGGGGGGACCTAGTGAATGACCTGCAGAGAGCTGGGACCAAAGTAACAAAGCCTACCATCAGTAACACACTACGCCGCCAGGGACTCAAATCCTGCAGTGCCAGACGTGTCCCCCTGCTTAAGCCAGTACATGTTCAGGCCCGTCTAAAGTTTGCTAGAGAGCATTTGGATGATCCAGATGAGGATTGGGAGAATGTCAGATGAAACCAAAATAGAACTTTTGGTAAAAACTCAACTCGTCGTGTTTGGAGGACAAAGAATGCTGAGTTGCATCCAAAGAACACCATACCTACTGTGAAGCATGGGGGTGGAAACATCATGCTTTGGGGCTGTTTTTCTGCAAAGGGACCAGGACGACTGATCCGTGTAAAGGAAAGAATGAATGGGGCCATGTATCGTGAGATTTTGAGTGAAAACCTCCTTCCATCAGCAAGGGCATTGAAGATGAAACGTGGCTGGGTCTTTCAGCATGACAATGATCCCAAACACACCGCCTGGGCAACGAAGGAGTGGCTTCAGAAGAAGCATTTCAAGGGCCTGGAGTGGCCTAGCCAGTCTCCAGATCTCAACCCCATAGAAAATCTTTGAAAGTCCGTGTTGCCCAGCGACAGCCCCAAAACATCACTGCTCTAGAGGAGATCTGCATGGAGGAATGGGCCAAAATACCAGCAACAGTGTGTGAAAACCTTGTGAAGACTTACAGAAAACGTTTGACCTCTGTCATTGCCAACAAAGGGTATATAACAAAGTATTGAGATAAACTTTTGTTATTGACCAAATACTTATTTTCCACCATAATTTGCAAATAAATTCATAAAAAATCCAACAATGTGATTTTCTGGATTTTTTTTCCTCATGTTGTCTGTCATAGTTGAAGTGTACCTATGATGAAAATTACAGGCCTCTCTCATCTTTTTAAGTGAGAGAACTTGCACAATTGGTGGCTGACTAAATACTTTTTTCCCCCACTGTACATATGAGATGAGTAATGTCGGATATGTAAACATTATATAAAGCATTGTTTAAAGTGGCTAGTGATACATTTGTTACATCCAATTTTCAATTATTTAAAGTGGCTAGAGATCTGAGTCAGTATGTTGGCAGCAGCCACTCAATGTTAGTGATGGCTGTTTAACAGTCTGATGACCTTGAGATAGAAGCTGTTTTTCAGTCTCTCGGTCCCAGCTTTGATGCACCTCTACTGACCTCGCCTTCTGGATGATAGCGGGGTGAACAGGCAGTGGCTCGGGTGGTTGTTGTCCTTGATGATCTTTTTGGCCTTCCTGTGACATCGAGTGGTGTAGGTGTCCTGGAGGGCAGGTAGTTTACCCCCAGTGATGCGTTGTGCAGACCTCACTACCCTCTGGAGAGCCTTACAGTTGTGGGCGGAGCAGTTGCCGTACCAGGCGGTGATACAGCCCGACAGGATGCTCTCGATCTGTAGAAGTTTGTGAGTGTTTTTGGTGACAAGCCGAATTTCTTCAGCCTCCTGAGGTTGAAGAGGCACTGTTGCGCCTTCTTCAC
Source organism: Brachymystax lenok tsinlingensis (assembly GCA_030435695.1). NCBI lineage: Eukaryota > Metazoa > Chordata > Actinopteri > Salmoniformes > Salmonidae > Brachymystax > Brachymystax lenok. The sequence goes on from CM059806.1 coordinate 27,909,974, forward strand.
CACGCTGTCTGTGTGGGTGGACCATTTCAGTTTGTCCGTGATGTGTACGCCGAGGAACTTAAAACTTTCCACCTTCTCCACTACTGTCCCGTCGATGTGGATAGGGGGGTGCACCCTCTGCTGCTTCCTGAAGTCCACGATCATCTCCTTTATTTTGTTGACGTTGAGTGAGAGGTTATTTTCCTGACACCACACTCCGAGGGCCCTCACCTCCTCCCTGTAGGCCGTCTCGTCGTTGTTGGTAATCAAGCCTACCACTGTTGTGTCGTCTGCAAACTTGATGATTGAGTTGGAGGCGTGCTTGGCCACGCAGTCATGGGTGAACAGGGAGTACAGGAGAGGGCTATAAACGCACTCTTGTGGGGCCCCAGTGTTGAGGATCAGCGGGGTGGATATGTTGCTTCCTACCCTCACCACCTGGGGCCAGCCCGTCAGGAAGTCCAGGACCCAGTTGCACAGGGCGGGGTCGAGACCTAGGGTCTCGAGCTTAATGACGAGTTTGGAGGGTACTATGGTGTTAAATGCTGAGCTGTAGTTGATGAACAGCATTCTTACATAGGTATTCCTCTTGTCCAGATGGGTTAGGGCAGTGTGCAGTGTGCAGTGTGATTGCGATTGCGTCGTTTGTGGACCTATTGGGACGTTAAGCAAATTGGAGTGGGTCTAAGGTGTCTGGTAGGATGGAGGTGATATGATCCTTGACTAGTCTCTCAAAGCACTTCATGATGACGGAAGTGAGTGCTACGGGGCGATCGTCATTTAGCTCAGTTACCTTAGCTTTCTTGGGAACAGGAACAATGGTGGCCCTCTTGAAGCATGTGGGAACAGTAGACTGGGATAGGGATTGATTAAATATGTCCGTAAACACACCAGCCAGCTGGTCTGCGCATGCTCTGAGGACGCGGCCAGGGATGCCATCTGGGCCGGCAGCCTTGCGAGGGTTAACACATTTAAATGTTTTACTCACCGAATCACATTTAAATGAACTCGCTCACCGAATCAGCGTACACATCAATGTTCTTGTCAGATGCTACAGTTGGGCAAAAAAAGTATTTAGTCAGCCACCAATTGTGCAAGTTCTCTCACTTAAAAAGATGAGAGAGGCCTGTAATTTTCATCATAGGTACACTTCAACTATGACAGACAAAATGAGGAAAGAAAATCCAGAAAATCACATTGTAGGATTTTTAATGAATTTATTTGAAAACTATGGTGGAAAATAAGTATTTGGTCACATACAACAAGCACGATTTCTGGCTCTCACAGACCTGTAACTTCTTCTTTGAGGCTCCTCTGTCCTCCACTCGTTACCTGTATTAATGGCACCTGTTTGAACTTGTTATCAGTATAAAAGACACCTGTCCACAACCTCAAACAGTCACACTCCAAACTCCACTATGGCCAAGACCAAAGAGCTGTCAAAGGACACCAGAAACAAAATTGTAGACCTGCACCAGGTTGGGAAGACTGAATCTGCAATAGGTAAGCAGCTTGGTTTGAAGAAATCAACTGTGGGAGCAATTATTAGGAAATGGAAGACATACAAGACCACTGATAATCTTCCTCGATCTGGGGCTCCACGCAAGATCTCACCCCGTGGGGTCAAAATGATCACAAGAACGGTGAGCAAAAATCCCAGAACCACACGGGGGGACCTAGTGAATGACCTGCAGAGAGCTGGGACCAAAGTAACAAAGCCTACCACCAGTAACACACTACGCCGCCAGGGACTCAAATCCTGCAGTGCCAGACGTGTCACCCTGCTTAAGCCAGTACATGTTCAGTCCCGTCTGAAGTTTGCTTGGATTTGGATGATCCAGATGAGGATTGGGAGAATGTCATATGGTCAGATGAAACCAAAATATAACTTTTTGGTAAAAACTCAACTCGTCGTGTTTGGAGGACAAAGAATGCTGAGTTGCATCCAAAGAACACCATACCTACTGTGAAGCATGGGGGTGGAAACATCAGCATCATCAGCTTTCAGCATGACAATGATCCCAAACACACCGCCCGGGCAACGAAGGAGTGGCTTCGTAAGAAGCATTTCAAGGTCCTGGAGTGGCCTAGCAAGTCTCCAGATCTCAACCCCATAGAAAATCTTTGGAGGGAGTTGAAAGTCCGTGTTGCCCAGCGACAGCCCCAAAACATCACTGCTCTAGAGGAGATCTGCATGGAGGAATGGGCCAAAATACCAGCAACAGTGTGTGAAAACCTTGTGAAGACTTACAGAAAACGTTTGACCTCTGTCATTGCCAACAAAGGGTATATAACAAAGTATTGAGATAAACTTTTGTTATTGACCAAATACTTATTTTCCACCATAATTTGCAAATAAATAAATTAAAAATCCTACAATGTGATTTTCTGGATTTCTTTTTCTCATTTCGTCTGTCATAGTGGAAGTGTACCTATGATGAAAATTACAGGCCTCTCTCATCTTTTTAAGTTGGAGAACTTGCACAATTGGTGGCTGACTAAATACTTTTTTGCCCCACTGTATATATCCCAGTTGTATATATCCCAGTCCACGTGCTCGAAGCAATCTTGAAGCGTGGAATCAGATTGGTTGGACCAGCGTTGAACAGACCTGAGCACGGGCGTTTCCTGTTTTAGTTTCTGTCTATAAGCTGGGAGCAACAAAATGGAGTCATGGTCAGATTTGCCGAAAGGAGGGTAGAGAATGGCATTGTATGCGTCGCGGAAGTTAGAATAACAATGATCCAGGATTTTGCCAGCCCGGGTCGCACATTTGATATGCTGATAAAATTTAGGGAGCCTTGTTTTCAGATTAGCCTTGTTAAAATCCCAGCCACAATAAATGCAGCCTCAGGATATGGGGTTTCCAGTTTACATAGAGTCCAATGAAGTTCTTTCAGTGCCGTCGATGTGCCAGCTTGAGGGGGGATATATGCGACTGATTGTAATCGAAGAGAATTCTCTTGGTAGATAATGTGGTCGGCCCTTGATTGTGAGGAATTCTAGGTCAGGTGGACAAAAGGACTTGAGTTCCTGTATGTTGTTATGATCACACCACGTCTCGTTAATCATAAGGCATACCCCACCCGCCCTTCTTCTTACCAGATAGATGTTTGTTTCCGTCGGCACGATGCGTGAAGAAACCGGGTGGCTGTACCGACTCTGATAACGTGTCCTGGGTGAGCCATGTTTCCGTGAAGCAAAGAACGTTGCAATTGCTGATGTCTCTCTGGAAGGCAACCCTTGCTCGGATTTCGTCTACCTTAATGTCCAGAGACTGGACATTGGCAAGTAGTATACTCGGGAGCGGTGCGCGATGTGCCCGTCTACGGAGCCTGACCAGAACACCGACTCGTCTGCCCCTTCTCTTGCGCCACTGTTGTTTTGGGTTGCCGGCTGGGATCCGGTCTATTGTCCTGGTTGGTGGACCAAACAGAGGATCCGCTTCGGGAAAGTCGTATTCCTGGTCGTAATGTTGGTAAGTTGTCGTTGCTCTTATATCCAATAGTTCCCCACGGCTGTATGTAATAAAACGTAATATTTCCCGGGGTAACAATGTAAGAAGTAATACATAAAAAAACAAAATACTGCATAGCTTTCTAAGAACGCGAAGTGAGGCTGCCATCTCTGTCGGGCCCGGAAGTTCATCCGTGATAACTGTGATTCCAAACACCAAAGATTATATATGATAACTGTGATTCAAAACACAAAAGATTACATATGATAAGTGTGATTCAAAACACCAAAAATTAGATATGATAAGTGTGATTAAACTTACTCCTCAGCCTGAATTGTCCCTACTTGCGCCATTAAATAGCTAGCTCTTTGCAATGCGCTGACTGGGAAGACGCTTCGGGAGGGCAGTCACGTGTGCTAGCAAGGCAGAGGTACCGAGTTTGCGCCAAGTATGGGCTGAATTGGGAGGAAGTGGTAATCGCTAAGCAAGCAGCGTGACGTTCCTTACAGTGTTGCCGTGACCCGGATCTACAGTTGTGCTCAGCTCAACACTGGGGTCGATGTTGAGGAAGTTTGAGGGGTGAGTTTAGCACATGGGAATGTGTGAAACTTTCTCCTCAGCCTGAAGTGTCCCTACTTGCGCCAGCAAATGGCCAGCTTTTAGTGTGGCACCTACTGGTGAGTTGCTTCAGGAGGGCAGTCATGTGTGTTAGCAAGGCAGAGTTCTAGTACCGTACAGGTATGGGCTGAATTGGGAGGAAGTGGAACTCGCTAAGCAAGCAGCGTAACGTCCTTTACATTAGCATGTACTGGATGTACGGACTGGACTGATAGTTCAACACTCTAACCTGTGAAGATACCATGCAATTGCCATGATAACAACCTCTAGGACTTCCCTCTACCTTCTTTCCATAGGCCCAATAGTCCATCCTCCACCATATCCTCTCTTATAGGATGCTATTTGATACGCAGCCCGTCTTTTGCTCCCAAGAAAAAAACACTTCAGAGTGAGGATGAAGGATGAGGATGGACCACTGATGCATTGGGATCGGGTCCAACAGTGTGGTTTCCAGCTGAATGTGAGTGTTGCTCTCAGCCAAACAGCATCAACCCAGCCAAGCAGTCAGTCAGCCAGCCAAGCAGTCAGTCAGCCAGCCAAGCCAACCAGTCAGTCAGCCAAGCCAACCAGTCAGTCAGCCAAGCCAACCAGTCAGTCAGCCAAGCCAACCAGTCAGTCAATCAGTCAAGCCAACCAGTCAGTCATTCAGTCAGTCAAGCCAACCAGTCAGTCAGTCAAGCCAACCAATCAGTCAGTCAAGCCAACCAGTCAGTCAGTCAACCCAACCAGTCAGTCAGCCAAGCTAACCAGTCAGTCAGCCACTCTGTCACATAGGACGGCCAGGACAGACCGCCACCAACTGACCGACTCACACACCTCTCTCTCGATCTCAATTCATCATCCATCTGTTTTTTCCTTTTGGTGGAGAGGTGTCCCACCACCACAGGGAGGGAGACCGGACTGGGTGTCGTCCCTTTGGGGTTATGTTGGAGAATGGAGGGTAACAGAGAGCGAGAGAGGAAGAGAGAGCGATAGAAAGGGACTGCATGGCCAACATCCCTGGGGTCTGTTGTGGGGAGAGGAGAGGGATTCTCTCCCAACCAAAACCCACTTTTGTGCTCAGGCACAACCTGACCTTACATGACCAGGACCGTGGTCGGAACGTGTGGTCATGGGAGGACCGTGCAGAGCTGTGCGACCGTACTGTAGAGCGGTTCCACTGACAACAGCTGACCACAGAGACTGGAGCGAGGCTTCAGTGATTCATAGCCCTGTGACATGAGGCTTTGGGTTGGTTACATAACGACTGAAAACATATTCCCATATGAAGGTACGGTACTAGAGACAGGTAAAAGGTCAAGGATGAAGAAAACAAATACAACTTTTCAGCTGCTCATTTTAATGGAGATTCTTCAAAGCCCAACATTGCTCCTCAGCTAAAACTTAGACAAGGCTATAATGTGGCATGTTGCACAAAAAATATAAAACACATCCACACGGAGATACACATCCACACAGAGATACACATCCACACAGAGATACACATCCACACAGAGATACACATCCACACAGAGATACACATCCACACAGAAATACACACCCACACACAGATAGACACATCCACAGAGATACACACCTACACAGAGATACACACCTACACAGAGATACACACCTACACAGAGATACACACCTACACAGACATACACACCTACACAGACATACACACCTACACAGAGATACACACCTACACAGAGATACACACCTACACAGAGATACACACCTACACAGAGATACACAAAGCATCTTTATAATCCTGGAGCATGGAGAGGTGAGAGAAAAAAAAGAAACAAAATGATTAAATGAAAACAGTCTCCCTCACTCTACCATATCCTTCCAGTCACGGGATGCTTTCCCATTCCACCTGGTGCTTAATACTGCTCGGTACCAGCGGGAACACACGTTAACCAGGATCCACCCAGCCACTGATAGCGGGGGGGCTGGCTTGATGAAACTCGGCTTGGGGGCTCCCGTTTCTCTCCCAACCCCCTGGGGTAATGACATCCTCCGTATCCCTAACATATCTTGCTGCTCAATCTCCCTCCGCTTCCTTCCTCACGCTGGCCCAGTCAATTCCGCCCAGCCCAGCGGCACATAGACAGACTGGCATCTCCATAGACACCCATAAGCGTATAAGACAGCTCAACTCTGAAAGGGTAGGGGTCCTTCTGAGTCCTAAGACATTGACAACCCACTCTCTCTACCCCCAGCCGTGGAGTATTTATTATTTAGATTAACATGCGCGCTAGCAGGCTAATTACCAGCTTAATCATATGCTGGGGTTGAATGGGCCTGAGCTTTGTTAGCCATTATGTGGCTAACTCTACAGTAAATTATCTCAGATGAGCTGAAATTGGTCAATCCATTACGGAGGGAGAGAAAATAAACAGTAATTCAACTGCACTGTAAGGATCTTAAGAGCTGGACTCTCTGTGGAGAGCTGTGTGTATTAGACTCTGATTCCCACTGGCTGGATGGTTAAGTTGTAGCAGCTACATGTGGACAGTGTTATATAGCATACAGGGGCTTAGGATCGTTAGATACGGCCCATGTTGTGCTGTAGTGAGAGCTTCCCTCAAGCTACAGATACTACAGCCATGCCACCCAGTGTCACGGCATCAGACGTTTTAGAATGCGTCACAAATGGCACCCTATTCCATTTGTAGTGCACAACTTTTGAACAGGCCTATAGGGCTCAAGTCAAAATCAGTCCACTACTTAGGGAATAGGGTGCAATGTGGGACTCACACTTAGAAAATATTCCAACCGGTAGCTAGAGAGAGATCAAAGATCCCCTTTTATTCTGTGTTGGCATGATTCTGAAATGTGCCAGCTCACGCTCATCGCTGGGAGAATGAAGGCTGGTGTAGGTTGGCCTGCCTGCCTGCCTGCCTGCCTGCCTGTCTGTCTGCCTACCTGCCTACCTGTGTGACTTGGAGAGGGTCCAGTGCTGTGATAGAGGCTGTGCCAGGGCCTGTACCATCGCTGACAGATGAGTGTTGGCACCTAGTGCATCCTGTGACACACAGAGATGTAAGGACGGGAGCACACACACACACAATAACACAAACAAACATAAAGAAATACACACACAGGACAAGATGGCGTTAGACAGCAGGAGGATGACACTAGGCTTTCATCGACTGGTTTATTGGGCCAAGCTGCTGGGCCCTGTCCTCCGTAGAGAGGTATCCTCCGTAGAGAGGTGTGGATGTGTAGTATAGGGGAATAGGGAGAGATAAGGACAAGAGTGGTAGCATCCCACGCACTGGGAATAACCCTTTAAATGAGAGCGAACACACACACAAACACACACACAATTTTTAGGGACTAACAATTGATTCCAAATCAAAATCCTATGTTCCCTAACCCTAAACCTTAACCCTTAAACCTTAACCCCAACCCCTCAGATTTTTTGTTGGTTTACTATTCTTGTGAGGACATCTGGCACACACACATGCGCACACACAGTGTAAGGAGCGGGGTTCTCCTCAGAAGCTGTGTGTTGAGCAGCGTGTAGACCACAACACAGGCTCTGCACTGACGAGTAGGAGGAGGCGACAAGCACTTGAAAGAGTCCTCTAATGTGGTCCTGGCACGAAACCCCTGTTCTGTTCTGACTGAGACAAACGCCTGTCTGATATCACACTATACTCATACGCAGAGGTTGTGTCTCAAATGCCAACCTATTCCCTATATAGATATAGTGCACTACTTTGGACCACAGCCCACAGCACTATATAAAGAATAGGGTGCCATTTGGGACGCACATGAGTATGAGTAGGGTAATAGCCTCAGACTCTTACCACATCACATTCAACTGTCCAAATATCACAAATGGTCTGACCTGGGCTCTGTTACAGTTAGGGAATTCTACTAGTTTAATAACAACACCCAATGTGAACTCTGTGTGTGGAGTAAAATATCTCTCAAGAGAGATGGCATGCTTCAGTTATCAACAATACCTTTTCTTTTTACGTGTAAGTGGACACAATACCATTTCCAGTCAATTCTGAAATATATATTTTTGCTTTTGTAGTGTTTTGTACTCCTACAATGTAATCCTATGCATGATACAGGAAGCTCACAACATGTGTGTGTGTGTCAGTGGAGGCTGCTGAGGGGAGGAAAGCTCATAATAATGTCTGGAATGGAGTCAATGGAGTGGTATCAACCACATGGAAACCACATCTTTGATACCATTCCATTCCAGCCATTATTATGAGATGTCCTCCCTCCACTGGTGTGTGTGTGTGTGTGTGTGTGTGTGTGTGTGTGTGTGTGTGTGTGTGTGTGTGTGTGTGTGTGTGTGTGTGTGTGTGTGTGTGTGTGTGTAAGCGTGTTTGTGAGTGTTCACTCTGAGAGACAACATCATTGTTTTTATGTTGAAAATAAAAGGCAAGCTGTGAAGTAAACTATACACTACCTGCTCTCTCTGTAAATCCTTCCTTATCACACATTGGGTGGGTGGCAGTGCTTTAGTTAACTTGGTAAAATCACTGTTCTCCTGCTCTGTGACATCTAACTCTGTGAAAAGAACATTCCTCTGGCTGTGTAATGGAAAAACTCTGTGATTTTGTTGTCCGTCCTCCATGGGCTGCCTGCAACATAGTCATTTGTCATCATCAATGGGCCAAGTCCCAAATTACACCCTATTCCTTATATAGTGCACTACTGTTGACCATTGCCCATAGAGCTCTGATAAAAAGTAGTGCACTATATAGGGAATAGGGGGCCATGTGGGACACAGACCTGAAGCGATCGATCGCACTGTCTGTCCCTTTTATACCAATCTGCAAAAGAGCGGTGCTGTCTGTGAGCCTGTGGCTGGCTGCACTGAGACCTGCCTCCTCCCCTGAGACATACAGCTCTCTCTGGGGTCTGGAAATATTCAGTGAAAAGGAGATAAAACTAGCTAAGATCCATTTTGAACACAGATAACATTCTCGGCCAAGCTGGGAACGTTTCAGGAAATTCTTCAACATAAAAAAAATACAGAGAGCTTCTCTTGCTTCTCATGTTGTCTGAATGTGTTCAGAGTACGGTTACAAATTTACTGGAATCTTCGTCAATTTTGGTAATTAACATAGCAAGCTATGATGACTTTGGTAATTTATACTGAATAACTTTTAAAAAGTATTTGTATATACTGTACATAGCTGAGGTGGGTGCTGAGAAAAATGGGGGAAGAAATGTTTTACCCTAATTAATGAAAAACGCATCTAATCAACAATGACATCATTTTCAATTAGCTCTGCAACTCTTCCAACTATTTACTTTTCCCCAACTACCAACAGTTTGGCGGCAAAACATTTACAACAAATATATAACATTGACATTTAAAATAAATGAAAGTGTGTAAACAAGAGCAGTCACGTGTGCTAGTAAACACCAATGGTATTCACTAAGTTGATCCCTTATATTTAGGATTTTGTCATTAATTTTTTTTATTTGTAAATCTTATTTTATAATTGTATATATTTGACATGTGATAAGGCCACACAGAGGGCCAGAGATAATAACAAATACCTGTGATAATCTAAAATACTCAAAGGCACTTGATGTCATCTGATAAAATTCTCCCCAAACATTTTAAGTTACCAAAATTCTGGGCATTTCCTGGTAAACTTCGAAAGATCCCTAGCAACCCTAGTTGAGAGACTGGTAAAGTTCCCTAGCAACCCTAGTTGAGAGACTGGTAAAGTTCCATAGCAACCCTAGTTGAGAGACTGGTAAAGTTCCCTAGCAACCCTAGTTGAGAGACTGGTAAAGTTCCATAGCAACCCTAGTTGAGAGACTGGTAAAGTTCCATAGCAACCCTAGTTGAGAGACTGGTAAAGTTCCATAGCAACCCTAGTTGAGAGACTGGTAAAGTTCCATAGCAACCCTAGTTGAGAGACTGGTAAAGTTCCCTAGCAATCTAGAGGAAAAAGAAACGCACACCTATTTAGGCGAGGTGCTGACTAGCGGAGTGGAAAACTTAAAGAATACGTTTTCCAAAAAATAAAGAAAAGCCGCACACTCTAGGAGCTCAAAATCAAAAATGTAATGCCCAACGTTTCGACAGGCAAGCTGTCTTCATCAGGGTATAATCACAAACACTGCGGGGTGACTCGTTTATAGTGTCAAAAGACACACACACACAGGTGTCTGTAATCATAGCCAAGTACGGCCTAATATCATTGGTTAATTCTGAAATATTAAAATGGCATACAAAGAACATACAAAAAACTAATGGATAGCATACGATCATAGATTCGATTTAGGCTACATAAGCCTACAAACAATTACAATGGCAAAGTCACAAAAATCACAAGAATGGCTTCAGATCAAAGTCTACGTTGAGACTGAAGGGAGCAAGGGTCTTTAAATTAAAGATCCAGGCAGCCTCTCGTTTTAACAATAAATTATCGAGGTCACGCCCTCTCTTAGGGAGGGTGACATGTTCAATGCCAATATAACGCAGAGACGAAATCGAGTGGTTTGCTTCCAAAAAGTGGGCCTAGTTGAGAGACTGGTAAAGTTCCCCAGCAACCCTAGTTGAGAGACTGGTAAAGTTCCCTAGCAACCCTAGTTGAGAGACTGGTAAAGTTCCCTAGCAACCCTAGTTGAGAGACTGGTAAAGTTCCCTAGCAACCCTAGTTGAGACACTGGTAAAGTTTCTTAGCAACCCTAGTTGAGAGACACTCAATAATTATTATTCTTACATTAATAATTAAATTATATCAACAATATTATTGTTTTCATGTTGATGTGATTTGAATAAATAAAGATTGTAATTGTACAAAAGTCAAAAAGGTGAATGATTAAAAAAACAAATACACTGCAAAGAATTATTTGACAAATTGTTAATTTGTCATTTTAAAATCCTGAAAACATTAAACAAAATGTTTTATACAATGTGAATTAAAACCTAAAATGGGTGCCGGTTGTCCAACTCAAAAGTGTTGAAATAATATACCAGTACGATTCTTACAATTACCTTTCATTGAAGATATCTATCAGATCCCTTGTAAAGGTAATAATGATTTGCTTCTTTTCAATGTATTGATGAACAATGATAAAGTCTTACAGGCAGACTAGAGACTATACCATAATTAAGGGTCTTCAAGAAAGAGCACTCTCCAGCAGTGTCTACAGTCTGTCTCATAAAGTACATGTACAACTAAAACATGCTGTACCCTGTATCATACTGTACATTTATACACTCAACTAGATGTTAGGAGAGGGCATGGTGAAATGGTTAAACCATTAATGGAGACAAATGTAATGAGACTATAGTTATGCATAATTAATTGGTTATGATTATCCCGCAATACCTGTATCACAGTCAATTGACAACAACATTTCTCCACACTATCTAATAATATGGGTCATCACTTAAATACTAACACAGAGAAACAGATATAGTCTTATTTCACTAAACAGCCTTTCCTGCATCCATTCTAACAACTCACAGCCTAATAACCAGGATGTCTTTATCAGGCCCTCTTCCTTCCCACACTGACCTGCCAGTGACTACTGTGACAGTTCAGTAGTAAACCTCCAGCATGCATCGCTAGGCATTGCGTCCTGCATCTAGCCTGGGTCTGGGACTCTTTCTGTGGGCTGAAGCTAGGCTGGGGTGCCAGTGGACCTGGCGGCTTCCCAGAACCGCACGTTTAGGAGAGCCATCACGCCACGCCACACCATGCTAGCAGGCAAGCAGGCAGCGAGTGGCCACAGCACATGATTAAAACTCATGACTTCAAACTTTCCAAGCCTCGCTCCTGTCACATCCAGCCAGTCAACCAGAGCCTTGAGCTCACCTGACTTTTCAACACGTCTCTGGTTAGAAAAAAGAGCCTAAATACAGAACGCGTCATTTCAGGGATGTGGGTCCTACCTAGGACGTGTTGGAGGGACATATATGCTATCTTCATTTGATCACTTGCGCAACAGGAAATGCAAACTTGTAGTGCATTCAGGGTTTAAAAAGGCTTCTAAAGTTAGTAAATTCCACTTTAAAAATGTCAGACTTGAATGTATCAACCCCTACAAAAATGTCCATTAATTAGAATCCATATACTAATTCACATTTTCTGTTGCTGCAGGATTATTTTCCTGCTGTGGCGAACTGGTCAAATTAATATTGAATATCTGTATTTGGTCCCATCTGCAATTATAATGAGTCAGACAGGGAGTGTGTTACCATTAATGTGTGAAATTATAGGTAGAAAAGAAAGTGAATGATATAATCCCGTGTTGCTCAATTGGTGGAGCATGGTGCTTGCAATGTCCGGGTTGTGGGTTCGATTCCCATGAGGGACCAGTACGAAAAAGCATGACTATGTTTACACTGTAATTGGCTCTGGGTAAGAGCATCTGATAAATTACAAAAATTGAAATGATAAGCCTATTAAGACAGTAAACATAGAGAAGATTGAAACTACAAACGAATGCATCTATCGAGGAAAATAAAATCTTGTAGAGAAAACGTGGTAAAACAAACACACATTGACAACTGTATTTATCTCAGGGAAATTATATCTAAACAAAATGTGGTCTCATGATAATAACTTTACATTTGAAATGAATTACAAAACTGTTAGATCATATTACCATACTTCAACTTCAATTCAATGTGATTTACTGGAGAAAATGTTTGTGTTCGTTTGGAGCACAGAGGTCAGGTCTATGTACTTAGAGTGCCCCCTGCTGGTCAAAGTAAGTACAGCACATTATGATTCTGCCAAAAAAGACATCTTGGGACTGTCAACCAGCTGTAAAGATATAAAAACGCGAGAATGATCTCAAATTGACTGAGACTGTGATGTATTATGACTGTTTACAAATCTGTTAAATCCTATTGCCATGATTAGTTAAATAAAAACTAAAAAAATATTTCCCTTTTATTTTATGTGGAGTCTCAATCCAACTGAGTTGTTGAAATTATCATAAAAAAAGACAAAATATCAGTCTAGATTGAAAGGGGATAACATATACCTGTTTGTATCTTTTTATACAAGCAACTGTCCACCCATCACAGTAAAATATATGCCATCTAGCAGATGCTTCATCTTTCTTCGTCCCTGTCCTTGCCCGAACCAGGGACCCTCTGAACACACAAACAACCGTAACCTATGAAGCAGGTCTCCTGAGAGAAGCCTATTGCTCCACAAAAGCAGCGGCACTTGCAGAGTAAGGGAAACAACTACTTCAAGGTCTCAGAGTGATTGAAATGCTACTAGCGTGCACCGCTATCTAGCTAACCCTTTCACACCAGTCACACTTGCATCCATTTCCATATGGGTGGCCCCAGCAGGAATAGAATCCATGACAACTGTCAGTTAAGAGGGGAACATAGAAAACAGCATGGGTAAAGAACCACTGCTGTCTTAAAGCAGTCAAACCCAATGGGAGCTGAAGAGGTCACATAGAAACACAGACCGTCCAGGCCCAGCACAGCACAGCACAGCATTCACTTCACACTCACTGTTGTTTAACACATGAACATGCAACGAAGGGGGAGGGAAATATGTTGAAATTCAAGTTCAATATAGAGCAAAGGAGGGGAGGAGAAAAAGGTAGAAAGAGGTAACTATCCACAGGAATGAAACCATATTCCATCGCCTTCAAGCACACATCAGATGGCAAATATTACTAAGTAACTCCATGGACGGAAGCCATATTTGACAGAGAAAAGAGAGAGAGAGAGAGAGAGAGAAAGGAAAGAGAAAGAGAAAAAGTTGAGAGAAAGCGAAAGAGATGCGAGAGAAAGCGAAAGAGATGAGAGAGAAAGTGAAAGAGATGAGAGAGCGAATGAGAGAGAGATAGTGAGAGAGAACACGCGCGAGAGAGAGAAAGCGAGAGAGAGAAAGCGAGAGAGAGAGACAGAGAGTCTCATGTATCTTATTATACAGTGGTCAAAGGGGAAAATTGCAATCATCTGCGTCTCACTTGGCATGGCCTACCTACTAACCCTAACTACCAGGAAACACATTATTTTCCTCTGATATCAGAGGGCTTTCTGGGAGTTTGACTGGCATCTTGTTTCAATGGAAACCATTTGGAACCCGGGTTCATTTTCTTCTGGGTGAAACAAGAGTCGTTGTCTCCCTGCCCTTCTGAGGGCAATAAAACCAGAACTCAACCCATACTCAGAACTGCTCAGAACACAGAGAGAGAAAATAGAGGGACGCTCACCGATTAACTCTGACTAGCAGGGATCTGACTGAGAGGGAGAGAAGGGTAAAAAAAGAAAAACTTCATTTGACCTTCCTTTTTCTCCTCCCTCCCTTCCCCTCCCCCTCCTCCATACCTCCATCTCTCCAGCCTCCCAAACACAACTTTGTGAGAGCGTCCTCAACCCTGCGACCGCTCTCTGCGGGATTCTGTTGCTAACCTTTGCCTCGAGAACACCGACACCTTCAGGTTTTCCCTCGCATGAGAGAGCGCTGGAACAACATGGCTGGCCCAAACGCTTCCATATGTGCCCCTGTAACGCCCGGCCCCGCCCGTCACCGTTCAAGGCAAAGGCCCCTCACCCTCTCTCTCTCTCCTAGGCAGTGAGACCTGCTGAAGGGGGCTATTGGAGGGCACACCCACCCTGCTGTAGGCCTCTGGGATACAGGGGGTAGACAGGGAGGACAGCCATTACACAGACCTCCATCAGAGACAGTAATCCTGAGGACATTGATGAACCTCTGTCCTGAGGACATTGATGAACCTCTGTCCTGAGGACATTGATGAACCTCTGTCCTGAGGACATTGATGAACCTCTGTCCTGAAGTCAATGAGAACCTCTGTCCTGAGGACATTGATGAACCTCTGTCCTGAGGACATTGATGAACCTCTGTCCTGAGGACATTGATGAACCTCTGTCCTGAGGACATTGATGAACCTCTGTCCTGAAGTCAATGAGAACCTCTGTCCTGAGGACATTGATGAACCTCTGTCCTGAGGACATTGATGAACCTCTGTCCTGAGGACATTGATGAACCTCTGTCCTGAGGACATTGATGAACCTCTGTCCTGAGGACATTGATGAACCTCTGTCCTGAAGTCAATGAGAACCTCTGTGACACACTGGCTGAACTTTTACAGAACATAGAGAACATTTACCGCCCCCCGTCTCTCTCTGACTGGCTGACTGACCGACCGGCTGACCATCTGGCTGACTGACCGGCTGACTGACCGACCGGCTGACTGACCAACCGGCTGACTGACCATCTGGGTGACTGGCCGACTAAGACAAAGTGGATACAAAGTATTTGTGTCCTTGCATCAGTCTTATAAAACTATTACTTTGGTCATCTTTGCTGTCAGCCCTTCTGAAATAATACAGAAAATCTGCTCTCACTGTAAAGAAGTCAATTTCAAGAACCACAGGACAAACGTTTCGGTGACATAGTGATGATGTAAACAATGAATAAATAATTGCGGTGTGATTATTTTTCTTTGGATCTAAAAGATCCAAGATAAAAAAAATAAAAAATATTACAATTTAAAAAAATATATCAACATGTTGGCCGGAATCATTTCACAATTTGCTGTTTATTTTTTTAGTGGGTTCATTATGGGGTAAGGAAGTGATACAGCAGGGTGTCCAGTAATGCTTTTCACATTAGTAGTTATAGGACTCTGTTTTCTTCCAATTATCAGATATTACCAGACCACCACAAGCCAGCCATTACCAGACCACCACAAGCCAGAGAAAAGCACAACTGTACAAAAACAACAACCAGCAAGTGTATCACTACAAATTAACGAAACCCCTTCTAAACACACACACACACACACACACACCAGTCCCTGGGAGCTAATGGTCCAGAAAAATGCTGTAGGAAAGCATGAAGAAAGAAAATACACATTCTATGTACACCCCCCCCCTTGACCCTGTCAACTTGTAACCCAGTTGAGGTGGTTTCCAGAGTGGTAACATCCACCCAGTGTAGAAGAAACTGTACTTATCAAGGCACATTTTAAGTCTCCTGGCAGCCCTGGACCAAACTACTCTTCTCTCGCAACTGTTCAAGAATTCTCTCTCCCTCCATCTCCTTCATTCTCTCTTTTTTTTATTTAACCTTTATTTAACTAATCAAGTGAGATAAGAACAAATTATTATTTACAATGACGGCCTACACCGGCCAAACCCGGACGATGCTGGGCCAATTGTGTGCCGCCCTATGGGACTCTCAATCACGGTCGGTTGTGATACAGCCTGGAATCAAACCAGGGTGTCTGTAGTGACACTTCTAGCACTAAGATGCAATGCCTTAGACCGCTGCACCACTCGGGAGCTCTCTCCTGGCCACCTTTCCACTGCGGCCCAATACTAGTCTTGTAAGGCCCTGTTGAGCAAAACCAGTGCCTGGTCTTTGGAATGTGCTGGGCTGGACCTGGGCCCTTACTGAGCCTAAGTCAAACTGAACCTGGTCCAAACCTATCAGGCAAAAGCGCATAACACACACGCATACAAGCACACACGAACGAGGACACACACACACAAGCACACACGAACGCAGACACACACACCCACAATTGCGGACACACACACACAGCCATTCAGCTGTGAAGGGTTCCTTTTTAATACGTTTAAAATGGATACTTATATCCCTGATGGAAATCAGCAAAGAGGGGGAACAGCGGATGGAGTGCTGTGTCAGCGCTCTGGCCTTCCCACAGTCCCTTCCTGGTTCTGTTGGTTAGGCTGGGCTAAGGGTGAGCGAGAGGGGGACTAACCTCAAAGAGAGAGAGGGGGCGGGGGATCTTGGCCCGTATTCTAAAAGCATCTCAGATCAGGAGGGCTGATCTACACTCTTACAAAAAAGAGTTCCAAAAGGGTTCTGCGGCTGTCCCCTTGGGAGAACACTTTTTGGTTCTAGATAGCCCCTTTTTTCTAAGAGTGTAGATCAGATCTCACTTTTTCTTATAAATCTCATTCATTATGATCTAAAAAGGCAAGATCAGCACTTGGAGACTCTTTGTGAATACGGGCCCTGGGCTGACTGACTGGAACTAAACTTTTCAGGACCCTGTCTTTCAAAGGTAATTCGTGAAAATCCAAATAACTTCACAGATCTTCATTGTAAAGGGTTTAAACACTGTTTCCCATGCTTGTTCAATGAACCATAAACAATTAATGAACATGCACCTGTGGAACGGTCGTTAAGACACTAACAGCTTACAGACGGTAGGCAATTAAGGTCACAGTTATGAAAACTTAGGACACTAAAGAGGCCTTTCTACTGACTCATAAAAAACACCAAAAGAAAGATGCCCAGGGTCCCTGCTCATCTGCGTGAACGTGCCTTAGGCATGCTGCAAGGAGGCATGAGGACTGCAGATGTGGCCAGGGCAATAAATTGCAATGTCCGTACTATGAGACGCCTAAGACAGCGCTACAGGAAGACAGGACGGACAGCTGATCGTCCTCGCAGTGGCAGACCACGTGTAACAACACCTGCACAGGATCGGTACACCCGAACATCACACCTGCAGGACAGGAACAGGATGGACTGAGGGCTTGTAGGCCTGTTGTAAGGCAGGTCCTCACCAGACATCACCGGCAACAATGTTGCCTATGGGCACAAACCCACCGTCGCTGGCGAGTCGCGGTTTGTCTCACCAGGGGTGATGGTCGGATTCGCGTTTATCGTTGAAGGAATGAGCCATACACAGAGGCCTGTACTCTGGAGCGGGATCGATCTGGAGATGGAAGGTCCGTCATGGTCTTGGGCGGTATGTCACAGCATCATCGGACTGAGCTTATTGTCATTGCAGGCAATCTCAATGATGTGCGTTACAGGGAAGACATCCTCCTCCCTCATGTGGTACTCCTTCCTGCAGGCCCAGAAATGTCCGGGAACTAGCAGATGCCTTGGTGTAAGAGTGGGGTAACATCTCACAGCAAGAACTGGCAAATCTAGGGCAGTCCATGAGGAGGAGATGCACTGCAGTACTTAATGCAGCTGGTGGCCACACCAGATACTAACTGTTATTTTTGATTTTGACCCCTCCTTTGTTCAGGGACACATTATTACATTTCTGTTAGTCACATGTCTGTGGAACTTGTTCAGTTTATGTCTCAGTTGTTGAATCTTGTTATGTTCATACAAATATTTGCACGTTAAGTTTGCTGAAAATAAACGCAGTTGACAGTGAGAGAATGTTTATTTTTTTGCTGAGTTTATGTTGAGACTGACTTCCCAGCATGCACCTTGGCAATCTCACTAAACTCTTTAAAAAAATTGAGTTATCTAGAACCTAAAAATGGTTCTTTGGCTGTCCCCACAGGAGAACCCTTTGAAGAACCCTTTTTGGTTCCAGGGAGAACCATTTTTGGTTCCATGTAGAACCCTTGTGGGTTCCATGTAGAACCCTCTGTGGTAAGGATCTTACCTGGAACAAAAAAGGGTTCTACCTAGAACCAAAAAGGGTTCTACCTGGAACCAAAAAGGGTTCTCCTATGGTGACAGCCGAAAAACCCTTATGAGCGTAGACTTATAGCCCTTTACCACAGCTCTAGGATCAGATCACCCTTCTCTAAATGCTACCCTTAACTATCAGAGGGAGGAAAATAATATCTGATCTTGTATCAGTGGTTAGTTGCTTCAGCCTACTTTAAAGGGATATTCCACTACCTGGATCACAAATATGATGGTACACGCACCGGGTGAAGTTTCCCCTAGGTAGAGAGCTAGGACCAGCTTCCCCTCCCCCAATCCTAACCTTGACCATTAGTGGGGAAAAATTTTAAACTGACCCAAGATCAGCATCTAGGGGCAACTTCACCCTACACTGTAACACACTGGCCAGCCACGCATGGAACTGTAAGAGTAATGAGTGAAATCCTACAAAGAAACATGGTAAAGTATCCTAGCTGAGTTTGCTGGGAACTGTTAGTCTGTGGTCCACAGGAAAGGCTATAGTATGTCTCTGCTATGTCACCCAGCAATGTGTAGTCATACAGACAGACCACAAGCCTGCTCATTCATATACATAATGAGGCCAATCAGGACCTGGAGCCATCTTTATGAAGCCCCAATGACTAGGCCTTAATCTGATTGTGTGACACAATGCACACTAAGGACAAACAGATCCGCTGACCCCTCAATGGGAATCAATGGGTCAGGGGACCTGCACAAAGCTCACACAACACATAGTCATTATGGAAAAAGCGCTTTTGGGAATGAAAAGCTTTATTGCATTAAATTAAATGAGAGACACACACTACTACTGCTACCAGACACCCAGAACTCTGGGAAAAATGGGCAGTCAAGAGTTCAAGACGTTGAAAAATAATGTGATAATTACTGAGTCATCCGTCCACAGTCACAGTAATTAGCGAACGAGAAGAGTTTCAGTTCCTGTCACACACATAGACATCCACCATTTTGAATATCGTCATGGCCTTACAAACGCTTCATGATTCAAATTCAGACATCCTTTACTGCGACATTGCTGGGCTCCACAGACACTCAATATAAAATGTCATATCAAATAATAAAATAAGTATAAAACAAAATAAAAAACATATCAAATCAAATCAAATTGTATTTGTCACATACACATGGTTAGCAGATGTTAATGCGAGTGTAGCGAAATCCTTGTGCTTCTAGTTCCGACCATGCAGTAGTATCTAACAAGTAATCTAACAAAACTGACCCAAATAAGTTGTCTGGGCAGGCCAATGAGATCTGACTACTATCAGATGTTTTATTGGTGAAACACATAGTCAAACCATTGACCCACTACTGCCCTTAACAGACCAGCAGCAGCCATGCCTCACTGATAACAATACAACTCAACAACTTCATCAGTTACACCACAGTCGCCTTGACAACCACTCACGGTAGGAACCCCAGCATGGGCCAATCACATCGTTTGAAACCAGCGCACCCGAACCGTGAACAGCAGCAAATCTAAAGGAGAGCCCATAGGCTCTGGTCAAAAGTAGTGCCCTGTGTGGGGAATAGGGTGTCATTTGGGAAATAGCCCAGGTCACACCATAGAGAATTAGCTTGGCCGACAGCACCATAATTAAAAGGACACAGCACCACAATTAAAAAGCGTAATTACCCCTCTATTCCCCCAGCAAGCCGGCAGCTGTGTTTATCCCTCTTTCACTCTCTTTGTCTCTGTCTCTCTTTTCCCAGAAACGTCAGTTTTAACACAACACAGAGACACCAGCCCAGGGAAAATAGGCTGAATTGTTTGGCCTGTCGACCCGGATCATAAAGCCTTTCTCAGGCCCAGAGGGCAGAGAGATGGAAAGAGATGGAGAATGAGAATGAAAATTAGAGAGAGAGAGAGAGAGAGAAAAGGAAGAATGAAAGAGAATATTTATTTATTAATATTAATTCTGAGTTTCTGCACCTCCAGAGCATGACCAGTTTTGACCATGCTTTCACCCACCCACATGAGGACCCTGACACTGTAATTCACACAAACCCTTGGGGAGACATTACAGTATGCTAGATCTGAAAACACTTAAAGACAGCCCTGCCTAATCTGTCTGAGCAATGGTTCGGAACGACCACTGTTTGGCACAAGGGGTCAACTCATAATCGCCTCCAACACCAGCGGGAGATTCTAAGAACATTCCAATATTGCACCGCTGCACCTAGAACATCAGAACTCAGTTCCAAGACCCAGCAGCACCTGTCTGACCCTGGTTCTAACCACGGAGAACGCCAGCTAACGGAGAACGCGGCCAACACATGCAGTGTCTGTTTAGGTTTACCAATCAACGAGAGGAACTCCTGGCATTGCCTGAACAAGCACACAGTCAGGAGGGAACCCTGTTATGTAGCAGGTGGCCAGAGTAACATACTCAGACCCTCTCACATCTCCTCCACTGCAGGGTCTCCTAAGGCCGAGGTCACCTCCCCACGGACAACCTGCGCTAGCTTACAGATGTCGACCCACGACACACACAGAAACACACACACACACACCTCCTCTCCCTACTGCACGGAGCAACGGCCAATCAAAGGGTCTGTCAGCAGTTGCACTTGCTGAATAAATGATCCAGCCTTGACAGGAAATTCCAAACAGACTTTTTAATTCTGATCAGGCTTCAAGGAAGTGGAAAGAATAAAAACACATCCATTATAATGACAGGAAGTCTGAGATCACATGGCCACCAGCTGGAGCCAACAGAGGGATCAAGGAACCAGGAGAAGGAGAAGAAAAGGGAAGAGGGGGAGGGTAAGGTAAGGACCAGAGCAGGGCTATATAAGGGTGATAGAACCGATGCTTTACATTACAGTTAGCTACCACAGTGGTATACAAATGCTAACACTATGCAGGCCTTGTTATGGGCTTGGTCCATATGGATATGTTTAGTGCTCTCTCTTGGTCTCCTTCTCTCATTCTCTCTCTTCCACTTTCTCGTCTCTCCTTCTCTCTCTCGATCTCTCTTTCTCTCTCCCTATCGTTTTCAGAGAGTTCTGGAGGAAGCAATCAAATTAGCAGGGCTCTGTGTGGACTCCTTTTTAACAAGGCCCTACATTTCTAAAATAATTGAAATGAGATGCTTTAAATATGATTGGGTTGAGTATTATTTCCCAGCACATGTTAATAATAACGACGAAGTAACAGTTGGAACACACTAAGGGAAAACTGTTGGTCACAAAGCAGTAGCTAACTTCTTTAGTTGTGAATGTGAAATTACGTGGATGACAAATATTTCCTAAAACCCTAGCCACACCGTGCTGAGAATGATAAATCATGATATCTATAACAAAGTAATTAACACATTATCAAACAAGTATAATTAGATGAAATTGACCAATTTCACATTAAATGTATCAAATATTCCAAAACATTTTCTTTCAAACCAAATCCAGACTAAACAGAATCCAAATGTAGTGTCTCAGTTCCCATTCAGTCTGAAGAGACAGGCAGACAGGCAGACAGACAGGCAGACAGGCAGACAGGCAGACAGACAGACAGGCAGACAGACAGACAGACAGACAGACAGACAGGCAGACAGGCAGAGAGAGGAAGACACAGCGGGAGGGTCAGGCACTATTCCAGGTGATGCTCCTCTCCTCTGACAGTGGCAGCCATCTTGTATTACCCCCAGACAATCAGTCTGCTTCCACCTAGAGCAGTCAATGTGGTGTCTGTTCTCTCTAACTCAGGCAGCTAGAGTAGACACTGACAGGCAGGCAGTATCCCCCTGCTCCCTCCCTCCCTCTCTCAGGAAATGGAGGGCTGTGTCGGTCAAATGGATTTAAAGCGCTCCAGGTTTTCAAAGCAGGTGGTAAAGCCCACTACAGCAGTAATGACGATCAGTTCAATGTGGACTCTGCTTTCAGATGGTTTTAATGGAATCCTAAAAACATTTAAGTGTTGAACTGTAGAGGGTATGTTGTTTATTTAGAGAGCAGGATATAGAGAGGGAGCGATCGAGAGAACGGTAATGATAAAATACTCGCAGGCACACTCACCCTCAGACAGATGGGTGATGGGCGTCTGAGTCTCTTTGCAGTACGACACCACCTCTCTGGGTAGGAAGTCTACCTGTGTGATCTCAGACGCCCCCAGTCTATGCATCCTGCGCCTGGATGGAGACAGACAGGAAGTAGTGGAACATTGGAACATTTAATAGGGTGATTCGCTCCTTTTATGTCTGCAGTACCTCATCGGGGCTTCATTCAGTAGGGCATAATGTTGTGGAACATTCAGAGATGTGAGATATGTGAAACATATTGCGTAGAGCCAGGGGTGCAACTTTGGTTTTAAAAGTGGGGGATAAACACTCCAAACAGCCTATCCGACCGCTCTGAAGTGTCCGCATGGTCCTAAAGCACACCGTGGCCTCATTTTGTATCACATTCCAATAATAAACTCAATTTCAGAATGTGTCCCCAACCCCCGTTACCAAGTTGGACACCTGCGTAGAGCAGACATGTCAATATGACATGTAGAGTAAGGACTCAAGTAGGAGCTCTGTTCTTGGCATTTCTATCTGCAATGTTCTGTGTGTTTCACGTCTCTGAATACACCCCTGGTGTTCAGACAGCCGTTCTGATTGAACCACACACCGCCCCAAGAGGCGCAAGGATAGAGAGAAGGAAAAAAGGAGAGAGAAGAGAGTAACCGGTAAGTACCCTAGCTCGGAGTCAGCCTGCAGCTGCAGAACAGAGGGGTCAGTGTCCCACTGCAGGGTCATCGGGTGGGCAGCAGGGGGAGCAAAAGAGGAAGGGAGAATACAAGCCAGGTTAGGAGGTTAGCCACTGCAGTAACTCACAGATAAGTGCAATTTCTTTTCAATTAGGATTTTTCCATTCTTGATTTGGAATTTCAAATAATTTCCTTTGTTGACTGAATTTAAACAGAATTGACACAAACTACACACACACACAACGGAATAACTTTAGACACAAATACGCATGCAACAGCATTGAGACACAGGACAAACAATAATTTGTTGTAACAAGAGGACATGACTGTTGGGCAATTCAATGTGTACATATATAGATATATATACACACACACACACACACACACACACATACATACAGGACTTAGGTTGGAGTCATTAAAACTCGTTTTTCAACCCCTTCATAAATTTCTTGTTAACAAACTATAGTTTTGGCAAGTCGGTTAGGACATCTACTTTGTGCATGACACAAGTAATTTTTCCAACAATTGTTTACGGACAGATTATTTAACTTATAATTTACTGTATCACAATTCCAGTGGGTCAGAAGTTTACATATACTAAGTTGACTGTGCCTTTAAACAGCTTGGAAAATACCAGAAAATGATGACATGGCTTTAGAAGCTTCTGATAAGCTAATTGACATAACTTTAGTCAATTGGAGGTGTACCTGTGGATGTATTTCAAGGCCTACCTTCAAACTTATTGCCTCTTTAATTGACATCATGGGAAAATCAAAAGAAATCAGCCAAGACCTCAGAAAATAATTGTAGACCTCCAAGTCTGGTTCATCCTTGGGAGCAATTTCCAAACGCCTGAAGGTACCACGTTCATCTGTACAAACAATAGTACGCAAGTATAAACACCCTGGGACCAGGCAGCCGTCATACCGCTCAGGAAGGAGACACGTTCTGTCTCCTAGAGATGAACGTACTTTGGTGCGAAAAGTGCAAATCAATCCCAGTACAACAGCAAAGGACCTTGTGAAGATGCTGGAGGAAACAGGTACAAAAGTATCTACATCCACAGTAAAACGAGTCCTATATCGACATAACCTGAAAGGCCGCTCAGCAAGGAAGATGCCACTGCTCCAAAACCGGCATAAAAAAGCCAGACTACGGTTTGCAACTGCACATGGGGACAAAGGTCATACTTTTTGGAGAAATGTCCTCTGGTCTGATAAAACAAAAATAGAACTGTTTGGCCATCGTTATGTTTGGAGGAAAAAGGGGGAGGCTTGCAAGTCGAAGAACACCATCCCAACCGTGAAGGGGTGGCAGCATCATGTTGTGGGGGTGCTTTGCTGCAGGAGGGGCTGGTGCACTTCACAAAATAGATGGCATCATGAGGAAGGGAAATGATGTGGATATATTGAAGCAACAACTCAAGACATCAGACAGGAAGTTAAATCTTGGTCGCAAATGGGTCTTCCAAATGGACAATGACCCCAAGCATACTTCCAAATTTGTGGCAAAATGGCTTAAGGACAACAAAGTCAAGGACAACAAAGCCCTGACCTCAATCCTATAGAAAATGCGTGGGCAGAACTGAAAAAGCGTGTGCGAGCAAGGAGGCCTACAAACCTGACACCAGCTCTGTCAGGAGGAATGGGCCAAAATTCACCCAAATGATTGTGGAAGGCTTGTGGAAGGCTACCCAAAACATTTGACCCAAGTTAAACAATTTAAAGGCAATGCTACCAAATACTAATTGAGTGTATGTAAACTTCTGACCTACTGGGAATGTGATGAAAGAAATAAAAGCTGAAATAAATCATTCTCTCTACTATTATTCTGACATTTCACATTCTTAAAATAATGTGGTGATCCTAACTGACCCAAGACAGGGAATTTTTACTAGGATTACATTTTTAAAAAAAGATTTGGCTCAGGTGTATGTAAACTTCCGACTTCAACAAACTAACTATATATATATATATATATATATATTAGTTATAGATTCTTGACAAAATATCTGAATATCTATTTGAGGAAGATAACATTTAAGTTATGGTGGGTGAAATGCACAACATTTTTACAACATGTCATGGGAAATATGAAAATGGATTAATAACTATGTATGGAAAAACAACACTTGATGATCCACAATGAACGAGGTATTATATGATTATGGGAAGATATGCAAATGTGTTGAAATTATTGGTTCTGCGGAATCCAAAACGTTGGACAAATTTCAAATAATCCCTATTATGTTGGACACAATGCCACACAATGAATCATAACTGTGAAATGAGGCACAGGGTGCCAGAAGCTTTACAAACAGCTGTGTTGTATTTCTATCTTTCATATATGCCAGTTTATGCCAACAATACATTGCACCAGCGCACAATGTATGCATCTTGACATATCATACACAAGGCACAATACATGTACACAATCACATTCACTATATGAAAGCAGTTCTATGACATACAGTACCAGTCAAAAGTGTCAAAAAGTGCTCTTCACTGACGAGTCGCGGTTTAGTCTCACCAGGAGTGATGGTCGGATGCGCGTTTATCGTCGAAGGAATGAACATTACACCGAGGCCTGTACTCTGGAGTGGGATCGATTTGGAGGTGGAGGGTCCGTCATGGTCTGGGGCGGTGTGTCAGAGCATCATCGGACTGAGCTTGTTGTCATTGCAGGCAATCTCAACGCTGTGCGTTACAGGGGAAGACATCCTCCTCCCTCATGTGGTACCCTTCCTGCAGGCTCATCCTGACATGACCCTCCAGCATGACAATGCCACCAGCCATACTGCTCGTTCTGTGCGTGATTTCCTGCAAGACAGGAATGTCAGTGTTCTGCCTTGGCCAGCAAAGAGCCCGGATCTCAATCCTATTGAGCACGTCTGGTACCTGTTAGATCGGAGGGTGAGGGCTAGGGCCATTCCCCCCCAGAAATGTCCGGGAACTTACAGGTGCCTTGGTGGAAGAGTGGGTTAACATCTCACAGCAAGAACTGGCAAATCTGGTGCAGTCCATGAGGAGGAGATGCACTGCAGTACTTAATGCAGCTGGTGGCCACACCAGATACTGACTGTTACTTTTGATTTGTTCAGGGACACATTATTCAATTTCTGTTAGTCACATGTCTGTGGAACTTGTTCAGTTTATGTCTCAGTTGTTGAATCTTGTTGTGTTCATACAAATATTTACACATGTTAAGTTTGCTGAAAATAAACGCAGTTGACAGTGAGAGGACGTTTCTTTTTTTTGCTGAGTTTAGTAACCAAAAAAGTGTTAAACAAATCAAAACATATTTTAGATTCTTCAAAGTAGCCACCCTTTGCCTTGATGACAGCTTTGCACACTCTTGGCATTCTCTTAGCCAGCTTCATGAGGAATGCTTTTCCAACAGACTTGAAGGAGTTCCTACATATGCTGAGCACTTGTTGGCGGAACTTCCTTCACTCTGCAGTTCAACTCACCCCAAACCATCTCAATTGGGTTGAGGTCAGGTGATTGTGGAGGCCAGGTCATCTTATGCAGCACTCCATCGCTCTCCTTGGTCAAATATCCCTTACACAGCCTAGAGGTGTGTTGGGTCATTGTCTTGTTGAAAAACAAATGATATCCCATCTGGTTTGCGCTTAGTGGGACTGGCGTATCGTTGCAGAATGCTGTGGCAGCCATGCTGGTTAAGTGTGCCTTGAATTCTAAATAAATCACTGACAGTGTCACCAGCAAAGCAGCCCCACACCATCACACCTCCTCCATGGTTCACGGTGGGAACCACACATGCGGAGATCATCCGTTCACCTACTCTGCATCTCACAAAGACACGGCGGTTGGAACCAAAAATCTCAAATTTGGACTCATCAGACCAAAGGACAGATTTCCACCGGTCTAATGTCCATTGCTAGTGTCCTTTAGTAGTGGTTTCTTCGCAGCAATTCAACCATGAATGTCTGATTCACGCAGTCTCCTCTGAACAGTTGATGTTGAGATGTGTCTGTTACTTGAACTCTGCGAAGCATTCATTTTGGCTGCAATCTGAGGTGCAGTTAACTCTAATGAACATATCCTCTACAGCAGAGGTAACTCTAGATCTTCCATTCCTGTGGCGGTCATCATGAGAGTCAGTTTCATCATAGCGCTTGATGGTTTTTGCGACTGCACTTGAAGAAGCTTTCAAAGTTCTTTATATTTTCCAGATTGACTGACCTTCATGTCTTAAAGTAATGATGGACTGTTGTTTGTCTTTGCTTATTTGAGATGTTCTTGCCATAATATGGACTTGGTCTTTTACCAAATAGGGTTATCTTCTGTATACCACCCCTACCTTGTCACAACACAACTGATGCTCAATTGCATTAAGAAGGAAATAAATTCCACAAATTAACTTTGTACAAAGCACACCTGTTAATTGAAATGCATTCCAGGTGACTACCTCATGAAGCTGGTTGAGAGAATGCCAAGAGTGTGCAAAGCTGTCATCAAGGCAAAGGGTGGCTACTTTGAAGAATCTCAAATATAAAATATATTTTGATTTGTTTAAAACTTTTTTAGTTATTACATGATTCCATTTGTGTTATTTCATAGTTTTGATGTAGAAAATAGTAAAAAATAAAGAAAAAACCTTGAATGAGTAGGTGTATCCAAACTTTTGACTGGTACTGTATATGACACCAATGTGTCACGTATTAAGAATATATTATATTTATATATCTTTATAAAGCTGTGTTTGCTTTTGTTTGTGGAACAATCATTCAGGGCTGCTTACAGTATAAACAAACTGGAGCTTTCTCTAAAGTTCTCCCCCAAAGTGCAAATTGTGACAGGGTAGCTAGTGTTTTTGACCCGCTAAACTTCTCAATAATACCTTTCAGGAATGGTGAACATGTCCATTACCACTTTAACGGACGCATAATGCCTGTAGAGTGCGGTAAAAAGCGTCAGCCGCGTCGCCCGCCCTGACAGACTGACTGTCTTAACTGGGATGACACCCTAAAGGACTGTATTGTCAGTCCCATCACAGAGAAATGATTTCCATTGAACCATGCAAGTAGAAATCTTTCAAGCCAGTGATTTAGGGAAACAGCGGGCGTCAGGCAGCAGTCACCCAGGAGGTAAGGAACAACCCTTCGTAGCTTTTTCCTTTAGACACACCTGCCATAATATTTTTTCCTGTCTGTTTCACTGTGTCTGTCCGTCTGTCTGTTTGTGTGTCTTGTCTGTAGGCAACAAGCTTGGGCCATTGCTCGCTTTGAGTAGAAAATGTTTACCTGTCGCTCTGAGCCTGATGCTTACTAATGCAAGACAACGCTGACCTGAGATGGGACACAGTCATAAATGGACACACTCAACATGGGACACAGTCACGATGACCAACACACCATGCCTGATGGGGACAGCAGCCTCACACACAAGAGGAGACTGTTGGGTGGACATATAGGAGGACAGGTTCATTGTAGGTTTCCATGTGTTTGATGTGTTTCATAACGTTCCATTTAATCCATTCCACCCATAGCAATGACCCTGTCCTCTTATATATCCAAACACCAGCCTCCTCTGAAACACACTGTATTCACCTCTGCAATGGCAGCCTGCTTAGCTAACAGATTAACAGAAGCAAATAATGATTGACAGAGATTGTATTCTATTGCAGTTCTAGCGGTTCTTCTCAGTGACAGAAATCTGACACAATTGGACTAGTGTTGGTTTGGTGTGTGAGAAAGAGCTGAACGTGAGCTATGATGACACATTCAGTTGTAAGCATGTAAAACACATGGGTTGCAGCAGTGCATGACGCCTGTGAACGTAGCCTTGGCTTCCTGAGGAGAGCAGTGACAGGACCTGAGCGAGTGTCACATGTCACATTGGGCTCACTGGTTTTCCCGCAAAGCCAGCTGCCAGTACATTATAGCGTCTTAATTATAGACCTGTCTGCTGGCTGTGGGTGCAGACAGCAGAAACTAGATCAATTGTCCTCATGTAGCTGTGTGACTTATGATTAGGCTGCATCTTTGAAGAAGTGAGAGTTTATTTCTGTGCATCAAGTTGAGCATTACAGAGCATTCGACAGAGCATTCAAGAATGTACAGGACTTGGAAAACATTTTGTGGCAAAGGATGGTCTCTGAAAAGTTAACCATTTAGAGAATATATCATTGGTCAGAGTAAGAGAGATAGAAGCACAGATACATTGTATGCTCATAAAGTGTTTGGTCACTTTACTATCTTTAAGTATTTGACAATTAGTCAATC
Source organism: Brachymystax lenok tsinlingensis (assembly GCA_030435695.1). NCBI lineage: Eukaryota > Metazoa > Chordata > Actinopteri > Salmoniformes > Salmonidae > Brachymystax > Brachymystax lenok. The sequence goes on from CM059806.1 coordinate 27,939,391, forward strand.
CCCCAAAATTGTGCATGTCAGCAGTCAGGTTTTCAAGATAAAGCACTTTCAGTAGAGCAAAAACTAGCCTAAATGCATCATATGATGCATTTTGCGTGTAGCATACCTTAAAGCCAAAGGGCCACTATAATACTACAGTAATACTACTTTAATACTACTGAATCTAAACAGTCAAGGATTTTCTTTCAGAAATCATCCAACACATCAGGGATGTTAAGAACCATACCCATTATATTATCATCTAGTCAATATTCCAGTTGATCTTGGCCTGGCCCTAGTCTGGGTCAGTAACTCCAACTCAACCATATGTTATAATAAGTTATACAACGGGTGGGTCTAATCCTGAATGCTGATTGGTTAAAACTGCATTCCAGCCGGTGTCTAAGTTACCACTGGCTAAATGACTTAGTCTTGGGCCTAACAACACCCGTGCCAATATATCCTCTAAACACTGGCTTCTTGGGCATTATCACTTAATTATACAACGGGTGGGTCTAAACCTGAATGCTGATTGGTTAAAAATGCAGCATAATAACAGTAATATAAAAAAGATGGCTGCCTACCTGGTGGCTGCGGCCCCATCGGCTGAGTCCTGGCTTCTCGTCTCACTGGGGGTGCTGTGTTGGCTCACTGATTTGGATGGGGACATGCTCGGGACTAAATAATGAAAATAACACGTTTCCAACATTACAGGTTGCAGCGGATTGACTGGTCAACCCAAGCAATGCCAATGAGAGAGGATGCCTAAACGTAAAAACAGGGTGAAATGGTTAAAAGCAAATGAGTGATGAAAAATAATGATTAAAAAAAATAAAAAATAAAAAAATGGGACAGAAAGTCAAATGGATTGCTAATTTACCATTTAAGTCAAAGCAATCATGGCTTTCATTGGTAGGTTAATTAACAAAAGCCACTCTTGTACAATAACCAAAAAGTAATATTGCAATAGGATGTTGTTACAAATTTGTACCACTAGAGAACATTGACAAATATATTTTTACATGTACAGTATTTGGGCAGTGGTGTAAAATACTTTAGTAAAAATACTACTTAAGTCGTTTTTTGGGGGTATCTGCACTTCACTATTGATATGTTTGACTACTTTTACTTCACTACATTCCTAAAGAAAATAATGTACTTTTCTGTGACACCCAAAAGTACTCGTTACATTTTGAATGCTTAGCAGGACAGGAAAATGGTCTAATTCACACACTTATCAAGAGAACATCCCTGGTCATCCCTACTGCCTCTGATCTGGTGGACTCACTAAACACAAATGCTTAATTTGTAAATTATGTCTGAGTTTTGGAGAGTGTCCCTGGCTATCCGTAAATAAATAAAACAAGAAAATTGTGCCGACTGGTTTGTATAAGGAATTTGAAATTATTTATACTTTTACACTTAAGTATATTTTAGAGATTACATTTACTTTTGACACTTAAGTATATTTAAAGCCAAAACCTTTTAGACTTTTACTCAAGTAGTATTTTATTTAAGTAGTATTTTACTGGGTGACTTTCACTTTTACTTTAGTAATTTTCTATTAAGGTGTCTTTACTTTTACTCAAGTATGACAATTGGGTACTTTTTCCACCACTGTATTTGGGTAGTGAGATATGTTTTCAACTGTTGTTAAGCCCATCATTTCAATATGAAATGTGGATGTTCTCCACATGTATTTGCATACAACAACTCCACCTCAATATCATGGGCTTGGGGAAACACCTGGGCATAGATTACTAGTACTAATATACTACTTCGCCACACGTGAGGAAATAAATACATTTAAAAAACATGGGAAAGATAAGATGAAATGGGATATGTATGATATGGTTAGAAATTAATTTGAGAGAATGTGCATAGCCTAGGCAGCCACTAGTTTCCCCCGGCGACCGGTTTGTACATAAAACATCCTCCCAATCAGGCTGCAAAGGCATCGGTTTTCTCCATAGCTAGCTTTAATAGCGTGCTGCCGGAATAAAACGAGAAAAAATATATGTACTGTCTTAATATACAACTATTTTCCGATTTTCAGCCAATCCGGTTGCAGAAGTCTGTTGTTTACCCCTGGCTGAACGTGGGGTGCAACATCAGGAAGTAGCATTGGCCCCTCTAGCAAGGTGGTGGGAAAATTGTGTTTTATTAAGACAGTATGCATATTTTTCTAGTTTTTCTCCGGCAGCACGCCATTAAAGCTAGTTAAGGAGGAAACCGATGCCTTTGCAGCCTGAATTGAGGATGTTTTATGTACGAACCGGTCGCCGGGGGACACGAGTGTAATACCAGTGGCTGCCTAGGCTAGAATGTGTAAAACATGGAGGATGAACTTTCACAGAAATTAAATTAATGGTATGCAATTTTAAGATATACTATACTCAAATGTCAATTCAAAACATTTGCATATATTTTGCAATAGACATTGTGAAGAAATAGAACAGTGAAATGTGAAACAGATAATGATCATAATCATGATTACAGAATTATATTAGAGATGAGTAAAAGTAAAACTTGCAAATATTGTTGCATGCAATCAAATAGTAGCAGACATGCAGTACACTGCTGACTTGTAGATACATAGTATGTAGATGATAAGATATACATAACATTCCATTTGCTCCATCCTGGCTCATCATCTACAGGATTTAGAGCATAGAAATATAATTTCTGGAGCAGTCAAATTGCTGTGGTCTGATTCTAGTAATTTTACTTCTATGAGTTGGTAGTAAATTCTACCTCACATGAATAACTGTGTGTAACGTGCTCATTTGAGTTGGGCTAATCTGTGTACCTAGTGGGGTTTCTGAGGAAATGTGCAGTGTGTGTGTCTGTGTACCTAGTGGGGTTTCTGAGGAGATGTGCAGTGTGTGTGTCTGTGTACCTAGTGGGGTTTCTGAGGAGATGTGCAGTGTGTGTGTGTGTGTACCTAGTGGGGTTTCTGAGGAGATGTGCAGTGTGTGTGTCTGTGTACCTAGTGGGGTTTCTGAGGAGATGTGCAGTGTGTGTCTGTGTACCTAGTGGGGTTTCTGAGGAGATGTGCAGTGTGTGTGTGTGTGTACCTAGTGGGGTTTCTGAGGATATGTGCAGTGTGTGTGTCTGTGTACCTAGTGGGGTTTCTGAGGAGATGTGCAGTGTGTGTGTGTGTGTACCTAGGGGGGTTTCTGAGGAGATGTGCAGTGTGTGTGTGTCTGTGTACCTAGTGGGGTTTCTGAGGAGATGCCGATGCTCTGTAGGATAGCCTCTGTCTCTCTGCGCTTCCGGTCCAAGTCAGAGTCCACTGGGGCAGCTTCAGCCTTCTGCTGCGTCTCTGTCTATACACACACACACACACACACACACACACACACACAATATTAGCTTTGTAATAGTATGTTAGTGAGATGTAGGGTTAGGTGTTTGTCTATGGACAGACAGGGATGCGCTTGAACGAGTGTGTCTACTCACTTTTTTCCTCCTCACCTCCTTCTTCCTCTCCCCCTCTTCCTTCCTCTTCTTCTCCTCCCTGGTCTGAGCTAGCCGCTGCTTTTTGCGCTCTAGCTGGGCTTTTAGGTCACTTTTGTCCGCCATTGTTTCCTATTGAGCTGGGAAAGAAGGAATGTCACACAAGGATGCAATGTACCTTTGTAATATGGTCACAATTTAAGATGGTGTCTTTCTAGATGACGTTGGTATTCCTACTGTTCTGCACTAGATAACCTAAGGCCACAGCCAGTAGAAGTTAAGTTGCTTTCTGTTTGGCCTGTAACATGCTCCATAATAAACAACATTGCAGGGGATAAATAAAGGAAAGGGAAAGGGGAACTGAATGTATTCAACTGAAATGTGTCTTCCGCATTTAACCCAACCCGTCTGAATCAGAGAGGTCGGGCTGCCTTAATCGACATCCACGTCTAAGTGCATAATCTATCTGCATCTCCCTGTCAATGTATTGTGGTAGGGTCAATGCTCAATAATCATACTTCACTTGAAGTCACCAATGCAAGGGCAAAGGGTGGCTAATTTGGGAACAATATAAAAAATCTGAATATTAAATTATAGTAAAAGGACAATGACAACATAAGCAAGGCATTGCATCAAATTGATACTCCCAAAACACCCAGGTTTGGGTCTGAAACAAGTCCAACTACAGTTTATGTGACATAAATAGACAGCATCATTGATGATGGCAAATGTCTCTCCATGGTAAGGGAATGCTGGGCTGAGCACACAGGAGGGAATTACAGAGCAACATGTTGGTGGTACAGTAGCCGAAAAAGGTTGAGAACCACTGATCTACAGTATGGTGATGATGCTACAGTACTGCACTGAGGTGGGTAAAGGATACATTTGGTATCATTAGCAATGACGTCATTTTTCAGTGCGCTTCTTCTTCCCTTTATCCAAAACCAAACAGAGAAACACCACGCAAAATAGCAAGTACACAAGCACAAATGACACATGCTACAAATGTATACAAATAGTTATTCTATTGCCTTGTAAAGACTTGTCATACCTGCTCTTTCTTTCCCTATGGATGATAATGATGATGATGATGATGATGATGATGATGATGATGATGATGATGATCACTTGCAAAGATGCTGTATCACGCGACTGCTACACCCTCCGCCAATCACCACATTATTATCCTCCTCTAATGATATTGGAGCAACAACCCTCGGATGTATGGTAAAAACAGGTCGTTTCAGTTTAGATGATATTACTGTCAATGGATAAAATGAAACATATTCGCGCCAGATGACCAAAAGCAAATATAAAACAAGTGCATGCCATGATGCAGCTGCTCCCCCTTCAGAATATCAGAGGAAATCCCACCTTCTTTCCCTACACATCCTGTCAGAGCAATGTGCCGCTGTGAATTAGTTGTTACAATGTCGCCATCTACAGGACATTTAGAGAAGTGTACGGGTACATGGCGTTCTCAGATTTACATGTATTATTTAACTCAACGAAACCTGTTTTATATATAATATAATTATTAATATTTTGATTGTATATTGTTTTGTTTGCATATGTTTCTTTCTTTCTAAAGAACCACCTCCCCAAAATCAAAGCGTAGTGTTCCTTCATTGGTCAAAGCCAATGCCAATCAAATCCAAACTTCATCAATAACAACTCAACACAGAGGTCGGTCTTGTGAAGAGCATTCGTGAATTCTGGAATATTGTTGCTTGTTAAAAGTTTAGGTGATGCAAAGACATTCGGCACTGTTCAGGAATGTTACTGTGTTTCATTGACAATTGTTTTGAATGATGTCAATTTAACGCATTGATATTGCCCTTGGTGGCTAGCATTAGCCAGCTAGCTAGCGTCTTCTACGTCTGAGAGACTGGAGCGTGCTGCTGGTGAAGAGAAAGGGCATCCTGGCTGACAACAATCGGACTGTCTCGGGACTTCAATTTTAATTTGCAACTATGAAGCTAACGCAATTTTTGCTAAAGAACAGCTCCATACCTAAACAAGCACTAGTGGATAGGTTTTCCAAGTTCTCACCTTCGCCGCTGTCAATGAAACAATTCATAGACTTTGGTAAGTTTTCATCCCTGTCCTGTCATAATAACATAGCTAAACATTACAATACTGTGCAAAAATGTAGCTAGCTAGCTAAACATTACAATGACGTTACTGTGCAACATTGTAGCTTGTCTAACGTTAATTCCGAGTCCATAGCAGCTACGTGCAAAACAAGTGCCACTGGTTGCATTGTGAAAGTAGGGTAGCTAAGTAACTGACAGCTGTCACTGTTCCCAGAGTACTGCAGTATGTGCCCTCTCTGATCACAGAGGAACTCTCTGCTGAAGCGTTGACAAACAATATTGTATTACATTTTATCATGATACTGGTGGGTATGGCTGCATTCACAACAATGGGGATGGCACCCATTCTATTGCCACTCTCCTGACAATAGATTGTTTACGGCTAGTTGCGGGACGAAACAATGTCTCGTTGCAGGACTAAGCAACGTATTATAATGAGATAGATACCAAGTAAAGATTTCTATCAAATGTAATGCAGAGACTGTGATATTGAATCAAATCCCTCGTGACACTCACTGCCACTGTTAGTTAGATTCAGTTCTAACACGTCACTAAAAGGGGAAATGAAAACCTTACTCCCTATCATGTTTTTCTGTTCTTAGGTGAAAACGTGACGTAACCCTTCTTCCAAAACAAACCAGTTCAATGTCTTCACATTGTCTTAAACAGTTACACAGCAGTGTATGTACTGTATGACCTCCTGTCTTGAGATTTCCAGTCAGTAGCTTATTCCTGAGACTGAAACAGGGAGGGACTACCTGAACTGGTCCAATGAGAAAACATTTTGTTTTCCATTGCAAAACGTTTTGCTGTGGTGTGCCCTAATGAGTACAACCCAGATGTGTTCCTGTGTCATGTGACTGCAGGCTCGGCCAATGCCTGTGAGAAGACGTCCTTTGTGTTCCTGCGTCAGGAGCTTCCTGTCCGGCTGGCCAACATCATGAAGGAGATCGACTTCCTCCCTGACAAGCTTCTCAGCACCCCCTCACTACAGCTGCTACAGAGCTGGTAAATACAGCTTCTCAGCACCCCCTCACTACAGCTGCTACAGAGCTGGTAAATACAGCTTCTCAGCACCCCCTCACTACAGCTGCTACAGAGCTGGTAAATACAGCTTCTCAGCACCCCCTCACTACAGCTGCTACAGAGCTGGTAAATACAGCTTCTCAGTACCCCCTCACTACAGCTGCTACAGAGCTGGTAAATACAGCTTCTCAGTACCCCCTCACTACAGCTGCTACAGAGCTGGTAAATACAGCTTCTCAGCACCCCCTCACTACAGCTGCTACAGAGCTGGTAAATACAGCTTCTCAGCACTCCCTCACTACAGCTGCTACAGAGCTGGTAAATACAGCTTCTCAGCACCCTCACTACAGCTGCTACAGAGCTGGTAAATACAGCTTCTCAGCACCCCTCACTACAGCTGCTACAGAGCTGGTAAATACAGCTTCTCAGTACCCCTCACTACAGCTGCTACAGAGCTGGTAAATACAGCTTCTCAGCACCCTCACTACAGCTGCTACAGAGCTGGTAAATACAGCTTCTCAGCACCCCCTCACTACAGCTGCTACAGAGCTGGTAAATACAGCTTCTCAGCACCCCCTCACTACAGCTGCTACAGAGCTGGTAAATACAGCTTCTCAGCACCCCCTCACTACAGCTGCTACAGAGCTGGTAAATACAGCTTCTCAGCACCCCTCACTACAGCTGCTACAGAGCTGGTAAATACAGCTTCTCAGCACCCTCACTACAGCTGCTACAGAGCTGGTAAATACAGCTTCTCAGCACCCCCTCACTACAGCTGCTACAGAGCTGGTAAATACAGCTTCTCAGCACTCCCTCACTACAGCTGCTACAGAGCTGGTAAATACAGCTTCTCAGCACCCCCTCACTACAGCTGCTACAGAGCTGGTAAATCCAGCTGTAGCCTGTACATCTCTATATCTCAGTGAATCTGTGCACCCCCTTACTACAGCAGTGGCTACATCACCTCTTATGAACCTTGACCCTACATCTCACTGAGTCCAATCCCCCTCCAGGCTGCAGACACACACCTCACCTACACAAGCTGCATGTGGTCTGCAGGAGTGTGAGCGTGGAATAGCTACATAGTACATCCTCAATATCTCACTGAGTCCAATCCCATTCCAGGCCGAAGAAACAACTTAATTTGACTGTGTAGCTGTGTGTGTGTGGAATACTTATCTTAGAAGTTACCTTACCACTGATACAGGGTCACGGCACAGGTCAGATATTTTAGCATCCCTTGAATGGACTGGGAGTAGAATAACTTGGTTCCTGGAAGGGTGTCTCTTATATTTTACTGAAAGCTGCTTGCTCCTCCTACAGAGAGCTGACACTACTGTAAACATTACACTGCTTCATGCATTCGGTAGGACCGTTTGTATAGAATGTGGAGAATTGGATCACTCCCAGAGTATAGAGCTATGGGGGGAGGGAGGGGGGAGAGAGGTATGGGGGGAGGGAGAGAGGTATGGGGGGAGGAGAGGTATGGGGGGAGGCATGGGTGCATGGCCTGCAGCCTACATGGCAGGGTCCCAGCTGTCTCCGTCTCATATCTCTGTCTGTCAGGCAGGCTGCACAGGTATACACAGACACATGCATACACACACACACAATAACATACGCACTCTACACATTCGTACAAATGGATTTTGTGTTGTAGAGTAGTGGCCTGAGGGCACACATTTAATGTGTTGTGAAATCTGTTATGAATGTAATGTTTTTTAAATTATATAAACTGCCTTAATTTTGCTGGACCCCAGGAAGAGTAGCTGCTGCCTTTGCAGGAACTAATGGGGATCCTTAATACATACAAAATGCAGGGACAATGTGGCTGGAACACCATGTATCCTCACAGTGGAACAGGGGCTGTGCGTGACGTGTGAGACGGTCATCAGAAGTGGAGCCTAGAAAAATGGCGGACTACAATGTGCATCAAGTCTTTATTAGTGACAGTCAGAGATTTTGTCAGTTAAAATGGGTACTTGCAAATATGTTCTCTTATTGAAACTGAATACTTTCCCCAAAATAAATGGTGTTGATTGCTGAGTGCTAGGCCTGTGATGTTACTTCAACACTTTCAAGGAATTGTTTAGGCTATCTCCTTGTTAGGTCAAACCATCAGCTAACTAGAGTGTAATGTCAGGGAAAGTACAGCACAGTTGAAACTCTGAACTAGGGCAATAACTTAGTGTCTCTCTGATAGGTGGCCAGAACCCTGTTCCAGCTTTATTATCAATGTAATGATATGGCAGATGTATATTTAGACACTTGGTCTACAGATCGCTACTCTATTAGGGGTTATTTTCCCTATCCGCTTCAGGCCGTGGGGTTTTCCATCGACAATATTGATTTGGCACCATTTATTTTACTTGGCTAGTGGCATGTGGGCAACAACAAACGTTAGTTAAACTTTAATTCAAGCTAGTTAGCCTAGTTGTATGTGCTATATAGCCTATGCAGCAGCTGTGTTAGTAAAGTGGGAGGGTTCAAGGTTCAGTTGGTGGACAAAGAGGGTTTGAAAACAGCCACTGATCTCTTACCTAGCTTCCTGACTCAATCTGTACGTCACTGAAGTCGGGACAATTTAGCCTACAGCCTCTTAACTAGGCCATAATAGTGACTCCTCTGAACAAGCTAGTAAGCTACTGAAATGCTTAGTGTTAACGTGTTAGGCTTACTTCCACTAGGTCAGAAGTATTTAGTGTGTGCTGAACAGAGAGAAATTCACGTTTTTAGAGTTTGAAAATGGTGAGGAATGTTTCAACATCGGAGGGAACATAACTGCCCAAATGGCACTCTATTCCCCGGGGCCCATAGGGCTCTGGTCAAAAGTAGTGCACTATATAGGGAATAGGTTGCCATTTGGGATGCATAATAGGCCTATCTCCAGCCACAAGTAGCCCTAGTTATTGTAGCATGTATAAATACCCCCATGTGGTTTTCATGGTCACCACAAGAGAGTCGGAGTCCGTTCCAAAATAAAATTCTGAGATTTTTAAAGGTGGAACTCCAGGAGTCAAGTGATTTTCTAAAGGAAAGAAGTGATCTTTGCCCTGGTTTCTGGCTTCTACACATACCTTTAGTTTCTTTCACCGTGGGACTGAAATAAAGGTTTAATGAAGCACTCATAAACCCTTCATTATGCCTATGTAATTCATAAGCAAATGTCGTGCTACACTCCCAAGCACTTTGCTTATAAATACTCTTTATGAATGCTCTGTAAAGCCTAAGAATACTCTTTATGAATGATCTACAAAGCCTTTATAAATGCAGTTTAGTTTAAAGTAGCAGTATTGTTTCCCTGTGTAAACTAGCCTGTCTTCTATGATATATTCCTACAGGTATGCAACAAGTCTGATGGAGCTTGTGGGCTTCCTGGAGAACGATCCTGATGATAAAACGATCCTAAAGAAGTAAGTCAATTACACACAGTCATATCCAGTAGATAGGCCTACATCTCATTAGATGGACTCTCCAAAGTGTGTCATAGTTAATTTGGGTAAGGAAAGATAACATTTGTCTAATCTCTGCCTATTAATAGCTACCTCTTCTAACTGAATAATAGATTATGGTTTTAATCTTGATCTGAAATGGAATGTGATATGATGGATGAACACTTCCACTATACCTCTGCTGCTGCTGAATTAGATCAATCATATTTTGAGCAGGTAGCAACCTCGCAGATGTTAGTGAGTTAATGACTGAATGAATGAATATAGCTACTTTATTTATACCCAGAGGGAAAATTAGGATTGCAGACTATTGGAATAGAATGTGTGGAATTGTGAACTTTCGACCCAGCCTTTGCCCTTCCTCTCCCGTCTCCAGGTTCACTGAGACGCTGGTGAACGTCAGGAACCGTCACAACAACGTGGTCCCCACCATGGCCCAGGGCGTAGTGGAGTACAAAGAGGCTTTCGGCTCCGACCCCGTAACCAATCAGAACGTCCAATACTTCCTGGATCGCTTCTACATGAGTCGCATCTCCACTCGCATGCTCATGAACCAGCACTGTCAGTAACTATACTAAATATATACTATACTACATTACATCACCATGCTCATGAACCAGCACTGTCAGTAACTATACTAAATATATACTATACTACATTACATCACCATGCTCATGAACCAGCACTGTCAGTAACTATACGAAATCTATACTATACTACATTACATCACCATGCTCATGAACCAGCACTGTCAGTAACTATACTAAATATATACTATACTACATTACATCACCATGCTCATGAACCAGCACTGTCAGTAACTATACGAAATATATACTATACTACATTACATCACCATGCTCATGAACCAGCACTGTCAGTAACTATACTAAATATATACTATACTACATTACATCACCATGCTCATGAACACTCTGGGTGCAGGTATAGGTGCCAGGTGTGATATCCTCCTAAATAGCTTGGGATAATGTTCCTATCTTTTCATTATTCATATATATTTTTATTGCTATGTAACTGTTATGAATGTTGTATTGTCAATTTTGTTTTGTATTTAAACGCCACTTTAAATGTGTACATGACACTGCAACAAAATTTCCCTATGGGGACAATAAAATCAGTAAGTAAGTAACTATACTACATATATACTATACTACATATACTACACTACATCACCATGCTCATGAACCAGCACTGTCAGTAACTATACTAAATATATACTATACTACACATACTACACTACATCACCATGCTCATGAACCAGCACTGTCAGTAACTATACTAAATATATACTATACTACATATATACTACACTACATCACCATTCTCATGAACCAGCACTGTCAGTAACTATACTACATCACCATGCTCATGAACCAGCACTGTCAGTAATTATACTAAATATATACTATACTACATCACCATGCTCATGAACCAGCACTGTCAGTAACTATACGAAATATATACTATACTACATTACATCACCATGCTCATGAACCAGCACTGTCAGTAACTATACTAAATATATACTATACTACATTACATCACCATGCTCATGAACCGCTCTGGGTGCAGGTATAGGTGCCAGGTGTGATATCCCTCCTAAATAGCTTGGGATAATGTTCCTATCTTTTCATTATTCATATATATTTTTATTGCTATGTAACTGTTATGAATGTTGTATTGTCAATTTTGTTTTGTATTTAAACGCCACTTTAAATGTGTACATGACACTGCAACAAAATCTCCCCATGGGGACAATAAAATCAGTAAGTAAGTAACTATACTAAATATATACTATACTACATATACTACACTACATCACCATGCTCATGAACCAGCACTGTCAGTAACTATACTACATATATACTATACTACATATACTACACTACATCACCATGCTCATGAACCAGCACTGTTAGTAACTATACTACATATATACTATACTACATATACTACACTACATCACCATGCTCATGAACCAGCACTGTCAGTAACTATACTACATATATACTATATTACATATATATAATATACTACATCACCATGCTCATGAACCAGCACTGTCAGTAACTATACTACATATATACTATACTACATCACCATGCTCATGAACCAGCACTGTCAGTAACTATACTACATATATACTATATTACATATATATAATATACTACATCACCATGCTCATGAACCAGCCCTAGTCACTGTAGGGCTGTGTACACAAAATACATACAGCATGCAAGTGTAGTTACCCCATGAGTCTGAATTTGTTATGTACCTCTTCAGCTCTCATCTTTGATGGAAGTGCCAACCCCGCCCATCCCAAGCACATTGGCACCATCGACCCCGACTGTGACGTGACAGAGGTGGTAAAAGGTACTGTCCCTCATCAGCTACACATACACGCATGTGCACATACACACAGAGACACACACACACACACACACAGAGGCACACGTAGGATTTACAGGTGCAGTATCATTATCTAACCCTTTCCACTGCTACAGTAGGTGTTTGTCCTGTTCACCTTGATCTGCACAGTATCACATTTATTCTCATAATAGGAATAGAACTAAATTATGTGTAACCTTAATGCCTTTTAAATACAGAGGCAGACTGTTCTTCACCCACCTTTTTCAAAATGTCTCTGTGTAGTTTTAGTTTATCTACTCTCTGTGGTCACTGTACATTAGCAGTTATTGTAACTAGATTAAAAGTCAGTGGTCATTAGCTGTTATGGTAACTAGATTGAAAGTCAGTGTTTTCCTCCTGTGCTAGAGTCCTTGTCTGTATTTTGACTGTTTCTTCCCCAGATGCCTTCGATAGTTCCAAGATGCTCTGTGAGCAGTACTACCTGACCTCGCCAGAGATTGACATCACACAAGTCAACGGTAAATCTCATTCTATACAGGCTTATAGACCTGGGTTCTGGAAGGTATTTGTTTTCCTTCAAATACTTTAGCTGCGCTTGGTTATGCTGGTCTGGCTCAATTGACCCAATAGAATAGTCCCAGAAGTGCAACCTGGCCCAACTGACACTGTTGATAAGCTATATCAAACACTCAAAGTATTTGAAAGATTGCAAATACTATTTGGAGCCAAGTCTGTTTGATACAACATTATTGCAGTCACATACAACATTATTGCAGTCACATGTGTGCCATGGGAAGGGAGACGGGCCAGAGTAGCTTGAAGACATTTCTCATTCTCCTATTTCCAAATAGTACAATTTGGTTAGCAAGTAAGTTTTAGGCCGGGGGTTGTTACAGAAGATCAGGTTTACAGAAACAATTTGTGAGGTTGTATTTGCATTGTGAGTTGTTTGGCCAGGTTTGATTTGAGTTTCTCTGCCCGTGGGTTGAGTATTCTTGATCTCCCATTCAATTCCTCTGGTGTACTCAATTCGGGGCGCCATTTGCAAAGTGTGTGTGTGTGTGTGGCTAGCTTGTGTGAGTGGTGTTCAGAGATATTTAGCTGAACCATTAACTCTGTTGCTTTAGTTGAGCAGCGTGGGACTGTTGACTCTCAGCAGCTAGGGTTGACTCTCAGCAGCTAGGGTTGACTCTCAGCAGCTAGGGTTGACTCTCAGCAGCTAAGGTTGACTCTCAGCAGCTAGGGTTGACTCTCAGCTAGGGTTGTCAGGAGTGAGACTGGGTTTTCTGCATCTGAGGCAGCCATGTCTACAGAGAACCATTCTTTCATACACCTCACTTACACAGAAGTGAATATTTATAGCTGTGTATCGCCCTGTGTAAAATAAAAAATATACCATTTACTGTGCAGCTCTAGGTTATACACTGAGTGTATGAAACATTAGGAACACCTTCCTACTATTGAGTTGCAATCCCTTTTTTCAGAACAGCCTCTATGTCGGGGCATGGACTCTACAAGGTGTTGAAAGCGTTCCACAGGAATGCTGGCTCACGTTGACTCCAATGCATAGTTGTGTTAATTTAGCTGGATGTCTTTTGGTTTGGTGGACCATTCTTGATACACACAGAAACCGATGAATGGGAAAAATCCAGCAGAGTTGCAGTTCTTGACCCTGGCACCTACTACCATACCCCGTTCAAAGGCACTTAAATCTTTTGTCTTGCCCATTCACCCTCTGAATAGCACACATACATGTATCACAATGTCTCAATTGTCTCAAATCCTTTTTTAACCAGTCTTCCTTCCCTTCATCTACACTGATTGAAGTGAAGTGGATTTAACAAGTGACATCAATAAAAGATCATAGCTTTCACTTGGATTTACCTGGTCAGTTTATGTCATGGAAAAAGCAGGTGTTTCTAATGTTTTGTACACTCAGTGTATGTGTCTTATGAACAGGACAATAGCACCACTTGAAAGGTCAAACCATGACTTTGATAAATATTTTATTGTAGGTATTGAGGGAAATGATAATCGTTGCAAAAACAAGAACAGATCCAGACATCATTTGGTGCCCAAACTTTCAAAACGCGGCAGCCATAAAATATCAATGGGCTGCACAGTCTAGCCTACGTCTACTGCATTACACTGGGTGTGTGGACAGTCACATCAGGCATAATGATTCATCAAAACTGTTATGTCATAGTTTGCCTTTGGTCATTGTGCACCAAATCAAGCACCCATCAGTCTCTTATCTTTCCAATCAGCAGCGGAACAGAACAGCAACAAACCCCTTGCTACAGGCTTAGTCTTGTCGCTGGGCAGATTGCTCCTCTCTCAGTGAACCGTCTAACTCTCAGTAACAAACCTCCGTTCACCCACATTCAGCTGTTTAACAGTCACCATGTTACATAAGCCTTAAAAAAAGCAAAACAATGTCTATTCATGGGTTGGTAGCAACCTCGTCCCCAGGCTATCAGAAGTGTCTGGGGACGTGATTACGTAGAATAGTAAATTATGTATTTCATAGTGACTATTGAGTTCAGTTGTGCATTTGCAATAAGAAGGAAAAGTTGTTTTTGGTTTCTAGTAACTTCTATCCTTAGTTGTGTATGTTATACATTTGCAGTCATGTTTGGTTTGGAGTAATCCTCAGTTGTTCCTCAGCCAAAGGTCCTGACCAGCCTCTTCGTATTGTCTATGTGCCTTCCCATCTCTACCACATGCTGTTTGAGCTCTTCAAGGTACACCAAACATTTACCTTCTCCTGTATAAACATTTCATTACACTACGGCAGACGTTACTACATACCATTTAATTACATGAGCTCAATCTGATTTAGATGACTTTGTAATTTCCTCAAGCAATGTTTTTGTTTTCAGAATGCCATGAGAGCAACAGTGGAGACTCATGAAATGGCCCTGCATCTCCCGCCGGTCAAAGTTCGAGTCTCACTGGGCAGTGAAGACCTGACAATCAAGGTAAACACAAGCTCAGAGAATTCACCCTTACAATGAATGATATGCATTGTGCTCATTGCAGTACATTGACTTTTTATTTTTTTTTCTGAGTTTAATAGTCACATGCACAGGGTTGCAGGAGTAATTAGAGAGTATAGGCATTACATTTGAAACGTCTTTATTCTTTTGGAACTTCTGTGAGTGTATTGTTTTTCACTTTTGTTTATTATCTACTTCACTTGCGTTGGCAATGTTAACATGTTTCCCATGCTAATAAAGCCATTGAATTTAATTGAGTACAGTAAAAATCTTCAGTTTTGAGCTCCAACAATATAGATTTGTTCAAAAGTAGTGTATGCCCATCCAACACACTTCCACAGATGCAGGGTGGAAATAATGCCATGGGATGTAGAAGCCTACTTTACAGTTTTTAAATGTGTATATTTTGTGTATGAATACATAGTACCATAGATTTGCTCCCGTGGTTGTTCTGTAGGTCCTATCCGATGCTATCTGGGGGAACAACAGAAGGATCAGAGAGTGGAACAGAGCTGTAACGTTGTTGCTGTTCTTTCTAGATATCAGATCGAGGAGGTGGAGTTCCCCTGAGGAAGATAGAGCGCCTGTTCAGCTACATGTACTCCACCGCCCCCAGCCCCGTCGATATTGACAACTCACGCAACGCTCCACTGGTGAGACCCTGTCCTGGTGCCACTGAACATTAAAGATTTTACTGGCAGTCAGGTTAATAAGTCAGATTTAATACATTTGAGCACAACATTCAGTAGGACATGATCTATGACTTCAGTTTGATCACGTTAGAGGCATGCAAGCCTGTTTATTTTATTTCAGCTCAAATGTAAATCGTGATCATTTTATACTGACTAAAGTGTAAACTGCGAGCGAACACGGTTGTAAATTAGCAGAATTACAAATTGGACCAGTCATTCATTGCCCAGGGTTTAAAGTGTAACTGAATGCTTGTCTACTACAATACTGTGACAGTCAGTTCAGAGTGAGTTTTTAACTGTGTCCCTGGCTCTCTGTAGGCTGGTTTCGGCTACGGTCTTCCCATCTCCCGTCTCTATGCCAAGTACTTCCAGGGAGACCTGCAGCTCTACTCCATGGAGGGATACGGGACGTCAGCTGTCATCTACCTGAAGGTAACACTTCTACGAATGGAATGTGTTACTTCAACAGTTGTCTTGTTCTAGGTAATTGAACCTCTAAACCAGGGTTCCCCCATTTTGGCCCTCAATTTTTGTTGATTTATTTTTTCTCAGAAAACGTAACATTTTCATTGTTGGACATAAGTAAAAACTGTAAAAACTCCAGTTATTTTAATTTTGGAAAACTACCCAAGTATTCCCAAGCCTAATAGAGAAGCACGTGATCGGATACAAATGTAAGCAAGGTTTGAAATGATAATGTTTTTGTCAAATATCTGTTTGGCCTTCTTGTGGTCAAATTGAGTATACAAATGATTTGTAATTATTTTCTGTCCCCCCAACCATCTGCTCACAAAAAAATAGTCCCGTGGCGGAATCTAGTTGATGATCCCTGCTCTATACAACGTTTTGAAAGTCTGAAATAAGTATGTCAAGGTTCATTCTCTGAATGTGACCAGCATGTGATAGAAATAGAGCCTTGTCCTCAATCTTCAGAATCTGTTGCAACAGGAGGGAATGTGTAGGATAATGAGGTTAATAAGTCAGATTTAATACATTTGAGCACAACATTCGGTAGGACATGATCTATGACTTCAGTTTGATCACGGTGTTTGGGTTTTCGTCACTGGTTATTTGGACGTATCAGGATTTGGCGAAGGCGTGCTTAGATGGACTGCTTTGCACATGTGTTGAAATTAGCAGAAGGGGGGAGGGCTTTGGCTGAGAGTTCTCTTTTGCGAGGGTGGATACTTCGCAAATCAGAACTCCCAATTTCTAACACGTATGGACCCAGAACTAAATCACCTAGCTCACCAAATTCCGTGAGATTTTAGTTTTGGGTTAACCAAGATTACATATAACCTACCACTCCACTCTGTGCTCCATTAACAGGCCTTGTCCTCAGATTCTGTGGAAAGACTTCCTGTTTACAACCAGTCAGCCATAAGGCATTACCAGACGAGCAACGAGGCGGATGACTGGTGCATGCCCAGCAAGGATCCCAAGAAGCTGGGGAATCATGAGAGGAGAAGTCAATAGGGTGTAACGGTACATGTATTCCTACCGAACCGTTCGGTAGGGGGCCTCGGTTCAGTCTGCACTCAACCTGAATGAATACATTTTATAAAATATATACAAAATATATACAACATTTTTTTAGGGCTGTTCTGTTAACAACTAGAGCCTATGTGCACATTGTCATCTAAATTCAAATCTTAATTGGCGCATTTCAAACTGTCCTTTTGTGAGGCGCAGCCAGGATCTAGTTCTGTACAATGGCGATTGGTGGGGTGGATAAACCAGGAGGATCCTCCATCGTTTAAATCTCCAGTTTGGCTTCCCAGTAGATCACAATGGTGATGGACAGAGAGTTGTGGATAAGACGCAAATGCTCAACGAGAATAGGCTATCCAGCTGCCAACATCTCAAATATGTTGACACATTTATGCCGACGTCACAAGACGGAAACAACCCAAAATCACCTCCCCTCTGCATTCAAGCAGCCCTTGGGAACTGGTTCTGACCGGCCAAAAATTACAAGAGCAATAGGTAGGCTATGTTTATATGTTTTTACAGTCTTTTGTTTAAAGCCGCGCCCGTTCTCAGTGGTTGAGAATAAGGAATTCCAGCCACGTTATGAACTTCCCTCTTGCACCCATTTCAGCAAACAGGTCGTACCCGCTCTATATAAGCCAGCCACAGTTTTCTATGAATTGGCCAATGCACCCTGTGTAGGGATTACTTAAAAGTGACAGCCCATCACATTACCCCGGAGTGGGACATGTACCGTGCTACAGACACTCACCCTTTATGAGAAATCACAAGTGCGCATCTGGCACTAAATGTATGACTTCACAACTGGTAAATTCCTACCTCCCACATGGTTACAAATGCAGCATCAGTGTGAAAATGTAATTTTCCTGCTGTACCGAAACCAAACCGTGACCCCAAAACCGCAATACATACCGAACTGTGGATTTGGTGAACCGTTACACCCCTAGAAGTTAACCAAACAGACTGAGCTAGCAGGAAGAACAAAGGAGGAAGACAGAAAGGAGGAATAATCAAACTGACAGAAGGTACACAGTTGCACCCCCAGCTATTACTGTGTGTGTGAGAGAGATGTGGATTCCTCTCGCAATGGATATTCCACTTGAAGTGGAAAAACACATCACTGTTGGAGGCGTTTCAATGGCAATACCAGGATCTCTATTCAATAAGCGACTTCATGAATGTTCGTTAGAAACAGGGTCGTACACTACTCACAATCACATCTTTCCTTTTGGTTATAATTTAACCACACGTTTCAGTTATTTATTTCACTCACTTATTTTAATGTTATTACACAGCGTAAAAAGCTAGCGTTTTGCTTATTATTAAAAGGTGAATGTTTAACGATAATTTCATTTATCAAACAACTGAATTAGGTTAGTACAGCAGTACTATAATCTGTGATACTACATTTTAAAAATGTGAATTTAGTTCTTCACTCACAGCTACGGTTTGCAGCTAGGACACTGAGCTTCATGGACACAGACTCAAAGACAGACAGTGTGTCAGTCAGAAACAGATGTTAAGGCCATGCTGTCAGTCAATGGGTTTTCTTTGGTTACCCTTCTACTACAGAATGTTCTGTTGTGGGGTTGGGGGGTACATAGCGGCCTCCGACTCGTCTCTGAACAACAAATATTGTTTGGAGCACACTATATAGACTCTGTTTCGTTTCAGCTCTGAGCATGTCACTGTTTTTTACCCCTCACAAATATTTGTCCACCTCGAACTTTAGACAAAGTTTATCTACAATGTTTTTGGTCCTAAAGGGATTTTATTTGGGTTCCCCCATCAACTGTTTTTCTTGGTGCCATTTTCAGTTACACCCTGGCTTGTTTAATAAGACGAGATGAAATCCAAGGTCCATTCAAGGTTTCCTATGAAGAAAGAAAATAGATATTGAAAGTATTCTAGTGTACTTATTCTGAGTCCAACTGACTTTTAAAGTATACGTTTTGTGAATATTAAGAGAAATTTTATGATATTTCTAAGTTAAAACTCAATTTTGTAGATTTACAAAAATGATTTAATTTTAGAGGCCGGCTAGGTCTTCCATGCATTAAGTATTTATTGAATAATGTGTGCCAGAGAGCAAAATGGGAGTATTATCACATTTCTGTGATTAGGGACACAGTAAGACTGAGTTGAATCAAATGTTTGACGACTGCCCAACTACTGATGTGTTATTTGGGCAGTCATTCAATTATTAATGAATTTCATTCCCTGGTATTCACTAAGAAAAGTCACGAATTACTTACCAATAAGAACTTGCATAAGACAATATGTACAGTTACTTACATTTAACCCAATAACGGCTATGTACAGTGCCTTCAGACAGTACTCACACCCCTAGACCTTTTCCACATTTGATGTGTTACAAAGTGGGTTTAAAATGTATTTAACTGCTATTGTTTTGTCAATGATCACAAAATACTTGAGTAAAGTAAAAAAAAAAAAAAAAAATTATTAGATAAGTATTCAACCCCGAGTCATTACGTTTGAATCACCTTTGGCAGCAATTACAGCTGTGTTTTTCCGGGTAAGTCTCTAAAAGCTTTGCAAACCTGGATTGTACAATATTTGCCCATTTATTCATTTTAAAATTCATCAAGCTCAATGTCGTCTTGGTAAGTGTATATTTGGCCTTGTGTTTTAGGTTATTGTCCTGCTGAAAGGTGAATTTGTCTCCCAATGTCTGTTGGAAAGCAGACTGAACCAGCTTTTCCTCTAGGATTTTGCCTGTGCTTAGCTCTGTTCCCTTTTTTATGCTAAAAAACTCCCTAGTCCTTGCCGATGACAAGCATACCCATAACATGATACAGCCACCACCATGCTTGAAAATATGAAGAGTGGTACTCAGTGATGTTGTGTTGGCTTCAAGGTGAAATCCCTGAGTGGTTTCCTTCCTCTCAGTCAACTGAGTTAAGAAGGACGCCTGTATCTTTGTAGTGACTGGGTGTATTGATACACCATCCAAAGTGTAATTATTAATTACCTCGCCATGCTCAAAGGGATATTCAATGTCTGCATTGGAAAACCTGCCTGGTCTTGAATCTGTGTTTGAAATTCACTGCTCGACTGAGGGTCTCTTACAATTATCTGTATGTGTGAGGTACAGAGATGGGGTAGTCATTCAAAAATCATGTTAAACACTATTATTGCACACAGAGTGAGTCCATGCAACTTATTATGACTTGTTAAGCAAATGTTTACTTCTGAACTTATTTAGGCTTGCCATAACAAAGGGGTTGAATACTTATTGACTCAAGACATTTCAGTTTTTCATATTTTATTCATTGTTAAACATTTCTAAAAACATAATTCCACTTTGACATTATGGTGTAGTGTGTGTAGATCAGTGACACAAAATCAACATTTAATCCATTTTAAATTCAGGCTGTAACACAACAAAATGTGCAAAAAGTCAATGGTTGTGAATACTTTCTGAAGGCACTTTAATTTGTAATTATTTTTGTGCATAGAAAAAAAATGTTTTGAGACTAAACGAACACTGAAGTGGCAACGTCTTCAACGCTGAACTGTTTTCAAAATGTTTTTTATCTTTTTTTTTTTTTTACATCTATGGTTTTAAATCACACATTCTCAGGATGTTCTGGTATCACCATAAGTGCTGTGTGATGTCATTAAACTGACATGGGATGAGCTATCAATCAGCTGAAGCTGTTGATTTGACATCTAACGCTGTGGGCCGAAGTCCTGACTGAGATTGGTGCACATAACCTATTCCTGTTGACATGAATGATGATTTACTAATATACAGTATTTGTTTTATGGGCAGCCATCTTATGTCAGGATTTCAGTCTATGTGAATTTTAAGGGAATTGAGTGAATATTTTAAGCGTCTTTAGGTTCTTCAATAAAATGCAACTCTTTATGTAATATGTAGTTCTCCCTTTGCCTTTTTGTGCCGATGCCAAACAAATGTGCCTGCAGTGCTTCCATTTAGCAGCCTTTTTGCATGTGCTTTAGTCAGAAAATTGTTGTTACCATAATCCTATCCACTAATTAAAGTATTATTAATGCACTCCTGTACACATGTGTTTTCTTGATTTAGTTTGTTGTTAGGTTTTCATTAAGAAGGAACCAATGTAAGGTTTGATGATCAGTGTTTTCCCTCATGGCTATTTTATCCTATCATTTCTCATCTTAGACTCTTAACACCGATTTTGTTAGGAACGCGGGGAAGGTTCTCACAGTACAGTCAAGTTTACCAGCCAAATGGGCCTGTAGATAACTGTCAACTCACATGGCTGAACACTGATAATAATACATTTAACACTTATTATCCTGTTCTGACAGTCAGTGGTGAACTTGACCTCTCTGGTGCCCTCTATGTACCCTGAACAAGCCTGCATTCTAAAGGCCTCTATAGTACTGTACTGCCAGGCTACCCGCGGCCAGTGTGTGTGTGTTTGTTGACAACACACATCTTTCCACACAATGCAATCAGTTGATCTACTGTATGGGATAATAAGACATGTGAAAGCTATTCTGATGTATATGAAATACCTTCATGATCACTGCTTGTATGTGTATAGTAATGCCCTGGCTGCTACCTGTTCTATAGTACGCTATGAGCTATTCTAGAGCTTTCTGTTAGAGAGCATGCTTCCTTGTCCACCCTACCAGATTAGTTCTTTAAAAACTACAATAAACAAAATAGGAAATGTGACTGGCGTGTCCTTGTTTTTTGTGTTATAACCTGAATAATATATTGACAATACTTTGATAGAGATTTGCAATAGCACCTTTTAACAATACAGTGGTGTTTGACTATTTCAAATGTTTGTTTCACTTAATGAAATCTAGGAGTAATATATTATATGAAATGGATTCAAATAGTGTTCACTGAAATTCAAGATAATCATAATTTTCTTTTTGTGGTCCATAACCTTTCTATCCCTGTTATGTAGCTAGCTGCTTTCTAGACCATCCTGCTGTTCTAACAGCTTGTTTTTTTTAAATGTATTTAACCAGGTAGGCTAGTTGAGAACAAGTTCTCATTTACAACTGCGACCTGGCCAAGATCAAGCACAGCAGTTCGACACATACAACAACACAGAGTTACACATGGAGTAAACAAACATACAGTCAATAACACAGTAGATTAAAAAAAATATTTTAAAAAGTGAGTGAGTGCAAATGAGGTAGGATAAGGGAGGTAAGGCAATAAATAGGCCATGGTGGCGAAGTAATTACAATATAGCAATTAAACACTGGAATGGTAGATGTGCAGAAGATGAATGTGCAAGTAGAGATACTGGGGTGCAAAGGAGCAAGAAATAAATAAATATAGTATGAGGATGAGGTAGTTGGATGGGCTGTTTACAGATGGGCTAGGTGCAGGGATCTGTGAGCTGATCTGACAGCTGGTGCTTAAAGCTAGTGAGGGAGATGAGTCTCCAGCTTCAGTAATCTTTGCAGTTTGTTCCAGTCATTGGCAGCAGAGAACTGAAAGGAAAGGCGGCCAAAGGAGGAATTGGCTTTGGGGGTGACCAGTGAGATATACCTGCTGGAGCGCGTGCTACGGGTGGGTGCTGCTATGGTGACCAGTGAGCTGAGATAAGGCGGGGGATTTACCTAGTAAAAACTTGTAGATGACCTGGAGCCAGTGGGTTTGGCGACGAGTATGAAGCGAGGGCCAGCCAACGAGAGCATACAGGTCACAGTGGTGGGTAGTATATGGGGCTTTGGTGACAAAACGGATGGTACTGTGATAGACTGCATCCAATTTGTTGAGTAGAGTGTTGGAGGCTATTTTATAAATGACATCGCCGAAGTCGAGGATCGGTAGGATGGTCAGTTTTACGAGGG
Organism: Brachymystax lenok tsinlingensis; assembly: GCA_030435695.1. Classification (NCBI taxonomy): domain Eukaryota; kingdom Metazoa; phylum Chordata; class Actinopteri; order Salmoniformes; family Salmonidae; genus Brachymystax; species Brachymystax lenok. Next base: position 27,962,808 of record CM059806.1, read on the forward strand.
TATGTTGCGAAAAAGCCGATTCTAGATTTAATTTTGGATTGGAGATGCTTAATGTGAGTCTGGAAGGAGAGTTTACAGTCTAACCAGACACCTAGGTATTTGTAGTTGTCCACATATTCTAAGTCAGAACCGTCCAGAGTAGTGATGCTGGACGGGCAGGCAGTGATCGGTTGAAGAGCATGCATTTAGTTTTACTTGCAGGCCACGGAAGGAGAGTTGTATGACATTGAAGCTCGTCTGGAGGTTAGTTAAAACAGTGTTCAAAGAAGGGTGTCAGAGAAATTGCAAGATTATGTTATAATACTTTTTACATCAAATGGTTGTTTTATTTCAACTGAATAGAGTATTCTGTTAACTATTGTGTGTGTGTTCTACTGAGGATGGGGCCTCTGGGAGATAACACTGACAGGAGATTTACGATGTCTTTTGGGTGATAAAACCTGAAGAGCAATCCAGAGCATAAGTTAATGTTTCTGTTCTATATGGTACCAGAGAGAGATGGTTCCAGTTTGGAGTTGGGGGGTCAGACACTGGTCTATACAATGAAAACTGTTGACACAGCAGATACTGTCTGCTATGTATTATAGGTATCTTTCATACAGATCTTAACCTTGTGACCCATTCTATATATCTGTTGTTCGTCATGTTGGTTGGGGCTCTCAACGGATCATCAAAGAGGGGTGGTGATTCATTGACAAGCCATTGCTATTGCAAAGCTCTTACTATTAAAGATGTAGTTTAAGTATAACTCTGACTTGTGTGATAAGTTTGTCTCTCCTCATTTGATAGTAAAGAAATTAACCACCACAAGGGCCAGATGTATACAGAATGGTGTCGTCTGCGTAGAGGTGGATCAGAGAATCACCAGCAGCAAGAGCGACATCATTGATGTATACAGAGAAGAGAGTCGGCCCTAGAATTGAACCCTGTGGCACCCCCATAGAGACTGCCAGAGGTCCGGACAACAGGCCCTCCGATTTGACACACTGAACTCTGTACTTCCATCCTGTCAGGTATTTTAATTATCTGTATTGTCTACTTGTTGAATGTTTGAAGTCTTGATTTGTGGTTGTTTGTAATGTCTTGTTAATTGGAGTTGGACCCCAGGAAGATTAGCTAGCGTTACGGCGCTAGCTAATTGGGATCCTAATAAAAAAATTACTCGGTGTAAAAATACATAAGTACTACTTAAGAAGTTATTTTGGGTATCTGTACTTTACTTTTTATATTTGACAACTTTTACTTCACTACATTCCTAAAGAAAATAATGTACTTTCTACATACACTTTCCCTGACACCCAAAAGTACTCGTTATATTTTGAATGCTTAGCAGGACAGAAATTGTCTAATTCACGCACTTAAAGAGATAATCCCTGGTCATCCCTACTGCATCTGATCTGGCGGACTGACTAAACACAAATGCTTATTTTGTAAATTATGTCTGAGTGTTGTTGTGTGCCCCTGGCTATCTGTAAATAAAAATTGTGCCATCTGGTTAGCTTAATATAAGGAACTTGAAATGATTTCTACTTTTACTTAAGTATATTTTAGGAATTACATTTACTTTTACTCAAGTATTATTTTACTGGGTGACTCACTTTTACTTTCATTTTCTATTAAGGTATCTTTACTTTTACTCAAGTATGACAATTGGGTACTTTTTCCACCACTGCTTGTACAGTGGCTTGCGAAAGTATTCAACCCCCTTGGCATTTTTCCTATTTTGTTACCTTACAACCTGGAATTAACATTTTTGGGGGGTTTGTATCATTTGATTTGCACAACATGCCTACCACTTTGAAGATGCAAAACATTTTTTATTGTTAAACAAGAAATAAGACAAAAAAACTGAACTTGGGCGTGCATAACTATTCACCCCCCAAAGTCAATACTTTGTAGAGCCACCTTTTGCAGCAATTACAGCTGCAAGTCTCTTGGGGTATGTCTCTATAAGCTTGGCACATCTAGCCACTGGGATTTTTGCCCATTCAAGGCAAAACTGCTCCAGCTCCTTCAAGTTGGATGGGTTCCACTGGTGTACAGCAATCTTTAAGTCATACCACAGATTCTCAATTGGATTGAGGTCTGGGCTTTGACCAGGCCATTCCAAGACATTTAAATGTTTCCCTTAAACCACCCAAGTGTTGCTTTAGCAGTATGCTTAGGGTCATTGTCCTGCTGGAAGGTGAACCTCCGTCCCAGTCTCAAATCTCTGGAAGACTGAAACAGGTTTCCCTCAAGAATTTCCCTGTATTTAGCGCCATTCATCATTCCTTCAATTCTGACCAGTATCCCAGTCCCTGCAGATGAAAAACATCCCCACAGCATGCTGCCACCACCAAGCTTCACTGTGGGGATGTTGTTCTCGGGGTGATGACAGGTGTTGGGTTTGCGCCAGACATAACGTTTTCATTGACTAAAAAGCTCAATTTTTGTCTCATCTGACTCATCTGACCACCTTCTGGATATGTTTGGGGAGTCTCCCACATGCTTTTTGGCGAACACCATTGTGTTTGCTTATTTTTTTCTTTAAGCAATGGCTTTTTTCTGGCCACACTTACAGTGGGGCAAAAAAGTATTTAGTCAGCCACCAATTGTGCAAGTTCTCCAACTTAAAAAGATGAGAGAGGCCTGTAATTTTCATCATTGGTACACTTCAACTATGACAGACGAAATGAGAAAAAGAAATCCAGAAAATCACATTGTAGGATTTTTTATTTATTTATTTGCAAATTATGGTGGAAAATAAGTATTTGGTCAATAACAAAAGTTTATCTCAATACTTTGTTATATATCCTTTGTTGGCAATGACAGAGGTCAAACGTTTTCTGTAAGTCTTCACAAGGTTTTCACACACTGTTGCTGGTATTTTGGCCCATTCCTCCATGCAGATCTCCTCTAGAGCAGTGACGTTTTGGGGCTGTCGCTGGGCAACACAGACTTTCAACTCCCTCCAAAGATTTTCTATGGGGTTGAGATCTGGAGACTGGCTAGGCCACTCCAGGACCTTGAAATGCTTCTTACGAAGCCACTCCTTCGTTGCGGTGTGTTTGGGATCATTGTCATGCTGAAAGACCCAGCCACGTTTCATCTTCAATGCCCTTGCTGATGGAAGGTGGTTTTCACTCAAAATCTCACGATACATGGCCCCATTCATTCTTTCCTTTACACGGATCAGTCGTCCTGGTCCCTTTGCAGAAAAACAGCCCCAAAGCATGATGTTTCCACCCCCATGCTTCACAGTAGGTATGGTGTTCTTTGGATGCAACTCAGCATTCTTTGTCCTCCAAACACGACGAGTTGAGGTTTTAACAAAAAGTTCTATTTTGGTTTCATCTGACCATATGACATTCTCTGGATCATCCAAATGCTCTCTAGCAAACTTCAGACGGGCCTGAACATGTACTGGCTTAAGCAGGGGGACACGTCTGGCACTGCAGGATTTGAGTCCCTGGCGGCGTAGTGTGTTACTGATGGTAGGCTTTGTTACTTTGGTCCCAGCTCTCTGCAGGTCATTCACTAGGTCCCCCCGTGTGGTTCTGGGATTTTTGCTCACCGTTCTTGTGATCATTTTGACCCCACGGGGTGAGATCTTGCGTGGAGCCCCAGATCGAGGAAGATTATCAGTGGTCTTGTATGTCTTCCATTTCCTAATAATTGCTCCCACAGTTGATTTCTTCAAACCAAGCTGCTTACCTATTGCAGATTCAGTCTTCCCAACCTGGTGCAGGTCTACAATTTTGTTTCTGGTGTCCTTTGACAGCTCTTTGGTCTTGGCCATAGTGGAGCTTGGAGTGTGACTGTTTGAGGTTGTGGACAGGTGTCTTTTATACTGATAACAAGTTCAAACAGGTGCCATTAATACAGGTAACGAGTGGAGGACAGAGGAGCCTCTTAAAGAAGAAGTTACAGGTCTGTGAGAGCCAGAAATCTTGCTTGTTGTATGTGACCAAATACTTATTTTCCACCATAGTTTTCAAATAAATTCATTAAAAATCCTACAATGTGATTTTCTGGATTTTCTTTCCTCATTTTGTCTGTCATAGTTGAAGTGTACCTATGATGAAAATTACAGGCCTCTCTCATCTTTTTAAGTGAGAGAACTTGCACAATTGGTGGCTGACTAAATACTTTTTTGCCCCACTGTACGTAAAGCCCAGGTCTGTGGAGTGTACGGCTTAAAGTGGTCCTATGGACAGATACTCCAATCTCCGCTGTGGAGCTTTGCAGATCCTTCAGGGTTCTCTTTGGTCTCTTTGTTGCCTCTGATTAAGGCCGTCCTTGACTGGTCCGTGAGTTTTGGTGGGCGGCCCTCTCTTGGCAGGTTTGTTGTGGTGCCATATTATTTCAGATTCTTTTTCTCATGGATTTAATGGTGCTCCGTGGGATGTTCAAAGTTTCTGATATTTTTATATAACTCAACCCTGATCTGTACTTCTCCACAACTTTGTCCCTGACCTGTTTGGAGAGCTCCTTGGTCTTGGTGGTGTTGCAGACTCTGGGGCCTTTCAGAACAGGTGTATATATACTGAGATCATGTGACAGATCATGTGACACTTAGACTGCACACAGGTGGACTTTATTTAACTAATTATGTGACTTCTGAAGGTAATTGGTTGCACCAGATCTTATTTAGGGGCTTCATAGCAAAGGGGGTGAATACATATGCACGCACCACTTTTCCATTTTTGTATTTTTTTTTTGAAAATAAATTCATTTCACCAATTTTGAGTATTTTGTGTATGTCCATTACATGAAATCCAAATAAAATCCATTTAAATTACAGGTTGTAATGCAACAAAATAGGAAAAGCTCCAAAGGGTATGAATACTTTTTCAAGGCACTGTACTCCCTGACTCTGACCTCCTCCATTCCACTGCCTTTCACCACTTGTTTTCAGTAACAAGAGTCCATTCCTGGAGAGCTGCCAACCCAGTCAGCAGGTTGACGTTTATTGGGATGAGTCTTGTCCTGGAGGCAGAACTGAGTAATTTCCTACTAGACTGGCCAGGTGCAAAGTCGAAATGTCATGAAAAGCACAAAAAAAGAATGTTATCTTAAAATTAGCTTAGCAGTGTGGTTAGGTTTGACATCAGATTGTATAACTTTGTGGCTGTGCCAGCTAGTGACCACTATGTGGAGCTGCCTCCAGAACAAGATTCATGACAAAAAACACTAACCTGCCTCCAGAACAAGCAGTGCTGCTTTTCCATTTTCCTTCAACGTCGCCTGTCTGACCAATGTACTTTAGAACGCATGCCGCCCACCCGCTCCTCACAATTTCCAGTTCCTGTCTCTGACCCCTGAACCCCTGCTCTATTTTAGGGCCTTGTGGAGGCTTGTCTGACCCCTCCTCCACACAATATCCCCCCTCTTCTAACCTTACTCAGGCTGCCACAACAACACAGGGACCTGGGCCACAGCGATGACTGGCCTAACTGGGAGGGTTGAACTACGAGTGTTCGGAGGTGAACTACACTGTTTCATTGGGGTTGTAACACGTCATTCAGTGTATATAGTCAGTTAACTGGACTTGTAAAACTCTCCTGCCTGTTTCATTATACAGTACACACACACATCAATGATGATTGCTTAAGGGGAGTACAGAATACCACCCAGTCTCTAGCCCCTATGGTAATGGAGAGGCTCTGGTGAAGGGCTATGGTAGTGGAGAGGCTCTGGTGAAGGGCTATGGTAGTGGAGAGGCTCTGGTGAAGGGCTATGGTAGTGGAGAGACTCTGGTGAAGGGCTCTGGTGAAGGGCTATGATAGTGGAGAGGCTCTGGTGAAGGGCTATGGTAGTGGAGAGACTCTGGTGAAGGGCTCTGGTGAAGGGCTATGATAGTGGAGAGGCTCTGGTGAAGGGCAATGGTAGTGGAGAGACTCTGGTGAAGGGCAATGGTAGTGGAGAGACTCTGGTGAAGGGCTCTAGTAGTGGAGAGACTCTGGTGAAGGGCTCTAGTAGTGGAGAGACTGGTGAAGGGCTCTAGTAGTGGAGAGACTGGTGAAGGGCTCTAGTAGTGGAGAGACTCTGGTGAAGGGCTCTAGTAGTGGAGAGGCTATGGTGTAGGGCGATGGTAGTGGAGAGGCTCTGGTGAAGGGCGATGGTAGTGGAGAGGCTCTGGTGAAGAGCGATGGTAGTGAAGAGGCTCTGGTGAGGGGCTCTAGTAGTGGAGAGGCTCTGGTGAAGGGCTATAGTAGCACCCCCCTATCCACATCGACAGGACAGCAGTGGAGAAGGTGGGAAGTTCCTCAGCGTACAAATCACGGACAAACTGAAATGGTCCACCCACACAGAAAGTGTGGTGAAGAAGGCGCAATAGCGCCTCTTCAACCTCAGGAGGCTGTCTTGGTCACCTAAAACCCTGACAAACTTTTACAGATGCACAATTGAGAGCATCCTGTCGGGCTGTATTACCGCCTGGTATAGCAAATGCACCTCCCACAACAGCAAGGCTCTCCAGAGGGTGGTGCGGTCTGCACAACGCATCACCGGGGGCGTATATATTCTATATATTCTTGTATATATTCTTATTCCATTCCTTTACTTAGATTTGTGTGTACTAGGTATTTGTTGTGGAATTGTTAGATATTGCTGCACTGTTGTAACTAGAAGCACAAGCATTTAGCTACACTCGCAATAACATCTGCTAACCATTTATGTGACCAATACATTTGTATTTGATAGTGGAGATGCTCTGGTGAAGGGCTATGGTAGTGGATAGGCTCTAGTGAAGGGCTATGGTAGTGGAGAGGCTCTAGTGAAGGGCTATGGTAGTGGAGTGGCCCTAGTGAAGGGCTATGGTAGTGGAGAGGCTCTAGTGAAGGGCTATTGTTTGTTCTCTGTTTTCCCTGCAGGGCCTGATGATAATGAGTGGAAATATGGGTGGCATTACTGCCAGATGACACTGAGGAGGTGGGAAAGAAGTGGGGGGTGAGCGGGCAGGGGGGTAGCTAGATACCAGACACTCCCCCAAACGCACACGCGACAAGACAATTACAGTACATTCCCTTGCTATTACTCCCTTAGACATCACGTGCTACAAGATATAACAGTACGTAACTAGAACATAGGCTACTGAATACTTGAGTTAGAAATTGCTCATAGATCTAGGATCAGATTATCCTACCCCAATCTTAACCTTAACCCATCAGAGAGATGGAGAAAACTGACCTTTTATCAGGGGTTATGGACAGCCTCTGGTAACACCAGTTGTCACAAGTAACCAGGTGGAATTGTGGAGAATAGGATATTCTCAATACATTAGTTCATTATAAGTCGGGTATGCAACCCTGGTCCTAGAGGGCCGCAGGCACTTCATGTTTTTGATTTAACTGACCTGGAAGACCAGGTGTGTTGAGTTTAGGCAATCACTGAACTGATCAATTAGCTCAGTTGATCAGGTGTGGTCTCTAGTTGGGACAAAATCCTGCAGTGCCTGCGGCACTCCAGGAACAAGGTTGCCTACCCCGGGTTCTAAGTGATATGCATAGAATGACACAGAATCATTTAGTAGGATCTCTGTTTGGCCTTCTTGCAGTCAATTTGCAGTCTACAAATGATTTGTAATTATGTTCCGACCATCCGCTAATGAAAAAAAACGACCCACGGCTGAATCTAGTTGATGATCCCTGCATTACAGCATGTGACACGGACTGGACTGTCAAACAAGTGCTGAGGCTACTGCTACACAACAAAGTCCTGTAAAACAGCACAGGTAGAGATGTTAAATAAAGAACATATGAATATAAAAGACCGTAGTCGTCTTAAGTAACGGACAGTCCATTCCCAATAACAACACTGCCCCTGTGTACTGGGTTGTTTAAGGCTCCTTTCAAAATCATCACCATCCATTACCAGACCATTGGAAGCCCCATTGACTACTAGCGCATTGAACATGTCACACTCTAGTGACCCTTCACATGTTAGACCAAAAGACACACAAACTTACTAACGATACTAACTATTGACTCCTCCACATCCTTTATCCTTTCTAGTGTAACTTCCTAAACCACTCTGCTCTTTCGCTATAGAGCATTCAGTTGTTCATATATAATACCTGGTTTATGAGACTACAGGACTATACAGATGGAGAGTTGCTGGCTGCTCCATTCATTCCCGTTGTGTTTGTTCTCTCCTCATTATGTAAAGTATAGAACCCTGTAGCTCAGCCTCTGAGTGTACGGCTGCCAGTTCATCTCTCTCAGCGACGCGCGTCGGTATCTCCTCTCTAACAGAAGGATTAAATGCTTAGACGTCTTGCTCTATTCAGCCCAAGTCTCTGAAGTGCTCCCTCTATGCTTTCTGCTATTATCTATATTCCCACCATAGCAAAGGATACCTAATGCTGATTGAAATAGACCCACCATTATAAAGACATTTGGGTATGGAGCTTGAAGGTAAAGGTTACATTTAATACAATATACAGAGCCATCTAAGCCTTAAAGGTGATAGAAGGAGCTCAGTCATAACGAGTGAGAGTGAACTACTTCATCTTAAGTACTCTGGAGAGGATCAACACAAAGGGGGAAGCTATTTAGAGATCATTCTTGTGTGCTGTGTTGCCATTGAATAGATGCTTTATTGAACTTAAGTCTCCAAGTGCATGCTGTAGGCTACTGTACATCTGTGCAATGCTGACTATTTCAAGAAGTCATACATTTCCCCCCAGCTGGTCTACTGTCTATCTTTGGGCAGATGTAAACACAGAGATTACAGCAGCATAAAAATTATTCAAAATAACACAACCTTAGATAACGCAGTCATTATCAGAGCATTCCAAAAACATTTGTTTTAGAACTAAAGATAGCAAGTCCCTGTGATAATGTCTGTGCAACACACTGTCAGCACTATCAAGTGAATGGAAACACACTGAGAAATGTCTTGAGTGAACTGCCAAGTATTTGTCCTTTTGAAAGGAGCGTGTGAGAGCAGGGTGCGCTGGTTGCTGGGTGAAATCCACTCTGCAGTGGTGAGTCATGGGGTTACCCACACAGAGAGAGGGAAGGAGGGAGAAGGGAGGAAGTGATAAAGAAAGAGAAGGAGGGAGGGGAGAAGGGAGGGGGAACAGGGGGAGAAGGAGAAAAATATAAAAAGGGGGAGGGAGGGGGGAGTGAGAGGGAGGGGGAGGAAGGGGAGAGCGTCAGACAGCCTAAAGTCAGTCCGTGCTGCAGTGTATCCTTGGTGTCACACCATCAGGTGACATCATAGACCAGGACATCCAGTATTAATGTCTGAAAGAAGCTTCAGCTGTCAGACTGATACATCCATCTGTCAAACAGACGTCCATTAATCCACCACGTCGGTCTAAAGAAGACGAATGTCCTCATATGTCATTATCGCAATAGACTGGAGTCTATAGTAAGATCAGAATATCCAGTCAGTGTGTTTGACCCAGTGTTAGCCTCGACTGCTAGGCAGTGCTATCATCGTCTCTTTTGGTTCCACTTTCAGCAACAGCAGCTACAGCATCTCTTCGTACAGTTGTTTTTAAGTTATTTCCTGTTTCAATGACTGGACCTAAGTGAAAGTGTTAGGAAAGCACCTAGCCAGACTTCACATATCACTACACTCTACATCTAGGGGTCCTAGGCCTGGCTAAATGATCTGTAATCTGTCTAAATGTGTGCACTAACATGAGAATAAAGATTAAGCGGGCCAGGTGTTGAATACATGTGCCCGAGGAGACAGCAAACTTACCGGGTTCAGGTCGATCTCTGTCTCAACTCTGTACTTGTGGTTGGCATTCGTTCAAGTAGTGATATACAAAATAATATACAAAAAGCCCACTAAAAAAGTTGTTACACAAACGCTGGCTGGCCAACCTCACTCAATCACCTGCAGCCCCCACCTGTGAGCAATCCATTGTTTATCGAGGCTTCCTGGCAGAGCTTAGCACCTGAGCCGGTTGCTGCTGCCACCTAGGGATAGAGTGTGGAAGTGACAGTGTGCTGTATACCTGTGCAGCTAGCTAAGCACTAACTAACCTAAACTACCCTCCATCTATAGTACTACCAATAGCATCAGATACTGTCTCTCTTGTATCACTCAGGGCAGCTGTTCTCTAAAGGTAGATCATTCAGTCAAACACCTAGTCAGTATGTCCATCAATAGAAGGTCCCCTCAGGTTCCAGTAGCAGGTATCTCTGGATGGGGGGAGGTAGGGGGAGGGTCCCTACCCCAGTGTGGCAGCGGTTCTCCATAGCCCTCCTGACAGCACACCGGGCCAGGTGCATCAGACAACGAGGAGTGTTGGAGCACACAGCAAACATGGACTCATAGAATTCCTCATGTTGCTGGAGAAACAAAACAGAAACCTATTGCAGGGACCTTAACCCAACACACTGCGACCTTAAGCCAACACCTTGTCAAAAGGTTCAGATCACTGGGCGTAACGACTAATGTGTTGGGTTGACAGTCACTGGACCCGGTTCAAATTCACTATAATATGGAGGATGCGCGTAAATGAATGTCAGTGCATAATCCCTTTGGGGTGATTATATCATATTAAATGTGTCTCAGACTGGTCCTGATTAGTTTCCATTTGTTTAACTTTATAATACTGCACAGTCCAACAATGAGATTTGACACTGTATTTTTGTGGGTTACCTTATAGGAGGCTTCAGGAATGGATGATCTCCACTTGTTGGTGGGTTTGATGTACTCATATGAGTTCATCATGACTTCCACTGCATTGGGACACTCATGGCAGGCCTGCAACACCTACAGAGTTAGACAAATGGGTCGTTCAACCAAATTAGTACCTCTTGCATTCCTTTAATATGAAATGACATGGCCTTTAATATAGATCACATGGAAAATTGTATAAATCAGATTTTTTATATTAATAAAGATTTGCTAAAATGCCAAATTTGTTCCATGTCCCTCTGTGCACCTTCTGTGACTTCTAGGAAGATTTGAACCCACTTAACCCCAACCTTGTTCAGGTTTTCACATCATTGCCCTAGTTATTTCTAAAGATTATTATTTATTCCATGTGATTAGTGATTAATCTAATCCCCTAACATGTGCATCCTGATTCTACTCTTTTTGGACATTTTCTGGTGTTTTGTGGTGGAACACTGAGCAGGTCGAGCATAACAAACCTGTTACCCATAGACAGGATAGAATTTTTTTAACACATGTATTTTTCTTGTGGATCTTGCAGTGTCCAACACTAAGACATAATATCCAAACAAAGCATGTGTGTTTAGTGAGTCCACCAAGGGGAGGGAATTAGAGGTTTTTCCTGTCAAAATGTAACGGGTACTTTTGGGTGTCAAGGCAAATGTATGGAGTAAAAAGTACATTATTTTCTTCAGAAATGTAGTGAAGTAAAAGTTGTCAAAAATATATATTGTAAAGTACAGATACCCCCAAAAAATGACTTAAGTGGTACTTTAAAGTATTTTTACGTAAGTACTTTACACCATTGAACTCCGGTAGGTATGTCCGCTGACCACCAAAGTGTTTCCCCTACCTTGTGGAACTCCAGCGGGTATCTCTATTGACCTCCAAAATCTTTCCCCTACCTTGTGGAACTGCGGCGGGTAGACCCGTGGAGCTCCGAAGTTGAGCAGCAGCTGGTAACAGAGCTCAGGGATGGCCATGGGCCTGACGGAGGTGACCTTCAGGACATACTGGATGGGTTCACAGCCGTTGATGTCCATGGTCGTAGTGTCCGCCCCCGCCTCCAGCAGCATCTGCATCAGCACGTGGTCACAGTTCCAGGAGGCCTTGTGCAGGGCTGTCTTATAGTCATCTTCATACAGGTTAGGGTCTGGAACCAACAAAGGGTTAGGGTCTGGAACCAACAAAGGGTTAGGGTCTGGAACCAACAAAGGGTTAGGGCCTGGAACCAACAAAGGGTTAGGGCCTGGAACTAACAAAGGGTTAGGGCCTGGAACCAACAAAGGGTTAACAGTAATGTTGTTTGCCTCCTTTTTTTCTACCAGTAATTAGCATACACAATTACCTAGACAAATGCCTAGAAGATATGATGTGAGGCCTTCTGTAGGGGTGTGAGGAGACACAGACAAAGTAATTTTGCATCCTGACGATGATGATGCATCTGACGAGGTGAACCATGATGTAAATCCAAGCCTTATAAGGGGCCGTATCAAGCGTCTCAGAGAGAAGTGCTGATTTAGGATCCGTTTTGCTGTTAACCCATAAGTCTAAGCCCTGTCTAAGCTGTGGTGGGTTCTACTAAGCTATATGGAATTGTTTTAAGAAGGTCATACCAAGGATCATTTAGCTATTTGATTTAGAATTTTAAGATGCCTTGAAGAATAAAAAAACGAAATAAAAAAAATATTTGATAAAAAATATTTTTGGCCTTACCGCTATTAGCCCATACAAACGCATTGACTAACAGATTCACTACATGGAACAACAGATAGTCCCCCCAAAAATGTGAAGGAAGTTTGTTCCTGTCCTATGCCTTATTTTTGGCACTCCATATATACTTCCATAAATTTTTTCAGCTGGTACCGGGGGACCTTGAGACGAGTCTTGTGAGGCCTGTGGGCAACCGACATGTACGTGAGAGTCTCACCTTTCCACAGAGGGGTGTGTAGCCCAAACTGTCTGAACGCTACAGACAGAAGTTGGCAGATCGGCTGTGAGAAGACCAATTTTCGGGGTGTAGCTCAGCCACCTTTCACCGCAGATGCAGAAGGCCGACATAGACGGATAAAGTGGATTGAGATGCATCCAATGCAAAAACAGATATCTCTAGCTGACACTGACACAGACATTCACTCTAAGGGGTTTTAAGATTACAATCAATAAGACAACATGGACAGGGGGGACCTGATCCTAGATCAGCACTCCTACTTTCAGATGCTTGATACATACAGTACGGCCCCAGACCTCATCTGTTAGGAGTGACCCAGAACACCAATCCGTTTTACCTCACCTGCGCCGTGGTCCAGCAGAATGCGGCAGACCAGGTGGTGGTCCTCGCTGTAGGTCTGTTCACGGACGTCCAGGGCCCAGAAGGCTGCAGTGATCAGGGGCGTCTCCTGGAGGGAGTTGACCGCGTCCACCTGGGCCCCGTGAGAGATGTAGAGAGCCACCAGCTCAGGGATGCCCAGGCGGGCTGCCGTGTGTAAAGGTGTGTCCTCGTCTTTGCTCTGACTGGGCTTGTTCACATTGCCCCCTGGAGGTAGGAAATGCATAAGTACAGTAGGTCTACTTAATCATTTAATTTTGCATATCCAAAGACATGGCAACCTCAAAATAACATGCACTGAACACTTTTATTCAATCTCAATCCATTCTCACCATTAAGGATGAGTTGCTTGGCACAGTCCACAGACTCTTTAGTTATACAGTAGTGTAGTGGTGTGTGTCCACTCAGAGACAGGCTGTTGACCCTCGCCCCGTGGCCCAATAACAGGGCCACACAGTCGCCGTGGGCGACCGTACAGGCCACGTGAAGCGGGGTCTTCCCATTGGGCTTCCTGTTAACCGCCGCCCCCTTCTGCAGTAGCACCAGGGCTGTCTCCAGGTAGTTGTACATTACACAGACGTGGAGGGCCATCGCCCAAGAACACTCTAGCTTGTAGTCTGGCAACCAGAAACCTAGAGTAGTGAAAAAACATTACAAATATTAACTTTTTACAATAATTATTGAGCCTCAATCTCCCCTCTCTTTCCCAATGGCATCCTGAGAGTAGTGAGCTCCGGTCACGCGACAACCTGCCCTCTCGATCCCATCCCCTCCTCTCTTCTCCAGACATCTCTGGAGACCTACTACTCACTTCCCTCATCAATTCATTCCTGACCACTGGCTGCATCCCCTCTGACTTCAAAATGTCCAGAGTCGCTCCACTCCTCAAGAAAGCAACACTCGACCCCTCTGTGTTACGGTGGATCTCCACACTGCCGAAGCTGAACTATGTCTCTTCTGTTCTCATCCTCCTAGATCTATACGCTGCCTTCGACACCATGAACCATCAGATCCTACTCACCACCCTCTCAGGGCTGGGCGTCTTAGGCTCTGCACACTCTTGGATTCTATCCTACCTGGCAGGCCGCTCCTTCCAGGTGACGTGGAGAGGATCTGTGTCTGCACCACGTACTCTCACTACTGGTGTCCCTCAGGGCTCGGTTCTAGGCCCTCTCCTCTTCTCTCTATACACTAAGTCACTCGGCTCTGTGATATCCTCACATGGGCTCTCCTATCATTGCTATGCAGATGACACTTAACTACTTTTCTCCTTCCCCCTTCTGACACCCAGGTGGCAACACGCATTTTGCGTGCCACCACCTCAAGCTCAACCTCGACAAGACAGAGCTGCTCTTCTTCCCTGGGAAGGCCTGTTGCTTCAAGACCTCTCCATTGCGATTTACAACTCTACGGTGTCCCCCTCCCAGAGTGCAAATAACCTTGACGTGACCCTGGACAACACCCTATTGTTCTCTGCATACATCAAAGCAGTGACTCGCTCCTGCAGGTTCATGCTGTACAACATCCATAGAGTGCGACCCTACCTCACACAAGAATATGCTCAGGTCCTAATCCAGGCACTTGTCATCTCCCGTCTGGACTACTGCATCTTGCTGTTTGCTTGGCTCCCCGCTTGTGCCATCAAACCCCTGCAACTTATCCAGAATGCCACAGCCCAGCCGGTGTTCACCCTTTCCAAGTTTCAGTTGAAGCTCACATCCACTACAAGAACATGGTACTTGCCCTGAGCGGCGGGCATTTAACTTTGGGCACGTCAGACAGGCGAAAATTCGGAAAATGGGGACCCTAGCTGTAACAGGTTAAAGAGTATCTTAAATAATCCCACAGCACCCTTCGCACCCCCCAAAATAGATTGCCTTTCGTGAACTAACACTCGTACGTGACTTCCTACTTTATTGAGAAAAATGTACTTACTATGACTGAGATATGTGGTTGTCCCACCTTGCTACACTATACAGTGAGGGAAAAAAGTATTTGATCCCCTGCTGATTTTGTACGTTTGCCCACTGACAAAGAAATTATCAGTCTATAATTTTAATGGTAGGTTTATTTGAACAGTGAGCGACAGAATATCAACAAAAAAACACATGAAAAATGTTATACATTGATTTGCATCTTAATGGGGGAAATAAGTATTTGACCCCTCTGCAAAACATGACTTAGTACTTGGTGGCAAACCCTTGTTGGCAATCACAGAGGTCAGACGTTTCTTGTAGTTGGCCACCAGGTTTGCACACATCTCAGGAGGGATTTTGTCCCACTCCTCTTTGCAGATCTTCTCCAAGTCATAAAGGTTTCGAGGCTGACATTTGGCAACTCGAACCTTCAGCTCCCTCCACAGATTTTCTATGGGATTAAGGTCTGTAGACTGGCTAGGCCACTCCAGGACCTTAATCTGCTTCTTCTTGAGCCACTCCTTTGTTGCCTTGGCCGTGTGTTTTGTGTCATTGTCATGCTGGAATACCCATCCACGACCCATTTTCAATGCCCTGGCTGAAGGAAGGAGGTTCTCACCCAAGATTTGACGGTACATGGCCCCGTCCATCGTCCCTTTGATGCGGTGAAGTTGTCCTGTCCCCTTAGCAGAAAAACACCCCCAAAGCATAATGTTTCCACCTCCATGTTTGACGGTGGGGATGGTGTTCTTGGGGTCATAGGCAGCATTCCTCCTCCTCCAAACACGGCGAGTTGAGTTGATGCCAAAGAGCTCTATGTTCATTGGCAAACTTCAGACGGGCATGTATAGGGGCTTTCTTGAGCAGGGTGACCTTGCGGGCACTGCAGGATTTCAGTCCTTCACGGCGTAGTGTGTTACCAGTTGTTTTCTTGGTGACTATGGTCCGAGCTGCCTTGAGATCATTGACAAGATCCTCCCGTGTAGTTCTGGGCTGATTCCTCACCGTTCTCATGATCATTGCAACTCCACGAGGTGAGATCTTGCATGGAGCCCCAGGCCGAGGGAGATTGACAGTTCTTTTGTCACCTTCTCACCAAGCTGCTTGGCGATGGTCTTGTAGCCCATTCCAGCCGTGTGTAGGTCTACAATCTTGTCCCTGACATCCTTGGAGAGCTCTTTGGTCTTGGCCATGGTGGAGAGTTAGGAATCTGATTGATTGATTGCTTCTGTGGACAGGTGTCTTTCATACAGGTAGCAAGCTGAGATTAGGAGCACTCCCTTTAAGAGTGTGCTCCTAATCGCAGCTCGTTACCTGTATAAAAGACACCTGGGAGCCAGAAATCTTTCTGATTGAGAGGGGGTCAAATACTTATTTCCCTCATTAAAATGCAAATCAATTTCTAAACTTTTTCACATGCGTTCTTCTGGATTTTTTTGTTGTTATTCTGTCTCTCACTGTTCAAATAAACCTACCATTAAAATTATAGACTGATAATTTCTTTGTCAGTGGGCAAACGTACAAAATCAGCAGGGGATCAAATACTTTTTTCCCTCACTGTATATACAAACATATGTGGACACCCCTTCAAATTAGTTGCTGACAGGTGTGTAAAATTGAGCACACAGCCATGCAATTTCCATAGACAAACATTGGAAGTAGAATGGCCTTACTGAAGAGCTCAGTGATTTTCAATGTGGCACCGTCATATGATGCCACCTTTCCAACAAGTCAGTTGGACAAATTTCTGCCCTGCTAGAGCTGCCCTGGTCAACTGTAAGTGCTGTTATTGTGAAGTGGAAACATCTAGGAGCAACAACGGCTCAGCCATGAAGTGGTAGGCCACACAAGCTCACAGAACAAGACTGCCGAGTGCTGAAGCGCGTTGCAAGTAAAAATCATCTGTCCTCGGTTGCAACACTCACTACCAAGTTCCAAACTGCCTCTGGAAGCAATGTCAGCACAATAACTGTTTGTCGGGAGCTTCATGAAATGGGTTTCCCACGGCCGAGCAGCCATGTGCAATGCCAAGCGTCGGCTGGAGTGGTGTAAAGCTCACCGCCATTGGACTCTGGAGCAGTGGAAATGTATTCTCTGGAGTGATGAATCATGCTTCACCATTTGGCAGTCCGTCGGATGAATCTGGGTTTGGCGGATGCCAGGAGAACACTACCTGCCCCAGTACATGCCAACTGTAAAGTTTGGTGGAGGATGAATAGTGGTCTGGGGCTATTTTCATGGTTCGTGCCAGGCCCATTAGTTCCAGTTAAGGGAAATCTTAACGCAGTGTCATACAATGACATTCTAGACAGTCCTGTGCTTCGAACTTTGTGGCAACAGTTTGGGGAAGGCCCTTTCCCGTTTCAGAATGACAACTACCCCGTGCACAAAGAGAGAACCATACAGAAATGGTTTGTCAAGATCAATGTGGAAGAACCTGACTGGCCTGCACAGAGCCCTGACCTCAACCCCATCGAACACCTTTGGGATGAATTGTAACGCCAACTATGAGCCAGGCCTAATCGCCCAACATCAGTGCCCGACCTCACTAACGCTCTTGTTGTTGAATGGAAGCAAGCCCCGCCGCAATGTTCCAATATCTAGTGGAAAGCCTTCCCAGAAAAGTAGAGTCTGTTATAGCAGCAAAGGGGGGGCCAACTCCATATTAATGCCCATGATTTTGAAATGAGATGTTCGACGAGCAGGTGTCCACATAGTTTTGGTCATATAGTAAATCTTAAGGTGAATGCACTAACTGTACGTCGCTCTGGATAAGAGCGTCTCCTAAATTACTCAAATGAAAATGTTCCACCAAGAGTGTCTGAATGCCTTTTGCACGTTCGGTTACCCTGCCTAATAGCGGGGGTAATTGTTCTATTTTAACTATTTTAACAATTGTGCGCCGCCCTATGGGACTCTCAATCACGGCCAGTTGTGATACAGCCTGGATTCAAACCAGGGTGTCTGTAGTGATACCTCTACCACTGAGATGCAGTGCCTTAGACCGCTGTGCCACTCGGGAGCCTTTACATAGCGTTATTATATAAGGTGGTACAAAGAACAGGAGTGAATATAACGGTATGCATGAGGAGAATAATAACAAGAAGTCAATCATCTTGTGCCCTTTCCAACTCTAGAAACTCTCCCTGGACATCACTCTACTCAGGGTACTCTACGTGGGTCTAATGGAGGTCTAGCGCCATCCAGTGGGGGGTATCCTACACTACTCCTCAACACCGGTATTATAAGCACCTTTGACAGTTAAATAACCCACCACACCCGATCTAAACTAATGCAAAGAACAAGGCAGCCTAGCCACAAATCTGCTTTCAATGCCCTGAGTATATGCATTGTCAGACATACAGTACCAGTAAAGTATCATCTAATGCAGGTGTGCATAGAGTTAAACCAATGCAAACTGATATCCCTCTTGCATCAAACCCCCCACCATACATGGAGGCCTACATTAGTCAGTCAACAGTGTTAACAGTATTCACCTTTACCGTGCGTGAATGAAATCACAACCATGACGTTACCTTAGTTCCTGCATACTCCTACAATGCACAACCCTAGTCTGGAATCCAAACTCACTAGCACAACCCCAACTCTACCTTGCTTGTATGAGGCCAGGACCATGCGTTTGTCCTCCACCTCCAGCACAGTGTCGATGTCCAGGTTGGTGGTGTACAGTATCTCCAGGACCTCCGTTACGCTGTTGGTCTGTAGGGCCTCCAGGAAACGGGCCTTGATCTGCCTAGCAGTCTGCTGTCTGGGGGTCAGCAGCTCATCCATGGCCCACTGTCCCTTCTCTTCTTCTGGTGTTACTACTGCTCTCACCAAGGCATGGAGGCACCTT
Source organism: Brachymystax lenok tsinlingensis (assembly GCA_030435695.1). Taxonomy (NCBI): domain Eukaryota; kingdom Metazoa; phylum Chordata; class Actinopteri; order Salmoniformes; family Salmonidae; genus Brachymystax; species Brachymystax lenok. Next base: position 27,981,535 of record CM059806.1, read on the forward strand.
CTGATGATGTCATAAATGGTGGATAGTATTAGGCTTACACGGACACACATAGACATCCCCTCCTTCTCTGGGGGTCTCCTCCTGAAGGGACAGTGTCCCCAACACACCACACCAGGATTCTAGAAAGAGAGAGGAATGGAGGAAGTGAAAGAGAGGGAAGGACGGAAAGAGAGCGGGTTATGAAATTCAATCCCTCTAGAGTCATGTTATTAGGCAGGTTATAAATAGATAGGAAGGTGGGAGTTTGGTTCATTCCCAAAATTGCACCCACAGAGTAGTCTAGAAAACCAGGCCCTAGGCAACAGCTAGATGTCTAGAAAGACTACCCATAGGGCTATGGTCAAAAGTAGTGCACTATAAAGGGCAATATGGTGTCATTTGGGCAGCAGATGCCTGGGACTCAGTTGTGGTTGAACCAGGCAGACGTGGGTTGGCCAGTGTTGATCCTCAACTGTGCACATTCTGACAGAATAGCATTATGGGGGGTGGATGCTCACAGTCACATGGTCAGGTGATAATAATAGTATCCAAACAGACATTTATATTTAGCTCCATGTGGACACAAGGGGAGCCAAGCAAGGTTAACAGTGAACAAGTATACTCTATGCATTCTGCAAAGCTCTGTTAAATGTACCTGGAATTGATGATTCACTGTCTGCATGGTGTGATATGAGTGTATATAAGATATGAGTGTATATAATCAATGACTTTGTCCAAAATGGCACCCTATTCCCTACATAGCCCGTTGGTCCCTGGTCAAAAGTAATGCACTGTATGGGTTTTGGGTGGCAGAATGGACGCACACAATCCGTTCCATATCCTTCTATGACATCGGAGTATGTAATGCTGCGGTGTGTTGGGTGCTATGTGTCTGTGTTGGCTGTGTAGCTTAGATACATTACATAGAGCAACATTTAACCACATAAATGCAACTGGAAGCAGGGGATGCAGTATTGCAAACAAATACTCACTCATAACTCATACCACAAGGATACTAAGAAAGAAAAACAGAAACACAAGGCAGGTTTGGAATAAACTCTCACTCTGACAGGTTCAACTCATCTGGAGGGGTTTATTTAACATTAGTAATACGAGGCTATGTTGTGCATCCAAGATGGCACCCTATATAGGTCAGTGGTTCCAAACTCCAGTCCTCCCTTATCCCCAACAGCACACATTGTTGTTGTAGCCCCAGACAAAGTCACCTGATTCACCACTAAAATAAGGAGTTAAATTCATATTGAGAATGCTACTGGGACTCTGTATAGGCATCATCATGGTACCTGGGGTTCTTTATACAGGTAGAAAAGGACTAGCTCTGGTCCATCGCGACGACAACAACAACGAGTTGCCTCTGCCTCCAAGTGTAGTGGAGGAGCGTGCACTAACGCCCTGGACCAGAGCTAGAGAAGGACATAACAAAAAAAATAGAAAAGCTTTACCTTCAACATGTTTTTTTTAGTACAGGCTCTCAGTGCTGTTCTAGCACTGGTTTGTAGAAATAAATGCCATGGGATGACTGCATGAGACGCAACACAGTAGAAAGGAGAAGGAAAGCAACGGAACAATGACAGTGACTCTGTTCCAGTGACTCTAATCCAGCGACTCGGTTCTCTGTTCCAGTGACTCTGTTCCAGTGACTCTGATCCAGTGACTCTGATCCAGTGACTCTGTTCCAGTGACTGTTCCAGCGACTCGGTTCTCTGATCCAGTGACTCTGTTCCATGTTATTCAGTGTGACAGATAGTTGCCCTTTCAACTTTTCAGAATGCAAACGAGGGAGAGCAAGAAAATTAGAAAAAAAGGAAGAGAGGGGAAGAAGCACAGCTAGCCTATCAGTCATGATTATCTCTCGCTCTCAGAACATTCGCATGGACAGATCGACCCCAACCCCAGCCCCAACCCCAGCCCCAACCCCAGCCCCAACCCCAGCCCCAACCACAGCCACAGCCACAACCCCAACCCCAGCCCCAGCCCCAACCACAGCCACAGCCACAACCCCAACCCCAGCCCCAGCCCCAACCACAGCAACAACCCCAGCCCCAACCGCAGCCACAGCCACAACCCCAGCCCCAACCACAGCCACAACCCCAACCCCAGCCCCAGCCCCAACCACAGCAACAACCCCAGCCCCAACCGCAGCCACAGCCCCAACCGCAGCCACAGCCCCAACCCCAGCCACAGCCACAACCCCAGCCCCAACCCCAGCCCCAGCCACAGCCACAACCCCAGCCCCAACCCCAACCGCAGCCACAGCCCCAGCCCCAGCCACAGCCACAGCCACAACCCCAACCCCAGCCACAGCCCCAACCCCAGCCCCAACCCCAGCCACAGCCACAACCCCAGCCCCAACCCCAGCCACAGCCACAACCCCAGCCCCAAACGTCACACAAACTGTACACAGGCAGCGTACTGACACAGTAGAAAACAAGGCTTCTTCAGGGTTAATACAACATATTGCTTTCAGCTTTTACTGTACATACAAAAGTCAGAGTGCTATCCAATGGTAGACTGGGTGGGTGAGCGTTGGGAATAGTTTGGAGTAGTGTTACAAAAGGGTTTAATCGTAGCATAACCCCAGACGCTCTGTTATAAGAGTAGCAGTGGGGTAACGTGAGAGGAAGGACGCTGCAACTACAATCACAATGAAAGAGGAAGGGGATTTTTTGTTGTTGCTCAGGTTATGCAATTTAAGGGCTGGATTCAATCTGTATCGCCGAAGTATCGTGGAAGATCCACGTGATGTTAAGGCAATTTCCGATTGATCTGACATGTGCAGCGTTTACCATGAATGCAGTCTCGACTGAGGGAACGTTGCCTTTAATTGTCAACCGCACTATAAAGCGGTTCTTCAGTGCCACGGATTGAATAGAGCCCTAAATCGGGTTAACATACAAACTTTAAGCCTTGGTAATCACTCGATTTGATGATCATTTTCATTTTTACAACATTTTATGAACATTTGTTTTAGATTTTTTTTGGCAAAAGGGTAATCATACAATTTCTCGATATTATAATTATGCGTTAATACTCTAATGTTGCATAAGTTATTATAAACAATAGCCAAAATGCTTTGTTTTTAACATAAAAATGACAAATAATATCAAATAAACATGAATACCGGTGTAACCTAAGTGGCATTGCATGGTACTATGATATTTATGTCTCTTTAAAGGGACAGTTCACGGAAAAACTATCCGTTAGTATTTTGTTCATTAGTCCACTGTTAATACAATCCCACAGAATTGTGCGTGTCAGCAGTCACGTTTTCAAGATGGAGCACTTTCAGTACAGAGCAGAAACTGTGACGCTGATGTGTTTTGTGAACTATCCCTTTAACAGGGATGGGAACTACTGTATCCAAAGCTGCCTTACATGTTTCTGTTGCATCAGGCTCCGGGGTGAAGTGTGCCCTAGGTACAGATCTAGGATCAGCTTCTCCTCCTCCAATCCTAACCTTAACCATTAGTGGGGGAAATGCAGAACTGACACAAGATCAGCGTCTAGGGGCAACTTCACCCTACTCTGTTGCAACAACAGCAGCATCACCGTCATGGAGACATTACAATGGCCATACATTGTATGTAAACATGACCAAATGATGATTCCTGGGTAAGATAATGGAACAGAATGACTGACATATATTCAATAGACATATTGCATACAACATCATTACAGCAACTATGTCAATGTCATTTAAAAAATGTAAAGGTATCTATTAAGAAACATTGAGATATAAAATCCAAAGTGGTTGGACTGTATTGCGTGCATGTATCTAGTGCAATGTTTGTAATCGTGTATGTACTGCGGCGAAACCAAGGGCCCCAGTCATGATGAACCTGTACACAAATACAACCCTCTCTTTTGATTTTGTGTCTTTCTTCATGTTTCAGTTTAGTTTTGTTGTTTGTATTATTTTGTTGTTGTATTGTTTGTGTGTCGTTGTATTTAAAATGTGCGTGACTGTTGTTGTTTATCAGTGTATCAGTATTTTGTTACTTGTCATGTTTTTTTGTTTTTTTTGTGGACCCCAGGACGAGTAGCTGCTGCTTCGGGCAAAAACGAATGGGGATCCAAATAAACAAACAAATAAACAAACACGGAAACAAACCAATAAACCCAGGTAGTGGGGTAAATACTACGCCCTGTTCTGAGAATTCTAACCAAAGAGGCTTTGCGTTATCCCAGGGCATACAACGCAAACAGAATCATCTGAAAAGATCCAATCACAAAACAATGACGGCATGGTCATCTTATTTGCCAGCTTAGAGACATTTGGGGAATAAAATAGAATAATGGATGACTAAATGTCGTCTCACTCTATTTTAACACTCGGGTAAAAGCGGGTGGTGTTATGAAAAGGCAGCAGTTGGGTATTACTTTAGTTATTTAGATCAAAAAGAGGTTGAAAGCAGGAAACAGGCGGAGGTTGACGAAGCGACATTATGCATAACTCAGGATCTTCACTTGAAATCTCACCATCATGTTTTTGGAGCAGGGTTTGGTATGTTACAAATTCATGGAAATGTTCACTTCACACAAAGGAATCAGTCCACTCACTAAGTCCTTAGTCATCCATAGTGTGAAGTGCTCTAATACGATACAGAGGCAGGTTTACTGTATGCAGAGTAAAGGGTTTAGTTCATACAGTAGTTGAAATTCCAGTGTTGGGACCTCCAGTGTAGTTCCAGTAAAGAACATAAATACTTCTTGTTCCTCCTACAGACTTGGTTCTTATTCCACTAAGTCTTGAAACTTGTCTGCTCAATAGACTTGAGTTCCTCTTGAGTAGTTCCAGTGTTGTTGTCATTCTCCAGGGGTAGTATTCAAGCAGCAGGCCTGGCCCCTAGTGGTGAGATCTGGGTATTGCACCACCGTCCACTACACAGGCCTGACCCCTAGTGGTGGGATTCCGTAATTGCACCACTATCCACTACACAGGCCTTTTATACAATATGTAATGTGGTTCATCAGAGCTACGAGGGGAGATTCAGATTTCATAAATCCATCTAGCTATCTGCACAGGATAAACATGTTCTCTATATAAAAAATGGCACATTAGACATATTTATCTCTATATTATCATATATGTACATTCACTACATTTTCATTATGTCTAAAGGTGTTTTATATAACATCATAGAAAGAGGAGGAACACAGACAGATGTGATATGACTTTTAAAAAGATACTCAGAATGAATAAATACATCTAAATTACACCAAAATAAATCAAATGCAATGGAGCACGAGGTTTGCAAACACTACGAGGATGTACAATGAGGTGAGAGGCAGATGGGTGGGCAGCATCTTTACTATCCAACTGTCTGCTCATTTTGGCATCATCTGTTTGGTGGTACAGTAGCTCGACAGCCTCCACGACTACAGCCTGAACTCAAGCCCTGTTAGGTGTTCAGCTCAGTGTTTCTGCTGACTGTTTCTATCCCTGGAGATGTTACTTGGTAGCGGTGGTTGGTAGAAAGACAAGGAGAGGTAGGTCTTAAAGGCGTGGGTTACTCTGCTGCGCCCCCTGCTGTTTCGGAGTGGCCCTTGTTGCTGGGTTTGTGGGCCTGTTTCTTTTGCTGCTCAACCTCTTTCTTGCGGAGCTTCGCTCGCCGTTTGTCCAGTTTCTGCCGGTTCCGCCGAGCCTTCTCCATCAGGACCTTGAGATCCTTCACCTTCTTCCTGATCAGAGCCCGGTCCTGGGAGGAGGCAACGCCAAGGGTCTGTACATACACACACCACATGCGTGCGCAGCGCACACACACACACAAACACACACACACACACAGGACAGGGGTCAGAGATGGGAGGATGTGAGTGAACAGGAGCACTAGTCCGGGAATAAAACTCGGCAGCTGTGATCAAAACAAATATAACAGGAGTTGTAACAATTTCAGTCTATATTGGCGCAAAGCTTCAGGGCAAATTACTATATCAAAATGTTAAACTACTTGTACCTTGACGAGTGGCACCAAACACCCCTGGCAACAAACAAGGTGATACTAGTAACTAACTAGTAACTAAGGCCATGATTCAATCCAAGCAGCGAACTATAACAGACTTTTAGGATTGAGCTGACATGCAGCGTTTACCATGAATGTGATCTCCGTGAACGTCGGGGTAAATGCATTTAAAAGGTGCATTGTGGGCTATATAGTGTGATGCTTTATAACTCATTTAGAATTGAATACAGAAGTAACTAACATAGCTGGATATGTCCAATACCACAGACTTCAGTCCGTCACCTTGAGCTCAGTGCTGTCCAGCCGCAGGAGCTGGTCTCCGTCCACATTGTTGACCGTGAACTCTGGGATGTACTGCTCCAGGTTTAGTCCCATGAGCCAGCGGGACACCTGCTGGGAGCTCCACTCTGTCACACTGATGTTCTGCCACTGGTGCTGCTTGGGGCACTGGCCCTCATCTAGGATCTAGATACACACACACACACACAAACCCATGATATCTCCCCATATGCAGTGCCGAGAGAGCACACATAGTGATGGGTGATTTAAAATGAATCATTTATAAATGTCTAGAATAGAAGTTGAGAACATGCTGAAGACTGAACGTCACATTTGTGACATGCACTTCAATAGAGGTTTATGAAAAACAGTAGCCTATGAAATGTTTAGACTAATGAGTAAGCATGCATGTGATGTAAACACAGGCTTTTTACAAGCTTGGTAGACAGTATGGGAGCATGCATAATGTTTGTTTTTCAGGCTTCCTCAGTGGCCACTCAGAGCTAGATCTCACCTCGTCATCTATCATATCCAGACTCTGAACATGGCAGCACAGAGGATGACAGGACAGGACAGTTTGTTAACACAAAAACACAGCAGCAGCAGTGGCTCAGGGCACACAATGGTACAGGGTACATACAAAATGGCCGACTAGCAAAGCTACACTTGGCAACCAGAGGTTATTCAGCATGACATGACAGGAGCACTAGATGGGGAAATATAGGTCCCTTTTTCTTCATTTTTTACATTTTAGGTAATATACTCACATTTTTTACATTTGTGGTAATATACTCACATTTTTTACATCTGTGGTAATATACTCACATTTTTTACATTTGTGGTAATATACTCACATTTTTTACATCTGTGGTAATATACTCAAATTTTTTACATCTGTGGTAATATACTCACATTTTTTTACATTTTAGGTTGAATAACTAGTGATTGTTGATACTAGGTAGATTTTTTATGTGAGATAAAATCCTTGTTTCTCACCTCGTCTGAGGAGAGCACCAGGGTGTGTGAGCGACCGGACATCTTGGCTTCAGTCAGCAGACCACTGACCTCCACTGAGCTGTTACTGCTGGTACTCAGATCATCCTTCACCACAGGACCCTATGGAGAACAACACCATGCAGAAGTCTATTAGACCTTAGTCAAAACATTATCTACATCCAAAATGGAATCCTATTCCCTATAAAGTGCCCTATGGGCCCTGGTCAAAAGTAGTGGGGAATTGGGTGCCATTTCAGACAGCCTGTGTCTGGCTATAATCTATCTCAGTTCATTTCCAGGTCTATTTCATTGTATTCCCCTCTCAACACAAAGCAATTTTTGTTCTATGATGTTTTGAATCTAAAGCTAATAAATACCATTGTTGAAGTCATTTGCTGTTGATTGATTATTTCAATCAATGATTTCATAACGAATAGAGGGAATATACTAGAGGGCTTCTATATAGACAATTAAAACGTCATACGTTCTACATACAGAGAATATTTGCACACCTATGGCTGATTCAGAGACGCATTGTATTATTCAATGATCAAACATGTATGTGATGCAATTAAATAGAACGTAAATATTATACTGTATAATGAAACGGAATGTGTCATTTTACTGTGGTTTGAGCTGTTGTCTGGGGATCTGTATCTGAGCTCAGTCATCTTGACCCTGAAGTGTGTGTGTGTGAGTGTATGTGTGTGTGTGCGTGAGTGTATGTGTGTATGTTTCTCTGGCTGCGCGTGCATATGTGTGTGTGAACGCTCATGTCCACGGGCATGTGTGTTTATGTGCGTGTGTTTACCTGTGAGACCTCAGTAGTTCTCTCGGTCCCCAGTGATAACAATAATAAATGCTGTCTGGCAGACAGACTGGGGGCATCATAATCTCTGAAGCTTACAGCTGGCCCGACCTAACTACCGACCTACCTACCTACCTAACCACCCCAGGTGGGTGTGCCTTAGTCAACAAGCCGTGTGGAGGCTTGAGAAAACATGGTGTCAGCTATAGTCGTCATTTGATGTCAGCACAAACATAACCCTCCTTTTGATCTGTGGATTGTGATGTAAGTCTGTCTGATTCTATAGCCTGTGGCCAGATTGGATCGACTGAGCTGGGTAACTAGTTGCTCCTACAGTACCTCTCTGGTCCTTTTTTAGGTGAAAAGCTTGATTCACAATATCTATGACTAATTCATTGGCTTGCAGCCTTGAGGTTTGTGAGAAGAGTGAGATACAGCACTTCAACATTTACCTCACCTTAGGGGTTATGTACCAGGGATGAAAGACTAGGTACTATAAACGACATTGGATATTGTTCACTGAGTACAAAACATTAGGAACACCTTCCTAATATTGAGTTGCACCCCCTTTTGCCCTCAGAACAGACTCAATTTGTTGGGGCATGGACTCTACAAGGTGCCGAAAGCGTTCCACAGGGATACTGGCTCATGATGACTCCAACTCTTCCCACAGTTGTGTCAAGTTGGCTTGATGTCCTTTGGGGGGTGGACCATTCTTGATACTGTACACACCGGCAACTGTTGAGTGTGAAACCCAGCAGCGTTGCAGTTCTTGACACACTCAAACTGGTGCCCCTGGCACCTACTACCATACCCCGTTCAAAGGCACTTCTTTAATCCTTTTTTAACCCGTCACCTCCCCTTCATCTACACTGATTGAAGTGGATTTAACAAGTGACATCAATAAGGGATCATAGCTTTCACCTGGATTCACCTGGTCAGTCTATGTCATGGAAAGAGCAGGTGTTCATAATGTTTTGTACACTCAGTGTATTGAAGTGATTTCCCCATTGCTATAGCTTGATTAATAACATCAGTGGCTAGAGAATATCTAATTCATGAATTACTATGGACAAATCAAACATGATCAGTCCCAAAGTGAGCGCCAGGTAATGTGATTAAAAGACAAATGCCGTAACCTTTGAAATTATAATATCTAAATAAATGAGTTATGATGATTCACACCCTTGAAGGAATTATAAATTACTGGTCTAAAAATGTATCTAATCCAATACACCTTCTATATTTGTGCAAATGACTGAAATTAACTTCAATAACAAGTGCATTAAGAATATGCTAATCAGACAGCTTCATACCCTGCTATGTACAGTAGTGGTTTTGTATTCTGTTTGATTAGGTATGATTGGAGCAAAAAAATACAAATACAATACCAAGTAATATGAATAGGAGAAGAAGTGTGGCCATGTAAGAGATTTCTGTTAAACAGAAAGGCATCAGAACCAGACAGAGGTTAAATCAATGAAACGAAAAACCAACAATATGCACCACAATAGCCTACAGGTATTATATAATAATATGCATTAGCACACTTCAGTGAGCACTGTAAATATGTATTATCATGGAGATGCCCTGTTACTGTTTACTGTGTACATTGGGGTTCTCTTCACATACACACCTTGGCCTTGAGTTTCTCTGGGCTATAATCAGCAGAGGGCTCTGTAGAACTGAGGAGAAGAGGCATGAGTTAGTAGAGAGAGAAACAGATTATGTTGGTAGAAAACAACTATAGACATAAGAACAGATTTACTAAACATTCACACCAGTAAAACACTTCTCCAGAGAGAAGAACACATAAAAGGAGAAGAACAGAAGGTCAAAGGAGAAACCAGACAGGTTCATGCAGTATCTTTGTATTTTTTCTCCTTTCTGAGGATAATAGGGCTGGACGCGTAGTGAACTGACCCAGGCAGCATTGGAGGTGAGGTGGACGCTAAAGGGATTGGACACACTGACCTCTCTCTGATCCACGGCTGAGTCAAACAGAAATGCATCTACTAAACACAATACCTGTGTGTGTGTGTGTGTGTGTGTGTGTGTGTGTGTGTGTGTGTGTGTGTGTGTGTGTGTGTGTGTGTGTGTGTGTGTGTGTGTGTGTGTGTGTGTGTGTGTGGTACAGCGCTCTCTTATCATCCACACACAGCCGTAAAGCAAGCAGCAAGCATGAGATGTGTTTATGGAGGGAAGGGTTGTTTTGGTGGGATGGAGGGATGGAGGGGTGGGTTGGTGGGATGGAGGGATGGAGGGTGGGTTGGTGGGATGGAGGGTGGGTTGGTGGGATGGAGGTGGGTTGGTGGGATGGAGGGGTGGGTTGGTGGGATGGAGGGATGGGTTGGTGGGATGGAGAGATGGGTTGGTAGGATGGAGGGAGGGTTGGTGGGATGGAGGGGTGGTTTGGTGGGATGGAGGGTGGGTTGGTGGGATGGAGGAGGGAGGGTTGTGGGATGGAGGGATGGGTTGGTGGGATGGAGGGGTGGGTTGGTGGGATGAGGGGTGGGTAGGTGGGATGGAGGGTAGGTTGGTGGGATGGAGGGATGGAGGGGTGGGTTGGTGGGATGGAGGGTGGGTTGGTGGGATGGAGGGATGGAGGGGTGGGTTTGGTGGGATGGAGGGTGGGTTGGTGGGATGGAGGGATGGGTTGGTAGGATGGAGGGAGGGTTGGTGGGATGGAGGGGTGGGTTGGTGGGATGGAGGGGTGGGTTGGTGGGATGGAGGGAGGAGGAGGGTTGTGGGATGGAGGGATGGGTTGGTGGGATGGAGGGGTGGGTTGGTGGGATGAGGGGTGGGTAGGTGGGATGGAGGGGTAGGTTGGTGGGATGGAGGGATGGAGGGGTGGGTTGGTGGGATGGAGGGGTGGGTTGGTGGGATGGAGGGATGGAGGGGTGGGTTGGTGGGATGGAGGGATGGAGGGGTGGGTTTGGTGGGATGGAGGGGTAGGTTGGTGGGATGGAGGGGTGGGTTGGTGGGATGGAGGGGTGGGTTGGTGGGATAGGTGTGCAGTGACCCCTGTGTGTTGTGTAGGAGTCCCAGCTGTGTTGCTTTCTTCAATCACAGCAACTGCTTCCAGCCAACCAGAGTCAGCTTCACTCAGTCATACAGACAGTCTCAGTCTGACCCTCATGTTTATTTTCAGCGTGCTTAGTTTTTAAAGTGTTTAAGTCGATCGCCGGTGTATCTGTTGGGACTGATCCTGTCAATGATCGCATGGAGTGGTAGCAACATTGTTGTGAAGCTTTGACAAACAAACCAACCAACCATCAGGTGTATCTGACGGACAGTCAGTGCAAATGAAACCCTAAAGTCAACAGCTAAGACCCCTTTCTCTTTCTTACTCTCATTTTCCCTCTATTGTTTCAGTGCTTTACACTGCAGCACACTTTTTTTTTTTTGCAATGCGCTCCCTTTAATGTTCAGTGTCGCTGGACTATTATTTCCCTGCCAGACATATTTGGGTTGACATTTTAGTAAAAGGGAGGTTGCGTGCACGTTTATTGTTGTTTGAACTGTATTGATTTGGTGTGGTACTATTGACATTTGTCCACAAAGAGTTTGGACATTTTAAGGCCTTTGAAAACACCCACAAACACCCATTCACAAAACCCCTCAATCCTCCCCCTCACCCTTTCACACCCCCTCACTCTCCCCACACACCCATTCACACACCCCCACTCCTCTACTGGAAGGTAATACAGAATATTGCAAATTCTCTAAGGGTTATGACTGGGTTCTTCCTTGTCAATTGTTTCTATGAAGTTGCCTTTGAATTGCTCTGCCATTATTTTTGTATGAGGTATTATTAGTTGGGTTATTATTAGTTGTGCTATGTGTTTTATATGGTCTCAGTCTCCAGTCTCTATGCTGCAATAGTCTATGTGCCGGGGGGCTAGGGTCAGTCTGTTATATCTGGTGTAATTCTCCTGTCCTATCTGGTGTCCTGTGTGAATTTAAGTATCCTCCCTCTAATTCTCTCACTCCCTCCCCCCTCCCGGAGGACCTGAGCCCTAGGACCATGCCTCAGGACTACCTGGCCTGATGACTCCTGGCTGTCCCCAGTCCACCTGGTCATGCTGCTGCTCCTGTTCCGCCTGCGACTAGGGAACCCTGACCTGTTCACCGGATGTGCTACCTTGTCCTGGACCTGCTGTTTTCAACTCTCTCTCTCTCTCTACCGCACCTACTGTCTCGACCTCTGAATGCTCGGCTATGAAAAGCCAACTGTCATTTACTCCTGAGGTGCTGACCTGTTGCTCCCTCTACAACCACTGTAATTATTATTATTTGACCCTGCTGGTCATCTATGAACGTTTGAACATCTTAAAGAACAATCTGGCCTTAAATGGCCATGTACTCTTATACTCTCCACCCAGCACAGCCAGAAGAGGACTGGCCACCCCTCAGAGCCTGGTTCCTCTCTAGGTTTCTTCCTAGGTTCATGCCTTTTTAGGGAGTTTTTTCCTAGCCACCGTGCTTCTACATCTGCATTGCCTGCTGTTTGGGGTTTTAGGCTGGGTTTCTGTACAGCACTTTGTGGCATCTGCAGATGTAAAAAGGGCTTTATAAATACATTTGATTGATATGGTGTGACTTATCCTTTCTCTCCATCTGGCCAACCGGCTACACTATGGGCAGTCTCTTCTGCTGATGTGTGTCTGGTAACAGGTCTCTATCCATCCTACTCTTTTCCTTTCAGCAGGGTTAATACCTGCCTGGCGCTCCAACAACAAATAATTTTCTTTACCCCCTCTAACAATACCACTACAAGCTCTAGACGCTCATCTGGGGTCAGTTCAGCATTTCCCCCTTTAAGGTTAGGATGGGAGGGGAAGCAGATCCTAGATCTGTACCTAGGGGAAACTTCACCCTGGAGTCAGAGGAACACAGTGGCAGGGAGGTGGTTAGTACCTGTTTCCAGGTGAGCTTCTGGGGTCCTTCCCTTTGCTTGGTGTCAGTGGGTCCAGACCTCTCCTGATGGTCTTCTCCTCCAGGCTAAGAGAGGGGCTGGACACCACAGGAGACTGAGACCCTGCACACATCAGAGGTTCAGCAAATATATGAAAACATACAGCAAAGATAGTGATATGTGACTAAGTGACTAAGACTTTCTTGTAAATCATAATTGAAGACAATGGGAGATCTGATCGACAATTCGGGTTCCACACTCATATTCTTGAGATGCTAGCCTTAAACATGTGGGTAACAGTTCACTTAAAAACGACAAGTAAAATAGTCTAGGTTAAGTAAGCTTTGTCCAAGCCAGAATGGACCATAGGGAGGGAGGCTCCTGTATCTATAGTGATGAACAATAAAATATTTTATGATGCAGTTCTACACTGACCGTCGTTGTCTGCAGCCTGCAGGAGGAGGGTATGTCTGGGGGAGCCCTCAGCACTGCCAGGGGCCCTGGAGGGTCTGGACTCATCCATAGTACTGGAGGCTGCACTCCGGATGGACGAACGAGTACTGCCAGGGCCCTCTGATGCCTGGAGAGAGGGGGAGGTGAGAAGGGGGGACAGAGAGAAGAGGGAGGATGGGTCAATAGAGAAGGAGAAAGATGGAAGTAGGGATAGAAAGAGAGACAGAGATGAACACAGAGAAAGAGACATTTACTTTAACAATGTTATCAAAAAAAATAGAGACACTGAGACAGTTCACCCTAAGGCACCTGACAGCCACCTAACTTAGTAAATTAAACATGTCATCTCTCTCTCTCTCTCTCTCTCTCTCTCTCTCTCTCTCTCTCTCTCTCTCTCTCTCTCTCTATCACTCTCTCTGTACCATTATCCGGAGGTCGTTATCTTACCGTAGTAAAGGTTACACACAAATTGCATGATTTCCTCCGGTATAGTGGCCAGTGACTGTCAGTCTCCAGTGTAGTGGCCGGTGACTGTCAGTCTCCAGTATAGTGGCCGGTGACTGTCTGTCTCCAGTATAGTGGCCGGTGACTGTCAGTCTCCAGTATAGTGGCCGGTGACTGTCTGTCTCCAGTACAGTGGCCGGTGACTGTCTGTCTCCAGTACAGTGGCCGGTGACTGTCTGTCTCCAGTATAGTGGCCGGTGACTGTCAGTCTCCAGTATAGTGGCCGGTGACTGTCTGTCTCCAGTACAGTGGCGGTGACTGTCTGTCTCAGTACAGTGGCGGTGACTGTCTGTCTCCAGTATAGTGGCGGTGACTGTCAGTCTCCAGTATAGTGGCGGTGACTGTCTGTCTCAGTACAGTGGCCGGTGACTGTCTGTCTCCAGTACAGTGGCCGGTGACTGTCTGTCTCCAGTATAGTGGCCGGTGACTGTCTGTCTCCAGTATAGTGGCCGGTGACTGTATGTCTCCAGTATAGTGGCCGGTGACTGTCTGTCTCCAGTATAGTGGCCTGTGACTGTCTGTCTCCAGTATAGTGGCCTGTGACTGTCTGTCTCCAGTATAGTGGCCGGTGACTGTCAGTCTCCAGTATAGTGGCCGGTGACTGTCTGTCTCCAGTATAGTGGCCGGTGACTGTCTGTCTCCAGTATAGTGGCCGGTGACTGTCTGTCTCCCTGGATTTTTAAGCCTATATATTCCTGGGTCACGTCCCAAATGGCACCCTATTCCCTATATAGTACACTACTTGTGCTCTATAAAGGGAATAGGGTCGAATTTCGGACAAAGTCCTGTTCATTATTTTTGCTCAGTAAGGGACAGATCTTATAAATGTGAAAGAGTGTTCTCCAAAAGAGACTTTACCAGCAATTATCTCAGTAGGGAGGGGGAATAGGCTTTGCCACCATTCAGGATTAGATTGGTGTGCCTCAATTAATACATTACATAAAGGCTTTTTTATAAGGTCAGAGGACGGACAGGGCTAACCACACAAACACTATCAGTGTAATTACATTTAAATAAAACATAAATGTAAAAACAGTTCAATTCATTTTCAATGAGTAATGTTGATAGAACATCTGGTGGTGATTATACCAGATATTATTAATATTATCATTGTTGTGGATATTAAAAGGCTGAACAGAGGTGTTTGTGTGTGTGTGTGTGTTTGTGTGTGTTTGTGTGTGTGCATACTAACCTCTCCCTCTGTAGAGCTGACGCTGTCCCGTAGTAGTCCTCTGGAGAGTCTCTGTCTGCTAACAGCGTGGGGAACCGCCTCACTCAGCTCTGGAACAACACACACAACACAACCATCCTCAGTTACATGTGTTCAACAGTCATAAAGGTCTAGCCTGATCCCAGGTCTGTTTGACATGACAAGGAGTTGACATGATAACACAAACAGATCTGGGACCAGGCTAATAAAGGTCCACCTGGTTGATATACATGTTAATGTAATTCTAAACAAAGTCTGTGATAAAAGAAAGACGGGTTGTCATCAGATCCTATTGAAATGTAGATCTACAGAACGTTAGCTTCACACAAATACACACAACGACAACGCCACAGAAGAACCTGTTGTCATCATGTCAGAGGTATTCCTCGCCGTTTCCTCTCACCCTTCCCCGTCCCATC
The DNA here is from genome assembly GCA_030435695.1 of Brachymystax lenok tsinlingensis. Lineage (NCBI taxonomy): Eukaryota > Metazoa > Chordata > Actinopteri > Salmoniformes > Salmonidae > Brachymystax > Brachymystax lenok. Next base: position 27,997,085 of record CM059806.1, read on the forward strand.
CCGTCTCTCTTACTGATATTGCTTATTGAACTGTCTCATTCAGTCTCTCCAGATCTGGATCAGTATTCAGAGACTGCCCATTGTCCCCTTTTCAGGCCAATTATGGAGATAGCAGATCAAGGGCCACTGTAATCCATTATAATAGACTGGGCCAGGGGGAAAAAGCCGGAGGAGCACAGAAGAAAAAGGCCAGTGAAAGTCTGCGTCCCAAAAGGAACCCTACTCCCTTTTTAATTTAACTAGGGAAGTCAGTTAAGAACAAATTGTTATTTACAATGACAGCCTACCCCGGACACCAAGCTATGGGACTCCCAATTACGGCCAGTTGTGATATAGCCTGGAATCGAACCAGGGTCTGTAGTGATGCCTCTAGCACTGAGATGCATTGCCTTAGACCGCTGCGCCACTCAAGAGCCCCTCCATAGTGCACTACCTTTTTTCAGGGATCATAGAGAATAGGGTGCCATTTGGGACACATCCCAAAATCCAGACATGTGATTCGGTGTTACGGCCAGAATTTGTTTTGTATTTGTTTACTGTTTGTTTGTTTCCTGAAGTGGCATTGGAGTACGAGGTCAAAGTTCAAAGTGCATTCAGAGGTAAAGTACAGTGACATAAAAAGAGTAAGAGGGATTTGCTAAAAAAGGAGCAACAAGAAAAACAAGCTTTAATCCAAAAACAAATCTCAAGCCTTTGGTACTGTATGTCTTGGAGCTAGTGTTGACAGTGTGCAGTAACACAAGCTACATCCCAAATGACATGGAGTCAGACACAGTCCTGTCTGCCCCTCCATGTCCCTACTAAGGCAATAACAGCACAGTTTGAGGGCATAGGAAATAGGAAAGGAGCTGATAGGAGAGCTATAGGGCGTATCTCAGGGTTTGAGTGACACTGACACATCAACCCCTCCTAAGGATATGTCATTTGTCTCTACAGCCTCCATTGTCGTCTATTGAAATACCCTGATAGAGACGTATAGCTAAGGCAGGAACATTGTGATTGGGGGACAAGCTGTCCTTGTTACATTGGCAATAACGTGCCCAGAATCTCCCTCACAGTACATACTGTGAACAATGCATCATCTACACAGTGTGTTCATCCCAAATGGCACCCTATTCCCTATATAGTGCACTACTTTTGACCAGGGCCTCGGCCTGATCTTGGTCTATATCTATGTAAATTATATAGATATAGATGTAGAGAGGTAAAGTATATAGATGTAGAGAGGTAAATGATATAGATATAGAGAGGTAAAGTATATAGATATAGATGTAGAGAGGTAAATTATAAAGATATAAACTCAGCAAAAAAAGAAACGTCCTCTCACTGTCAACTGCCTTTATTTTCAGCAAACTTAACATGTGTAAATATTTGTATGAACATAACAAGATTCAACAACTGAGACATAAACTGAACAAGTTCCACAGACATGTGACTAACAGAAATTGAATGATGTGTCCCTGAACAAATAAAAAATAACAGTCAGTATCTGGTGTGGCCACCAGCTGCATTAAGTACTGCAGTGCATCTCCTCCTCATGGACTGCACCAGATTTACCAGTTCTTGCTGTGAGATGTTACCCCACTCTTCCACCAAGGCATCTGCAAGTGTCACGTCCTGGCCTGGGATTAGCCGGCTGTTCCTGCTCCACGCACCAGGCTCCCTGTGCGCCTTCAGAGCCCGGCACGACCTGTTCCAGCTACACGCATCAGGTCCACTGTGCATCTCCCGAGTCCGATGACTCCTGTTCCTGCTCCACCCATCAGGTTCCCTGTGGGCCTTCACAGCCTGGCACAACCTGTTCCTGCTCCACGCATCAGGTTCCTTGTGCGCCGTCAGAGCCCGGCCCGACTTGTGCCTACTTCACACATCAGATCCACTGTGCATCGCCTGAGTCAGATGACTCCTGTTCCGGCTCCACGCCAGCACGGCCCGCACCGGAGCCGCCGCCAAAAGCGAAGACCCACCCGAAAACCCTCCAGATTTGACTTTTTGTCGCGGTTTGTTGCGCTTTCAGAGCCCGGCACGACCTGTTCCTGCTACACGCATCAGGTCCACTGTGCGTCTCCCGAGTCCAATGACTCCTGCTCCACGCATCAGGTTCCCTGTGCGCCTCAGAGCCCAGCACGTCCTGTTCCTGCTCCACGCACCAGGCTCCCTGTGCGCCCTCAGAGCCCAGCACGTCCTGTTCCTGCTCCACGCACCAGGCTCCCTGTGCGTCCTCAGAGTCCAGCACGTCCTGTTCCTGCTCCACGCACCAGGCTCCCTGTGCGCCTTCAGAGCCCAGCACATCCCGTTCCTGCTCCACGCACCAGGCTCCCTGTGCGCCTTCAGAGCCCAGCACGTCCCGTTCCTGCTCCACGCACCAGGCTCCCTGTGCGCCTTCAGAGCCCAGCACGTCCCGTTCCTGCTCCACGCACCAGGCTCCCTGTGCGCCTTCAGAGCCCAGCACGTCCCGGTCCTGCTCCACGCACCAGGCTCCCTGTGCGTCTTCAGAGCCCAGCACGTCCTGTTCCTGCTCCACGCACCATGCTCCCTGTGCGCCTTCAGAGCCCAGCACGTCCTGTTCCTGCTCCACGCACCAGGCTCCCTGTGCGTCTTCAGAGCCCAGCACGTCCTGTTCCTGCTCCACGCACCATGCTCCCTGTGCGCCTTCAGAGCCCAGCACGTCCTGTTCCTGCTCCACGCACCAGGCTCCCTGTGCGCCTTCAGAGCCCAGCACGTCCTGTTCCTGCTCCACGCACCAGGTTCCCTGTGCGCCTTCAGAGCCCAGCACGTCCTGTTCCTGCTCCACGCACCATGCTCCCTGTGCGCCTTCAGAGCCCAGCATGTCCTGTTCCTGCTCCACGCACCAGGCTCCTGTGCGTCTTCAGAGCCCAGCACGTCCTGTTCCTGCTCCACGCACCATGCTCCTGTGCGCCTTCAGAGCCCAGCACGTCCTGTTCCTGCTCCACGCACCAGGCTCCTGTGCGCCTTCAGAGCCCAGCACGTCCTGTTCCTGCTCCACGCACCAGGTTCCCTGTGCGCCTTCAGAGCCCAGCACGTCCTGTTCCTGCTCCACGCACCAGGCTCCCTGTGCGCCTTCAGAGCCCGGCACGACCTGTTCCTGCTACACGCATCAGGTCCACTGTGCATCTCCCGAGTCCGATGACTCCTGTTCCTGCTCCACACATCAGGTTCCCTGTGGGCCTTCACAGCCCGGCCCGACTTGTGCCTACTTCACACATCAGATCCACTGTGCATCGCCTGAGTCAGATGACTCCTGTTCCGGCTCCACGCCAGCACGGCCCGCACCGGAGCCGCCGCCAAAAGCGAAGACCCACCCGAAAACCCTCCAGATTTGACTTTTTGTCGCGGTTTGTTGCGTTTTCAGAGCCCGGCACGACCTGTTCCTGCTACACGCATCAGGTCCAGTATGCGTCTCCCGAGTCCGATGACTCCTGCTCCACGCATCAGGTTCCCTGTGCGCCCTCAGAGCCCAGCACGTCCTGTTCCTGCTCCACGCACCAGGCTCCCTGTGCGCCCTCAGAGCCCGGCACGACCTGTGCCTGCTACACGCATCAGGTCCACTGTGCGTCTCCCGAGTCCGATGACTCCTGTTCCTGCTCCACGCATCAGGTTCCATGTGCGCCTTCAGAGCCTGGCACAACCTGTTCCTGCTCCACGCATCAGGTTCCTTGTGCGCCGTCAGAGCCCGGCCCGACTTGTGCCTACTTCACGCATCAGATCCACTGTGCATCGCCTGAGTCAGATGACTCCTGTTCCGGCTCCACGCCAGCACGGCCTGCACCGGAGCCACCGCCAAAAGCGAAGACCCACCCGAAAACCCTCCCGAATTGACTTTTTGTCGCGGTTTGTTGCGCTTTCAGAGCCCGGCACGACCTGTTCCTGCTACACGCATCAAGTCCACTGTGCGTCTCCCGAGTCCGATGACTCCTGCTCCACGCATCAGGTTCCCTGTGCGCCTTCAGAGCCCAGCACGTCCTGTTCCTGCTCCACGCACCAGGCTACCTGTGCGCCCTCAGAGCCCAGCACGTCCTTTTCCTGCTCCACGCATCAGGTCTCCACGGCCCGCACCGGAGCCGCCGCCAAAAGCGAAGACCCACCCGAAAACCCTCCAGATTTGACTTTTTGTCGCGGTTTGTTGCGTTTTCAGAGCCCGGCACGACCTGTTCCTGCTACACGCATCAGGTCCAGTATGCGTCTCCCGAGTCCGATGACTCCTGCTCCACGCATCAGGTTCCCTGTGCGCCCTCAGAGCCCAGCACGTCCTGTTCCTGCTCCACGCACCAGGCTCCCTGTGCGCCCTCAGAGCCCGGCACGACCTGTGCCTGCTACACGCATCAGGTCCACTGTGCGTCTCCCGAGTCCGATGACTCCTGTTCCTGCTCCACGCATCAGGTTCCATGTGCGCCTTCAGAGCCTGGCACAACCTGTTCCTACTCCACGCATCAGGTTCCTTGTGCGCCGTCAGAGCCCGGCCCGACTTGTGCCTACTTCACGCATCAGATCCACTGTGCATCGCCTGAGTCAGATGACTCCTGTTCCGGCTCCACGCCAGCACGGCCTGCACCGGAGCCACCGCCAAAAGCGAAGACCCACCCGAAAACCCTCCCGAATTGACTTTTTGTCGCGGTTTGTTGCGCTTTCAGAGCCCGGCACGACCTGTTCCTGCTACACGCATCAAGTCCACTGTGCGTCTCCCGAGTCCGATGACTCCTGCTCCACGCATCAGGTTCCCTGTGCGCCTTCAGAGCCCAGCACGTCCTGTTCCTGCTCCACGCACCAGGCTACCTGTGCGCCCTCAGAGCCCAGCACGTCCTTTTCCTGCTCCACGCATCAGGTCTCCTGTGCGCCTTCTGAGCCCGGCACGTCCTGTTCCTGCTCCACCCATCAGGTCCCCTGTGCGCCTTCTGAGCCCGGCACGACCTGTTCCTGCTCCTTCTGACGGTCGTGACAGCAAGTTTCCAGACACTCCTGGGGGGAATGGCCCTAGCTCTCACCCTCCGATCCAACAGGTCCCAGACGTGCTCAATGGGATTGAGATTTGGGCTCTTCGCTGGCCATGGCAGAACATTGACATTCCTTCTCTTGCAGGAAATCACGCACAGAACGAGCAGTATGGCTGGTGGTGTTGTCATGCTGGAGGGTCATGTCAGGATGAGCCTGCAGGAAGGGTATCACATGAGGGAGGAGGATGTCTTCCCTGTAACGCACAGCGTTGAGATTGCCTGCAATGATAACAAGCTCAGTCCTATGATGCTGTGACACACCACCCCAGACCATGACGGAACCTCCACCTCCTAATCGATCCCGCTCCAGAGTACAGGCCTCGGTGTAACGCTCATTCCTTTGACGATAAACGCAACTCCGACCATCACCCCTGGTGAGACAAAACCGGGACTCGTCAGTGAAGAGCACTTTTTGCCAGTCCTGTCTGATCCAGCGACGGTAGGTTTGTGCCCATAGGCGACGTTGTTGCCGGTGAGGTCCTGCCTTACAACAGACCTACAAGCCCTCAGTCCAGCCTCTCTCAGCCTATTGCTGACAGTCTGAGCACTGATGGAGGGATTGTGCGTTCCTGGTGTAACTCGGGCAGTTGTTGTTGCCATCCTGTTCCTGTCCTGCAGGTGTGATGTTCGGATGTATCGATCCTGTGCAAGTGTTGTTACACGTGGTCTGCCACTGTGAGGACGATCAGCTGTCTGTCCTGTCTCCCTGTAGCGCTGTCTTAGACGTCTAACAGTATGGACATTGCAATTTATTGCCCTGGCCACATCTGAAGTCCTCATGCCTCTTTGCAGCATGCCTGAGGCACGTTCACACAGATGAGCAGGGGCCCTGGGCATCTTTCTTTTGGTGTTTTTCAGAGTCAGTAGAAAGGCCTCTTTAGTGTCCTAGGTTTTCATAACTGTGACCTTACCGTTAACGACCGTTCCACAGGTGCATGTTCATTACTTGTTTATGGTTCATTGAACAAGCATGGAATCAGTGTTTAAACCCTTTACAATGAAGATCTGTGAAGTTATTTGGATTTTTTACGAATTATCTTTGAAAGACAGGGTCCTGAAAAAGGGACGATTCTTTTTTGCTGAGTTTAGATGTAATGCCTCTTTGCCTCTTTACATCTATATCTGTCATTTACCACTACATCTACAGTTGAAGTTGGAAGTTTACATACACCTTAGCCAAATACATTTAAGGGTGAAGTTTTTGTAGTTCGTTCCAATCATTGGCAGCAGATAACTGGAAGGAAAGGCGGCCAAAGCAGGAATTGGCTTTGGGGGTGACCAGTGAGATATACCTGCTGGAGTGCGTGCTACGGGTGGTTGCTGCTATGGTGACCCGCGAGCTGAGATAAGGCGGGGCTTTACCAAGCAGGGACTTGTAGATGACCTGGGTTTGGCGACGAGTATGAAGCGAGGGCCAGCCAACGAGAGTGTACAGGTCGCAGTGGTGGGTAGTATATGGGGCTTTGGTGACAAAACGGATGGCACTGTCATAGACTGCATCCAATTTGTTGAGTAGAGTATTGGAGGCTATTATGTAAATGACATCGCCGAAGTCGAGGATCGGTAGGATGGTCAGTTTTACGAGGGCATGTTTGGCAGCATGAGTGAAGGATGCTTTGTTGCGAAATAGGAAGCCAATTCTAGAATTAATTTTGGATTTGAGATGTTTGATGTGAGTCTGGAAGGAGAGTTTACAGTCTAACCAGACACCTAGGTATTTGTAGTTGTCCACATAATCTAAGTCAGAACCGTCCAGAGTAGTGATGCTGGATGGGCGGGCAGGTGCGGGCAGCGATCAGTTGAAGAGCATGCATTTAGTTTTACTTGCATTTAAGAGCAGTTGGAGGCCACGGAAGGAGAGTTGTATGGCATTGAAGCTCGTCTGGAGGGTAGTTAACACACACTTTAACTTCCTGACTGATGTTTTGAGATGTTGCTTCAATGTATCCACATAATTTGTCTTCCTCATGATGCCATCTATTTTGTGAAGTGCACCAGTCCCTCCTGCAGCAAAGCACCCCCACAACATGATGCTGCCCCGTGCTTCACGGTTGAGATGGTGTTCTTGGCTTGCAACTCTCCCCCTTTTTCCTCCAAACATAACAATGGTCATTATGGCCAAACAGTTTTTTTTTTGTTTCATCAAACCAGAGGACATTTCTCCAAAAAGTATGATCTTTGTCCCCATGTGCAGTTGCAAACCGTAGTCTGGCTTTTTAATGGCGGTTTTGGAGCAGTGGCTTCTTTCTTGCTGAGCGGCCTTTCAGGTTATGTCGATATAGGACTTGTTTAACTGTGGATATAGATACTTTTGTACCTGTTTCTTCTAGCATCTTCACAAGGTAATTTGCTGTTGTTCTGGGATTGATTTGCACTTTTCGCACTAAAGTACGTTCATCTCTAGGAGACCGAACGCGTCTCCTTCCTGAGTGGTATGACGGCTGCGTGGTCCCATGGTGTTTATACTAGCTTATTATTGTTTGTACAGATGTGGTACCTTCAGGCGTTTGGAAATTGCTCCCAAGGATGAACCAGACTATTTTTTCTGAGGTCTTGGCTGATTTCTTTTGATTTTACCATGATGTCAAGCAAAGAGGCACTGAGTTTTAAGTTAGAATACATCCACAGGTACACCTCCAATTGACTCAAATGATGTCAATTAGCCTATCAGAAGCTTCTAAATCCATGACATCATTTTCAGGAATTTTCCAATCTGTTTAAAGGCACAGTCAACTTAGTGTATGTAAAATTCTGACCCACTGGAATTGTGATACAGTGAATTATAAGTGAAATAATCTGTCTGTAAACACTTGTTGGAAAAATTACTTGTGTCATGCACAAAGTAGATGTACTAACCGACTTGCCAAAACTATGGTTTGTTAACAAGAAATTTGTGGAGTGGTTGAAAAACGAGTTTTAATGACTCCGACTTCAACTGTAGATATAGATGTAGAGAGGTAAATTATATAGACGTAGAGAGGTAAATTATATAGATATAGACGTAGAGGTAAATTATATAGATGTAGATGTAGAGAGGTAAATAATATAGATGTAGAGAGGTATATTATATAGATGTAGATGTAGAGAGGTAAATTATATAGATGTAGATGTAGAGAGGTAAATGACAGATATAGATGTAGAGAGGTAAATTGTATAGATATAGCGGTAGAGAGGTAAATTATATACATATATGTAGAGTGATAGGTAAATGGAGTCTTTTAAGCTCACTAGAAAAGTGAGAATTGGGAGATGAGAATGAATGGGTCCCTGTTGTGACTCACTAAAGAATCATCTGAATATGACCAGTAATGTGTATTATATTACCACAGTGTGGGGTATTATTGCCTGGGGAGGGAGATAGCTATAATAGTAGTAGAGTGTAAGCATCGTATTTCTGTATCTTCCCATCTCCCTGAGACTCACCTCTGGCAGGACCGGCCTTCCCAGGACTCCGTTGGGCACTGTTGTTGTTGTTGTTCACCTGGATGCCATTTTGTTTCATCAGTTGCATCAGCTCAGACTCCAGGGCTGCAATCTGTGAAGAAACCGTTTCGAGTTTCAGTGTAAGTGACCCATACAGGGTGACTCCCTCCACTGGTAACACCATGTGCCAGCAGGGACAGGGGTTTGACCCACGGCCGTTCACATGTCTTTGATCTACTTCAGAGCTAGCGTACCTGATAAGATGGCGCCGGTAGACATGGCGGCTCAGTTTCTAGCTCCTAAGCAACTTTGCAGTATTTTTTTGTGTGTGATATTTCTCACATTATAATTCCATTATTTTACTTTTAGGTTTGTGTTTATTGTTGTGTATTGTTAGATATTACTGCACTGTTGGAGCTAGGAACACAAGCAATTTGCTACACCCGCAACAACATCTGCTAAATATGTGTATGTGACCAATACAATTTGATTTGATTCTAATGGTCAATTAATCATAGATAAGAGCTACAACAAAATTGTGAAACGCCTGGAGGGTCCGCGAGGTGAGATTTGAAGACCACTGTGCTAATCAAAGGAATGTGCTTATGTTTAGCGGGCTGGTACGTTATGTTTAGCGGGCTGGTACGTTATGTTTAGCGGGCTGGTACGTTATGTTTAGCGGGCTGGTACGTTATGTTTAGTGGGCTGGTACGTTATGTTTAGTGGGCTGGTACGTTATGTTTAGTGGGCTGGTACGTTATGTTTAGCGGGCTGGTACGTTATGTTTAGCGGGCTGGTACGTTATGTTTAGCGGGCTGGTACGCGTTATGTTTAGCGGGCTGGTATGTTATGTTAAGTGGGCTGATGCGTTATGTTTAGCGGGCTGGTATGCGTTATGTTTAGCGGGCTGGTACGTTATGTTTAGCGGGCTGGTATGTTATGTTAAGTGGGCTGGTACGTTATGTTTAGCGGGCTGGTACGTTATGTTTAGCGGGCTGGTACGTTATGTTTAGCGGGCTGGTACGTTATGTTTAGCGGGCTGGTATGTTATGTTAAGTGGGCTGGTACGTTATGTTTAGCGGGCTGGTACGTTATGTTTAGCGGGCTGGTACGTTATGTTTAGCGGGCTGGTACGTTATGTTTAGCGGGCTGGTACGTTATGTTTAGCGGGCTGGTACGTTATGTTTAGCGGGCTGGTACGTTATGTTTAGCGGGCTGGTATGTTGTGTTAAGTGGGCTGGTACGTTATGTTTAGCGGGCTGGTACGTTATGTTTAGCGGGCTGGTACGTTATGTTTAGTGGGCTGGTACGTTATGTTTAGCGGGCTGGTACTGTATGCGCAAATTCATACAAAAACCTGTCCCAAGTGCTGTCCCAGGTGCTGTGCCAGTATTATACAGCTGGTAGGGGGAATTAGGGGTTTATCTTGTACTTATACAGATACACAATGTACACTTGTATAGTTACAAATTAACATATATTAACATATCACACAGCCATAAGCATTTAAATTACTCTGATCTTTGGTTGTGGGTTTATGCTCCGGATTGTAGTTTCCCTAGGTACAGATCTAGGATCAGCTTCCCCTCCCCCAATCCTAACCCTAACCATTCATGGGGAAGATGCTAAACTGACCCAAGATCAATTTCACTCTACACCTGGATGTACTCAGCAGCATTGATTAGAAGACCATAGAGGAAGGCCATTGAGAGAGCATATTACCCTGACTTGCAGTCCCTGGATCTCTTCCAGGTGGGACTTCTCTGCATCCTCCAGCCTCTTCCTCTCTGCATCCTCCTTCTGGACAAACTCCACCTCCCTGGAAGAAACAGAGAGAGGGGAGAGCAGAGGAGGAGATGGGGGTTAGAAGGGTACGACGGTGGCCCTCTGACAGGGCTGATGACGGGGAGAGTGTTTGGTGTGAGGACAGGGACAGAGTGTAAGGTGTTTGGATGGTTGGGGACAGGTCCTCTGACAGGGGTGAGGACAGGGACGGAGTGTTAGGTGGTTGGGAAGTTGGGACTGTTCCTCTCACAGGGATGAGGACAGGGACGGAGTGTTAGGTGGTTGGGAAGTTGGGACCGTTCCTCTCACAGGGGTGAGGACAGGAACAGAAGTGTTAGGTGGTTGGGAAGTTGGGACCGATCCTCTCACAGGGGTGAGGACAGGAACAGAAGTGTTAGGTGGTTGGGAAGTTGGGACCGATCCTCTCACAGGGGTGAGGACAGGAACAGAAGTGTTAGGTGGTTGGGAAGTTGGGACCGCTCCTCTCACAGGGGTGAGGACAGGGACGGAGTGTTAGGTGGTTGGGAAGTTGGGACCGTTCCTCTCACAGGGGTGAGGACAGGAACAGAAGTGTTAGGTGGTTGGGAAGTTGGGACCGCTCCTCTCACAGGGGTGAGGACAGGAATGTGTGAATGTGACGAGATATGTTGAGCTCCTCTCTGTGTTGTCCCCTTTAACAGGAGTGTAGAAGGTAAAGGGTATAGTGTGTGTGTGGTAAAAGGAGAATATCCCAGGGAGGATAGGAGCTCAGTGAAGTAAAGTCAGAGTGACAGTCTAACACAGTCCTGCCTCTGTCTTACAGCAGGGCTGAAGGACATAGGGCTCCCTCGCACGCACACTCAGACAGACAACCATAACGAACCCAACACGGACAGACAGACAGACACACAGACATTGGCTCTTGAGACATTTGCAATTATTTGTGCTCACTACATCCGCTTGGTGAGATGATCTGCCTGTCTTATTCTGGCCTGTTCAACATTGCTGCTGTTAAAATGGAGGGATAGTTTGTTTGCGCAGTTAGCAGCAATGTTGCCTCAAGGACAAAGGCATTTAAAGGCAGTCAGAGCAGAGAGTGGCAAAGTGCTTCTGATGGGAATGACCATAGAAATCAACTCACTACTCTGAGAGAGAGGCTGCGGTGTGGAGTAGAGCTGTATAGGAAGTCAACACAGCTCTCTTTCTCTACAGACATGCTTCAACTAAGTGCCACTTGGTGAAAATGTCCTTCAGATGAATGGGTGGAATCTGTTTGTGGAAAGTTTGATACACATACTGTAGGAAAATAACAGGGTTTGAATAACAGACGTGTATTACCTAAAATAAGCTAAAGCTCTAAATTTGGATTTGAATCTTAAATAACTTAGCTACGATAAGATTTTGTCCATATAAACCAAAGTGGACTGAATAATGTTGCAATTGTTCAGGTTTTCAGTCATTTAAAAAATATATATATTTAACTTTATTTAACTAGGCAAGTCAGTTAAGAACAAATTAGTATTTACAGTGACAGCCTACCCCGGCCAAACCCTAACCCGGATGACCCAATCACGGCCGGTTGTGATACAGCCTGGAATCAAACCAGGGTCTGTAGTGACACCTCTAGCACTGAGATGCAGTGCCTTAAACTGCTGCGCCACTCGGGAGCCCATTTTACTCTAACGGCAACAGATAAAACGGACACATCTGGAATGTGTGGCTAGTTACTGACTAGACCAGAGCAACATGTCACCTATTTAATCCTATGAAGTGGTTACAGTAGTTCCAGTCTGCCTAGCTAATTGGCTCAAAGCAACGTTCCAAGCGCGCTACAGTATAATACAGTACAGTAAATCACAAAAGTACATGTTGATGTTGGTGTTGGTCTGTAGTCAGTTAAAAGACGCCGAAGGAACAACAAAGAGTTGTTTGACAAAGTGCTGGGCAACAGTATAAGTGATATTAGTGCGAGGAAAATACATTTATAGTTCTGTATGGTAGTGAACGGCGGGAATGAGTAACTCCCTGAGCAGGGATAGAACCTGGGTCGCCTGACCCCAAGGCAAACGCACTACCCTAAGTTAGATATTTCACTTCGGAGAGTTCGTAACAGCCTTACCAAGGCTAAGAATGGTACAGTATATTGAACCAGTATATTGCCTAATTTGGACTAGTTTAGCACCAGAGTCTGACTCACTTCTGCTGGAAGTCTTTGATGAGTTTCTTGGCCTTGTTGTACTTCTTCTCTAGAGTGGTGTACTGGCACTGGGCCTCCTTCAGGTGCTCGTTGACTGTGTGGCACAGGGTCTGGGCCTCGATCCAGTAACTCTCCAGCTTCAGCATCCTCTCCTTGTTCTCCTCCATGCTGGCCTTCAGCTGGCTCTTCTCCTTCTCCCAGCGCGCCTTCTCCCTGTCCACCGCTGCAAGCTGGGGTAGACAAGCACACAGACATTCAGATACTGAACACAAATAAACACATTAGCATGGCAGCACACACACACAATCACATACAGTGGGGAAAAAAAGTATTTAGTCAGCCACCAATTGTGCAAGTTCTCTCACTTAAAAAGATGAGAGAGGCCTGTGATTTTCATCATAGGTACACTTCAACTATGACAGACAAAATGAGGAAAAAAAATCCAGAAAATCACATTGTAGGATTTTTTATGAATTTATTTGCAAATTATGGTGGAAAATAAGTATTTGGTCACATACAAACAAGCAAGATTTCTGGCTCTCACAGACCTGTAACTTCTTCTTTAAGAGGCTCCTCTGTCCTCCACTCATTACCTGTATTAATGGCACCTGTTTGAACTTGTTATCAGTATAAATGACACCTGTCCACAACCTCAAACAGTCAAACTCCACTATGGCCAAGACCAAAGAGCTGTCAAAGGACACCAGAAACAAAATTGTAGACCTGCACCAGGTTGGGAAGACTGAATCTGCAATAGGTAAGCAGCTTGGTTTGAGGAAATCAACTGTGGGAGCAATTATTAGGAAATGGAAGATATACAAGACCACTGATAATCTTCCTTGATCTGGGGCTCCACGCAAGATCTCACCCCGTGGGGTCAAAATGATCACAAGAACGGTGAGCAAAAATCCCAGAACCACACGGGGGGACCTAGTGAATGACCTGCAGAGAGCTGGGACCAAAGTAACAAAGCCTACCATCAGTAACACACTACGCCGCCAGGGACTCAAATCCTGCAGTGCCAGACGAGTCCCCTGCTTAAGCCAGTACATGTTCAGGCCCGTCTAAAGTTTGCTAGAGAGCATTTGGATGATCCAGATGAGGATTGGGAGAATGTCAGATGAAACCAAAATATAACTTTTTGGTAAAAACTCAACTCGTCGTGTTTGGAGGACAAAGAATGCTGAGTTGCATCCAAAGAACACCATACCTACTGTGAAGCATGGGGGTGGAAACATCATGCTTTGGGGCTGTTTTTCTGCAAAGGGACCAGGACGACTGATCTGTGTAAAGGAAAGAATGAATGGGGCCATGTATCGTGAGATTTTGAGTGAAATCCTCCTTCCATCAGCAAGGGCATTGAAGATGAAACGTGGCTGGGTCTTTCAGCATGACAATGATCCCAAACACACCGCCCGGGCAACGAAGGAGTGGCTTCGTAAGAAGCATTTCAAGGTCCTGGAGTGGCCTAGCCAGTCTCCAGATCTCAAGAGTTGAAAGTCCGTGTTGCCCAGCGACAGCCCCAAAACATCACTGCTCTAGAGGAGATCTGCATGGAGGAATGGGCCAAAATACCAGCAACAGTGTGTGAAAACCTTGTGAAGACTTACAGAAAAATGTTTGACCTCTGTCATTGCCAACAAAGGGTATATAACAAAGTATTGAGATAAACTTTTGTTATTGACCAAATACTTATTTTCCACCATAATTTGCAAATAAATTCATAAAAAATCCTACAATGTGATTTTCTGGATTTTTTTCCCTCATTTTGTCTGTCATAGTTGAAGTGTACCTATGGTGAAAATTACAGGCCTCTCTCATCTTTTTAAGTGAGAGAACTTGCACAATTGGTGGCTGACTAAATACTTTTTTCCCCACTGTACACACACACGCATGCACGCACACACATGCACGCACTATCACACACTTAGTTAGTATACATTAAATACACACAAGCATGTGTGCGCACGCTTGCACAAACACACGCACACACAAACACACCATGCACACGTTAGGCAGAAATGTATAATAGTGAACGCCCACCATTAAGTATGTAATGAAAGACAAACAGTGGAACACAAACACAATATCGACAGATTCCCAAATACCGACTGACTACACGCACTACGGTATGAGACTATGCTATGGGATGAACACCCTAACTTCCAGGTCACTAACCAGCCTTCACAACAAAGTGAAACCAGCATAGCATGTAATGACAAGCCCTTCAACGAGTTTAGTCTGTTGGCACAACCTCCTTCCAAATGTTGTTATTGTATTACATCCTTCTACTCCTCCTCAGGGTGAACTTCTGAAGCAGCAGTCTCCCAACGACCACCAGATCAGCTCATGCTCGGAGTATTACACCAACAAGCTTATCTTTCAATGTCACTAAATCCAGTCATTCAACTGAGTTAATTATCTACAGAGCTTGTAGATCACTTCCTGCAGCTTGATCTAAACTGTCCTCATAAGGGCGGCACACAATTGGCCCAGCGCCATCCGGGTAAGGGGAGGGTTTGGCCGGGGTAGGCCGTCATTGTAAAATAAGAACTTACTTGCCTAGTCAAACAAAGGTTAAAAAAATAAATAAGGATGCAGGGGATAAACCAGACACTTTTAAAAAGTTATTGTGTCTGTGCCTGCTTGCCTGTCACTCTCACTTATCCACTGGCTCACTCTCCGCCCAGACACCTGTGACACGAAACGGCAAGAGAGGCAGTGGAGCTAAACTTCTGAAATAGACATGCAATTGCCTTAAATATTCAGTAATAACTTGAAATAGAAACTATTATCCACTGCACTGTCCAATGACGTCCTTTTTCCAAACGTATGTCTATTCCTCATGCTTTTATTGTACTTTGTATATTTATTTTATACCATTCTTAGAGATGATAGAAGCGGAGCTTTCTTACCTTGTTTTTGAGCTTCTGTATCTCTGCCTCGGTGACAGTGTGCTTGATCTGCAGCTGAGGGAGTAGAAAGGGAAGAGGTTGATCTGACGATCAAACACTTGGCTGAGCAGCCTCTGTGCTGGACAAGCCTCATGCAGACACACACACACACACAGCACTAGGAAGAGCCACATCCCATGCATGACAGCACTCTCTACCACTGAAACTGAGAGACTCACAGAACTGGACGTGAAGAGAGGGAGAAAGAGAAATGCAGAACTAGAGAGGGAGTCAATAGGCAGAGAGAGAAAAGTGGAGATTGAATGACAGAAAGAGAAAGAAAGAGAGAAAGGACACAGTAGAATGAGAGAAGAGGAGAGAAAGAGGCAGTAAAGGAAAGTGAAGAGAGAAAGAAAGAGAGAGGGAGAGAAAGAAAGAGAGAGAGGGAGAGAAAGAAAGAGAGCAAGAGAGAGAGAGTCCCAGAGAGAGAGAGAGAGAGAGAGAGAGAGAGAGAAGAGAGAGAGAGTCCCAGAGAAAGAGAGAGAGAAAGGGGGAGAAAAAGGGGGAGAGAGAAAGAGAGAGAGAGAGAGAGAGAGAGAGAGAGAGAGAGAGAGAGAGAGAGAGAGAGAGAGAAAGGAGGGACAAAAAGAGAGAGAGAATGAGAGAGAGGAAGGGGGAGAGAGAGTCCCAGAGAGAGAGTTCAGAGGTTTTGGGACAGTAGAGATTACATGATTTCTCACTAAATATCCAGAACACCGCAGTGCAGCTCGAGCAATTTGTTAAGTGTGTCACGCAAGTGTGGCGTGAGGGACAAAATGTCCTGGTGCCAGCAGTGGTAGTAAGGCTTTTTAATCAATATTACTTGCAGGCTGGCTACTTCAAAAAGGGAAACATCTGAATCAAATCAAAAGGGTTCTAGAAGAAAGTAACAGCCAAATACTTTGTTTCAGTCATTTGTTACTCTTTGACTTCGTTGCAATCATGAACAAGAAAGAGTTGTTTGACAAAGTGCTCGGCAGCAGTATTAGTGATATTAGGGCGAGGAAAATACATTATAGTAAGACGTTTCTTCTTTTTTGTGACCTTCTGTCTTTTTTTAGAGTGGTGAAAGGAAATAAGTAGAGGAAAAGAGACAAGGAAAGAGGATGTGAAGTGACCTCTCTGAACTTCTGGTAGAGTTTGGTGGCATCCAACTCTGAGGGGGAAATTATGTCATCCGCCTCTGGCAAATCGAACACCTCAATGCTCTTCTCGCCGTCGCCCTCCCCGTCTCTGGCCCTGTCCGCAGCTGGGCCTGCCTCCTCCTCCTCCTCCTCCTCATCTGTGGCATACTCCCCTGTCTGAGGACACACATGCACGCACCACGTGCGCACACACACACACATAACATGAGAATACATTTCCGTCTACATAACTTATCATACACATACATTTCACAGAGAACAGCACAAGCACCTAATCATCAAACGTTTACATCCTGTATTTAATTCCGCTGCTCTATTGGTCGCATCATGCATCAGTCTGAACCTAACATCCTAGAAGTTGTTTGTGCTAATGTCAAAATTACATGAATCAAAGATTTGTGTAGGCCAGCTCTGGTTTCTGGGACCTATCAGAACAATTTGCATTCGCAAAGTCATCTGTGAGGAGATCATATCCAGACTCATGGTGGAGAAGAAAGGCTAGTGGGCGTGGCGTGTGGCCGGAACGATGTGGATGAATAGCCAGGCAACTCCAATGTTGATCATGAAAACAGTTAATCATGTTTACGGTGAGGACAACAAATACACCAGCTTAAGCTTTCTCTCAGCCAATTTTGAGAGAGAGACCAGTTGCCATGTCTGGGTATAGAATAACAGGGGCCCTGTCAAAGTGAGCTGAGGGGGTGAGGTGAGGAAGGGGGTGATTGATGGATGGGGATGGAGGGTGGGGGTTGAGGAGAGGGACAGGGTTAGGTCATCCTGTGATGACCCACAGTATGTAAAACCCTTTCAGATGAGCGGTGCTTTATGAGAGCAATCCATCCCCATCATCACCACTAGGGCTGTGGCGGTCACGAAATTACGTCAGCCGGTCTCACGGTAATTGACCGTTAATTAACAAACACATTTAGCATCTCCTGGCTTCCACACATTTTATAAAGTCTAATAAATCCATGTAATATAGCCTCCAACTTCACAATAAATCCAGAAAGGTCTAAAGAAGCATGATATGAAGAAAATGTAGTCTATTTCAGAAGAACAGAATAGCATACTCTGAGTTATGTTAGGTCCTGATCTGGCTATGCCAAATGGCTGTGGGCTACACTAGTTCATTTAGCAGACAAGATTTGCTTATAATTCCGTGGCATTATTTAATATTATTTTTAAAGTATGAAGAATACAATTGAACAAATTGTGACATCAGCTGATGTAAGAAGGACTTCATAAAACATTTGGTTGAACAAAGCTGAATAAAATAGAAAGGATATTTTCTCCAAACGATTTGAAGGAGTGCTCACACGTGGCTATATTGTGTTGAGCGTTTAACAAAGAAATAGGTATTCCTATATGCTTTATTTAGAGTTATTCATGTAACTTTAGTTGTTTTACAAACGCTGGGCTATATGTTTAGATTTTTAATACATTGTAAGGCTGCATGATGCGACTAATGATGATTTGAAAAAAGTTGCTTGAAAGGTGGATGAAAGACATGAGCTCTCATTCACAATTTGACAAGCACTTGATAATGCCTCGAATTTCACAGCGGCATCCCCTTTGTGGCCGTAACACACCTTAAAAAAAACATCCCTTTTGCGGCCCGGAGTGCTGTGTTGTGCTGCGAAATCCTAAGCCTCTCTCAATCACACGGTTCTCTGTCACGTGATCGGGTCTCTCACAGGCTACAAGTGAAGACAGACACATCGGGGATGCAACTGCCCACGTCCTTATCCAATTAAGAGGTCCATATTAAAGATATTGGAAGAACTGTCCACATTTTCATTAGCCAACAAGATGAGCAGGTCAATCTACTATCCCCCATAGTCAAAAGTCAACCTATTCTATTCTGTGCGAGAAATAAATATTCAAAACATAGTCTGGGACAGTGTGGGATGCGATAGATCCCAAATTAATACAACCACTAGCATCAAAAAAACTTTTTTAAGCAATGTGGCTGACAACAGATCAGAACATTTAGCTTAAAATGTTAATAAACTATTAGGCTATTTCTTCACATTAATCGCACAGGTAGCAGGCTATAAGCGCAAATGTTCCATTAGCTTCACCACCATCATCACCCTGTCACTATCATCATCATCATCATCATCATCATCATCATCACTACTAGCACCACCACCCCAATCATCATCATCATCACCTTCATCAGCCTGTGCAGTATGTGTGGTCAGTAGAATAGAGACAGCAGGGTTGATGATACTGTATGGTTCTCTTCCTGCTAGAGCTCTCTCTCTACATCCTGGCAGCCTCTTACTAAACTGATTCAGACAGACTGATCCAGACAGACTGATCCAGACAGACTGATCCAGACAGACAGAATGCATCCCAAATGACATACTATCCCCAATGGGTTCTGATCTAAAGTAGTGCACTATGTAGAGAGCGGGGTGCCATTTGGGGCACAGACAGGATTATAAAGAGGAGTTCTGCTCTGCTGCAGAGAGCCAGGCAGGGACAGCAAGCCAGACTCAAGCCCTGGGAGGCCTCTACCCAGGATCGAATGACCCATCCTGGCATGGGGCCGGCCGTGCCCCTGCCTCTGGTCCTACTGCCAGAGACACTGGTGCTGCAGCTCACACATCTCTCTCTCACTCTCTCTCTCTCTCACAAACATGCTGATGCACACACAGACACACACATTCTCTCTCTCTCTCTCTCTCTCTCTCTCTTTCTGACTCTGACTCTCTCACAAACACGCTGATGCGCGCGCACACACACACACACACACACACAGCTTACGCTGACACATGATTTGAAACCTCTGGTACAGCGAAAGCTTTCAGCCCTGCTGCCTTTAACAACTACAAATATCTATTCACCCCCATGCACCCCATTCTCTATTAACAGAGTGAATAGGGTGAATAGAGAATGGGGTGAATGGGGGTGAATAGAGTGAATAGAGGATGGGGTGGATAGGGTGAATAGGGTGAATAGAGGATGGGGTGGATAGGGTGAATAGGGTGAATAGAGATTGGGGTGAATAGGTTGAATAGAGAATGGGGTGAATAGGGTGAATAGGTTGAATAGAGAATGGGGTGAATAGGGTGAATAGGTTGAATAGAGATTGGGGTGAATAGGGTGAATAGGTTGAATAGAGAATGGGGTGGATAATGTGAATGGGGTGAACAGGGTGAATGGGGTGAATAGGGTGAACTGGGTGAATAGGTTGAATAGAGAATGGAGTGAAAAGGGTGAATAGGTTGAATAGCGAATGGGGTGAATAGGGTGAATGGGTTGAATAGAGAATGGGGTGGATAGGGTGAATGGGGTGAACAGGGTGAATAGGTTGAATAGAGAATGGGGTGAATAGGGTGAACAGGGTGAATAGGTTGAATAGAGAATGGGGTGAACAGGGTGAATAGGTTGAATAGAGAATGGGGTGAATAGGGTGAATAGGTTGAATAAGTTGAATAGAGAATGGGTTGAGTAGGGTGAATAGGGTGAATAGAGAATGGGGTGAACAGGGTGAACAGGGTGAATAGGTTGAATAGAGAATGGGGTGAAAAGGGTGAATAGGTTGAATAGAGAATGGGGTGGATAATGTGAATGGGGTGAACAGGGTGAATGGGGTGAATAGGGTGAATAGGGTGAATAGGTTGAATAGAGAATGGGTTGAGTAGGGTGAATAGGGTGAATAGAGATTGGGGTGAATAGGTTGAATAGAGAATGGGGTGAATAGGGTGAATAGGTTGAATAGAGAATGGGGTGAATAGGGTGAATAGGTTGAATAGAGATTGGGGTGAATAGGGTGAATGGGTTGAATAGAGAATGGGGTGGATAATGTGAATGGGGTGAACAGGGTGAATGGGGTGAATAGGGTGAACGGGGTGAATAGGGTGAACAGGGTGAATAGGTTGAATAGAGAATGGAGTGAAAAGGGTGAATAGGTTGAATAGCGAATGGGGTGAATAGGGTGAATGGGTTGAATAGAGAATGGGGTGAATAGGGTGAATGGGTTGAATAGAGAATGGGGTGGATAGGGTGAACGGGGTGAACAGGGTGAATAGGTTGAATAGAGAATGGGGTGAATAGGGTGAACAGGGTGAATAGGTTGAATAGAGAATGGAGTGAAAAGGGTGAATAGGTTGAATAGCAAATGGGGTGAATAGGGTGAATGGGTTGAATAGAGAATGGGGTGAATAGGGTATATGGGTTGAATAGAGAATGGGGTGGATAGGGTGAACGGGGTGAACAGGGTGAATAGGTTGAATAGAGAATGGGGTGAATAGGGTGAACAGGGTGAATAGGTTGAATAGAGAATGGGGTGAACAGGGTGAATAGGTTGAATAGAGAATGGGGTGAATAGGGTGAATAGGTTGAATAGAGAATGGGGTGAATAGGGTGAATAGGGTGAATAGGTTGAATAGAGAATGGGTTGAGTAGGGTGAATAGGGTGAATAGAGAATGGGGTGAACAGGGTGAACAGGGTGAATAGGTTGAATAGCGAATGGGGTGAACAGGGTGAATAGGTTGAATAGAGAATGGGGTGAACAGGGTGAATAGGTTGAATAGAGAATGGGGTGAATAGGGTGAACAGCGTGAATAGAGAATGGGATGAATAGGGTGAAACAGAGCTGCTCAAGTTCAACACTGTTTAACATCTACATTAATGAATTGGCATAAACATTAGAAGAATCTGCAGCACCTGGTCTCACCTTACACAACACTGAAATCAAGTGTCTGCTGTACGCAGATGACCTGGTGCTGTGGTCTCCCACTAAGGAGCAGTTACAGCAGCATCATCTGCACAGGTTCTGTATTCCAAAAAATCAGGATCACAAACATCAATTCTACCCTATCTAGTCACCCCATTCTCTATTAACCCCATCTAGTCACCCCATTCTCTATTAACCCCATCTAGTCACCCCATTCTCTATTAACCCCATCTAGTCACCCCATTCTCTATTAACCCCATCTAGTCACCTCATTCTTTATTAACCCTATCTAGTCACTCCATTCTCAATTAACCCCATCTAGTCACCACATTCTCTATTAATATTCACCCCATTCTCTAGTCACCTCATCTAGTCACCCCATCCTCTAGTCACCCCATCCTCTATTCACCCCATTCTCTATTCACCCTGTTCTCTATTCACCCCGTTTTCTATTCACCCTGTTCACCCCATTCACCCCATTCTCTATTCAACCTATTCACCCTATTCACCCCATTTTCTATTCACCCTATTCACCCTATTCAGGTACTGGTCAAAAGTAGTGAACTATATAGGGAATAGGGTGCCACTTATGACACACATTAAGCCTTACAGCCTGACAGCACACAGTGTAATGACTGAGTAATGACCATTACTAATCCTTTACTAATACGTTTCACATTCCTACAGAATCCATACCTACACTAGGCAGTCAAAACAGTACTGGGGAATCCACACTGAATTGAAACTAGCAAAACATCCATTCCTTCATGCATAACCGACATGGTAAACAATTATGAATTATTTAGGATGATCTATGCTCTGCAATAAAATGAAAGCATTAATATTAATATCTCTATAAATATTAGATTAAGTTCCCACCACATGGCAAATTATTCATCCTAAACGCAGCATGGGACTGGTAATATCAGACATCTGTGGAGCTTTTGGTTTGGTTTGATCCCAGGACACAAACAGACATGCCATACAACCCTCTGAGCCACAACAATCAATCCACCAATGAATGACAAACAGTGAAGTAAAAAAAAATGTGTCTTTGAAATCATCACACAGACTTACTGTACAGTATAGACATAGATATACCCGCATGCACCAGACCAGAGCGTATAGGCTATGTATCACTCTGCCCAGATACATGGTAATTAACCTGACGTCTCTCCTCTCTAAATGGGGATTTAATAAAGACCCTCAGCCTCGGTGCCATGGCAACGCGCAACCCATTAAGGAAATGCCCCTTGTCTGATGCATGGAAACAAATCAGGCCTGAATGAATGGAGGAGGCAGACAGACATACAGAGGGATGGAGGGAGAGAGAGAGATAGAGAGGGAGGAAGAAAGGAAGAGAGAGAGAGAGAAAGAGAGTGATCTGGAGGGAGGGAGATCTGGAGAAAGGGAGGGAGAAAGACAGAGAGATCTGGAGAGATAAAGGGGAGAAAGAGAGAGATCTGGAGAAAGGGAGGGGGAAGAGATATCGGGAGGGAGGGAGATGGGTGGCCTTATTGTCTTCCAGCCTCCTGACCCACTAATAATGAGAGAATGGGCTTAGTGTGTACTAGAACAAACACAGGCAGGAAAACATGTTGGCTGAGAGAGAGAGTTGCCATTGAGTGTGTTTTTTAACAACCACAGACGCTCAAACACTTTAAAACACACCTAGAGGCTTGTTATAATGTCAACAGCCACATTATTCATGAGCTATGTTTCGCTACGCCTGATTTTCCATTATCACAACCCAAACTCATGACCAAGATTGACCTGCGGCAGCCATTGCAATGTTGGAGAACGGGATTGGAGTGCAGTGTGACCACACAGGTTTGTCGTTAGGAGGGTGAAACAGAGCTGGGGCCATATCAAACTTCTCAGAATAGGAGTACTGATCCAGCATCAACCCCACCCCCCCTTTCCAAACATATTAATCCTAATCTAAAAGGCAAAACTGATCCTAAATCAGCCATCCTACTCTGAGATGCTTACAGGCCCTGATCAGTAGAAGAGTGTACAAGCATTTCGCAACACTCGCATTAACATCTGCTAACCATGTGTATGTGATCAATAAAATTGGATTTGATTTGATTAGTGGGTCAGGAAGCTAGCCATTGTTGTAGAATGAGTTAATAAAAGTGTATAGGATTTGATTGGCCACACTAAGAGGTGTATCAGTAGCAGGGCAAGACAGCGGGGCAGTAGGCTACCCACCTCATCATCGTACTGGGCATACTGCTGCTCCAGCATCTCTCTCTGTCTCCTCTCCTGCTCCAGAGTCTGTTGGATCAGAGCAGCCACCTCGCTCACCTGGCCCGGACGCTCTCGACCAATCACAAACCTGGAAATGGACAGCAACAGTCAATCAGCAAGAGCATACAGGGGTTAAACATTCACATAATGAAGAGTCATTTGATAATAGATTGGAAAAATAACTGCTGTTGCGTGTCACAGAAGGGCTGACTTTACAATACACTGAAACACTGTGCATGTTGGTTTACTGAGGAATTAGAGCTTCACTTCAATACACCTCTTCCAGTGACTTTACAATACACTGAAACACTGTGCGCGTTGGTTTACTGAGGAATTAGAGCTTCACTTCAATACACCTCTTCCAGTGACTTTACAATACACTGAAACACTGTGCATGTTGGTTTACTGAGGAATTAGAGCTTCACTTCAATACACCTCTTCCAGTGACTTTACAATACACTGAAACACTGTGCATGTTGGTTTACTGAGGAATTAGAGCTTCACTTCAATACACCTCTTCCAGTGACTTTACAATACACTGAAACACTGTGCATGTTGGTTTACTGAGGAATTAGAGCTTCACTTCAATACATCTCTTCCAGTGACTTTACAATACACTGAAACACTGTGCATGTTGGTTTACTGAGGAATTAGAGCTTCACTTCAATACACCTCTTCCAGTGACTTTACAATACACTGAAACACTGTGCATGTTGGTTTACTGAGGAATTAGAGCTTCACTTCAATACAGCTCTTCCAGTGACTTTTCCTGATTCATTTTCAGCTTAACTAAACATGACAAAACTTTCTCAGTCCTATTTTATTTGTTTGTGTGTTGATTGAGGCTGTAACAGGCAGTCTGTGCGATTGGCAGGGACTTAACGGCAGGATCTGATTATAGGGGAGTGGAGGCGAGGAGGGGGAAGGTGGCTTTCAGCACTAACACAATGACGTGACAAATGTCATGCAGCCCTCCAGGGTGGAATGTGCACGTCAGGCACAGGCACAGGCTCAAGGTTACAGCTGTACCAGCCATTCTCTCACACCCTACCCTACCCTACTCCACCATACCCTATGCCACCCTACCATACTCTACCATACCCTAACCCTACCATACCCCACCCTACCATACCCCACAATACTCTAGCATACCCTACCCCACTCTACCATACCCCACCATACTCTACCATACCCTATCATACCCCACCCCACCCCACCCTACCATACCATACGATACTCTACCCTACCCTACCATACTCTGCCATACCCTACCCCACCCTACCATACCATCCTTTACCATACCCCACCCTACCATACCCCATCCTACCATACCCTACCATACTCTACCATACCCTACCATACCCCACCCTACCCTACCATACCCTACCCTACCATACCCTACAGAGCCTAAGAATGCCATGCCATCCACTGGTGAAAGAGAGAGTTATTAGATCAATGTACACTAAAAACAAATGTGTGGTTAAAATTAGCAACAAGTAAACAGACTTCTTCGCTCAGGGACGTGGTGTAAAACAGAGCTGCTCAAGTTCAACACTGTTTAACATCTACATTAATGAATTGGCATAAACATTAGAAGAATCTGCAGCACCTGGTCTCACCTTACACAACACTGAAATCAAGTGTCTGCTGTACGCAGATGACCTGGTGCTGTGGTCTCCCACTAAGGAGCAGTTACAGCAGCATCATCTGCACAGGTTCTGTCAGACCTGGGTTCTGACAGTTAACCTAAAAAAAACAAATAGAATATTCCAAAAAAAGGTCCGGAAATCAGGATCACAAACATCAATTCTATTTGGACACAGTTCTATTAGAACACACCAAAAACTACACGTATCTAGGACTAAATATCAGCAACACAGGTAGCTTTCACAGGGCTGTGAACGAGCTGAGAGACAAAGCAAGAAGAGCTTTCTATGCCATTAAAAGGAATATTCCAATTAGAATCTGTCTCAAAATGGCAGCGAAGTATGGGGTCCCCTCTCTAATAATGAATTTACCAAATGGGACAAACATCCAATCAAAATACTGCATTCAGAGTTTTGCAAGTGCAAAGAAAACCTCCAAATAACTCATGTAGAGCAGAATTGGGCCAATAGCCCTAGAATAGAACAAATAAGCAACCCTGAAACATATCATCACACAGCCCTACAATGTCAAGAGATGAAACAAGAGAAGAGTCCCCTCAGCCGGTTCTGATGCTCAGATCACTAACCCAAACCAACTCCATAGAGCCTCAGGACAGCACTCAGAAAATATGGCCCAACCAAATTATCACAAAGCAAAAATAAAAATATATCACCTATTGGAAGGACACCACAAAAAATCGAAGTCAACTTCAATGCTACTTGCCTCTAAACAGACAGTACATGGTGGCAGACTATCTGACCACCGTGACTGATAGAAAACTGAGGAAAACACTGACTAGGTACAGACTCAGTGGGCAGTCTGGCTATAGAGACTGGTCGTCACAGGCATTCTCATTAATATTGTTGTTGTAGTTGCTGTTAGTGGTAATCCCATTTCCACCACTACTATTATTAGGAATATTCACCTTTTAATTAATCCACT
The DNA here is from genome assembly GCA_030435695.1 of Brachymystax lenok tsinlingensis. Classification (NCBI taxonomy): domain Eukaryota; kingdom Metazoa; phylum Chordata; class Actinopteri; order Salmoniformes; family Salmonidae; genus Brachymystax; species Brachymystax lenok. The sequence continues at coordinate 28,023,089 of CM059806.1, forward strand.
TTGTCCAGTTTATAACAACATTGAAGGTATATATTTCTTCTGGCAGTATCCTGCTAACTCTGACTCAAACCTCCAAAACCCAAATCCAGTGTTTGGGATGGTCTTTATGTCGATCAGTAATAGATTTCAGGACAGACAGTGAACGCCAGGTCACCTCTCCCCATGTTCCCTCTCTACCACCCAGCATACAGGAGGCAAAAACACATCTTTCTCTGGTTTCTCTCTGGTTTACTCCAAGATGGATCCCTCTATCTCTGCGGGAGAGCATATTTGACTGAGTGGGCCCGCTGATTACAGAGCTACAGCGCTATACGCTCCACAGTCCAAGGGCTAGCGTTGAGCTACATCTGGAGCAACAACTGAGAGGAATCACAATCACGGGCATCTCTCCATCTAGCAGCTGACCTGGAAATAGTTTCCTCATTCCCGGAAAAGCAACATGCAGGGGGGTTCCACCCTGCCTCCCACTGCTCTGGGAACAACAGCCCTAATGCAGAGAACGTGTCTAGTCCATTAGGAGCTGCTATGTTGACAGACACGGGCTGCGTATGTAATGGCACACTATTCCCTTCCCTTACTGCTTTTGAAGAGGGCCCATAGGGTTCTGATCAAAAGTAGTGCACTACATAGGGAATAGGGCCATGTGGGACGCACAAGGGTTAGGGATTTGAGGGATGTCAGCGCTTAATTTCCTCACACAACGGATATGCCCTCTGTCAACCATTGTGGGATGTTAGTTTCATATCGTGCTGTCTTTTCAAATCAAATCAAATCCAATTTTATTTGTCACATACACATGGTTAGCAGATGTTAATGCGAGTGTAGCGAAATGCTTGTGCTTCTAGTTACGACCGTGCAGTAGAATCTAACAAGTAATCTAACAAATTCACAACAACTACCTTATACACACAAGAGTAAAGGAGTGAATACGAGTATGTACATATAAATATATGGATGAGCGATGGCTGACCGGCATAGGCAAGATGCAGTACATGGTATGGAGTACAGTATATACACATATATATATATGAAATGAGTAATGTAGGATATGTAAACATTATATAAATGGCATTGTTTAAAGTGGCTAGTGATACATTTATTCCATTCAATTATAATTATTAAAGTGGCTAGAGATTTGGGTCGATGGCCGAATGGCATAGGCAAGTTTCAGTAGATGGTTTAGAGTACAGTGTATACATTTGATTTGAGGATGTCGGATATGTAAACATTATATACAAAATTGTTTAAAGTGGCTGGTGATACATTTGTTACATCCAATTCCTATGTTTTAAGTAGCTAGAGATTTAAGTCAGTATGTTGGCAGCAGCCACTCAGGATGCCAGACAGGATGCTCTCGATTGTGCATCTGTAGAAGTTTGTGAGTGATTTTGGTGACAAGCCGAATTTCTTCAGCCTCCTGAGGTTGAAGAGGCGCTGTTGCGCCTTCTTCACCACGCTGTCTGTGTGGGTGGACCAATTCAGTTTGTCCGTGATGTGTACGCTGAGGAACCTTCTCCACTACTGTCCCGTCGATGTGGATAGGGGGGTGCTCCCTCTCCTGTTTCCTGAAGTCCACGATCATCTCCTTTGTTTTGTTGACATTGAGTGAGAGGTTATTTTCCTGACACCACACTCCGAGGGCCCTCACCTCCTCCCTGTAGGCCATCTCGTCGTTGTTTGTAATCAAGCCCACCACTGTAGTGTCGTCAGCAAACTTGATGATTGAGTTGAATGTGTGCTTGGCCACGCAGTCATGGGTAAACAGGGAGTACAGGAGAGGGCTGAGAACGCACCCATGTGGGGCCCCAGTGTTGAGGATCAGCGGGGTGGAGATGTTGTTTCCTACCCTCACCACCTGGGGCCGGCCCGTCAGGAAGTCCAGGACCCAGTTGCACAGGGCTGGGTCGAGACCTAGGGTCTCGAGCTTAATGACGAGCTTGGAGGAAACTATGGTGTTAAATGCTGAGCTGTAGTCGATGAACAGCATTCTTACATAAGTATTCCTCTTGTCCAGATGGGTTAGGGCAGTATGCAGTGTGATTGCGATTGCGTCGTCTGTGGACCTATTGGGACGGTAAGCAAATTGGAGTGGGTCCAGGGTGTCTGGCAGGATGGAGGTGATATGATCCTTGACTAATCTCTCAAAGCACTTCATGATGACGGAAGTGAGTGCTACGGGGCGATAGTCATTTAGCTCAATTACCTTCGCTTTCTTGGGAACAGGAACAATGGTGGCCCTCTTGAAGCATGTGGGAACAGCAGACTGGGATAGAGACTGATTGAATATGTCCGTAAACACACCACCCAGCTGGTCTGCGCATGCTCTGAGGACACGGCCAGGGATGCCACCTGGGCCGGCAGCCTTGCGAGGGTTAACACATATAAATGTTTTCTCACATTGGCTGCGGTGAAGGAGAGCCCGCAGGTTTTGGTAGCAGGCCGTGTCGGTGGCACTGTATTGTCCTCAAAACGAGCAAAGAAGTTGTTTAGTTTGTCTGGGAGCAGGACGTCATGGTCCGCAACGGGGCTGGTTTTCTTTTTGTAGTCCGTGATTGACTGTAGACCCTGCCACATTCCGTATACATCAATGTTGTTGTCCGACGCTATCCGGAACATATCCCAGGCCACGTGCTCGAAGCAATCTTGATCGGATTGGTCGGACCAGCAGTGAACAGACCTGAGCATGGGCATTTCCTGTTTTAGTTTCTGTTTGTAGGCTGGGAGCAACAAAATGGAGTCATGGTCAGACTTGCCGAAAGGAGGGCAGAGAATAGCCTTGTATGCATCACGGAAGTTGGAATAACAATGATCCAGAATGATCCAGAATTTTACCAGACCGGGTGGCACATTCGATATGCTGGTAAAATTTCGGGAGCCTTGTTTTCAAATTAGCCTTATTAAAATCCCCAGCCACAATAAATGCATCCTCAGGATATGTGGTTTCCAATTTACCTAGAGTGAAATTAATTTCTTTCAGTGCCGTCGATGTATCAGCTTGAGGGGGGATGTACACGGCTGTGATTATAATCGAGGAGAATTCTCTTGGTAGATAATGCGGTCGGCATTTGATTGTAAGGAATTCTATGTCAGGTGAACAAAAGGACTTGAGTTCCTGTATGTTGTTATGATCACACCACGTCTCGTTAATCATAAGACACACACCCCCACCCTTCTTCTTACCAGATAGATGTTTGTTTCTGTCGGTGCGATGCGTGGAGAAACCAGGTGGCTGTACCGACTCAGATAACGTGTCCTGAGTGAGCCATGTTTCCGTGAAGCAAAGAACGTTGCAGTCTCGGATGTCTCTCTGAAAGGCAACCCTCGATCTGATTTCGTCTACTTTGTTGTCCAGAGACTGTACATTGGCGATTAAAATACTCGGGAGAGGTGCACGATCGCCCGTTGGCGTAAGCTTGACCAAAAGACCGCGCGTTTCCCCCTTCTCCTGCGCCGCCGTTGTTTTGAGTCGCCGGGTGCGATCCAGTCTGTTGTCCTGGTTGGGGTACCAAACAGAGAATCCGCTTCGGGAAAGTCGTATTCCTGGTCGTAATGTTGGTATGTTGACGCTGCTCTTATATCCAATAGTTCCTCCCGATTGTATGTAATAAAACTTAATATTTCCTGGGGTAACAATGTAAGAAGTAATACATAAAAAAACAAAATACTGCATGGTTTCCTGAGAACGTGAAGCGAGGCTGCCATCTCTGTCGGCGCCGGTTTAATATCTGGTTCATGAATGTGGATACAAAAATATAATGTTTCTTATTTTTTTACCATAATGCAATTATGGTTTCATGTGGTGACCAGTGAAATCTTACTCGTACGGTTTCAGAGATCTGGATGATGTCGTAAGTCAGGGTTAAATTGAGTTGAAATGGCAAATCTGGGACACAGGGCGATCAAACCCAGGGTGGAGAGAGAGAGGGAGAGGGATTTACTGGACAGGAGGAAGAAGAGAGTGAATGAAAAATGAGAGATAGAGAGGAGTGGAGAGGAGAGAATAGATCAGAAGAGAAAAAGAGAGAAGAGAGAAAGAAAGAAAATGTGTGTTATTTTTCACTTTCTCTCTTTGCTGCTGCTGTCCATGCTTCAATCAATATTTTCTCAGTAAACGGCCATCTGCTTATGGAACAATACGCTGCAATAGAGTTGGACACAGTTTGACATATCCTTCCTCTCCAGCCCTAATCACCATTCACACCAAAAACTTAACACTATGTAACAGAGAGGACAAAAAGAGCAAGAGAGGGAGGGAGAGGACTGAAAGAGAGAGGGAGAGTGAGAGAGGACTGAAAGAGAGAGGGAGAGTGAGAGAGGACTGAAAGAGAGGGGGAGGGAGAGAGAGGACTGAAAGAGAGGGGGAGGGAGAGGACTAAAAGAGAGAGGGAGAGGGAGAGGACTGAAAGAGAGAGGGAGAATGAGAGAGGACTGAAAGAGAGGGGGAGGGAGAGGACTAAAAGAGAGAGGGAGAGGGAGAGGACTGAAAGAGAGAGGGAGAATGAGAGGACTGAAAGAGAGAGGGAGGGAGAGGACTAAAAGAGAGAGGGAGAGGGAGAGGACTGAAAGAGAGAGGGAGAGTGAGAGAGGACTGAAAGAGAGGGAGAGGGAGAGGACTAAAAGAGAGAGGGAGAGGGAGAGGACTGAAAGAGAGAGGGAGAATGAGAGAGGACTGAAAGAGAGGGGGAGGGAGAGGACTAAAAGAGAGAGGAAGAGAACTGAAAGAGAGAGGGAGAATGAGAGAGGACTTAAAGAGAGAGGGAGAGAGAGGACTGAAAGAGAGAGGGAGAGAGGACTGAAAGAAAGAGAGAGAGGACTGAAAGAGAGAGGGAGGGAGAGGACTGAAAGAGAGAGGGAGAGACAGAGAGGACTGAAGGAGAGAGGGAGAGAGGACTGAAAGAGAGAGGGAGGGAGAGGACTGAAAGAGAGAGGGAGAGCAAGAGAGGACTGAAAGAGAGAGGGAGAGAGGACTGAAAGAAAGAGAGGACTGAAAGAGAGAGGGAGGGAGAGGACTGAAAGAGAGAGGGAGAGACAGAGAGGACTGAAAGAGAGAGCATGAGAGAGGACTGAGAGAGAGAGGGAGAGAGGACTGAAAGAGAGAGAGAGAGAGAGAGAGAGAGAGAGAGAGAGAGAGAGAGAGAGAGAGAGAGAGAGAGAAATCTAAACGCGTCCGCATGGTTCTCAGACGAAACAGTTTGGAAGAGTTTGTGTATATATTATGATGCCATTTTGTGATGTTTTTGGACTTCGGTAAGGGTTTTCCGGCTGTTCGGGCACACCATTTTTTTTCTCGATGCCAGACAAAGTTCAGGAGCCAAAGTCTACGCCCCTTCGTCCATGATTGGTCAACTGTAGGGATTCTTCAATAAAGTCTTTGTTGTCATTCAATGAGAGACGACTTGTTTTCATGCACGTTTTTTTCATAGAGAAATAATGCACCAAACATCTTAGTTAGATTAGACTAAGATCTCCGCTGCAAAAACGTCAAAATCTTAGATGAATTCTGACTATTTTGAGGAAGTGTATACTGGCTACGGCGTCTCAGAATGGCCAAACAGTACTATTGCCGTTTTCTTCTCATTTTTCAAGCGAAGGTCTTTTCAGGGAGTTTGCGAGCACACTCATTCGGTTCGCCTAGCTAGCCGCCTGCCTAACTGAAGCATGCTGGGAGGAGGGTTATTAATAAAGCACTTCTCTTCCATGCTGTGCTCCTCTATTGTTTGGGAGAAGACTGCTCTGCTCTGTGGAGCGGAGGCCTGCTGTCCACTGCTACTCTCTCACAATGATACATTCTTTCCAGACATATTTCCACGCTATTTACATTATGCTAATGTAGCATTAATGGGGGTCTGGCAAAACCTGTTTCACATGCAGGCTATGTTGTGTGTTTGTGTAGCAGTTTTGGTGGTCTGCAGTTTGAAAACAAGTTTGGAGATAAAATGGCAGAACATAAACCCACATTCTCAGTGAGCTCAGAGATAAAGAGAAAAGGTTATGTAAGAGAATCACAGTTAAATGGACACGCATTATTCTTTATATGACTATAGAACAGACTACTGTAGCTGTACACTGAGTTATGCCCCTCTAACAAAGCAGTTTTAACTAAACAGACCAGAGAGGGTGAGAGATGTGAATGCAAGCATTTCCGGTGACTGTGCCTCACTAAAAACCAAATGTTTACCTGGCCCATCACCCCACCCTGGATTTGGACAGCCTCTACGACCAGGTACACCTCAACAAGACCACGGACCCCAACTTTGCCAGGACCTTGAAAGACATCGCTCTCAACAGAAGCCCCAGTACCTCACACAGGAGCAACAGAGCGATGAGCACCCTGCCCAGACCTGCAAGACTCCCCTCCACGACCCGCAAACCCCCCCCGGACCTGCACCCAGAGGACATACACCCAGACCACAGCATCATCAGCCACGCCTCAAATCAAATCAAAGTGTATTTGTCCCGTGCGCCGAATACAACAGGTGTAGACCTTACAGTGAAATGCTTACTTACAGGCTCTAACCAATAGTGCAAAAAAAAGGTATTAGGTAGACAATAGGTAAGTAAAGAAATAAAAACAACAGTAAAAAAAAAGACAGGCTATATACAGTATCGAGGCTATATACAGTAGCGAGGCTATATACAGTATCGAGGCTATATACAGTAGCAAGGCTATAAAAGTAGCGAGGCTACATACAGACACCGGTTAGTCAGGCTGATTGAGGTAGTATGTACATGTAGTTATGGTTAAAGTGACTATGCATATATGATGAACAGAGAGTAGCAGTAGCGTAAAAGAGGGGTTGGCGGGTGGTGGGACACAATGCAGATAGATAGCCCGGTTATTCAATGTGCGGGAGCACTGGTTGGTCGGGGGGGGGGGCACAATGCAAATAGTCTGGGTAGCCATTTGATTACCTGTTCAGGAGTCTTATGGCTTGGGGGTAAAAACTGTTGAGAAGCCTTTTTGTCCTAGACTTGGCACTCCGGTACCGCTTGCCATACGGTAGTAGAGAGAACAGTCTATGACTAGGGTGGCGGTGGTCTTTGACAATTTTTAGGGCCTTCCTCTGACACCGCCTGGTATAGAGGTCCTGGATGGCAGGCAGCTTAGCCCCAGTGATCTACTGGGCCGTATGCACTACCCTCTGTAGCACCTTGCGGTCAGAGGCGGAGCAATTGCTGTACCAGGCAGTGATGCAACCAGTCAAGATGCTCTCGATGTTGCAGCTGTAGAACCTTTTGAGTATCTCAGGACCCATGTCAAATCTTTTTAGTCTCCTGAGGTGGAATAGGCTTTGTCGTGCCCTCTTCACGACTGTCTTGGTGTGATTGGACCTTTCTAGCTTGTTGTTGATATGGACACCAACCATTTCAACATACCCCCAAACCAACCCTGGCCACATCCTAAATAGGTCCTACGGATCAGGCCTCTGCCCACTGGTTGCCCTCTAGGTTACAGAGAGCTGGTAGTCCTATCCACCAAACTACCAGGCGTAAAACAGGAAAGGGACTCAGGGGGTATGATAATTTGGTATAGATCAGACACAAGCCACTCTATTAAATGGGTTGAAAACCGGAGCATTTTACATCTGGTTAGAGAAAAATGTCCTCCTGTGTGCTACCTACAGTGCACTGGGAAAGTGTTCAGTATTCAGACCCCCCTTTACAGCGTTATTCTAAAATAGATTAAAGTCCCCCGAGTGGTGCAGCATCTCAGTACTAGAGGCGTCACTACAGACCCTGGTTTGATCCTGGGCAGTATCACAACCGGACGTGATCGGGAGTCCCATAGGGCGGCGCACAATTGGCCCAGCGTCGTCTAGGTTAGGGGAGAGTTTGGCCGGGGTAGGCCGTCATTGTTAAATAAGAATTTGTTCTTAACTGACTTGCCTAGTTAAATTAAGGTTAAATTAAAAATGATACATTAGTTGTCAACGGTAGGCTTCGAGTGGTAGGTACACCTACAGGTCATCTCTTGGCAGCAGTACTGTATACTACTTTATCACCAACCTCAACCCAGAGTCTCTCAGAGCCTTCACAGTCAGCCCACTGACAGCCCTACCAACATCACAGCCTACTTGAACAGAGCAATAACCAATCATGAGGCATCAATGCTGAACAAACTGCATACTATTAAGACATGCTATAGATGGAAGAAAAGTAGTATAGAAACCTACCAGAAAACAATTATCCAACAACAAATTCAATCTCTTTTAGATTTGATTTGGATCTCATTTAGTCCCCATTTGGACTAACCTTCCAAGAGTAGATAACTTCCTGGACAAAATGTTTCACTGCAATAGCAAAGGTGTAAACCCAAAACTGCAATGTATGGACAAACCACTTCTCCAATCTTTTTGGCTCTATAACAAAGAACAAACAGCAAAAACATATACAAAACTTAGAGTAAGCTATTAAAGACTACCAGAACCCACCTGATTCTCCAATTACATATCTCCAGGTTCACCTCTCTATAGGTGAGGGCTTTGTTATGGAGAATCGCTTCTTTTTAGTTGGTTGTAGAATTTAATTGGTATTTTCTGGATTTTCATAATTAGCAGGAATCGTCCTAATTCTGCTCTGCAAGCGTTATTTGGTGTTTTACGTTGTACACAGAGGATGTTTTTGCAGAATTCTGTATGCGTGAGTCTCAATATGGTGTGTGTCCCATTTAGTGAGTTCTTGGTTGGTGAGCGGACCCCAGACCTCACATCCATAGAGGGCAATGGGTTCTATAACTGATTCAAGTATTCATTGGCAGCTCCTAATTGGGAAGTCAAATTGTATGTTTATTTTGATGGCGTAGAAGGCCCTTCTTAACTTGTCTCTTAGATAGCTCACAGCTTTGTGGAAGTTACCTGTGGCGCTGATGTTTAAGCAGAGGTATGTATAGTTATTTGTGTGCTCTAAGGAAAATTAGTATTTGTTGTTCTGGCTACTGGACCTTTTTTGTAACACCAATTCTAGGTGGAATTCCACTTGCTTTGGCAATGCAAACACGTTTCCCATGCCAATAAAGCCCTTTTAATTGAATTGAGAGAGGGCAATAGAAAAAGACTGACAGGTAGAGAGAGGGGAAAGAGAAAGAGAGAGAGAGAGAGAGGTGAGGAATGATAGAGAGAGAAGATAACTGTGAGGAACGATGGAGAGAGAGGATAACTGTGGGGAACGATAGAGAGAGAGGATAACTGTGGGGGACGATAGAGAGAGAGAGGATAACTGTGAGGAACGATAGAGAAGGATGACTGTGGGGACAGATAGAGAGAGGTATAGAGATAGAGGTAGAGAGAGGTAGAGAGGTAGAGAGTGGTAGAGAGGTAGAGAGGTAGAGAGTGATAGAGAGGTAGAGAGTGGTAGAGAGATAGAGAGACGTAGATAGTGGTAGAGAGAGGTAGAGAGGTAGAGAGTGGTAGAGAGAGGTAGAGAGGTAGAGAGTGGTAGAGAGAGAGGTAGAGAGGTAGAGAGTGGTAGAGTGGTAGAGAGAGGTAGAGAGGTAGAGAGTGGTAGTGAGGTAGAGAGAGGTAGAGAGTGGTAGAGAGTGGTAGAGAGTGGTAGAGAGGTAGAGAGTGGTGGTGGAGTGGTGAGGTGGAGTGGTGAGAGTGGTGGAGAGGTGGAGAGTGGTGGGGAGAGGTGGTGGGGAGAGGGAGGCGAGGTGGTGAGTGGTGGGAGAGTGGTGGGGAGGTGGTGGGAGGTGGTGAGAGGTGGTGAGAGTGATGGGGAGGTGAGAGTGGTGGTGAGTGAGAGTGGTGAGAGTGGTGGAGAGTGGTGGGAGTGGTGGGGAGGTGAGAGGTGGTGGGGGGTGGTGAGAGTGGTGAGAGAGGCGTGGAGAGAGTGGTAGAGAGGTGGGAGAGTGGTGAGAGAGGTGAGAGTGGTGGGAGAGTGGTGGGAGAGTGGTGGGAGGTATGGTGGTGGGGAGGTGGTGAGAGAGGTGGGAGAGTGGTGGGAGAGGTGGTGGGGAGGTGAGAGTGGTAGAGAGGTGAGAGTGGTGAGAGGTGATGGGAGGTGAGAGTGGTGAGTGGGGTGAGAGGTGGTGGGGAGGTGGTGAGAGTGGTGGGAGGTGAGAGAGTGGTGGGAGGTGAGAGTGGTGGGAGATGGGAGAGGCGTGAGAGTGGTGAGAGGTGAGGGTATGGGGGTATGGGGTGGTGAGAGTGGTAGAGAGAGGTGGGAGAGTGGTGAGAGGTATGGGGTGGTGGGGAGTGGTAGAGAGAGGTGAGAGTGGTGAGAGGTATGGGGTGGTGAGGTGGTGAGAGAGGGTGAGAGTGGTAGAGAGGTAGAGAGTGGTAGAGAGGTAGAGAGATAGAGAGTTGTAGTGAGGTAGAGAGAGGTAGAGAGTGGTAGAGAGATAGAGAGTTGTAGTGAGGTAGAGAGAGGTAGAGAGTGGTAGAGAGATAGAGAGTTGTAGTGAGGGAGAGGTAGAGAGGTGGTAGAGAGAGGTAGAGAGATAGAGAGTTGTAGTGAGGTAGAGAGAGGTAGAGAGTGGTGAGAGAGAGGTAGAGAGATAGAGAGTTGTAGTGAGGTAGAGAGAGGTAGAGAGTGGTAGAGAGAGAGGTAGAGAGGTAGAGAGTGGTAGTGAGGTAGAGAGAGGTAGAGAGTGGTAGAGAGAGAGGTAGAGAGGTAGAGAGTGGTAGTGAGGTAGAGAGAGGTAGAGAGTGGTAGAGAGTGATAGAGAGGTAGAGAGTGGTAGGTGAGGTGAGAGTGGTGAGAGGTGGTGAGAGTGGTGAGGTGAGAGTGGTAGAGAGGTGAGAGTGGTAGTGAGTGGTAGAGAGTGATAGAGAGGTAGAGAGAGGTAGTGAGGTAGAGAGAGGTAGAGAGTGGTAGAGAGTGGTAGAGAGTGATAGAGAGGTAGAGAGTGGTAGTGAGGTAGAGAGTGGTAGAGAGTGGTAGAGAGTGATAGAGAGGTAGAGAGAGGTAGAGGTAGAGAGTGGTAGAGAGTGTTAGAGAGGTAGAGAGAGGTAGTGGTAGAGAGTGGTAGAGAGAGGTAGAGAGAGGTAGAGAGGTAGAGGTAGAGAGAGAGAGGTAGAGAGAGAGAGGTAGACCCCAGAGTAGGCGGGGCTCTGTCCTTCTTCTCTCATAACCATGAATCCTGTGGTTTATGCCACTTTGTGGTACCTTGGACTTGTCTGGATAAAGAAATAAAATATATCACTGTTGGTGTTACCTGACCACTCCCTGGGTATTCCTCAGGACGGAGGCAGCAAAGCTCTGGGTCACTCCCACCAGACTGGTGCCGTCCACCTCCACGATCTGGTCGTTCACCTTGATCCTACGACACAACACACTGAGGTCACAGAAAGGTCATACACAGGTTACTGGGCAGTGGCCTGGCTGGTCTAGCGGTAATTCTGCAGCCTACACGTCTGCGGTGTTGTCATAGGCTAAAATCTGGTCTATTGCTCTTTGACACAATCTCTCTATCGTTCCCCACAGTTATCCTCTCTCTATCGTTCCCCACAGTCATCCTCTCTCTCCATCGTTCCCCACAGTTATCCTCTCTCTCCATCGTTCCCCACAGTTATCCTCTCTCTTTATCGTTCCCCACAGTTATCCTCTCTCTCTAACCGTTCCCCACAGTTATCCTCTCTCTCCATCGTTCCCCACAGTTATCCTCTCTCTCTATAGTTCCCCACAGTTATCCTCTCTCTCTATAGTTCCCCACAGTTATCCTCTCTCTCTATAGTTCCCCACAGTCATCCTCTCTCTCCATCGTTCCCCACAGTTATCCTCTCTCTCTATAGTTCCCCACAGTTATCCTCTCTCTCTATAGTTCCCCACAGTTATCCTCTCTCTCCATCGTTCCCCACAGTTATCCTCTCTCTCTATAGTTCCCCACAGTTATCCTCTCTCTCTATAGTTCCCCACAGTTATCCTCTCTCTCTATAGTTCCCCACAGTCATCCTCTCTCTCTAACCGTTCCCCACAGTTATCCTCTCTCTCTATCGTTCCCCACAGTTATCCTCTCTCTCCATCGTTCCCCACAGTTATCCTCTCTCTCTATAGTTCCCCACAGTTATCCTCTCTCTCTATCGTTCCCCACAGTCATCCTCTCTCTCTAACCGTTCCCCACAGTTATCCTCTCTCTCTATCGTTCCTCACAGTTATCCTCTCTCTCTATAGTTCCCCACAGTTATCCTCTCTCTCCCTCGTTCCCCACAGTCATCCTCTCTCTCTAACCGTTCCCCACAGTTAGCACTACCCCAGAGCAGCACTATTGCCTAACCCTATTCAAATCATGGCGTTAGCCAGGACGTGAGGCTGTGTAGCTAGCGCTGCCTGCTAGTGTCCAGGGATTGTGAGCCAACGCAACTGGTAAACAGAGGAAACAAGGTTATCCAAGTGTCTGTGTCCCCAATGGCACCTTATTCCCTTCCCTATTTAGTGCACTACTTTTGGCCAGGGCCCATAGGGCTCTGGTCAAAAGTAGTGCACTTTGTAGAGAATACATTTGGGATGCAAAAACAGATGTCGGATCTTAACTTGATCACTCTTTTGTAGCGGAGAATTTTCGTGATTCTTGAAAATTAGCAGTTCTCTTTCCATGCGGGGGCAGTCGAGTCATTGGGATCAGGCTTGCTATCAAAATAATATTCTCTCTCGCTCGCTCAAACGCGGTCCTATTACTGCAACATTCAAATATAGAAAAATGGATCTGAAATGCCTCCAAACACATTAACAACCGTTGTTTTATATAGCTTAATAACACATGATAGATATTGGTATTCACTAGGCTACGACATACCGAGTGGAGTGTATCCTATGGTTACGAATGAACTGTCAAAATTTTGTTCAATCGTGGCCTGTGGTGATCTAGCAGTTAGGACCGCTGTCTTCAACGCGCACATATAAAGCCATCCGGGTCAGCGTTGGTTTGGTTCCGGCCTACTCCCTTCTGGCACAAATAACTCAATCCCTTCGATGATTTGGTTACACATTTCAAATATGGACAGTCCAGGGATATTTTACACCCATTTTTTTTTATAAGAAATGACCTTACCAGACACTTATGGATAATATAAATAGGAAACTAATAAAATAACAGTAGACTACACCAACATTCGTTTCCAATCATAGTGTCGGGTAAATTGCCACAGTAGATTTGCTGTGTTAAATGAGGAAATACTGCATTTCTATTGTCAAATAGATACATCTTAAGTCTGTTCAAAAAGGACTAAGTTGTTCCTGTGGCAATACAAACCAGAGGGTGAACAAATCTTGAAAGACCTTGAAAGACATTTATACAATAAATCCTTTTTCCATAACGTTATCGAGCCAGTTAAGAAGGAATAACGAAGTTAGAATCTAAATTCGGTTTTCATCAAAATAATAATTATTACGAACTACGACATGACGTAATAAACTAATTTGAATATATTGCAAGAGAAAATATAATTTGCCATTATTAAACTTGCCAGATCATTTTCCATCAATGGATGTCGATTTAACTCAACTGACTGCTATGATTAATCAATAAGGCACAAGGGGGCATGGTATATGAAAGGTTGCTGGATCGAATCCCGAGCTGACAAGGTAAAAATCTGTCATTCTGCCCCTGATCAAGGCAGTTAACCCACTGTTCCCCGGGCGCTGAAAACGTGGATGACGATTAAGGAAACCCCCCTGCTCCTCTCTTATTCAGAGGGGTTGGGTTAAATGCGGAAGACACATTTCAGTTGAATAATTGACTAGGTATCCCCCTTCCCTTCCCCCTATATGGCCAATATAAGGGCTGTTCTTAAGCTAAGGGCTGTTCTTAATCAAGACGCAACATGGATTTCCTGGATACAGCCGTTAGCCGTGGTATATTGGCCATATACCACAAACCAGATGTTAAGACTACAAACAGTTATAAATGACCCATAGGCATAGGCTAGTGACTAAAATCTGGGTTTATAATTGTCATTCAACTTTGCCATGGTTTGCTTAGATAGATGCAGGTAGCCTATAGCCACTGATAGGCCAACATCTCATTTCAGGATAACCTCCAGTAGCCTAGACAAGATGTAGACAAGATGTCGACTGAACCATGTAACAGCTCGCTTAGTTCTAATTAACACACTCATTTATTCAACATGAACAGCTTGGTGATGAAGAGGTAAGACATGCTTGTGTTTCCCAATAGCTTGCTGGAATAGGCTACTGAGGATGAGATCGTCATTTCAATGACTGAATTAAATATGGATAATATGTATATGAACTGAATATGCTTGTCAACAACAGCCAGTGTTTCTTTATTTTTATTTTATTGATCTGGCTGAATTTTACAGTTCTAACAACTGATCGGCAATTGCGATAGAGCTTTGATAACTTCCAATTTAATTAACAAAACATGGCCATTAATGATTGCATAATAACACATGGTAACTTACAATACATTTTGACCCGCGAAATTGTTTTTAAAGTAGCCCTATTCAGGAAAACCACAAACATGGCAACCCTGGCTTCACTTCAAGAACCGTGGTGAAGATATGGGGTTTGACGGACAACTTTGAGAGCTAATGGACTAAAGAGTTTTGATGACAAGCTATTTTCAAAACATTTCATTGGTCAAGGGGTTGTGAAACAATCATACAGCCTTAAAGGGGAACCAATAGTATCGATTAATGTACAGTACTGGCACTCTACTCTATTGGCCCTGGTCAAAAGTAGTTTACTATATAGGAATAAAGGTGTATTTGGAATGCACACACCGACTAATTAAGCACCACTCATAACCAGTTGACAGTCAGGCAGAGACCTAATGATGAAAAGGAAATTGCATTCTGAGCACAGAGCGCTTCCCAGCTTCCCGCCCACAACAGCACACCTGAGGGCAGCCAGCTAGGCCTCTCTGTTCTCTGTCTCAGTCTCACGTTAAATCTCTAGCCAAGAGAGATCCACCCTCAGATTTTAGCAAGGTGTGGGGTGGGACTGGGAGGCTCAGCGTTAGATGATGCAGAGAGTATTCAGGGGATCTCGCTCCCTGGCTGTGTGTTTGTGTGTGTGCATGTCCATGTTTGTGTGTCTGTTAAATCAGAGCTCTGTGTTATACTACACAGTACTGTCACAAGAATTTTGTTCTATCTCAGAACTATTATATCAAATCAGACTATAACTCAATCTGTTTCCTGGAGTTTGTAAAGCTCCAGTTATAAGAAACAAACAGAGTCCCGAACTGCAATGGTCAATATTTTATTCAGAGAACGTTCTGATCTCAAAATGGGAACACAGTCTTTTATATTGTACATACAAATAAACTCCACCCGCTTTAGGCGTCTGTACTTTTCCACAGTATACATTCATGGCTTATCACTTTCTGCAACATAATTCAAACTGGACAGTTCCTAGCCGTGCCTCCCCTCCTGAGGATGAGAAGGCCCCTTTTCTGTAGTTTGGTTTCACAAGGAATCCTTTGTTCTCCCAAATACCCCATTCGTACAATGCAAGATAGTGATACCATGTTTTAGTCTCTAAAAAGTTCTAGACACACACATTATTGGATTATCATTGCATACATTTTCAGAGTGGAATATTCTTAGTCATTACTTAAACAAATTTCCCTATCAAGTACATCCCCTCTGATATGGCTCTCTACCATATTAATACCTAACCCATATTAATACCTAACCCATATTAACCCCTACCCATATTAATACCTAACCCATATTAACACCCAACCCATATTAATACCTAACCCATATTAACCCCTACCCATATTAATACCTAACCCATATTAACACCCAACCCATATTAATACCTAACCCTATCCCATATTAACACCAAACCCATATTAATACCTAACCCATATTAACCCCTACCCATATTAATACCTAACCCATATTAACACCCAACCCATATTAATACCTAACCCTAACCCATATTAACACCCAACCCATATTAATACCTAACCCATATTAATACCTAACCCTAACCCATATTAACACCTAACCCATATTGATACCTAACCCATATTAATACATAACCCTAACCCATATTAATGTTCCTATGTGGTTGGGACTCACTAACACCATTTATATATTCCACTGTGTTGGGCAGAATGGCAGATGTGTTGTTACCTACCCTTACTAGGTGTTAACTTGCCTATCTAAATAAAGGTTCAATAAAATACATAATAAAGGCTCTAAAAGCTTGAATAATCTTGTTGGTGGGAATGTGAGTCAGATGGGGAGTATGAGGTAATACACTGGTAGCCTGCTGTGGAGCTCTGATCTGAATACGACTGTATCTGGCCTAGCAGGTTTCACACAGTAGCATGCACGGACACACACACACACACACACACACACACACAGCTGTAGCTGCAGAGTGCGATAACATCCCAGAGCCGTTCCTTCAGTTTCAGGCCATGTCTCTCTCCTGGCTGTAATCCCAGAATCCTGCTGCTAAATCTCTCTGGGCCATGGGGACTGGATTGTGTGTGTCTGTGTGTGCACTTGTGTGTCTGCGTGTGTGTCAAATCAAATCAAATGTTATTGGTCAAATACATGTGTTTAGCAGATGTTATTACAGGTGTAGCGAAATGCTTGTGTTTCTAGCTCCAAAAGTGAAGTAATATCTAACAGGTAATATCTGACAATTTCAAAACATATACCTAATACACACAAATCTAAGTAAAGGAATGGAATTAAGAATATATAAATATATGGATGAGCAATGTCAGAACGGCATAGTGTGCCCTTGTCTGTGTGTGTGCACTTGTGTGTATGTCTGTGTGTAGGGATTGAGTTGGCACCTACTCAAGAAGCAGAAAGGTCTTACCTGTCATCTCTCTCAGCCGCCCCGCCCTCAATGACAGTCTTGACAAAGATTCCCAGTTTCTCCAGACCGGCGTCGGCGCCCACTCCCATCCCTATGATGCTGATACCAAGGCCATCATCATCTGGCAGAGGAGACAGGAGTTATACAATGACAAGTGTCAGTGTGTGTGTGTGTATGTGTGTGTGTGTCTGCGTGTCAAATCAAATTTTATCAAATCAAATGTTATTTGTCACATACACATGGTTAGCAGATGTTAATGCGAGTGTAGCGAAATGCTTGTGCTTATAGTTCCGACCATGCAGTAGTATCTAACAAGTAATCTAACAATTTATTGAATACGAGTATGTACATATAAATATATGGATGAGCGATGGCTGACCGGCATAGGCAAGATGCAGTAGATGGTATATAGTACAGTATATACATGTGAGATGAGTAGTGTAGGATATGTAAACATTATATAAATGGCATCGTTTAAAGTGGCTAGTGATACATTTATTACATCCACTTTTTAATTATTAAAGTGGCTAGAGATTTGAGTCGATGGCCGAACGGCATAGGCAAGATTCAGTAGATGGTATAGAGTACAGTGTATATATTTGATATGAGTAATGTTGGATATGTAAGCATCAAAATAGTTTAAAGTGGCTAGTGATACATTTGTTACATCCAATTTTCTATTATTTAAAGTGGCTAGTATGTTGGCAGCAGCCACTCAATGTTAGTGGTGGCTGTTTAACAGTCTGATGGCCTTGAGATAGAAGCTGTTTTTCAGTCTCTCGGTCTCAGCTTTGATGCACCTGTACTGACCTCGCCTTCTGGATGATAGCGGGGTGAACAGGCAGTGGCTCGGGTGGTTGTTGTCCTTGATGATCTTTTTGGCGTTCCTGTGACATCGGGTGGTGTAGGTCTCCTGGAGGGCAGGTAGTTTACCCCCGGTGATGCGTTGTGCAGTCCTCACTACCCTCTGGAGAGCCTTACGGATGTGGGCAGAGCAGTTGCCGTACCAGGCGGTGGTACAGCCAGACAGGATGCTCTTGATTGTGCATCTGTAGAAGTTTTTGAGTGTTTTTGGTGACAAGCCAAATTTCTTCAGCCTCCTGAGGTTGAAGAGGCGCTGTTGTTTTGAGTGAGAGGTTATTTTCCTGACACCACACTCCGAGGGCCCTCACCTCCTCCCTGTAGGTCGTCTCGTCGTTGTTGGTAAATCAAGCCTACCACTGTAGTGTCGTCTGCAAACTTGATGATTGAGTTGGAGGCGTGCTTGGCCACGCAGTCATGGGTGAACAGGGAGTACAGGAGAGGGCTGAGAACGCACCCTTGTGGGGCCCCAGTGTTGAGGATCAGCGGGGTGGAGATGTTGTTTCCTACCCTCACCACCTGGGGCCGTCCCGTCAGGAAGTCCAGGACCCAGTTGTACAGGGCCGGGTCAAGACCTAGGGTCTCGAGCTTAATGACGAGTTTGGAGGGTACTATGTGTTAAATGCTGAGCTGTAGTTGATGAACAGCATTCTTACATAAGTATTCCTCTTGTCCAGATGGGTTAGGGCAGTGTGCAGTGATTGGTATGGTAAGCAAATTGGAGTGGGTATAGGGTGTCTGGTAGGATGGAGGTGATATGATCCTTGACTAGTCTCTCAAAGCACTTCGTGATGACGGAAGTGAGTGCTACGGGGCGATAGTCATTTAGCTCAGTTACCTTAGCTTTCTTGGGAACAGGAACAATGGTGGCCCTCTTGAAGCATGTGGGAACAGCAGACTGGGATAAGGATTGACTAAATATGTCCGTAAACACACCAGCCAGCTGGTCTGCGCATGCTCTGAGGACACTGCCAGGGATGCTATCAGCCTTGCGAGGGTTAACACGCTTAAATGTTTTACTCACGTTGGCTGCGGTGATGGTGAGCCCGCAGGTTTTGGTAGCGGGCCGTGTCGGTGGCACTGTATTGTCCTCAAAGCGAGCAAAGAAGTTGTTTAGTTTGTCTGGGAGCAGGACATCGTGGTCCGCGACGGGGATGGTTTTCTTTTTGTAGTCCGTGAATGACTGTAGACCCTGCCACATTCCTCTCGTGTCTGAGCCGTTGAATTGTGACTCTACTTTGTCTCTATACTGACGCTTAGCTTGTTTGTTTGCCTTGCGGGGGGAATAGCTACACTGTTTGTATTCAGTCATGTTTCCTGTAGCCTTACCCTGGTTAAAAGCAGTGGTTTGCGCTTTCAGTTTTGTGCAAATGCTGCCATCAATCCACGGTTTCTGGTTGGGGAAGGTTTTAATAGTTGCTATGGGTACAACATCACCGATGCACTTGCTAATAAACTCGCTCACCGAATCAGCGTATGCACCAATGTTGTTGTCTGATGCTATCCGGAACATATCCCAGTCCACGTGCTCGAAGCAATCTTGCAGCGTGGAATCAGATTGGTCGGACCAGCGTTGAACAGACCTGAGAACGGGCGTTTCCTGTTTTAGTTTCTGTCTATAGGCTGGGAGCAACAAAATGGAGTCATGGTCAGACTTGCCGAAAGGAGGGCGGAGAATGGCCTTGTACGGATCACGGAAGTTAGAATAACAATGATCCAGGGTTCTCCCGGCCCGGCTCGCACATTCGATATGCTGATAAAATTTAGGGAGCTATTGCTTCAAATTCTATTGCTTCTAACTTCAATATGCTCTTCAAATAAATAAGACCTACACCCGTTTTAACAGCACATTACTCAACACTAGTGAGACTCATGTCGCCTACTGTAGGCCTACAGTATATAGAAGAATATGACGTGACTCTCCGCCAATAATTACATATAGAGGGTTGGAGGATATTTCTGTAATTTAGTGATATTTATTCCCATAGTAATTAAGGATCCATAACCAAATAAACATCCGCATTTTGAAAGAGTAGTTTTATTATAATTTTATTATCGAAAGCATAAAGATGCCATTATTAGTTACATTGTTTTAGTTTGACAGAACAGCGGGAACGTTTCCCTTGTCAGCGCCATTATTAGTGCAATGCCCCTTAAAGTGGGGGTCCCAGTGGTGATGCCAGAATAACAACCTATCCCTCAACGTAACCAAGACTAAGGAGATGATTGTGGACTACAGGAAAAGGAGGACCGAGCACGCCCCCATTCTCATTGACGGGGCTGTAGTGGAGCAGGTTGAGAGCTTCAAGTTCCTTGGTGTCCACATCACCAACAAACTAGAACGGTCCAAACACACCAAGACAGTCATGAAGAGGGCACAACAAAGCCTATTCCCCCTCAGGAAACTAAAAAGATTTGGCATGGGTCCTCAGATCCTCAAAAGGTTCTACAGCTGCAACATCGAGAGCATCCTGACTGGTTGCATCACTGCCTGGTACGGCAACTGCTCGGCCCCCGACCGCAAGGCACTACAGAGGGTAGTGCATACGGCCCAGTACATCACTGGGGCTAAGCTGCCTGCCATCTAGAACCTCTACACCAGGCGGTGTCGAAAGAAGGCCCTAAAAATTGACAAAGACCCCAGCCACCCCAGTCATAGACTATTCTCTCTAGCAGTACTGGAGTGCCAAGTCTAGGACAAAAAAGGCTTCTCAACAGTTTTTACCCCCAAGCCATAAGACTCCTGCACAGGTAATCTAATGGCTACCAGGACTATTTGCATTGTGTGCCCCCCAACCCCTCTTTTACTCTGCTGCTACTCTCTGTTTTTCATATATGCATAGTCACTTTAACTATACATTCATGTACATACTACCTCAATTGGCCAGACCAACCAGTGCCCCCGCACATTGGCTAACCGGGCTATCTGCATTGTGTCCCACCACCCGTCAACCCCTCTTTTACGCTACTGCTACTCTCTGTTCATCATATATGCATAGTCACTTTAACCATATCTACATGTACATACTACCTCAATCAGCCTGACTAACCGGTGTATGTATGTAGCCTCGCTACTGTTTTTTTTTTTTTTTTTTTTCACTGTCTTTTTACTGTTGTTTTTATTTCTTTACTTACCTATTGTTTACATAATACCTTTTTTTACACTGTTGGTTAGAGCCTGTAAGTAAGCATTTCACTGTTAGGTCTACACCTGTTGTATTCGACGCACGTGGCAAATAAACTTTGATTTGACTTGATTTGATAGTGCATATGGGGTAGGGTTATATAGGATATGGTTATATGGGTCTATTTGGGATCGGCACCAGGTCTTCCTACCTTTCTCCAGCTCTACAGGGAACAGCTCCAGTTTCTCCACCCTCTTCTCCAGCTCGTACTCTGCTGACGAGGCCACCGGGTCCACCTCCTCATTCCTCCTGTCATAGTCCTCGTTACAGTAGGTGTTGAACACCTGGAGACACAAAAACACACACCCTGGTTAGTTACCACACTGAGCTCAATACTTACCCAAGCTATTTTTGGGGAATCACGGTTTGTTATTGAGTAGTTAAGTCAATTACAGTAGTATGTGTCGAAGTATATTGCGCAGGACCATGCCTTTAGATGAGTGGTTCTACAAGTGTTTGAAATGTGTTCTTCAAGTAATACAGATGATATTCTCATCACGGCCAGTGAATAGCTTTGGTGGATATGTACAGCATACTGGTCTGTTGACCCAGTGAGTTTATAGGCAGACAACATACAGTAGGCTACTACAGTTGTCTATACCTTAAATGGCATATATATTATTATAAACCGGGTGGTTCCATCCCTGAATGCTGATTGGCTGAAAGACGTGGTATATCGGACCGTATACCACGGGGATGACCCCAAAAATGATTTTACTGATCTAATTACGTTGGTAACCAGTTTATAACAGCAATAAGGCAGCTCAAGGGTTTGTAGTATATGGCCAATATACCACGGCTAAGGGCTGTGTCCAGGCACTAAGATCAGCCCTGGTATACTGGACATATGACACACCTCCTTGGGCCTTATCTCTTCAAATCAAATCAAATTGTATTTGTCACATGCTCCAAATACAACAGGTGTAGACCTTACCGTCTCATGCTTACTTACAAGCCCTTAACCAACAACGCAGTTCAAGAAATAGAGTTAAGAAAATATTTCCTAAATAAACTAAAGTAAAAATAAAATAAAAAGGTAACACAAGAAAATTACATAACAATAACGAGGCTATATACAGGGGGTACCGGTACCGAGTCAATGTAGGTATGGGTAAAGGGACTATGCTTAATTATATTATTATGATAATTAGTGTTGCTCCCCATCTTCATTACCACATCATCACACTGGAGGACATATGAGGTCCTTAGAGTCAAAGGAGAAAAGAGGGCGAGTTGTGACCCTTTCTCTGAACGCACAACGGGTGACGAACGCACAACTGGGTGACGAACACACACCTGGGTGACAAACACACACCTGGGTGACAAACACACACCTGGGTGACAAACACACACCTGGGCCCATAAAGCGTCTCAGAGTAGTAGTGCGGATCTAGGATCTGTTAATTGTTGTCATTTGTTTGCGGGGGACCAGGTGACATTTAGCACAATGCAGTATTAGGTTTTGTCCCAAAAGGCACCCTTTTCCATATATAGTGCACTACTTTTGATCAGGCCCCTAAGGCTCTGGTCAAAAGTAGTGCACTGTGTAGGGAATAGGGTGCCATTTGGGACGTCTGTGTCAGTCTCTGCTTCTCCATAATGAGCGACATCAGGAGAATGACAATGCGTCATGATTAATATGCCAGAATGTCTAATCTGGGAAAAACACATAGATCAGAACAGAAGTGCCTGATGAAGACAGCCATTCATTCTGCTATAACAATAGAGACCTTGTCTGTCTGTCTCACAAAACATGATTCCCCAGTAGGATAAAGACTGAGTATGTCTGAAAGACTAATACAATAAATAGGTGATGTCAGCTCACCATAGGATATAGTCTATGACAGACTATAGAAAGACTGTAATGTCCACTCAATCTCTCCTGCTCCCAGTACGCAAACAGAGAGACGACATGACATCTGTATCATCGC
This sequence comes from Brachymystax lenok tsinlingensis, assembly GCA_030435695.1. NCBI lineage: Eukaryota > Metazoa > Chordata > Actinopteri > Salmoniformes > Salmonidae > Brachymystax > Brachymystax lenok. The sequence continues at coordinate 28,045,815 of CM059806.1, forward strand.
TTCTATTGCCCTAGCTCCTGTCGAATGTTTGGCCTGTAAAATGTTTGGCCTGTAAAATGTTTGGCCTGTAAAATGCTTGGCCTGTAAAATGTTTGGCCTGTAAAATGCTTGGATGTGCACAAATGGACTATTCTTTCCATCATTTTAAACCAATACAACAAGCACACAACAGTTCACTGGCAGGATGAGACCAAACCAAAGATAGAGAGAGAAGTAGAAGTACCGCGGTAGACGGGACCGCAGTGGAGAAAGTGGAACGCTTCAAGTTACTCGCCGTACACCGTCGGGGACATCAACACCAGCTACATAAAGAAAAATCTAACTACAGGACTAGGGCAGAGAGTCAAAGCGTATCGAAATGTGAGGACATCTCCTCTGTCTCTATGTTATAAAACTGTAATAACTTCTACATCTACGTCCTGGTCCTAACAGTGGTCAGCCATGACCCACACAATCTGCTTCATTTCCAATGTAACATATTACAGACACATTAGCGATCAAGTGACTTCATGACCTGCAAAGTTACTATAGTGGCTTGACAAAGACCTATGGGGAAACAATGATCACACTTAGGAACGACAAACAGCGACAAGTATAGTTCTGTACTATCATTGGATCTGTATAAAAAGCCTGACACTTCCTCTCCTCCTCAACAAGACAAGCCTCTCAGAGCTGATTGTGTGTGCGTCTGTGTGAGTGTGTGTATGTGTGTGTGTGTGTGTGTGTGTCTGTGTATGTGTGGGTGTGTGTGCTGGGGGAAAACAGAAACAGCAGGGCTCCTAACGACTTTCCTAGTTGACTGTATTGCTCTTTTCATCTTCCCTCGCTCTATCAGTCCGGCTTCCTCTTCCTCCGCTCTCTCGCTGCTATCCATCTATCTTTTATCCACCCAGGATCCTCCTCTCTCTCACTGATATCCATCTATCTTTCATCCACACCCAGGATCCTCCTCTCTCTCACTGATATCCATCTATCTTTCATCCACACCCAGGATCCTCCTCTCTCTCACTGATATCCATCTATCTTTCATCCACACCCAGGATCCTCCTCTCTCTCACTGATATCCATCTATCTTTCATCCACACCCAGGATCCTCCTCTCTCTCACTGATATCCATCTATCTTTCATCCATACCCAGGATCCTCCTCTCTCTCACTGATATCCATCTATCTTTCATCCACACCCAGGATCCTCCTCTCTCTCGCTGCTATCCATCTATCTTTCATCCACCCAGGATCCTCCTCTCTCTCACTGATATCCATCTACCTTTCATCCACCCAGGATCCTCCTCTCTCTCACTGATATCCATCTATCGTTCATCCACACCCAGGATCCTCCGCTCTCTCGCTGCTATCCATCTATCTTTCATCCACACCCAGGATCCTCCTCTCAATAGAGCAGTCAGTCGACAGCCAGCACAATGCAGTGCATTTATCTTTCCATCTAAATCAGCCTTCTTTTACCGAGGCTATAGCTAGCCTGTACTCTGTAATGGTGCAGAGACGAAACACAATGGACAGTTTTCAATATAGATGTTACTGCTGCTGCTGGGTTCTAAGTGCAGAGTGCTGTTATGTACCTGCATCCCAAGCGGCGCCCTATTCCCTATGCAGTGCACAACTTTTGACCTGGGCCCATATGGCTCTGGTCAAATGTAGGGAACAGGGTGTAATTTAAGACACAGCTGAAGTCCAGGGTTTCCAGGCTTGTTAGTGTTGGGCTGCTGGTGCTGGAGGATGACTTGTGTCATTTAGGAAATTAAATATGAATTTCATCTACTGCTGATTGAACCTCCAACTCTATATAATATATCCTATCTCACTTATTCTGGTGTGTGTGCAGGTGTGTGTGTGCAGGTGTGTGTGCAGGTGTGTGTGTGCAGGTGTGTGTGTGCATATGTGTGTGTGCCGACTGTGTTTCTATGTTTGTATTTAAGTATGTGTGTCTGTGTGAGCCTGTTTAAGGTGGAAGGAAGCTCCTCCAGGACAGCCAACAAATGAACCCTCCATCACAATCCCCCCACTCCTCCACTCTCTCCCTATCTTCCTCTCACCTCTATTCCCCCTCCACTTCTCCTCTTATTCCAGTCACAGGAAGAGAGAGAGAGAGAGAGAGAGAGAGAGAGAGAGAGAGAGAAAGAGAGAGAGAGAGAGATTGGGTGTTGGAGTCTGGCCTGCTCAGTATTCATCTGATTGCCTACAATGGGCCTGGCCGACAGCCCCTGAGCCAAATCGTGTCTGACTGCCTTTCCTCCACGGCATGCCTGGGGGGGCGGTAGGCAGCATGGGAGGAGGAGGGGAGGAAGAAAGGAAGGGGTTATCAGAGGGAAGAAGAAGAGAAAGAGAAAGAGTGGGAGGAGAGGAACAGAGTGGGATCTGTTCTGTTAGCTGTGGGGCCATTTGAGTTGGTGGCCAAGATTGCACTGCATGACGCAGGCCAGCCAACCGCCGCTGATCACATTAAATGGCCCTTTGGAGTGGCGGTGCCAGAGACCACATTGTGCCACCCAGCCACCTTGCCACCCTGCCACCGGACAACTGTTCCGGCCAGGCCAGACCCAGACCAGGCTGAGGCTGCATCCCAAATGGCATCCTATTCCCTTTATAGTGTAATACTTTTCACCAGGGACCATAGCCCCCTTTTCCCCAGGTACACTAGCCCTATGGGCCCTGGTCAAAAGTAGTGCACTAGCCCTCAAGCCCATGGTACACACCCAGAATGCCTTGCAGTAGCAGATTAACCGTGTCAATGCAACGCACCGTGTCCCTGTCTGTTCCTGATCTGCTGTAGAGCTGAAGCGACAACGACAGCTCAGCACATTAGCATTCCATTACAGCTATCTGTGGCCAGACACACACACACACACACACACAAACACACGGCGTCACCGCGCTAGTGCTGACTAGTGATGAAAAGGAGGGAGGCTGAGGGGATACTGCATTAGAAACAGTAAGTGTGTTTTACAGTGCCTTCTGAAAAAATTCAGACCCCTTGACTTTTTCTACATTTTGTTACGTTACAGTCTCATTCTAAAATGTATTACATGTATTGTTTTCCTCAGGAATCTATACACAATACCCCATAATGACAAAGTGAAAACAGGTTTTAAGACATTTTTGCAAATGTATTAAAAATAAAATATATATTCAGGCCCTTTGCTATGAGATTTGAAATTGAGCTCTGATGCATCCTGTTTCCATTGATCATCCTTGAGATGTTTCTACATCTTGATTGGAGTCCACCTGTGGTAAATTCTATTGATTGGACATGCTTCAGAAAGGCACACACCGGTCTATATAAGGTCCCACAGTTGACAGTGCATATCAGAGCAAAAACTAAGCCATGAGGTTGAAGGAATTGTCAGTCGAGCTCCGAGACATGATTGTGACGAGGCACAGTTCTGGGGAAGGTTACAAAAAATGTCTGCCGCATTGAAGGTCCCCAAGAACACAGTGGCCTCCATCATTCTTAAATGGAAGAAGTTTGGAACCACAAGTCCTCAACTGGCAGCTTCATTAAATGGTACCCCGAAAACACCAGTCTCAACATCAACAGTGAAGAGGCGACTCCGAAATGCTGGCCTTCTAGGCAGAGTTGCAAAGAAAAAGCCATATCTCAGACTGGCCAATAAAATTAAATATTAAGATGGGCAAAATAACACAGACACTGGACAGAGGAACTCTGCCTAGAAGGCCAGCATCCCGGAGTCGCCTCTTCACTGTTGACGTTGAGACTGGTGTTTTGCGGGTACTATTTAATGAAGCTGCCAGTTGAGGACTTGTGAGGCATCTGTTTCTCAAACGAGACACTCTAATGTACTTGTCCTCTTGCTCAGTTGTGCACCAGGGCCTCCCACTCCTCTTTTTATCTGGTTAGAGCAAGTTTGCTCTGTTCTGTGAAGGGAGTAGTACACAGTGTTGCACGAGATCTTCAGTTTCTTGGCAATTCCTAGCATGGAATAGCCTTCATTTCTCAGAACAAGAATAGACTGATGAGTTTCAGAAGAAAATCTGGCCATTTTGAACCTGTAATCGAACCCACACATGCTGATGCTCCAGATACTCAACTAGTCAAAAGAAGGACAGTTTTATTGCTTCTTTAATCAGCACTACAGTTTACAGCTGTGCTAACATAATTGCAAAAGGGTTTTCCTTCTAAAATGATCAACTTGGATTAGCTAACACAACGTGCCATTGGAACACAGGAGTGATGGTTGCTGATAATGGGCCTCTGTACGCCTATGTAGATATTCCATACAAAATCTGCCGTTTCCAGCCCCAATAGTCATTTACAACATTAACAATGTCCTACACTGTATTTCTGATAAATTTGATGTTATTTAAAGGACAAAAATTTGGACATTTCTAAGTGACCCCAAACTTTTGAATGGTTGTGGTATTCCATCCAGCCCTGGAGTTTTCCCCGACTTAAAGGCTTTAATTGCATCTAGAAGTTCCTCCTCTGTAATTTGGCCTTCACATGAGTCTTTCTGCATAGCTGTTCGTTTCAAAATATTAACAGAAAAATAATCCTTACAATTAACTTTAGTTAATGGAGAATGAAGAGACTAAAATGAAAACATATGGTTAAAGTACTTTACTTCCTCTTTCAAAATATTGTTTGGTGAATCATGGATGACCCCGTCATTTGTAACAAGTTTCTGTAAATTATTTTTGGTAGCACTTCTATGTTGAAGATAAAAATTAAAAAATCCCCCATATTCCATCCAGTTCGCTTTATTTTGATAATATATTATACTGGACCTTTCTTGAATAAGTTTCTCAGTTTCTTTTTGGTTTTCCTCTAACATATTCTGTGCCTATGTTTCAGTTTGTATTGCTATCTATCTGTACTGTTAGTGTCTCTATTTCCTCTTTTGACCTACATTGTTTTTGTTTTAAAGATGAGTGTTTAATTGCATTAAGTGCCCCTTCACGTGTTATTCGTTATCAACCAGATTGCTGACTGTTGGCCCAAGAAAGAATGCATTTAAATGTGGTGTTATGGCATAATAACAACCACTGGGTGCCCCATAACTCCCGTCAAACAAACATCCCACTGACACAGCAAGAGAGAGGGAGGGAGGGAGGGACGCTCGTTCACAATGGAAGAGCAAGCCAAACACTGAATGGATGTCAACAACTGTCTCCTACATGTCATGCAGTCACCTTCCTTCACATACAGCACAGGACAAGAGTTGTGACCCAAAATACACCCTATTCATTATACAGTGCACTGCTTTTGACCAGGGCCCACAGGGCTCTTTATAGGGAATAGGGTGCCATTTGGGATGCATTCAAAGTGTGGGCAGGAGGGGCATTTAATGTTGCCCGTGACAACAAAAGCTTCTTAGATAGAGTTCAGTGT